>CM047392.1:33447137-34662555 GCA_026123125.1 Chironomus striatipennis | reverse complement strand
ACATCATATCTCATTCGTTTATTTTCAAACAACTAACTGATATTTAGCTAAAAATTTTAAAGTCACAAAAGTTTTAAAGTCTTGATAAAAATAGTCGTTAAACTCGGATAAGATAAAGATAATTGCAAAAAAGATGATTTTAAAAAATGTTGAGGTAGGAACTAAAAATCTTTAAACAATATAAATGTAATTCTGGAGCTAAATTTTTGAGTTTGAGTTTATTTAAGAAACTAAATAAAAAAAAAAAAAATAAAAAACAAAAATATTTTTTAAGCTAGTTGAAAGTTTGTTGGTGAAATATCAGCCTCAACTGGTTGAATTGTCCAAACAGCGCGACTTTGTCTGTAAAATAAAAAAAAATAATAATAAGCAGCACTTAAATATTCTCAATATATTCTTACGGTGAGCTCAATCCATAGAATGCAACAGGGAATATATCTTGCAAATTATATGCTAAAAATGGATAAGTCTGTCCTTCTCTAGTCACTAAAATAACATGATTAGCCCATGTGATTCTCAATCCAGTCCATTGACCAGGTCTGATAATGTTGGGACTGCGAGCAACTACAACTTCCTGATCTTGATTCCTAATAATTGTTGAGACTGTATTGTTTCTAGTTCCAATGACAATCTCAACAGATGGATTCCATAAAAAGTTAACTGGAGTCAATGCAATACGAACTTCTTCATTAGTGTTGACACGGAATTGAATGCCGGGACTGGGTGCAATATAAAATCTGTAAGGCTCTCCTAATTCAGTGGCAGTTTCTATAAAAAGAATTTTGATAAGATTATTTTTTCAAATGGACACAACCTTGAGACATGTCGAGTGCCTTATCAAACTATTTCTTAACATACTCAAAATAAAAAAAAATCCACACTTACCGACGATAAACTCGAAGTTTCGAATACAAGTGGCAAAATTAGGCAATAATTGCTCACGATTTGCTGCAAAATCGAAGAACCATCCACTGGTACATAAATTATTATTAAAGTAGAAATAAGATAAAGGAGAGACTTCCCTCAAAAATGTCTCATCAACTGCATTAATATTGTTTCCATCCAAATCCAAGTATGTTAAATTCCTAATATTTCCAAAAGAACTACGTTTTATTGTCTTTAAGTTACTTCTCCATAAGTCAATTTCAACAATAGCTCTAAATGCTGAAAAAATTCCTTCTGGAAGGTCAGTAATTGAATTAAAATTGAAGTCAAGGACGATGAGGTCTGCCAATGTTTCAAACCATTCTGGATTTGGTGTCTGAATGAGGTTGAAGTCAGAAATAAGCCATAGTAAATTTGGCATGTTTCTGAACAAGTTTCCAGGAATTGCTGACTCTGTGAGATGATTGTCACCAATATCAATAACTAAAAGATTTCGAAGATTATCAAAAACACCTTCTTGGATTGAAAAGAAGGAATTTGAGTAAATGAAGAGAGATTGTAAATTTCCAAGAGGTTCAAACCATGCAGGATTAATTTCTGTGATTCCAATATTTGCCATGTAAAGATCCTCAAGATTTGTAAAACCTCTGAAAGCATTAGCAGGTAAATTGTCACCGATTGGATTTCTGCTAATTTCAAAAGCACGAAGGCTTGTCAAATTGGAGAATGCATTGTCGGGCCAGGATGTGATGTTATTTCCATAAACAGTCAAAAGCTCTAAGTTGCTGAGTGGAGCAAACCAATCTGGATTTACTGTGATGATTCTTGCTTGAACCAAAAATAATCCAAGTAAGTTTGTCAATGGTCTGAATAATCCTCCAGGAATCAACTCAAATGGATTGTTTGACAACTCTAGTTCTGCTAAATTTGATAAACCATTAAAAACATTTTCTGGCAAAGTTGTGAAACGATTTCTATCGAGGTCGAGGTATCGAAGTCTTGTGTTGTTGGCAAATGCTCGTTCATGAATTTCCTCAATTTCATTGTACCACAATCTTAACCATTCCACATTTGCACATCCACTTAATGTATTTTCACTAATTGTCACTACGTCCATAAGTGCGAAATTGATGTAGACAAGATTTGGAAATTGTGAGCAAATAATTCTCGGGAAATTGATTGTTCTTGAAAAAAGTACAAGAGTCAAACCAGTTACATCTGCATTTGTTCTGTTATTGGTATGTGTTCCACTAATTTCTGTAAATTCATCAAATCCAGTTGGATTTTGAATGTCTAATCTACAAATATATCGTTGCTCTCCTCCCAGCACTCCATCTTGATAATTGCACGACAAAGACTGTCCTAATGAAGATCCAAAAAATAAGGACAGAAGCACTAGTAATTTTATTTCCATTTTGATTGCTTAAAATTCCACAACGAACTAAGAACTGAAATGATTTTCAATTTTATTTATAGTTGGGCATTATTAGGCAATGTCTGAAAACAGTAGTAAGACATTGATAAGATTATTATTAAGCTATCTGAAGTAGGAAGAAAAATTATTAAATAAGGTTGATAACAATTTTGAAATTTTTTCATGCTTTTCCCAAACAACGCACTTGTACTCTAGCTTATCAGAGTAGATTAGAAAAATTGATTTATTAACAAGTTCAATGATCAACGTTTTTGTTTTTGACTGTCATTGAAATATTTGGATAATTTCTGATGAATGGAAGGTTAATTTTGTTTACAAAATGAGGATGTGGAAAAAAATAAATTTGGACTAAATCAATAGAATCAATCAACGATGGTTTGAAATCTCTTTTTCATTTTTGTTTAAAGTTTCTTTGACACATCATGTAATGTAAAGGCAGAAAAAGAGAAAATAACACAACTGATTAAAACATCCACAAATAGATTTATATTGACATAAATGGAAGCCAACAAGTGCTATTTTTATCAGTCTCGTTTTATGTTCTTCTCGGAATTTCAGGAGGATATGGATACAATTAAATACCAAGAATTGAATACTAAATAAACAACTCTACAATAAGCAACAAATACATCCAAGAATCAATGTTTATTCATTCATAAAACTCATTCAATTCTATCAATTGAATTTGTCTTAAATACCTAATGCAATAATTAAATCCACAAGCCACACTGAATATCAAGCCGACAATAACAAGAATGAGAAAATTTATGTGACATAATCTGCATAAGATTGAGTTGGGTATCACATTGCATACTGCCAACAGAAATTGTTGATAAATTAAACGTGAATTTTTACATAATTTTTTTTTGCTTCTTTTTTTGTGGCATGGCGCGACGATGAACTTTGAAAAAGTTAACAAAATATACTGCTGTAGAGATTCGTTTTTTGGGGTTGTAAGTTAGTAGTGTACCAATATGCAGCATGTATGAATTTCTTTCAGATTTTGGAGAAGAAAAGATGTGTTTAAAAATTCATTTCTTGGCAGACGTAACTTACATACGATCATTTTAGCTGCTTTTTTTCAAAAATTTATGAAAAGCGGCAGTAAAAGTCACGGATGCAATAATTTATGTATATTCTCTTTCTCTTACTTGTTGTTATTTTTAGTTTTTATGAAATTCCTTCTCTTCCACTATTTACGGCAATTTCAAATGCATAAAAAACTACAAAGAAGAAGAATCTGTTTTTCTTTTCTCACTCATACGATAATATAAATGCAAAAAGATGATGAAGAAGAATAAGTTGCACAGATTCATATAAAAACTGGTTTACTGCATCATTTTAATTCCTTCTTCATGGTTCCTAAAGATTCTTTACTCTTTGAGTTGTTTTCTTTTCAAATGGACAGCATTTCATAAAGTTTGTGGGTTCGAGGGGTGATAATTTGATGGATGTGGAACTGAAACAGATGTTCAGTTGTGATTGAATCTAGATTTTTTTTTTGTTAAGAAATTAGTTCTTAGTTTTTTTAATCAAAGGAATCTTTTGAAAAGATATTATAATCAACAATAAAGCCAAAATGGCACTAATTTGAAAAAAAAGCAATTCAAAGCAAAGATCAAACTTTTTAAAAGTAATTTTTCCTCTTACTTAAGTCTTAAATTCAAGGATATTTCAAATATAATTCTAACAAGTTCTTTCTTTTTTATTTCTTTCTAGTTTGTACATAAAAAAAAATCCCAAGAGTTTGAAGAAGCCGTTTTGTTGTTGACGTTAACTTAGACAGCAATTGGAGGAGAGTTGAAAAGTGAGTACTTTAACCTAACCTACGAGTTTATGCAATCTTAAGTCATGCAATTCCATCGTTCAGATTACGATAAAAATAAACATCTTTAAATTTGATCCTTTTATTTTTGTGTTGAATAAAGTTCATTGTTTTTAAAAAAATTCTGAGAATTAAATTAAGGGACAAAGTTTTTGGTTAAAATATATAACAATTAGGTTTTTGAGCATTTTTAAAAATTTGAATTACATCTTTTTTTAATTTAATTTTTTAGAGGGAACGGGCTGTGTTACTTTGTTACTACTAAAAATCTATGAATCTGATATAACAAATTCCATAAAATGTTCTTAATCTTTAAATAATTCAAAGGAATTCTCTATCAAAAATCAAAAACATCCGTTCCCATATAAGCCATTCAAAAAACAATTCTCATAAAAATTTTTTATCTTTCATCACTAAAAAATATCTCCAAACAACTATTAAAAAAATCTCACAAACAAATTTCCCATAAAAATTCTCTCAAACTCCCGTAAAACCTCCATACCTTGTCGCTAAAAAACAACAGTAAACTCGTGTGTATCTGCATCTCAGAGTCTCTAAAACAAAATAAAAATGAACATAAAAAGCGCAATAAAGAATTTGCAAACGATCCAAAAAACACCCATATAAATAAAAAAAGTACATGTTGATGCTTGAAAAAGCAGAGATACCGAGAAAATAAAGAGAATGAAAAAATATCAGCACTGCAACTCGACTGTATTTGGCGCTTGACTTGACTTCAAATATCAATATATATGTGTACATTTTACAATTCAATATATATTTTTTTTTTATTTTGGTGTCTTTGAACTTTTCAATTTATGCTGTAAATGCGACTTGCTTGATCGTTTGAAAAAAAAACTGCAAATGGCTCAAGGTGATTTTGTCAGGTGTAAATTGTTGAATGAATTGACTTGTTTCATTGCTCTAGGTGCGTAGTTTTTCATTGATCGGATTGTTGAAAGGATTGTTGAAAGATTTGTTGAGTCAAGTGACATATACTTTAATTTTGAGGTGTAATGAGGGTATACGAAAATGTTTGTGAGTCATAAAGATTAGAATAAAGTTTTATAATAGATAAAATCAAATGGGACCATTCGTAAAATTTGTAACGCCAAAAATGACAATTCCACCTACCTTTCCCTGGTCATAAAAAATTTTGGATGGGTGTTTGAATTTTATATGGAGCCCAACAAAATCTAAGACACCTCCTCCCTCCCCCTACCTAAGTGTTACGAATTTTGCGAACTACCCTAATCTAGTACTAAGGGATCATATAAGCAATTTAGTCAATAAAGATAATTTCTGTTAAATTGAAAGTACTTTTGAAACCAAAACATGACTCAATTAAATATTAAAAAATTTCTGATGGTTCAGAAGTGAGGGTGTAAATTCGTATATTTTATTTCCGACTTAATTTAGTTCTATGAATTTAAATCTAAACTTATCGGGTCAAAAAAGCTTAATCAGATACTAAGTCTATCTCTAAAGATAATTAACGTTTTCACACTGCATAATTTCGATGAAAATTATACATAATCACCATATCAAGAATATATCCCAATCCTATACATATTCCATTGATTATCTTTATCTCTGATGAAATTAATAATTCAATCATTATTATACTAAAATTGTACCATTGTTGATTACAATCACAAAGATGAAAACAAGCTCATTTCATATGATAATTATAATTGAACACAGTAGGAAAAAAAGTGAGACACTAAGACTCAAAATGAATAGTGAAAGAAAAGTAAGATTGAAAAGATAAATATCATGAAAATTTGATATGGAAGTGAAAGAAATATCGTAACAGAATAAGCAGGAAGTAAATGTGTGAGAAGTCAACAAAAATGTGTTAAAAATATTTTTTTGTGCTGTTTGTGTAATAAATTTTCATAGAACCAGGAAAAAAAATTTGCATAGTAAAAAATTAGCTAATTGAATCATTCACGGAGATTCTTAAATTGCTTGTTAATTTATTTAAGCTTTTAATCCTCATTCTTCGTTTAATTATGGAGTCTTTGTGGAGATTAGATTTGGTTAGGAATGTTTGAGATTTATGTTATCGTGAATTAGTTTGTGGATTTAACAATTTACGTATTTTGAGGAAGCAAAATCACGAAATAATTTTAAACTTTGTATTGAGTTCAAAAATTCAATATTCCAAAAAAAAAATTTGATCTTCAAGTTTTCACATTTCAACAGCTAAAGAGCACTATTCAAACTTTCTTCCCATCTATAATTCCCAAATACCGACCATCGCTAATTGTTTCTAAAATAGTATAAAATTTAGTTGTGGGTTCAAGTTCGTGATGGAAATCGGATCAAATGATTGATGGAAATCGTGAATTTTTTAAGATGAACTTTAATGCATATTTATACGATTTATTATGGAAGTCGCGGATTAAGCATTAATTTCAACCTTTTTAGAAATCGTTTGATTCATGAACTTGGGAGTGCTTAGCTTAATATTCATTTTTTCATGAAAAAAATATGAACTCATAAAAAATGAATATTAAGGAAGTATGCAAAACAACGACAATTAATTCAAAACTATACGCGTATGCCCTACAATTTACTTCCAACAGATTTTATTCTAATTTTATTCACCAGATTAAAATCAATTCTAATTTTATTCGGACCTTAACATTCAACCTTCACATTAAAAGTCATTTTGAAGTGTTTTTATTACTTATTTTTGTGGGGATAAGAGGTAAATGGTGTCATGCTTTGATGTGAAAATTGATACAAATAAAATTTGTAGCTCTACAAGGTATTAGAAAAAGTACTAAGTGGGATGGATGGCTTGACAAAAATCTTTTATTTTTTGGATTTTTTTAAGAATTAAATTTGGTAGAAATAAAAAATTTATGATTTTGGAACGAAGCATCTTAAATTTACCTTGCAAATTCATTAAATTCGACAAAATTTCATGAGTGATTGTCCACATATCTTTCCCTTTAAAAATTACAAAACAATAATTTTTAAAATCACAAAAAATTCAGTCATAATTCGAAGCAGAAAATTACAGCAAAAAATGTAATTAAAATTGTCACTAAACACTAAATTGCAGCCTTGTGTCACTCATTAAATGCAACGAATTCAATAGAAATAATTATTATGAAAACCGTAGAAGAAATATGACAAGTCTTCGAACTTCCAGGTTATATTGTACTTTTTCTTAAATAGCAAATCTCCATTCATTCCGACTGTTGCGACAAAAGCATACCTTTTAGTAATTTTTGTTATTGCATAATATAAAGTATAAGTGACCATAACAATTTCATTTCATTTCATTATGTGACAATTTTGTCTTTTTTCTTGCTTGCCGTCTTTTGTTCCTCGTAATTTAATTTCTTTCCATCTTTCGCTCACTCATTTTCTAGTAATTAAATGGTCAGTGAGATAAAAATAATGAATATTTCAATAATCTAACATTTTATAAAACACTGCAAATCATACGATCCGGAGATTATGCCGAACATTTAATAACTCTATTGTTTCATATTCATTTTATGCTTCATGACCGCATGGACGCAAACGTTAAATTGAATATCTTCTTTATAAAAAAAGTCATAAGACAATGGATTGTTGTGTATGAGAGAGGCAACAAAAAGTGAAAGAAGAAAGCAAATAATTAAAAAAAATTACAAAAGTCCTCGTGTTTTATATCGAGGGACTTTAGCGCATTTTTGACGCAGCGATTGGCAATTGATTTAATAGAAAAGATGAACAAGTTTTAAAACTCTATTGCTATTTCTCTAATCATAATATTACTACAAAAAGCTTAAAATTAATGATCAAAACTCCTTTTCTAAAATGAATGATCAAAAACCTTACTTTCTCATAAAGTTTATACATTAAAATCGAATTTCATAACATGCAATGCAAAAAATATTCTTACGATTTAACGGTTTTCTGAAATTCAAATTTTTCCGTTAGAAAAAAATTTAAATTTCTGAACACATCCATTACTTTTACCGTTAAATTTCAAATTTCTGAACGCACTCATATTTTGTTTGTATGAAAAAATTAAAAGTTTGATAATTAAGGTGTTTAAACTCAATTTTAAGACTTCTAAATAGCCGTGGCCACACTAACTTTATTAAACGAAGCTAATAAAACAAACCCGAGCTCTCTACGATGTCTAGATCAAAAGATAGTTTTTCAAAAATTTGCTGCCGATCAAAGTGTATGATTGAGCTTCCTTTTTGAAAACAAGTTTCCAAAAATGCGCTAAAAATCTCATCATTTATTTGTTAAAGTATGGCACAATGGAGTGATGGAATAAAATAAATTATGCAATAATAAATAAGTCGAAAATGTGGAAGAAATATTTATGGCAGAAAAAAAATGTGTGTATAATGTATGGAAAAAGAATTTATTGTTGATAGTGATATGTGAGGTTAGGTACAGTAAACGCATTTGGTTCTATTTTGTATTGTTGGTTTTTACAACAAAATTTTGCAGATTTCGGCACAGTTTTGAATACATCTGCTTCAGCTTTAAGATTTTGTGAAAAATTAAATTTAAAACTTTTTAATAATCACCAATTTAAATCATTTACATCTCAATTTGAATTGTTTCGATTTGAATAACCCAAAATTTTTTATACAAATATTTAAATTTTCATTTTTAACAGTTGTTTTTCATATGTTTCGATTTTAATAAATTCTATTTGAATAGAAAAATTTTGAAACAAAACAACTGTTCAAATCGAGGACCTATAAAATACTCTCTTCAGCTTCACATCCCATTCTTTACCATAAAATAGAAGATTGAAAAACTCTCGATTCTCTTGACCTATCACCTCAAACAAGAGGAGGCATGAATGATGCATTTGCTAGACAACCGGACAACATCATCCATTAATTACCTTCCTCTTTTCCATTCCGTTGCATTTTAATTCTGAAAAAGTAGCAGCAAAAATTTCTTATTATTCATAAATTCATTATTATTATTATTGAGAAAAGAATTAGTAAGCAAAAAAAAGAAAATTTTTTTTTCATGCACATCAAGCTGTATAATGATGAAGAATTTCGAAATAAAACCTAGCAGAAAAAAAAGTTATGAGTAACAATTGTTGAGTGCTTTTTTTCGTTGTTTCAAAGCAGGGTCAAGTTTTTTATAATTGTTCTTTTATGCAATTGAGATCGAGATGTAATTAGCACAAAAGTGCATTAAACCGTTATTGTGAATTAACATTACATCAGACAGTATGGCAGAAGAATCGACAATGCGAACATATGAGCTGATGATGATGATGAACGATTGAGAACTTCCGAGGAAATTTACATTGAATGAAGTTATTTATGGGAATGTGCCGCAAATTTTTTCTCTGATTTAATGAAATGTAGGTCAGCGATGCTACTGTCGCTTGCGTGTAAAATTAGGTGAAGCAAAATAATTTTTTACCACTTCTTACTCCAATTCTTTATACTCGTGTGAGATTCCAAAGAATAGCAATAAAAAGGTACAAAAAAAATTGAAGAAGCTGAAATGAAATTAAATTTAATTTTCTTTTTGCAGCGAGTGACAATTTAACGCGAAATTTTACGCATTTACTCGGTCATTCGTCGATTTTATTTGAAAGATTAAAATTGGTATTAAAGTAGAGTATGGCAAGAAAATTACTTAACAACTTCCATGTCAAGTATTTCTTTTATTTATTTTTTAATGATACATTGTACTTGAAAATTACTTTTTTTGTTAGTTTCTTGTTTGGACTGTTTTTTAAAACTATTTTATTTTAGTAAGAAAACCAGAGATTTTATTTTGATAGTCAAGAAATATTTAAATTCAAATTTATAAAAAGTCAGGTTAGGGGTCGTTCACTTATTATGTCCAATTTTTAGGGGGGAGGGGGTCTGAGGCTGTGTAACAGTTTTATTTGTGACAGAGGGGTGAGGGGGGTTTAAAAACCCAAGTTTTTGATGGACGTCATAAAGGAACGGCTCCTTAAAATTTAAGCAAAATTTAAATTTAAGGCAGAAAGTCAGAAAATGACTGAAAAAGTAAAATTTTACACAAAATTGAAACAGATATTTTTATTTACAAAAAAAACTTATACCAAAATTTAATTTGAAACAAGCTTAAAAAATGTTAAAAAATTACTGCAGATTAATCCATAAATGAAAAATCTTCAATTATAATCACATAATAAACCACTTCTTTAAAACTTAACTTCCACTTATCTTCTAAAAACTGTAAACACTAAACACATTAAGCTCAACAAATCCGCACAAAAGAAGTCTAAAAAAGAACAGCAAAGCATTCTAAATTCAATTAAGAAATCTTTCATCGCGAAAATTGAATTTAATTTAATTTAAATTGAAGATAACTTTTTTGCGTGAATTACAGTTGCTAAACAGGAATTTAAGAAGCATGAAAGAAAAATGGGGACTGAGATTTCAATAAATGGAAATTATGACACATTAAAGTTGATGAAGATGGCTTTAAGTGTGTGCTCGACCGCAATTTTTGCAAGAATTTTATAAATTAAATTTTTCAATCTCATTCATGTCAAAAATCTCATCAAAAATTGCTTAAACTTGCAAAATTCATTAAAAAAACCACACAATATGACAATATAAACCCAAATCTACATAACATGCATTGGTGATTTCTACAATTTTACAACACAATTTCTCATCATACTCAAATCAATGTCAGCATTTCTGCGAAAAATATAAAATAAATCAAAAAGTCATAAATTAGAAATCGGTCAAAATTTTATTGAGATTAATTGTTGAAACTTAATATATTGACTCTTCTTGCTGAATAATTAACAATATAGAACATATCATGCTAATTTTTGAACTTATTTGAGGTTGAGTTTGTTTGTTGGGATTGAATGACTTTCTAATCACTTTCACGAGGTGAATTGGACTAGATGGAATGAAAATTTTTGGATATTTTATTGATTGTGGAGGTTTTTGCAGGAATTTATTTAATTTTTAAATTTTAAATAAAAGTCATTTCAATTTTTTTTTAAATTTTTTTTAACTTCAAAAGTGAATGACACCTTCAAAAAATTTTTTTGTTTGTTTATAAATCCCGCACAATTTTACTACAGCAATGAACTTGAAATTCTCTTCTCCACATACGAGTAAAAATCCAATTAAGCATACCCAATTAAGAGTTTTGACCTACACAATATTACTTACATATTTTTTTAAAAATGCGCAATTTACTAGCTTATTAAATAGACAGAACCCACAAAAACATGAATAATTCAACCTAATCTCATGTTTATTATTCGCTAATTAATCGAATATACACACAAAAACTTTAAATTCTTTAATGAATGAATGCCTGCCTTCAAAATAAAATTAATCAGCAAAAATTTCATAGCATGAACTTTTATTGTATGTCTTCTTCTTAAAAGATCTTGCATATCAAATTGATCGTAAACACTGCCTCACATGGTGTGCCAACCTAATTAGCCAACACTCCTATACTTCTCAAAAAAAAATCATCTGTTTAGATTTTAAAGAGATTATGTGAGTCGCATGTAAGATGTTGATGTTGTTTGGATATTAAACTACACTAAATTTCAACATCACGATCGTCAACAAAGACTGAAGAGTAAAAGCGCATCGTGTAATCGTCGTTGCTCCCTGCTGTGAAGCTGAAAAATGTCATGTTTTGAATTTTTATTGAAAATAAATGTTAGGCAAAAAAGTTTGAGGTGTTTTTTGGTGGACTTGGTGGCGCATTGGAGGTTTGTTGTATGTATGGGTTGTTGTATGGGTTAATAGGGTAGGATCTCAAAGGTTTGCTCAAAAATTCTCTATATCAGTTTTTTCTATAAAAATTTGACTTAGTAATTCAGACTTCACAGACAGATACACTTGAACTCCAAACTTCCTCTCTTTGAAAAAAAAATTCACATTCCAAAACTGTTCAAGCAAAAAACCGTTCATATTTTGTAAAGTCACATGTTTTGATGTAATACGAGAAAAAATAATAATCATAGATCTCAAGCAAACTTTAGCGAAAAAAAAAAAAAAAAAAATCACAAAGAGACTTCACTTCACTCACCTGTCTTTTTACTTTGTAGAAAAAAAAATTGTTTTGTCATGACTTGTTACTGCTGCTGTTGCATGAACATTTAATATGCCTCTTTTTCTGTAAACTTAGAGTTGTAGAGTTCATTAGTCATTAGTGATCATTAATAGTTTTTTTCTTAAACGAAGAATTTGTTATTGTAAGATGTAACAGCAAAATATATTGAAAGCTATGCGAAATGACTTAATAGCAGCTTATACGTGAGATTTGCTTGATATTGCAATAATTTTTTTCTCTCCTTTCTGGGGCAATTCTAAAGATCACATATTGACTTCTTTAGTTTTGTCATTTTAGCTGTAAAGTCAAAGGTGTGCTAATTATTTTGGACATACAGTTGTGCTTGTTGTGTTTTGTGAGAACTAAAACATTTTGGCGTGTTCATGCTGTGCAGTAATTGAGGTTTATGAACAGTTGACTGCTTTTGGCTTCTACATTCGCTAGAATAGTATTGATTTTGAGATTTTTGTCATGTAATGTTTGCTACTTGATTATCAAATATTCTAGGTTAGTAAAACTATAGACCGTGTGTTTTATTTTTAATGCTGTTAGTTCTATTTCTTGGCAGTTGGTCTATTTTTGGCATACTTTGTTACCCTTGATATCAAATCTTACGATGAAATTGCAATTCTTAAATTTTATTTTATATCCAGCATCAACAGCCAATCTATACCCAAAAGTTCATTGAATCTTTTAAATCAAAAAAATCAACACAATCTCAAAATTTTTCTTTTTAAATTCCACACATTTTCATGTTTTTCTACTTCAGAATAACCATTGAAAATCTCAATTATGAACGGCTCTCGTGGACAATTTAACTTCTTATTCCAACTGCCAAATGAGTTTCTGTGTCACAAATTTGCCAACCATTCAAAACGATTTCATTCATATATTTGTATAATTTTCATGCATGCATACATTGTAATGTCCCCAAAAAAGTTCAACTTTTTGACTGCCAACTCAATTATCAATAAATACCCACATTATAAGAATGTAGGACGATGAGCGAGAGAGAAAAAGACTATAAAGAATTTCCAATGCACTTCCACCAGCACGATTCATAATGATGAAAAATAAAAAAAAGAACTGAATGAATGAATAATATGTTTAATAGGTATAGTGCAGTGCCAAGTGAACAAGGTCAAAATTATTAATTTGCATAACGATTAAGCGCACAACTCTTTTTATTTCTTTTTCTTTATTTTTTAATTGGAAAGGGAATCATAAATCATTTATTATACTCTTTCTATATATCATATTCTTGTTTCTCTACTCTTTATGATGCATTGTGTGCCTTGCTGCAGCAATAACAATATAATGTGCTGGAGATGGAAACTTATTTTTGGCTCAAGTGTTGAATTTTTGATTGGAATGATGCGGGTTTGATGGTTGGATGTGATATGAGGTGTGAGGTTTTAAATTAAGATTTGGGGGTGAAGTTGAATGGAGAATAGAATAGAATAATGTAGAGGGTCAGCTGATTGACGAATATGCACTGCGATCGGTGATCTCTTGTACCATCCAATAAATTGAATGAAAAAAAATTTCAGCTTATATTCTTGCCGAATAGACAAAAAATTTAACAAAAATGAACTTTTCTCAATTTTACATTATTTTATAAAAAAAAATACCAAATCAATTCCGAAAGTTCCCATCCTTAGGCCCAAAACAACATCATTGTTTTTAAGCCATAAAACCACCGCATTTTCCCTTTTTATGATTTCAATTTTTATGCACTTTTGTGAAACTCTGTACTTTTGAGTTCTGCCTTTAAAAAAATGTGCATGACATTAAGTTGATGATGATGATATTAAGTTGTTGTTGAACTAATTTTTATTTTCGTACATTTTGCGCAGTACCCATGCAAACTCGATTACTCCTCTTAATTACCCCGAATAAACATTGAGCATGCTCAGTTTTTTGAGCACACTACTGAGTATGCTCAAAAACACTGTTTTACGTGCTCAGCTGAGTACACTCACTTGAGTATACTCATGAGTATACTCTGAATGTGCTCAATAAAAAAAATAAAAATATATTGATGAGCATGTTCAACTGAGTATACTTATGAGCATACTCAAAATATTGCTCCACGTACTCAGCTGAGTACACTCACTTGAGTATACTCATGAGTATACTCTGAATGTGCTCAATAAATTGTTTCAAAAATTAAATGAGCACGTTCGATTGAGTATACTCATGAGCATGCTAAATTTTAGAAAATCGAGTATGCTCATCTTGAGTATACTCTTGAGTACGTGCTGAGTACACTCAAAAAAAATTCTCTCATTAGACTATTACGTGCTCATCTTGAGTATACTCTTGAGTATACTCTGAGCATGCTCACTAAAATCCTTAAAAATTCTTTGATTTTTAAAATTTTCTCTAAGTTTTTGAGTATGCTCATGAGTATACTCAAAAAGTTTGTCATATTTTTATATACTTCACAAGTGAAAGATTCAATTAATATAAATATTTTTTTGGGAATTATGACTTTTAAACATGTTAAAAGTCTTATAAGACATGATGAGACCCGTTTTAGAGTATTTTACATATATAATAATTTATATGTGCCTTTTGCCAAAAATTATTATATAGGTAAAAAGTAGCAGTGGCGCAACGGTTAAGGTGAAGGTCTCAACAGCAACAGAGCGGTCATGGGTTCGAATCCAGGTAAAATCAAAAAATTTCTAAGTTTCATTTCAGATTTACTAATAAATAAAATTTATCTTAAAACAGTACAAATGCTACTGATTAATAAAAAATATCCCAAAAATGTGAAAAAGTATAAAAAAAATATTTATTTTTTAAAATTTTGAACGATTATTTGAGTATACTCAGAGTATACTTATGAGCATGCTTAATGAGTACACTCATGAGTATACTTATGAGCATGCTCAATTGTATGCAATTAGTATGCTCTGAGTACACTCAATGAGTATGCTCAGAGTATGCTCAAATAACGTGCTCAAATGCGTAAAGTAGTGCGATCAAATTTTGTATGAATGAGCATGCTCAAGTGAGTATACTCAGCCAAAAGTTGAGCATACTCTGAGTGTACTCTTTGTCTATTCGGGTACGTCAATCAATGAAAATTAATGGAAAGGTGAAGGAGAAAAGTTTTTTTATTAAAGCATGAAAGTAGCTGATTGAAGTTTCAAAATAAAGTGGTTCGAGTAATTTTTGTTAATCAGAATTAATTAGAAGTGAATTTTATAGCTTATTTGGACATAATGACTTTTGTAGTGCAAGTTGTGAAGCAACTTGCTGTGAAGCTTTAGTTTTAGGTCAAAAACCTGTCGTTCAATTAAGAAGTCATTTAGCTTCTGGATAGGTGATTTTAAATGCAAATCAGATGCATCGAACTTGATTTTTCAATAATTTTTCTCTCATCACTATTGCGGCATTAGAAACTCCGTTAGATTCCATCATTTGAGATAATTTTTAGATTAATAAAGATTAATATTAATGCTTGTGCTGCTGAGAGCATTAAAATTCTTATCGAAATGTAAACGAGCTAGTGGATTATGCTGTAATAAAGTGAGATTGTAGACTTTTTAAAATCATGACAAACCGGGATTATGTCATTAACATTCATGTTTCTGTTTCATGTTTGGATGTGACGATGAACAAAATGTAGAATCACACACTTTCTTATGTCCGGGTACGGTACTCAAAATTAAAATTAAAGACATCTAGAATCAGATCTACAGACTTTAAAATACACACACATGCTAAGAACTTGGATGCTGTTCACAGCACAAACAAGCACAAAACCACAATCATTTAAAGAAAATTACGTAATAGCATGAAATAGTAAATAGTAAATAGTTTTGCGGAGATACAGAAATTATCCATTCATATGTGATCGGCAATTACAGAAAGTCATCGACACGAAAATTACCATGCACTAATAAAATAAAATAGTGTATTTAATGATAATTCGTGTTATGTATTTTTTATTTTTAATCGTTATTTATGATTTTTTAATATGCATATTATCGATCGGAAATGGAAAACGCATTTAATTAGCTGGGAATTTTATTAAATTGTAGGTAATTTTTTTTTTTGAATTTGTGGGGAAAATTTTTTTATAAAAATTATTGAAAATTCAAAATTTAATAGATTTCATTTTTTGAAATTAAATTAGATTAAATTTTCAAATCAATACTAAGCAAAATTTTATTGAAAAATCTAAAAGAATTGGCAATAATTGATAAGGGCATGTTCACTTATTACGTTTGCTTTTTAGAGTGGGAGGGGTCTAGGATTTAGGAACAATTCATACAGAAAAAAAATTTTCATACTAAAACCATAATAAAGGGGGAGGGGGTCTAAAAAGTCATTTTTTTGTGTAATGTAATAAGTGAACAGCCCTTAAAGTTAAATTTAATTTTTTTAAAAAAGATTTTGGAGTAAAAATAAAATTAATTTTAAAATGTCACAAAACTGCATAACAATTCTCATAAATATTTGCAAAATAACAAGCCGAAAACTTCACTTAACATTTTTTATTATTATATTATTTTCGCATGATGCAAAAAAGATCACATGATGATAGTCATGTGAACATGACATAAATATTTTTCTCCATTCATTATAAAATATAAGTTAAAAATCACATGAAGCACAGTGACTTGAAAATAAAATTGTAATCTACATAAAAAGTTAATTTTTATCGTTTCAAGAAGAAAAAAATTGCTTCCAATTTTTTGATTTTCCTTCTTATTTCTTTCTACATTTGCGACATACGTCTTGTGCATTGCTTTTGTATCGAGCGACTTAAAGAATTTTTAATTTCAAGTTTTCTTGATTATTTTTTTTTTTTGTCGTCGTCGTCTTAATATTTTCGAAACATTAATATGGCATAATAAAGATTCTACGTGCATTTTTGAACAAAATTCTTTGCATGTATTTGTGAATGGCTTCTCATTATAGCCTACAGGAATGAGGAGAATGTTTAAACTATATCAACGAGCTGATACAGTTTTATTTATAATGAGGATCAGAGCTTGTGCTGATTAAATTTGCATAAATAAATTTTTGAGCTCTAGAAGTGTATTGACATGGAGGAGGGATCGATAAAGCTGCTTAACGGTCACTTTTGGCAATAACAACATTTGTTAGAATTTTCAATCGATAGTTTGATAAAAATCTTAATGGCATTCACTGAATATTAATTTTTGTTCTTGCTTTAATCCTTTAATTATGGAAATTTATTGAAAAATTGTCAAATTACCATGGGGTCAATCATAAGTGATGTAGAGTTCTTAAAATTTTAAGGAGGTCTCAGTTTAGGCAGTTAAGGATATAAAATTTACTTATTGTTAGATTCTATGCTTAAGCATCCTACTTTCTTTCAAAAACATAACCCTTCATCACTTACGAATGACTCCCAATTTCAAAAACATCTTCAAGTCAAGCTAATGTATGCCATTAAGCGGTATTTATTTATTTGATAACGTCAAGCAGATTAGCTTTAATTTAATGGACAGAATTAACAATTTTCTCTGCTTAATTCACATGTATCTTCTTGAATTGATTAGACATGCTTAACAAACAACTCGCAAAATTAGAGAAAACCACTTTTATGGTCATCAAACTCTCTTTATCCACATCTATAGTTCGATTTTATTACAATATCAAAAAATAGCTAAAATAATTTTTTTCGCCAATGCTCCCACATTGACCTCAATTTCTCACTCTAAAATCCATAAAAAATCATCTTTTCACTTCCATTTTTGTATCAAACTTCGTTCTCGTTTATCAAATCAATAAAATTGAATGTTGATGAAGAAAAATGAGTGAATTGCCTTCAACCAGACCACCACTTATGAACGTGTGAATGTGATACACGAAAAAAATCGGCATTTAAATTTTGGGAACGTGTTTTTTGGTGATTGAGTTTTTGTGTCAGTTTGTCTGGTTGTGCTGATATTTTGTTACTTAAATCTTAAGATGCTGAATGAATGGTAGCAGATTGGGATCCAAATAACAAAAAATAATTTAGAATCTGTATGAAAAATGCGCAATTATACCCCAAATAATCACATTAGCTAGTTTGTAAAAAAGCAGAACGCGTTTACTTTATGAATTGCATAATCTCCATACACATAATCCATGAAATTTATAAATGTAGGCAAAAGCCATAATTAATGAATAAAATTTTTTAACGCATTTAAAAAACTTTTTTTTTCTCTTCCGCAGATAAACAAATATGGATGCACAACATATTTTGTGGAATTTATTTTCAAAATAAAAACAAAACGGCAGCAGTGGAAGACACAAACGTTTGCGTTGAAGTTCAACGACACATTTTTTTTTTATTTGCGAAAAAATTTCTTTTAACTGTTTTTGTGTGTGTGGGTTGAAGTAGCTAGTTGAAGCTACTCAAAATCCAAACAACAAAAAAAAAAAATTCAGCATAAATAATGAGCACAAAATCGAGTGGACCACAACGATGTCGCCTCATTTTACAACAGTGCCTTGCCATACAACTCAGCAAAGCTGGAAATGCGCCAGAAGATTTCTGGATGTACGATTCGGGATATATGATATTTCAGGTGAGTTGAATTTCATCATTACATCATGAGTATCAGATGGAACCATCAAAAATTGGTGTCAGTAAACAAGCAAAATGCAGTGCACTCAGCCAGCAGAGAACAATGACATTGCAGTCCAATATAACATACTTAATATTGATTTTGAGGAAGAAGACAAGTAGAAAATTCAGGGCAAATTGGATTTTGTGTGTTCTAGATTGAGTAGGAAATGAAAGGAAGTTTGAGAGTTACTAAGGTGATGTGTAAGGAGCGCATTTTTAGAAATTATTGGCTTATTATAACTGACCTATGTTAATGTTCTTTTTTGTGAATTTTGGAGCATAAATTGTTCTGGCAGGTCAGTTATTTTTGTATATTAAGTGCCAAGTGATAAATAATTATTGGAGCCAACAATCTAACAAAGATATGTGCTACTTGTACTTGATTTCTTGGCAAATATTCAGCTCAACTTGACCTCTGCTTTAACGGTTAGCGAACTTTATTTAGATGGGATTTTTTAAGCTTAATTCACAATTAAATGACTGCATCCTCATTTATAGCTATTCCATCGTGTTCCACAATTAAAATCATGAAGAAAGCCAGACTGCAGAATAACAAATAATTTCAAATTCTTCAACCAACTTTCAACAACATAGCAAATCCATCAACTAAGCAAACAACATACACAAAGTGCTAAGATAGCAATGCCCTTTTGCTAGTTTAAACATATCCCACTGAAGCACAACTTGCAACTTGTGCATTCCTTGCAGAAATTTATAATCTTATTTGTTCCTATCAAGCGAGTCTAGCCATTTGGTCGCCAAGTAAAATCTAAAATTATAATAATACCTTAGTTTCTAGATCATTTCTCAATATCATAATTTAATTTTGTCATTCAGTGACGTTCACCTTCAATCATGTGCACTGGCTCTCACTTCCATAAAGTCTAACGGAACTTTATGTTCGTGGCATAAAAAAAAATTATTCAATTAAAGGATTTTTTTTACTTTTTTCCTACACGAAAGTATTTTTTTTTGCTATTTCATTCTCAAGGTCCGAACTCACACGATGCCAAGACATAATTCATTACTTATTAGAGGAATGTTCATTTTTGTTATTTTTGTAATTTCCTCAGCAAACTCGCAAGGACATGCCGGTTTTTTATTGTTATTTCTTTCATGTGGGCTTTAAGTTCCATTTACTTTTATTATTCCGGATTCACATTAAGTTATTTTATTGATTTTAAAGAAGTTGTGTTGCACATTACTTGCTGTAAGTTTACATTCTAGTGCTTATTGTATTTGCAATGGATGATGTCATGTGGATAGGACGGAATGATTTTTGATAGAATTGCAAGGTTTTCAAGTTCTTTTGGGGTTTTGCAGATTAAATTCGAGAAAAACTGGCAGGAATTCAAGAATAGCACAGACTTGCCCTTTTAATGTACACCTTACATTTAATAATCCCTTCAACAACTCTTATGTAAATTCCATTAAAATTCACATTTACATAATTCCAGATCAACATTACTAGATCTCTTTATTACCACTTACATTTCATTCTTTAAACGTCATTTTACGGATTATGGACAAATCGTGATCTTCAGCTTACTTAAGATGA
This sequence comes from Chironomus striatipennis, assembly GCA_026123125.1. Taxonomy (NCBI): domain Eukaryota; kingdom Metazoa; phylum Arthropoda; class Insecta; order Diptera; family Chironomidae; genus Chironomus; species Chironomus striatipennis. The sequence continues at coordinate 34,642,178 of CM047392.1, read as the reverse complement.
CTTGATTTACTTCTCGCTTATGAATTCGTAATAATAATAATTGTATGTCATATCTTGTAAATTTACATGTGATGAAGTTATTAAGATGCTTGAATGAATTTTACATGTTAATAAAGCCTGGAGTACAATAATATGCAAGATGTAAGATTTTATAGTCCCGATTATTTTGATGACAATTGAAGCATAAAAATTTTTATTTGCACATGACATGATGCCTGTTGTGGATGTTAATGGATTGTGAGAGATTAAGAAATGTTGTTAAAGGTTAGCAGTTGCTGGAATTGAAAGAATTTTTATGATTTATTTTTCCAAAGAGGCTGTCATCTTAATTCAATATCATTAGGTTAGTTAGGAGCTTGGGTGGGGTAGGAAGGGTTCAAAATTGTTTAAAGCCACATTCAAAACAAAATCCCTGCAAAATTGACATGAATAATTCGCAGACATTTCAATTCTTGCGTAATAAATACAAACGAATGTACATATAGCTGTTATGCTACAAATGGAAGCAAAAAAATATTAAAAGGCATTAAAAGTAAATCAGTTTGAACTTTTTAATTTAATTTGAAAGTGATTAACTTCAATTTTTTTGTGCGAATTACAATATCAGTTATGTAAGTGGTAATATGTTGAAATGTCATAATTGGTGCTCATTACTTTTGTGGTTTATTTTTAGATGTCTTTTTAGATGTGAAATTTTTGTTAAAAGGTTTTTGGAGAGCTGAAAATTTTTAGGGATTTTTTTGAACTTTCATAGAAATTTTTAAATTAAATTAAATTTTTTGGAAATTATAATTTTTTGATCAGTGAATTTTAGTCCTCAATCTTGTCTAAGTAACTTTACACTTCATATTAATCTTGTAAAGACACATTTGCCTCAATTTGTCTCCCTTCATTCATTTCAATTAGACATTTTGATGAATGAATTATAGGAACAGTACGAAGGATACTCACGACTATTGAGAACACTTTAAAGTGACTAAAATAAATGAAACAAATTAAATATTGAAGTGTTAAGCAATTTGAACTCAATCTCCTTGACAAATAGTTTTAGAAATGCCAGTAAGCAGTAAAAGTATTGAATATCTTGATGTTGATATTTTGTGAAATTTTATGCTGTATTGAGAGCAGCGTATGTAATGAATATTATTGATATTTTTAAAATCTAGTTAATTTGAAAATTTTTGTGAAGTTAAACTTTATAAATTGAGAAGTCCAAGGCGTGGACACTTAAAATTATACCAGGATTATTGGGATTATCGGGATTATTTGGATTATTCAGGATTATTAGGATTATTTGGGATTATTGATATTTTTGAGCATATTTCATCATGGTTAAATAGAATTTATACTCTATAACACAATTCAATATGAAAATTTAAGTATTATTATGTTCGTGACGGATTCTGAATGATAATTTTTTAATAAAAGAAAAAAATAATCCTAATAATCCTGAATAATCCCGATAATCCCAATAATCCCAATAATCCTTGCAATAATTTTTAAGCTCTTTTATTGGGTTCTTCATGCTTATTTTTGTGTTTTATGGTGAATTTATAGTTAAATTGATGATTTTTATCAATTTTTAACTTTTTTCGATACATAGATAATGAATTTGTCAATAATCCCAAAATCAGGATTATTCAGGATTATTCGGGATTATTGGGATTATTCAGGATTAATCCTAGTGTCCACGCCTTGGAGAAGTCTCATTTAAAAAATTTTAAGCCATTTTATCAATAAATTATTTAAACATGCATGAAAATTGTCGAATATTTAATCATATATAATCCCATCATAATCCAACCATCTTAAATTTCTCATCTCTCAAAAAATATTATTCCATTAGTCTCTAATCTCCAACAACAAAAAAATCCCAACCGTCTAGAAAAAATCTTCTTTTCGTTCAAATTCATCGATTTTCATTTCAAATTCGTTACAGAGATTGATTATAGCGATACATATGAACATAAAACATTTAGCCTTAAACTGGTCCACCCTCGACATTAAATGTTGAAACTTTTTTTTTCTTCTTCGTCATCATCATCTCGAATTACTATTCATGTTTATTTTATTTCCCTAGAGATTTTTATATTTTAATATATACAAACTGCAGTCGTGATACAAAATTGGTCTCATCATGTGAGAATAAAATGAGTATTTTCAATGGGGTTGTTTGTAGATTTTTATGGATTCATTCGGTAGTTATGTCATTGAGTAGTGGATTTTTTAGGAAATTCGGAAATTTTTCAATACTGACCAAATTTACTAATTTTTTCGATATTCCTTAATAAATATTCAAGGATCTAAATTAAAAAGAAATGTTCTTCTAAAAATGCAACAAAATGTCTCAGAATATCATTTTAGTACAACCCCAAAAAATAAACTCTGAAAGATATTCTACATGTAATTCCATTTATGCTATATTTGCTAAATCCGTGTCTAATACGGAGAATTTTTTTTGCAATCTTTGATGAGGTGTGAGACATTGAATCTTTGATGAAGAATGTGATAAATTCAATGTCGATGAAAAAATATTTGCCAATTTTATTATCAGGATGTGAGAATGGGGAAAATATGAAGAAAAAGAATCTTCTTGAATTGTCGAAATAATCACAAGCATGTATTTTATTTTATTGTATTTTCTATCATGCGGCATAAGTGAAGACTTTGTTGATCAAGGGATAAAAATGTTTTGATTTATGGATGTAGTTTTATTCTTAAAGACTAAAATTTTAGTCAGAATCAAATATATTTCAGTAAGATTTCAGAATATTGTTATCATATCCCTCTAATCTAGTTCTGTTAACCATCCACAGATTGTTCATAAATGTCTAGATTTCAAGCAAATATTCCTAAATAAATTCAGAAAAAATTCAAATTTTTTTAATCACAAATTAAAAATCACATTAATTACCAAAAAAATCACAATTAACAACTCTAAACCCCCAAAAATTCATTGTCTCAATATAAATTTCAACAACATGCTGATTGCATCGTAAAAGTATAAATTTCTGTATGTCAATAGGTCGCCTACATTCGCTGCACCATAATAGTCAATAAATTTCGTCAATATTTCCTCACTTCTGCCTCGACTTACTTAAAATTAGCTTCATAATGCCATTAATTACTCAATATTAGGTATGAAAATTTCCAAAAAAAAATCACAAAAAATCTTCACCAAAATTCACAAGAGCATAAAATAGTTTTTATATTATTAAGCCATAAAAATAAGCAATGAAGCATTAAAATTATTCAGATAAGTTCATGCTTCATGATTTATTATGCTATTAATTTCTCATACTATTAATTATTAACATGAAAAACACTTCCAACTTCGGTTCAATGATTTTGTTTCCATTTCTTCTTCTTCATGTTCATAAAAATGTTGCGGTTGCTATTGACCTTGATGATACATAGATTTTTATTTTTTTATTTTATTTCTTTCTGATGGAAATTTTTATTTTTATTTATTATTATGAAAGTTTTTTTTGTTATTTTTGGCTGATTTGGATTAATGGATATTGTGAGGAAATATTAGGAAGTAGGTTTGATTGTCTATTGTGTGAGTTTTATTGATGAAAGAACATTTAAGTGTTTTTTGAGTTATGATGTGATTTTTATGTATTTGTATTTAGATTTTTATGCTTTTGTGTAAAATTATGTAGATAGAAATATGCATGCTTATGGTTTTGTAGTTATTAGGTATTTAGTCCCTGGAAATTCACTAACTGACTTCATGTTTTAGTTTGATGTTCTTGAAATCTAATCTAGAACCTAATCTTGGACCTAGTTACAATGTTTAAGCAAAAAATTAAATTCTTTCTAAATTAATTAAAATATAAATCTTTCTAAAACTCTTTTGAATCAAACCTGAATGACTACAAAACATAAACTGAAGATCCATGGATTATATGATGCCATAAACCATACTAAATCCCAAATAATTACACAACCCCACCCACAATAGTCATAATAAATTTCCCATAACTGCCCATACCTCGCATCTAAATCCACAATGTCATTCACATATGTGCTCATCTCTTATCTCACACGAGGCAAAATATAAAGAAAAACTTTTAAAAAAAATTCACTATGGCAACGCATACAATTTTCCCTGCAATACAACTATTTCTATTTCTTTTTTGTGCAACGTTGCGAAATTTTTCCTATAACGTTAACCGGCCTGCCTGCAAAAATTTCCACATACAGACTGCAGTAATTTTTTTTTCTTACACAAAATTACATATTTAATAGTAAAATGTAACTGCATACATGAAATTTTTTACAGTTGTCATTCACTCAGGTTTAGATTTGGTTTTTAGCGCATTTTCCTCTTAGGAAAAGGACGCTATTGTCCGCACTTTGTCCGTCTGTCTGTCCGTCTGTCCGTCTGTCCGTCTGTCTGTCTGTCATCGCATCTCCTCCTAGGGTTTGAGCTTTTTTGATGCGGTTTTTGGCTTAAAATGTGTGTAGTATGTCTGGCTAGAGCTGGCGAAAAAATCAGCACGAATGGTCACTTCCTCTGCTGGAACCAGCGTAAAAAGTACCAAAAATGACATTTCTTTGTATGTGTTAGTGTGGTCGATTGCATTAAAATGTTGACTTTTCGAAACCTTAGCTGTCCTCGGTTCGAATCCCACCGATGGCAATGTTCTTTTTTTTACTTTTTTTTGATACTTTTTTGATTTCTAATGACATTTAATGTTGAATTATGTCATAGTTTTCCATTTCCACAATTTTCCCGAGTTTTTCCGAAGATTTTTGTTAAAATTTTCAATATTTTCGTACAATTTTCATAGATAATTACTTTTTTCATATTTTTTGATATTTTTATTGTTTTAATTTTCTATTTTCATGGATTTTTCACAGTTTTTCAGGAAAATTTTGTGAAAATTATAAAAACTTGCATTTATATAAAAAAAACTCATCAATATAAATAATTAAATTGCCACTTAAACTTCTTAAAAAAAGCGCAGCAGTGGCGTAAGTGGAAGAGCGTGCTACTTCTAATTTGAAGGTCATGGGTTCAGTCCTAGCCCGTAACCGATTTTTTTTTTGCTTTTTTTTATTTTTTTTTTTTTAAATTTTATGTCGCGTAATGATAACTTTTTATTAAAAATAATTTTTTTCCTCATGTTTCACACACATTTTTTCTGTAAATTTTAAATTTCTGGTAAATAAAGAATATTTACAATTAAATATTAGGCTTTATACTTTTGGGCTTTTAATTCTTTGTGTATTTACTATACGTGGAAAATGCGCTTTCGTCGGTCACGAGTGACCACGTTGATACTAGTTTTTAGTGTGTGCAGTAAAACTATTTTGACAAATTTTCACAATTAATCTTCTTTGTCTATTTGTGCATTTAAAGGAAAAAAAGAGACCTAAAGTGAGTGAATTATCTGTAAGAAAAAAACATGAGAAATCACATCGTTAATTTATTGCCTATTTTTTTTCATTCTGTTTCGTTACCGCCGCTGTTGTCTGTTTATTTTCATAGTTTTGCATTGCGGCAAGCCACATTTTCCACACATATAATGGATAGTTTCATGCATATGTGAGATACATTTGTGTATAATAAGAAGAAGAATTGAAATAAGAAATAAAAAAAAACTTTCTAATCTTAATTCAATCACATCTCATATTGAGTCAGCCAACGATCCATTCAGTTGGGTTAGTTCTCTTTCTTGGGAGTGTGGAGAACAGAAAATGTGAATAAAGTAAATAAACAAAAGAAGTTTGGGGAGGTGGGTATGAGAAGTGGTGATCTAAAGCGCATTTTTTGAATTTATCAAAAAAAAAAATCCAAATAATTTAGTTGGAATTAGTGGTGGTGAGCTCTCTGAACTAGAATTCAAACTAAATTTTATTTAAATTTTGAATTCTTAATTTCCAAAGTACCCTGCCAATTTTAGATACATTAAAGTGATGACCTTGTGAATAAATTAAGAACCTATAAATTAAATTCATGGCCACCATTAGGGGCCGTTCACTTATGACGTCCACCAAATACATTTGTTTTTAGGCTTCTTCTCCCTCTGTGTGTCATATAAGCTTAAAAAAATCCTATATTTTAAAACTATCACACAGCTACAGACTCCCCCTTAAAAATTGGACATCATAACGACCCCTAAATAGACCTTCTTTAATTAATTTCGACCACCCAGTCTGACAAAATTCAAACTTAACCCCCACACTATTAACTTCAAGTTTCCAGAAATAAAACAAAATAAGCATTAGAAAGAAAAACTTGATGTGAGAAAGATTTTTTCCATAGCCAAGTCTATTTACATAAAAAGAGACTTTACCGCCACATTAATCCATTGTCTCGTTTAACTATGCTGGATACATATGTGTATCATGTCAATGGTAAAAATTATGGTGTGAAAACAAATAATTTTATGGATTTTAACATGCTTTCTTTCATTCTGCATGTTTCCAGCCTTTAATTCAATTTGTGAGCTAGGTAACTATTTTTTTTTTTATTCAAGTCTCAATTATCAATGTAAGCAGCATTGAAAGGAACGTTAATTGCCATTGTCGTGTTGAATTTATTTACTACACGACTCACTGAACTTAAGACTTGCAAGTTTCAAAATTTATTCGATATGACATTTCTTAAAATGTATTACATGAACTGTAAGGCTATAGAAACTTTGTTTTTGTTGCCACATTTTTCATGCTGCAAATATCCATGATGCTTGATGACAAAATTTTGATACTCATGAAAATTCACGTAATTTTCAATTTTTTTTTTTATTTTTCGTAATTTTATTTGCAAACTTTCTAATTTCCTGTACCATTTACTTTATATTTATTTATAGAATTTTCTAGCGGCAAACTCACAATGTTGGTGGAATACTCCACTAACGGCAGCAACGAGAGCACTTAAATATGCTGGTCACGTTGCGCCGGGTATGCTACTTGTGACAGCTGAACCATGCGCTTTAGAGATTCTGCGCGGTGCCTATGCGAGGAGTGTTTTGAAGCCACCGGCAACATACACTATTAGTTCTGTTGGTAAGTTATTTGTGCGGGGCTATTAAAGAATTGGCAAATGTTTATAATTGTAATGAAAATAAATAGTGGGAAGAAAATAATCAATTGGATATTAATGGATAGATTTTAAATGAATTGGAAATATTTTTTTTTTCAAATGGTTTTTTATTGTTTTATTTTAATGGGTTTTGCTGTGTGGAATTTATTTTTGTAATGTTGTGAATGCTTTTAATTGAAGTGCTTTAATATCCAATAAATTTTCGCAAATATTGGAAAATAGGACTTCACTTTAGGGATCGTTCACTTATGATATTCAATTTTTAAAAATTTAAAAATTTTCATTTTATAAATTTTCCCAAATTTGAAAACTTTATATTCAATTAAGAATGGCATCTTATGAAGCAACTCAACCCAATCCATTCATATTCCTATCACAATTCGCCCAAAAACACCAAACAAAGAAAAACAACAAATTTATTCACAATTTAGTCTGCATCAAAACTACAACAATTACATTCAAATTCACTCTTCCCAACACAGACTATCAAAATTTAATTAAGGAACTTCACTCACTTCATTCTGCTAGCATAAGTCTCAATCTAGTCATTCAATTCAATTCAATTCAATTTATTATGAACCATTACGGTTGCTTTGACTTTAAAAGATTGGAAATACATTTAAATAATATAAATTCATACATTTTGAAAGTTTCTAAATTGTTAATTACCTAAACAAAAAGAAAATGATACAAAATCTTGAAAAATGCAAAAAAAAAAATCACAATTTAAATAATAATCTTTTGTTCACAGTGCAATATTATAAGATATTAAATAATAATGAAGCAAAAATGTAATAACTAATTTCTTATTAGTGAATGCAAGCATTTATCATTATTAAAAAAAAAGTATGATAGAGGTTTAAACAAAATTATAGACATTTCAATTTCAGAATATTTCAGACAAGAATAAGTGCTTATTAAATGCAGAAAAAAAATGACAATCAATATTATGTGAAAATAAAAAGAACAATAATAAAAAAAAAAAAAAATGCTTAAACTTGTCAATGTTTAAATTAAAAAAACTTTTTATCGGGCACTGAAAAAAAAAAGAATTAATTCTCATCATATCAACTTTGCTCTATCACTTAAATCAATTAATCATCTAAATTCAAAAATTAAATCTTTTTACTGGAAGAAGCCACACATTCTACTAAATCTGAGCATATTCCTGTTGAAGGAGGTGAAGTAATTGATTTGCCATCATAATTAAATTCACAAAACTTAAGTTTGAAATCTTTACGTTCATCAAATGCTAATTTTAAATAATTTCCATTGTAAAATTGAAAAGCTGACAAATCTTTACATACGTCACCTACTTCATACCTGAGTATGTTCAAATCATTTCATCAAATTCACTCTTCCCAACACAGACTATCAAAATTTAATTAAGGAACTTCACTCACTTCATTCTGCTAGCATAAGTCTCAATCTAGTCATGAGCATGAAATTGAATTGTATCTTCATGCTTTTTAATTTCGTTAGTCAATTTTTGTGCTGCTCTTTTTTGTGAATCTATTGATTATTCATGGAATTGAAATTGAAACCTTAAATTTTGACTAAATGTGCACAGATTGAAGCAATTGGATGTTTTTGCATTGTTGCAGATTTTATGAAGAGATGGAAGTTTAGTTGAGATTATTAAAAAAGTGGAAAAATCGAAAGAATTTTGATTAAAATTTTGAGAATTTATTATGAATATAAAATATATACTTTTATGAAGTTGAATGAAACGATTTTACTAATTCATAGTTTCTAGTTTCGAAACAAAAGTCAATAAATGTTTTTAAAAAAATCAATCAAAAATCCGCTTTAAAAAATTTGCAATAGCCACCAATTACTATCTAATAATATACACTTATCGAATTATTTTCAAAATATTTAAATTCATCCAACTTAATTCGCTGTACAAAATCATCATACATTCAATTTTTTTTTTTTTGATTTTGTATTTCAATTTTTAATCCGCAAAACAAAAATTTTTCATCAAAAATGAAATTTTCATGGAAAATAAAAACAGTGCGAAAGACTGGAAGCATTTAAATGAAAGTAAAAATATTCATCAATTGTTAAATAAAAATTTACTCTTTTTCTCTGTTTTCAATTGCGAGCATGAAATCAGCTTATTTGCCACAAAAATTTAAATAAATTCAATAAAATGAATTAAAGAGTTTATGCCGACTATTTTAAGTAGATATTCATGGCATTTGTTTCGTTTGCTAGTTAATCAAATGAAGTACTTTGACCGCAGATATGATTGTTGGTTAGAGTTGAAAGATTTAGACCCGGACAGCTTAGCTTTGCTGATGATGTGATAGTTTCTATAAAAATTCAAAAATAAATTGCATTAAAAAGTTTAAAAACCTCACAAGGTGCCAAACTTCCCAGCTGTTGTCAAAAATTTACAGTTTTCAACAAAAAACTAAGAATTCATTCGACCTTAACATTTCTGACCCCCAAAAATTATGTCGAACTGCTCACTACAGTCACCAGCATTTAACAACTTCAATACACTCAATTCCACTACAATCTCCAATTAAACATTAACTGTTAACTTCCAAGACCGCATACAAAGCACAGCTCGGGAACATAATTTAAGTGCGGTCAGTGCTAATACTATGTCTTAGTAGAAGAAAACATAAAAAAGTTTCTTTTTAGCCTGCAGACATTATGCAAAAAAATGCTTAAGCATAATCATTATCTCTTTATATTTCTCCTCTTAAATCATTTTGTAGCTACATAGTTGAGGCTTATGTCTTTAGAAATAAATGTGGGGAATATATTCGTTAAGACAACAACATGAAATTTACATGACTTCTATTGGATGGCTATAATAGATAAAAACAATGCATGTGGGATGGTTTGGAATTGAGGAGCTTGAGAAGATCTGATTTTTTTCGTTCCTTCCTCATTCCATAGACTCAATAAGATACATTTTGGGATAATTTGATCCTCATCTGATCATTTAAATTCATAGACTTTCAGTAAGACTCAAACCAACAGACATCACTTCCAAATGATCCCCAAAAACATTTCTATAAAAGTAAAAGTCTTTCTTCTTCTTAAATTGAATCTTTTTTAGATGAAAAATATAAAACTAAAAAAAAACGCATGGGAAATGAGAAGAAATGCAAAGAGACGCAATTTAGAGTCTTTTTCCTTTATTTCCATTTCCATTCATTTAATTTATGAGAAATTTCATACGGTATGAATGGCAATAACAACAAACATATGAAAATGATAAATTGTAACTTGATTCAAAGCTAGCACAACAGCATAAGTGGAAATGAAGTCTTTAAGAAATCTCTGCATGTAGATTTATGTCCATTTTCACTTGTGCGTTTATTTCTTTTTGTTTCTTTCCTTTTTTTTGTGTCTTGATTCCAATGAGTGTGCATTCAAGCAATAAATTGCATCTATTGACTTATTTATGCCTGTAAGCTCAATAAATCATATTGTAGCTGTTTTGTGTGTACTTGAAAGTGTTAAGTACACTGCATGAACCTTCTTTTCCCTTCTTCATTACAGACTCGAGACTCGCATTTCACTTTTTTTTTGTAGCACAAGTTTTGTGGAAAGAATCACGTCTTTTACATTCGTTTATATTTAAATGAAGTGAGGTAAAGGCTTTGAGTGGCAGAGTTAGAGTTTTGGGGGTTCTTTCATGCTTGTATTGGATTTAGCAATTTTTATGTAAACTTTAAAGAAGTTGTGCAAAAAATTTTTGTGCCAAAAAATGCCAAAATTATTTAGAGTATTCAACAAACTAGCAATAGAGTCAAACAACCTCTTCAGTTTATGATTGCCTGATGTAAATAATTCGAGATTTGTGACCGTTACAGTTTTCCGATAAAAGTGCGAAAATGACACTTTTGTCTGTCTGCCATGCAAAATTCGAAGTTAAATACCCCTTTTTCAAAAATTCAAAAAACTTTAAACTTAAATTAAACTATTTTCATAAAGAATTTATCAAACAAAATGTATAATCCATAATTTAGGACTACAATAAAGCCAAATAAATTATGAAAATTAAAAAAAAAAATATGAAATTCAAGAAATAGAATAACGTATTTTTTTGAATTTCTAATTTTCGAAAATGCATAATTGAATACCCCTAGACTTTCGATAAGTCTGTCGAACTTGAATTATTCACATCAGATGATTGCATATTCAAACATCGATAATAACTATCTAAACATATTTTTCAATAAAAACTGCATCTATAAATCCATAAATTCACCAAAAATATTTATCTACACACCAGCTATATCCCCTGCAAAACTCCACGCATTCAACTCTATAAACATAAACATTTCTCATATTGCATTTAATTTATATGGAAATTTTAAAATTTTATAGTGCAATAATAGCTCATTCAGTCATACAGTTATCCTGTATTAAATAAATTATGTGACATTGCCAGCCGCAAAATGCACAACACACAATGAATATTCCAAAAATGAAGAGTTTTAAAAGTGAGGCAGAGTGAGATAAAGTATTTAAACGGCAGTGTCGAGAGGAAAGAGATACCTTCCTGTTCTGTTGTTGGAGTTTATTTTATTGTAAGGGAGAGTTGGAAGCATTTTTGGAAGGAAGATTGGGAACTTTTGAAAATGGTTTGTCGATGTGCTGGTTTTGTTTTGTTGAAAAGGATTTTTTTAAGATTAATATAATTATTTTTATTGACCCTTGAGTAGTATGCAGTTCTAAAAATGTATTTGGAAATAATATGATGAAGCTTTAAAGGAACCCTTCCGATAAAAATTATCTAAAAAATTTAAATTTTTTGAATCATAATCCAAAACTACCAAATTCCATCCCACATTCCACAACTCCATTAAAAATCCATAATCCAATAAACACCTCACCTCATTTCTCAATAAATTTCTCAAGTTATTTATCAGAAAATCATAAAATCATGTCAATAATTTTCACTGTAAAAAATTTCGAGTAAATGTGATGATTAAATTGTTACTTATTCCATAGCTCTCAATAAAATAAAACTAGTATCAACGTGGTCACTCGTGACCGACGAAAGCGCATTTTCCCGCGATCAGTAAATAAACAAAGAATTAAAACCCCAAAAGCACAAAGCCAAATATTTAACTACAACCATTCTTTATTTACCGAAAATTTAAAATTGACAGCAAAAAAAAACCGATAAAAAACATTATACGACATAGAATCTAAAAAAAAAAAATAAAAAAGCAAAAAACGAATCGGCTGCGATCTAGAATCGAACCCATGACCTTCAAACTAGAAGCCACTCGCTCTATGCACTTACGCCACTGCTGTTCTTTTTTTGAGATTTTGATGTGACAACTTGATTATTTATATTGATGAGTTTTTTTTAATAAAAGTGAATTATTTTTCAAATTTCACAAAATTTTCCGGAAAAACTATGAAAAATCTATGAAAATAGAAAACTAAACAACTAAAATATCAAAAAAATATAAAAAAAAGTAATTATCTATGAAAATTGTAAGAAAATATTGAAAATTTTAACAAAAATCGTCGGAAAAACTCGGGAAAATTGTGAAAATGGAAAATTATGACATGATTTAATATTATATGTCATTAGAAATCAAAAAAGTATCAAAAAAAGCAAAAAAAAAAAAAAAATTTTGTCATCGGTGGGATTCGAACCGAGGACAGCTAAGATTTTGAAAAGTCAACATTTTAGTGCATTTTACCACACTAACACATATAAAGAAATGCAATTTTGGCACTTTTTACGCTGGTTCCAGCAGAGGAAGTGACCATTCGTGCTGATTTTTTCGCCAGCTCTAGCCAGACATACTACACACATTTTAAGCCGAAAACCGCATCAAAAAAGCTTAACCCTGAGGAGGAGATAGCTCCACAGACAGACAGACAGACAGACAGACAGACGGACAGACGGACAAAGTGCGGACAATAGCGTCCTTTTCCCAAGAGGAAAATGCGCTAAAAAAGCCACACTATATATGTAACCCATAAACACTTAACATGCAATCCATACAAATTATATAATTTATCGATTACATTTATCTGCATTATCACGTGAATATTCAGACACAATATATTTTGCTGACGTATCGCGTGACTTAAAACTTTAAGCATAGCGTAGAAAAAAAAACATATCAGAAGATGGATTTTATTAGCACAATCACGATTCAATCATTTTCTATGCATGAATTTGTTGTTGAAAAGTTTTAGATTATGGTGGAATTTATGGATTGAAATTTAGATTTTGTGGAAATTTATTGGCAAACTTCAGAATTTTTATAGTTTTTTTTCTGAGGTTAAAATGCTGTTTGTGGGCTTTTTGGATCAGATAAGAAAATAAAAGTGGTTCTTGAGTTTTTTTTAGAATTAATTGCGTTTAGCAATTAGCAAATAAAAGGGTTATTAATACAAAAATTTATTAAAAATATTGCAATGCGCTTTAGATCCCTTAAATTTCCTCTAACTTTATATCAAAAGTCAAATTTATTGTTGTTGTTGTTGCCTCCTAACCACACTCTCAACTTCAAGAGTGTAGACTAAAATATCAACAAAATTTTCCTCTTTAAACGATCCAATTTAACTTCATCCATGCAAATGCTTCAAGGTCTTTTGAATAAATTTCATGCTGAATCAAATTACACATTATAAAGACTCATTTCATGTCTGAGAATCATTATAGACGACGAAATTTTCCTTTCTACTAGCTCAATAAATTATTTTTCAAGTTTTCATCCCTTTGAGAATATTTCTTCTTACAACAATGTAAGTGCTGCAAAAAATTACCATGCCTGCCATTTACACGCTGAATCGTTTCCCTTTTATTTCCACACCATGCGTTTCTCATTTTCATTTGGTTATTTTATTATTTTTATTATTGTCTCGATGAGTTTTCTGCCTTATTCATTTTTCCAGAATGTTTTTTTTTGCAGTTAAATAAAATTTGTGTGTGAAAGGAATTGCTTTTTTTGGGTTTGAGGATTTGAGGGGTAACTTATGGAAACAAAATGATGGGAGAACTAACGTGTTGGTTATAGTTGTGACAGGGGCGTAGCCAAGGGGGGGGGGGTTCAAAAAACAGTATTTAAAAAAAAAAAATTAAAACTTTAAAAAATCTAAAATTTATTTATTAAGGAGATAAGTTTAAAAAATATTTTTAAAAATCTGTTCAGCAAAAAATTTCATAACATAAAAATACTCAGCATAGAAGTTTTCATTCCATTTTCACCACAAATTCTCGTTTATTTGCTGAAAAATCGATTATTTAAATTCACAAAAGAGAGTGAAAATTTCTTTTATTTATTTCCCTTCAGAACGAAAGTATCAGAAGCTAAAATTATATAACTCAATGTCAGGATTTAATAGCATTTAATAGCACTTGAAAAAGAATATATTTTTTGAATACATTCCAACATATTTATTGTTGTGGATGAGGTGAGCAGGTGGAATAGAGTATTTGCATAAGAATTGGTCAACAGACTGGATTTTTTGGCAAATTTTCTAGGTAGAATAATAAAATTTGCAGTCATCTTAAATATGACACATAAAATTTACGAAAGCATTTTTCATAAAAATTATTTGCTTAATGTTGTGTGTAAAAAAATTAAATAAGGCAAACAAGAAAATTAAAGATGTTTATGCCAAAAATTAAAATTGAAACAAATGCAAACAAACGTGATTCAGTTCATTCAACTTAATGCTAATATATTCTGCCCATACTGCAGCCTGTTATCTCGATTAGCATTGATTAAAATTCACAGTAAAAATGCCAACAAACTTGCATACTTGAATGCATAAACGAAAACTGATTTTCTCTTGAAAATCAAGTCATGTGGCAATGACACTATTTAGTATGACACAGCATTAAACTCTTAAATCAGTTTTAAATTGCTTCGTCCATACATCATATCATGTAGAAAGTCATCCACTCGACCATACTTCATGTCTTGTTTTTTGATTTAATAATAATGTGACTTTTTTGTTTTATTTATGAATTGTTAAATTGTTGATGATTTATGTGTAATTGAATTAATATATGAGTAGTGGATTGGGTTGGGTGGAAGTGGGGTCAGATGTCAGGGATTTAAAAAATATCCAAAATTCAGCACTTTTTACTGAACACCAATTTCACATTCACATAATAAACCCATCACATCTGATCATATCACAATAATTTCACATAATAATTCACTCGAAGAAAAAAATATATTATTTATGTTCAACTCTCGTTTCAGGCGACATTGATGATTGTATTGTAACGCCAATTCAACAAACTCAATTTACACCTTTAACAGAGGCCATTTGTGATGTCATCATGGATGTTACATCACGCGGTCATTCAGCGACACTTGATACAATCAAAAAACATCTTGCCATACGTTTCTCACACATGCAACAGCCATCAAATGACATCATTTATGATACACTCGTGCAATTGCAACAGGAGCGTAAGATTTATCAAACGGCTAAAGGGTACTTTATTGTCACGCCTGAGTAAGTGTTTCTCACGCCTTATTTTTTTGTTTTCATTATTTTAAAAAATTATATTTTATGTATGATATAATAGACGTCGTCGAAGTCGGTCGAGAACGTCACGCAATCAAAGATCAATTGATGAAGAGCTCTTGGAGGACATAAAGTCACCACACGAGTCACGCACAATCTTAATGAGTAATTCTGAGGCCCTTCACAGCCTTTACGGTGAGATTGCGACAATACGTGATGGTGATTTGACACATCAATGCATTCAAACGAATCTCGCTGATGTCATATGTGGCGGTAATCCAAATGATAAAATTTTATACCCGCGTTCATCAAAGCGACGAAGTGCCTCATTTCCAACGCCTCGTAGTCTTGAACGACGACATAGTCTACGATTATTTGGCTCATCGAAGCGATTACAAAGATGTCAATCGACGCGTAGTCTTACGAAAAATTCAACGCTACAGCCACAGAGTCAGACGAGTGCGACAATAGCGGTAACCGATAGCAGTAGTTCGGAATATCAAAGTACGGACTCTTCGTCACCAAGTATGATAATTTTAGCTATTGTTCTTGAACTCTTGTGATTTACAATTCCAATTGTTACAGAAAAAAGTGCCTCTCTACTCTCAAGAATTTTCCGCCGAAGCTGTCGAACTCCGGGCAAGAAGATTGAAACATTTTCAGCACAATTTCCGCCTCGTGAATGGTTTAATTCGAAGGCTGTACATCTTATTAACGTTGGAACACAAACACTTGATCACCATGTAAGTAGAGTCATCATTTCTTTTTTAAAATAATTCTGTATGAATGACTGTGATTATAACCGTGTGGATGTGAGATCTTAATTGCCATATATTTTAATATTACTGCTAATATTTTCATTATTGCAATATTTTGCAGTATTTTAAGGTAACTAACCATCCGATAACCAATTTCACCTTAAAATTCCTTCAGAAAATTAATTTATCAAAAAATTATTCCCATCATCAACAGGATTCCTTATCAAATGCCTTATCAACAAACTCAACATATTACGATGGATCAGAGATTTCGCAACGCTCTCTGACGATCCCACGTCGACACAACCACAAGAGAAATCTGTCGAGTGAATCAACATTTCTAATATCATCACGCGATTGCTCTCCCATACGTCGACGATCACCGGCAATTTGTTACAGTGGAAGTCTACCGCGTTCAACACATTCTATACCTGGACGATCGCCAAAGAGAACACCACTAAATAAGCAGGTTGTTGATGAAAATTGTCGAACAAAAAGTGGTGAAATTTATCATAACAAATGCACTGGAAATGATTCACAATTGTCGCAGACTCAACGATATCAACCGAGTCGTGTAAATAATTATAGTGGACCTTCGAGTCTTGAAAGTGGAAAGACTTCATCGTTAGTCGCATCCGGACCGTCCTCAATTGACAGCGGAAATAAGAGTCTCTCATTGAGTCGTAATAGTGGACATTCAAGTTTAGACGGTTCGTCGCATGGTTCAGCAACAACAGTGGCTCAATCACAATCGAACCACATTCTATCCAATTCCCCAAGAAGTTCCCCAAAACATCGATTGCTGACAAAGACAAATCAAGGTTCATTGACCCCACCAACAACAATCCAACCAACACAATCAGGACAAAAGGTCACAACATCAACATCAGCAAATGGCATCAAATCAACATCATTTGATGAACCATCAGAAATGAATGGAACTATGCCAAATTCAAATTCAAATGGCTCAATTACGCTTCAAGTCACTAATAATGCACACGGTTGCTCAGGTTTGCCCAACACAAAGATATTTGTACAAAATTCACCCATTCACACGTCAATAACATTCGAGAATGGCAAGTTCATGGAGAATTCAAATGTTTTTGTCATTAATAATGAGACAACAACAAACTCTAAAGGTGAGATAATTGCTAGTCGAAAAAGTTTAATGAATGGAAGTCCAATGACGTCACCATTAAAGCAATCACAGTATAACAAGGTGAGACCGCAAGCTGAGAAGACTCAGCAGCAACAACAGCAGAGAAATTGTAATAGCAGTGGAAGTAGTGCAACGATAGGTAAAGAGAATTGCTTTAGTGAGAATGATGAAGCTGCGAGTGAAACAGGTGACTCATTGTCAATGATTAGTGAGACATCACCCGATTCAAGTCTAATACCATTTGCTGATGATGATGTTATTGACGATGGAGATTCACGAAGACAAAATAATGTACAAAGTCCTGAAAATCATAAATTTCAGTCATCAAGAAACAATATGAATTATATTAATAATGATGAGATGAACAATAGAAAACTTTCACTCCAAATTGGGTCATCGATGACTGATAAGAACACCACCGGCAATAGTAACACAATGATCTATAATAACATACTGAAGAATCATTATAATCAACAAACAAATGCAATTATCTCACCCGTCTATCAACATAATAAGATGAATTTATTCTCATCATACGATCAACAACCTCAACAACAACAGCAACAACAACAACAGGAACAAAGTCTTTATGCATCCGCTGGTAACTTGAAAGACAATAAACAGATAAATTCCGATTGTGACTTAAAGAATTCACTTTTAAATTCAAATCCGACAATAAACTCCGACTCATTGCTAAATATATTCCATAAGAACATTATTGCCGTTGGCAGTGAGCCAAATTTGATTGCAATGAAACAAAATAAAATCAATAATTGTGTAAAAGAGGAAAAGACACCGACCTATGATGAGAATGGACTTTACAACTTTCCAAGTCTCACCGATTTAAGTTTCAATTTTACATCACTTCATGCACAAAAAATTCTTAAAGGTGGATTGAGTGTCAATAATAGTATCGATACGTTGGTGGAATTGGATATTAATAAGTCAAATAATAAGAGCAATACGAATCTTTCACCTTCGTCGACAATTTGTACAGATTTTGGAATGGTCTAAATGTGAGACAGAGAGTGACTTGTGAGTTTGTGTGTGGGATCGAATTTTGGAGACCGGAAATAAATTATTTTACATTTTATATTAATTTTTTTTTGTACAACGGAAACATTTTGAGATCAATCACAAATTTGCAGTAATAGACAGTAAGACAACAGCTACAAAATATTCTGTTAATTTATCTATATTAGAGAAAATATCACACATTAATAAGTAACTCGTAAATGCTTATTAACCTCCTTATAAAGCAAGATTAAGCATTAAATCATGGATTAAGTGGAACAGAGTTGTGTTGATGGATGAAGTTTGATAAAATTTTTCAATTTTTTAAATGATTTGAAAAATAAAATTTAGCTTACAAAAAGTAAGCTAGGAATTTAATTTTTTGAATTTCAATTTTTTTGTTAAAAATATTTTAAAATTTTTCAATTTTTAATTGCTCAAATTAATTTTTTATTCGTTTTATTTTTTATTCATTTTTTTTAATTTTTAAAGTTCCAATTTTCTTGTTTTGACTTTTTGCCAAAGTTCATATTTATCGAATTATATTAAGGAATTTTAAATAGAAACCGTCAAAAATTTGGCATTAATTTGGCAAAATTTCAAAACAAAAATTTAAAATTTTTAAATTTTTAAAACAAAAATTTAAAAATTTTAAATGTTTAAAACAAAAATTTAAAAATTTTAAATTTTCAAAATTATTAAAAACTTTAATTCAAAATTATTAGTCAAACCAAAAGTCTCCATCAACATCTCTGTCCACTTAAATTTTTAAAAAATTGCAATATCCAGAGGATTTTGTTAAATTTCACTCAAGAAAGCTTTTTTATTCAATTAACACAAAAAATACATTTTTCTACTTCTAAAAAAACTAATCTAAAATTCAATTTATTAACTTTCTTATTCGGATTTCGCATGTAAAAATCCGCATTGAGAGTGTGTAACTAATCAAGTGAGAAGAGAATGAAATATGAAAATAATAATTAGACACCTACTTACTGTACTTTTATAAAGAAAAAAATTATTATTATTATTATCATTATTATTAATATTAAATTCTTCTATTTTGTAATGTAAAGAAAAATTAAGATGATGATGACGATGTTTTTATCTCTATTATTAATGAAAGTGAAGAAAGTAACCCCGTAATAAATTATTAAATACACACACAATTTGCCCAGGTAGACAGAAACTGTTAACTTTTTTTAAATTCCTGAACAAGTTTTAAACTTTTTTAAAGTTTTTTTAAACGTTTTAAATTTTTTTAAGTTTTAAAATTTTTTCTTATTTTATTTGTTTTCAAATTTTTTATTTTTTTTAAAGACATATTTTTTCAAAAATTTCAAAGTTTTTTTAAAATTATAATTTTTAAATTTTTAAAATTTCACTTTTTAAATTTTTTAAAAAAATATTTTTTTAAAATTTTTAATTTTTAAAAATATGATTCAATTTTAGTTTTTTGTTTTACTAATAATTAGCAGCAGTAACCTAATACCTGGGCTAAATCTAACCATGAAAGAAAATAAAAAAAAAATACTTTTTAAAACGCAAATCTTGCATGAAAAATCTAATCTTTATAATTAAATATTCACACATGAGAAATGAATAGTCGCATGATAAGATTTTAATATTAAAAAAAAGTAATATTGCAGTTAGTAATAACACATTACAAGTAAATTTATGAAAATATAAAAAAGTGCCAAATGATTGACGGTAGGACGAGAAAGAGAAATGGAAGTAAAAAGATTTTTAATTTTAAATTATCTTCAATAAAAATGAAAAATTTCACTTCTTAAAATTTTTTGCGTTTATTTTTACTATTTTTTTTTTTATTATTTTCAATCAAAGAAAATTTTATTTGAGCTTGAAATTGATCCAATTAAATGATTATTGTAATCTCATTTGTCATTTTAATGATTGATGATTTTTTTTCTTCAACTTGCACATTACGT
The DNA here is from genome assembly GCA_026123125.1 of Chironomus striatipennis. Classification (NCBI taxonomy): domain Eukaryota; kingdom Metazoa; phylum Arthropoda; class Insecta; order Diptera; family Chironomidae; genus Chironomus; species Chironomus striatipennis. The sequence continues at coordinate 34,621,754 of CM047392.1, read as the reverse complement.
ACACTTGCTGCTGTTACTGTCTATGTTATGTGCGATGATAATTGCTTTTGTATTTATTACTACTGTAATGAGATTAAATTGTCATTTGGCTTCTCAATAAATCTTGAGAATTGTAAAATGTTTTGAATTTGTAAGAGTTGAGGGATTTTGGGATTGAATCGAACTTCCGGGGTCAATGTTATGTGAATTTCTTTTGCTGATTTTTAGGTGATAGATTTGAGAATAACAAATATGAAACATAGTAAAATTGTATACAGCATGCAATTGCAATATAATTAGAATTGCTCCGAAATTAAATCTACTCACTCAACATTACATTCTACCTTCAAATCCCTCAATAAGCACTAAATATGACATCACATGACCTTAGCAAACCAACATCATTTCATCCAAACCATAGCTCGAAGTCGACTCGGATTTTTTGTTAAATTTGTATGGCGGAGTCGACTCTGAGTCGACTCGAATCCACATAAAATTTCATCGACTTCGAGCTCTGATCCAAACCAACAGTCTCATTTGACCATGAATATTCCATATTTAATCCAATACCAAGAGAAGTGTCCACCCCCTGAATGACATTCTCAACCATAAATCTTTCAGCTTTTAATCCCAAGAATGAAGCCATTAGCTTCAATAGAACACAACAACCAGCCACACATAAAATGAAAACTTTCAAGCTCAATTAATTTTAACTTGATTGGATATTGTAAATATCAATAATATGTATGAATTGTAAGTAGGACGAAAGAAGATTAATAAAAATATTGAATGAGAAAAAAAATAAAATAAAATGAATTATGCAGCTTTTCTTATTATTCTTGAATGTGAATGAATTAATTCACAATATTAGCTTTAAGATTTAAAAATAATTTTTTTCTTTGAATTTCAGATTTGTTGTGAAATTGCAAAAATTAATCCGCATTCAATGCAAAGATTTATGCATTGTGGTTTGGATTTAAATTATTTGAATCATTTTAAAGATTTTGCTTGAATTTTTTTCAGATTTTTTTGCAAGTTCCAAGATTTCTTTTATTAAATTCCTTTCTTCTTTTTAATGTAGTCTTGGGTTTGCGTATGGGTATCAACATTACATTTTTAGTCTGCATTCCTGATTTCAAATTAATTCCTGAATTAAAATTTCCATTACCATCTCAACATCAAACCACATCAATTCACTTAATTTAAATTTTAGTTGGTACAACAGCACCAAAAGCAACGAGACAAAAGAAAAAATATTCAATTTACGTCAATTGAAATAAATCGCCTCAATTATCGAAAATTGGAATTAATTTTTTTTTTATTTTTTTTTTTTTGCTTAAGTAGATTTCAATTATAAAAGAGAATAATTTCGCATGTCATAAATTTACAGCCATTAAATGACTAAAGTGTCGTCTTATGAATCATGAAACAGACATTGTCGATGGCATTTTTCATGCAATATTTTGTGGAAGATGTCGTGCAGATTTTCAAGTGGAACTGGTTTTCATTAGACTTGTTTTATTGTGATTCTGGCAGTTGAATTGCCTGTAAATGAGTAGACACAAGAGATAATCGACACTAATGTTCAAAAAATTTTTGAAATTTTTTTACGAGATTTTTGTGGGAATTTGTTTTGTTTCGTTTTTGATTTTTTGACGATTTTTTCCATAAAATTTTCCCTTCAAAATTTAAAAATTTAAATTTTTTTAAATTTTTTTACACAACTTATATTAATTTTTTGAAATTTCAGAAATTAAATTGGAATTTTTTAAGTGAAAAAACAAAAAAAAAAAAAAAAACTTTTATCAAAAGAATTATCACAAAATCTCTACAAGATCATTGCTAACGTGTCAGTAATATTAATGTTCTTCCTTCTTTAATGCTTCTTAATATCTTCCATTTTTTTTTTGTCTTCATCTCTTTCATGACAAATTAGCAAATCTAATTTCTCATCCAAAACTAATTTCAAGTTATTGTGATAAAAATTAATAGCAATAATTTTAATTTGTCATCATTAAGCAAAATAAAATTGATATTTATAAACTTTTATGTGCTTTTAAATGGCAAAAGAAGTTTATATTTCCAAGTAATTTTTTAAAGCCAATGTTCACAACTGGAAAGATTTTTTGCATGATAATAAAAATTTGTATCAAGTTTGTTTTTGGAAGAATTTGAGAGTTTATTCGCTGGATATTTTTCAGAAGCTATGAAGTTATCGGATAGCAGGTATGAAATATGACTTAAGTTTTCAGAATTTTATTGAAGTTTTTGTAATATTATTTTAATGTGAATTTTTTATTGATTGGGGAAGGTTTTTATAGTTTGTATAATTTTATTCAAATTAACCTTTTTGAGTAGGTTTTGCTGCTTAAATTTTTAGCTGACATTCAAACTATTTATTTTATATCCTGTACCCTCATTCCACTAATAATGACAAATTATTCTTCAACAAAAAATCTCAAAAAAATATTTCTTTAATCCTAAAAAATTCATTTCAACCTACAAATCTAATAAACACAAATTCTTAATGCTAAAGTTCTGCTTAAAAAACATAAAAAATTCTTCTTTGCTTTTATCTTTCATTTGATTCAAATAAAAGGATTAAATGTTTCTGCTAATTATTTATGGAAATTTTTTAATAGCACCATGAAAAAGAGAGGATTTTATGAGACTTCTACATTCAGCGATTTGAAAGAGAAAAGAATGATAAAGAATCTGGGGATGGAATCATTTTTGGAAACTTATTTTTTTTTTGATATTTAAAAATTTTGATTTTTCTGACCTACTGCATTGACATATTTTGTTAATAATTTTGCATCCATTTTATCTTAGTGACAAGCTAGTTATAATGTTTTTTAGAAGTTGAAAAGTTCTCATCCCTTGATGAAAACAGGCATTCCACATCATTACGTGACTCTCATGAATTATTATCTTTTGAATTTTCGATTCGGTCACTCTCGAAAAAATTTTATTTATGGCACAGCAAAGAAGAAAAGATTTCATCTGCAAAAAAATATATAAATGAACAAGAAGATTCTAACCACAAACAAGTTCTTTTTTATTGTGTATTTGAAGCATAAGAATGAACAGCAAACGCAGACGGACAGGTAGGATTTATTCATCGAATGTGCACGACTGTTCATTCTCATTCCAAACAGCAATTACAACAATTAAGAGAATCAATGAAAGGAGGAAGAATCTTAAATGAATAAAACTTAATTGTGACAGAACAATAATCTCTCATTGATGCTACTTTGTTGCTGCTTTTTGAATTATTTTGTCGCATTGTCACAATTCATAGATAAAAGTAATAATGAGGAAACAATGAAATTTTTAAAAGGACTTGTTGTGGCTGCCTACGTGAGAAATTTATAGAAAAAAATGAATCGCATATGTTTAACAGTTGGTGTCTGGTTGTAGCTGTATAAAACTGCATTAATTACTGTTTTGATTCAATGTCTGACTGTTCAATGTCTGACTGTCCAATGTAGTTAAACCTTAAAAAGCTCACCATTGCTGTATAAATGCGTCATTTTTTTCATTATACCTAAACTTACCTCAATTTGCATATTATCATCTCCAGCATATACTCAGCAAGCATTTAAAAAACAATCAAGAAGAAAACAGTCGCAAAACTTAATTTATTTATTTTAAATTCATTTTTTTATTGAAATCTCTCATTTTCCACACGAATCATCAATATCAAATAAATTATGTAAAAAAATGTTAATCTAGAAATTAATTTATGGCACGGCACAGCACTATTGTGAGCTCTATTCAAATTATCCAGCAACGCCACATCCATAATTGTTGGGTTAGTTTGTAGAATAAATTTAATTTTCAACCGATTGTTTGTTCGTTTGCCTTATCAGCGTTTGGTGATTTGAAGTTTGAGTGTCTGGAAATTAGAGAATAGAGTTTTAAAGACAATAGATAGTAATTGGAAATTTGGCATCCCGAAAGGCACAAGACGGATAATCGAGATAAAATCCGGCACCAAGTCGGAGTGAGGCCAGCACCACTCCGGTTTAAATTGCATGCCAGCTTGGTGCTGGCCTCACTCCGGTTTGGTGCCGGATTTCATCTCGATTATCCGATTTGTGCCTTTCGGGCATGGTTTATAAATGGCGAAAAATGATTAAGATCTAATAAGTTGAATGACGTATTCTAAAATTTTGTGGTTTTTGGATATTGTAAAGTCTGAATAAGGTTTGTCAATAGAATACGAACAATTGGGAGTATAAAACTAAAAATGCAGTAATTTTTTGGTTTCGTTCAAAAATGAAGTTCAAACTTGATAAGGGAATAGAACTGAGGTACAACGAAATGATTTTTATGTGAATTACCCCAAAAGAAAAGATTTTTGTCTGAATGTCATTTATGAACAAACCCCAAAAAAAGTACTAAAATCTAACTTACTTATAAACCTTCCTCTGACTATCGCAAAGCTTCTGCCACGAGACATCAAGATGCTTAATATTCTGCTTTTGTTTCTTAATCTTCTCAGTCACCGACTTTTCTTTCAGAAAGTCTTCAGGTGTATTTGGCACTGATGGATCAAAAATATGCTTCCTTGCCTTTTGATTCTCTTTATCAGCTTTCGAGTGCTTTCCATCCTTCAAATAATTTGATAGAATTTCTTTGGATTTTGATTTCTTCTCGCCAGAATTCTTTTTGTTCAAATTTATACAAACATCAACTTTGTAGGCATCGTCAACTTTCTTTGGTCTTTTGACAATTCCATTACGAGTTATGATGTTAGTTTTAAGTTCCGGTGCGATTCCTTTGTTGAATAAAAACATTTGCATTTCATGGATTTCACGTTGAATATCATCAAGGGTCACTTTTTCCATTGGCATGACTGGACGTTCTTCTTTTTGCTCTGGCTGTGGTAGTTCTTCTATAACTTCGGCTTGTGGTTGTTCCTGCTGCATTATTTCTTCTTGAATTGGTTGTTCATCGATTTGTGGTTTTTCTGAGTCATCAGTTGTAGCGTCGTTTGTTGGTTCTTGTGCATTATTGTCGATTGGATCTTCAGGATTAGTAGGAGTTGCATCTGATGGTGAAGATTCAGCATCTTTAGAAATTACCTCAAATTTCTCCTCAATTTGTTCCTCATTAATTTTATTATCATCACCAGCTTTGCTGTCATCTTCCTCATGAAGCTTCATTTCCGCATCTGGATCCACTAAATTTGGCATTTCATGAAAGTCATCGTGACTAGACTGTCCATTCTCATAAATCTCACCATCTCCATTGGCATTTGCCTCTTGTGTATCATTATCATTATTGCCCATCGAAAAAACAACCTCTTGCGTAACAATATTACCGATTTTATAATTGAAAGTACATTCCTGATCACCGTCATTTTGGAGAGCATTTTTGTCATCTTTTAAATGATCTTCATCCTCCTCAGCAATCGCTTGAAATTGCTTCTCAACACCATCGTCACGAAGTTTTGTGAACGCTCGAATAAATGGACCGCAAACTTGTGTCGATGGCTCTGGTTCGCGTGTCAAAATTTGAGCGAAACATTTGAGTAATGTCAAAAGAATATCATCAGGAATTCGATCAGAGATTTGTAAAAGTTGACGTTGCATTGCTTTGATTGTCAGTTCGACACTTAGTGAACCTGAATAATTGATTTGTGATTTGTGGCAGTTTATTATGGATGTAAATGTATGGGAAATGTGAGTTGAATGTTATGAGAATTTTAATTTTGTAAGAAAGAAGAAAAGAGGATGGAAATGAAATTTGAAATTAATAATGAATGAAAAAAATGCAGCGATAAAAAATAATAAATTTAGGTAAAATGTAGGCTTGGATACCATATTAACTTCCTTAATAAAAAAAAAATTTCATAAACAAACTTAATAAAATTCTGAACAAGTCTCCAAGCCTGCAGCAAAAAAACAATAATAAGACGTGTGAATTGTTAAGTGATAGGGAAGTGAATGGACTTTTTTGGATGTGCAATAAATTACTGATAGTTAACAATTTCAGAGACGAACGAATAAAATAAAAACACGACTTACATAGAAAGCCACGAACTTCCACGCCACTTATTGATAGACATTTTAACTGACAGATTACAATATATATAATAAAATATATAATATAAATTGAAACTTTAATCCTGCTAACATCCTACTTCATTGCTCTTTTAAAAATATGTGAACTACGCTCAACCTACTTTTCTTCGCTTCGTTCCGTTCGACTTTTATAGATTACAGGAATGTCGAACTCCACTTCGCTTCGCTTCGTTCCATTCGACTTTTATAGATTACAGGAATGTCAAACTCCACTTCGCTTCGCTTCGTTCGGTTCGACTCTTATAGATTACAGGAATGTCGAACTCCACTTCGCTTCGCTTCGTTCCGTTCGACTTTTATAGATTACAGGAATGTCGAACTCCACTTCGCTTCGCTTCGTTCCGTTCGACTTTTATAGATTACAGGAATGTCGAACTCCACTTCGCTTCGCTTCGTTCCGTTCGACCTTTATAGATTACAGGAATGTCGAACTCCACTTCGCTTCGCTTCGTTCCGTTCGACTTTTATAGATTACAGGAATGTCGAACTCCACTTCGCTTCGCTTCGTTCCGTTCGACTTTTATAGATTACAGGAATGTCGAACTCCACTTCGCTTCGCTTCGTTCCGTTCGACTTTTATAGATTACAGGAATGTCGAACTCCACTTCGCTTCGCTTCGTTCCGTTCGACTTTTATAGATTACAGGAATGTCGAACTCCACTTCGCTTCGCTTCGTTCCGTTCGACTATTATAGATTATTCAGGGAAGTCAAACTTAACTTCGCTTTGGTTCACTTCGTTTAAACCTTTCAGTATTCTATTAAGTAAAATCTAATAATACATGAAATGAGATTTTATGAACATTCTTGATCATATAATGAGATCAAGTGAGAATTCATGATCATAAAATGAGATCCAGTGAGCATTAATGATCATGAAATGAGATCCAGTGAGCATTAATTGTCTTTAAATGAGATCCAGTAATCGTTATTTATCATAAAATGAGATCCAGTTAGCATTGATGATCATAAAAGGAGATCCAGTGAGCATTTATGGTCATAAAGTGAGATCTTTTAAGCATTAATGATCTTAAAATGAGATTTAGTGAGCATTCATAGTCTTAAATTGAGATCCAGTGAGCATTCATGGTCATAAAGTGAGATCTTATAAGCATTAATGACCATAAAATGAGATCCAGTGAGCATTCATGATCATAAAATGAGATCCAGTGAGCATTCATGATCATAAAATGAGATCCAGTGAGCATTCATGGTCATAAAGTGAGATCTTATAAGCATTAATGACCATAAAATGAGATCCAGTGAGCATTCATGATCATAAAATGAGATCCAGTGAGCATTAATGATCTTAAAATGAGATTTAGTGAGCATTCATAGTCTTAAATTGAGATCCAGTGAGCATTCATGGTCATAAAGTGAGATCTTATAAGCATTAATGACCATAAAATGAGATCCAGTGAGCATTCATGATCATAAAATGAGATCCAGTGAGCATTCATGATCATAAAATGAGATCCAGTGAGCATTCATGGTCATAAAGTGAGATCTTATAAGCATTAATGACCATAAAATGAGATCCAGTGAGCATTCATGATCATAAAATGAGATCCAGTGAGCATTCATGATCATAAAATGAGATCCAGTGAGTATTAATGATCATAAAATGAGATCCAGTGAGCATTTATGATCATAAAATGAGATCCAGTGAGCATTCATGATCATAAAATAATATTTAGTGAGCATTCATGATCATAAAATAAGATCCAGTGAGCATTCATGATCATAAAATGAGATCCAGCAACAATTTATTTCAAATAACTGAGATCCAGCAACAATTTATATCAAATAAATGAGATCCAGTAAACATTTTCTCCTTTTTGACTTAATTAAGCATGATCCAGTGACTTTTAAGTCTTACATTGTCTTTAAATTGCTACAAATGATTGTTTTCATACAAATTTTACGTTACGTAATTTTACGTAACGTAAAGTTTACGTAACGTATGAAAACGTAAACAAAATTTCTTAGATTTTTTGTCAATCTTTATGATGTTATAACTTTTTATAGAAGCATTTTCAGGAAAAATTGCTACTATATTTTTTGTAGCTCTTGTGTTCAACTTTAATTTTATGATACTTATCATTACCAACAGTTAAAATCCTGGCCTGTATCAAAAATGGCGCAACTGCTGCAAAATTTGCAGTTTTTAGCATTTTTAGGTCACTTAATGGACATAAAGTCCAGATTTTTTTCAGCACAATTTTGTTTTTAGGTACGATCTATCGAATCAAATAGAAGAAATTCTTAAAAAATGCTTCCTTGAAAAATTTTCCATACAAAAGTATGGATTTTTAACGGTTTTTTGCGTCTAGTTCCAACACAACGGAAGTGACCGGAACTAAACATGCTTTAGGTGATAGATATTTAAATTACCAATCAAACGAGACCAAAAACGTCATGATTGGTGCTTCCGTTTGCTCACAAAATCAAAAAAAGTGAAATTTCGAAACTTAAGTGAATACAATAACTTGCACGCTTTGCGTGGAAGTTAAAAAGAAAAACGACAAATCAGCGAAAAAATATACTTCAAGGGTTATAAATTAATGACCAATATTAAGGTATAAAATGTATATTTACCCAGCTAGAAACTACATTATTTACATTTTGTAACCTCGAGGGACAATTACAAGTTAAATATTATTAATTTTGTTTAAATAAAAAAGATTTTAAGAGTTCAAAAGATTTTAAATAAAAAATTCGTGCAATTTCTGATGAGTTGTGGCTGCAAATTATCATCGATTAATGATTGGAAGATCCAATCGAAGTGATGCAATAAATTGGAAATTATGCAATTATTCACAGCAAAAAAGAAGCTAATTGTTGTGATTTCTTAAGCAATTGACCTAAAATATTGATAATAAAGTAGACTAGTGAAGGTAATAATGGGGACGAATAATTTATATGCTGATGATGAGGATAGTAAAAGTAATGAGTTTTAGTAATTGTATACTATTTTGAAGGTACTAAAAATTTTTAATTTTTTTTTTTTGAAAATGAAATGTTGCAACATGAAAGATGGGGTTGATATGTTTTAAGGTACTAATTGATTCATAATCTATTTTAATTAAAATTCTCAACACAACAAAATCAAACAAGTTAAAAATAAAATACGTCAAATTAAAATAGACAGAAATACAAACAGGAAACAACTAAGTGATAAATGCATGAACTTGCAAAATTTAAAAATAAAAATAACATCGATTGCGAAATTCATAGAATATTAACGATTTTCATTCAGAACTCTCAATGCAAATTAGTCGAATGATAAATTGACATATTTGCACGTACTCCAGACTTTTTTAATACTAGATAACTTCTTGTTTTAGTTATCGCAATTAATTTAAAAAAATCATTCATTAACGGAAATTCCAAAAAAATTAAATTTTTGTTAATTTTTAATTTCGCAAAGATCTACAAACTGGGCATCACTAATTAATGGACAACACAAGACAACAAGGCACTAATTAATGAACAAACAATCGGACATTGCAGAAAAAAAACATTAAAAACAATTCAATTTGCCTTAAAAATAATTAAAGCGATAATTTTTTAATTTTATTGATTTTTTTAAGTCATCAGCATTTCCATTGTATGCTAATTGTGTAACAGAAATGAAACAAAAAACAATAATAATATTTTAATTTGTGCAATTTTTAATGTCCACCGTACCACGTTGACCATACCATCGTTTTATGGCTGCTGTGGTGACTTTTTTGCACGAAAGAGTGTCAGTTATTGGCGATAAATAATTAAAAATTGTTTTTTTTTTTGGAGGGAGAAAGAGGAATTTGATAGACACAGGGTGGATACATTTGTTTGAAATAATTTTGAATTTTATGTTCAAAATCTTAAGAAAGTTAAAAAAAGATCACAAATATTTGAAAAACTTACAAGAAATTGAAAAGTAAAGGTTTTTAAAAAATGTAAAGTACCCATCCCTTGCACATCAATTCCAACTCTTTTTTATCGCAAATTCAGTGGACAACAGGACATACATAAATTTACATTTCAATTATTTTTTTCACCAGAATAATATTAAATACATTTTTTGTGGGTTATCGATATACAATGTCAACAGTTCCACTCAACATGGACACTCTACATTTTCATTCATTCCTCCGAAACTTCTTCCTCGTCTTCTTCATCTTCATCTTTAACCTCCTCTTCTACCTTTTCCTCTACAACCTCCTCGCCAAAATCATCGTCGTCTTCTTCACCTTCCTTCTTCTCTGGTTTTGGTCGAATGACTTTCAATGGATCAGCACTGCCGCGTGGGAGAATGAGAAGTAAATTTTCAATATGTTTCTCGCGTTCAATTGGCTTATCAGCAATGTCTGTTAAAAGTCGTCGCAAATTTCTGATGATTCTTTTATGTGGCAATTCCTGTTTTACAGATAGAGACATTAAAAACAGGTACGAGTAGGGGGACACGTACAAGTGACACAGAAAAAAAACATGAAAGGAAATAAAAAGAATTTATTATTTATTAATTAATTTTTGACTCTTGTGCAAGTTGGCCTTGCATAAACTTATCGCTTCGATTATTGTCTTTTGAAATTCAGTACTTTAATTCAGCATTCCAATTCCCTCAAATCAAGCCACTACCTCCTCATAAATTGTCGCAATTAACATAACATTGAATGTAGATTATATTTTAGCATAAATTATTTTCTTCAATTGACTTTTAATAGCTTAAGAACGAGCGACAATAAAAAAGCAAAAAATAAATTCAGAAACGTTTAATAATAAATAATAATAATAATTTGTACTTCTACTTGTCTTTTGCTTCTTATTCTTTAACTCTTTTTGTCTTTCTTGCTATGTAATCGCTTCTGTGTGTTCAAAAACCCGAAACTAATTTTACGCTTATTTTCATTTTAATTCTTTCTTCTTTTAGATACGCGAGAAATGTTTTGAAATTCATTTTTCAAAATATTTGTCGTTTTGTGTCTAAATGTGGACAATTTTTTCAACACTTCTTGGCGGGAAGTACATTTGTCATTGAGTGTTGTCGGTTCTTTAAGAATTTTGAAGATTTTTATTTTGTGGAAATTTTGAAGATTTCATTGCTGAATTTTTACAGTCATAAAGTAAAATCAGACCCCATTGAACCACTTTAAATGATAATAAACCCCCACACACTCAACTAACAATAGATCCAAATCGACAAAGCTATCAACAAGTTCCAAAAAATTTTACAAAAAAATATCACAATAAATCTTCACAATAAAAAATCTCACCACAAAGGAAGGAAATCACAAACTATGTGGGCCATAAAAATGTGCCCAAACAAAATATTCAAGACAATTTATCGAAGTCATTAACCATCATAAATCAATTAATTTCACAAAATAATGCAATAAAAAAATTTCACCAGACCTTTTGAGTTTGAATCATTTCCGGTGCACAGCGTTCTGGATGTGGCCATACAATTGGATGCCATGACTTTTTCTCTGCTTTCTCGATAAACGCTTCTGTATAATTTCACACAGAAAACATTTTTTTACAGCACAACAGATAAAACGATTTTTTTGGACATAAAAAATAAGATAAAATTGACATTTAAGATTGACAGTTTTTGGGATGAGTTAGTCATAAGAAAAATTTACCACGTGGAGGCATAAGTTCGTCTTCAAAGGGCAGTTTGTTGCCTCTTTTACCTTTCAATAATATTTCATGGATTGTGGGCTTCTTTTCTGGATTTGCTTCGTCAACTTCATCGAATCTACAAAATACAAAAATTTATTGAATTGTTGAGTGATAATTTGGGATATTGAGATAATTGGTGACGATAATGAGTCTTTTGGCTTTTGGCACAGATTAAGTGTTAAATCGGGAGTAAGGGGTCTAGCCAGTCTAAGGGAGTCTTCCCTCCCCCCCCCCCCTTTGAAAATGATTGAATGTTAGTTTTTTTTAAAAAAAGTATACTTTGATTAGATTTTTAGACCTTAAAGCTAATTAAAATAATCGATGAAAAAATGGAAATGATTCCTGCTTAGTTTTATAGTTAGGAACCCATTAAGCTGTTTTGAAAAAATAAAGAGCTAACCCAGACAGTCCCTCAACACCCTTAAAAATTAAAGCTTTCCAACAGAAAGATTCTCAAACAATCCAAATTAAAGTAATTATTTAAATTAAAATTCCTTCTGTATATGCAGATCTACAGCATAATAAAATTTCACAAAATAAATTTACAATTTGTAGTAAACAAATCCCACCATTCACAGATGTTTCAAGATCATCTGATCATTAATCTTTTCCAAATAAACATTTACAAAACATTTATACAATTTAATTCTACAATTAAAATCCCATTTACCCAATAAAATAATTCTTAGTGAATTTCTAGACCAAACCTTGATCGCTTTCTATCACATTTTTTTCACACACAAAAAAGTGAGTGAACAAGTGGTGGCATTGTCCAACATCTATGTAAAATAGATAAATTTTTTATTTGTATATTTCCTTTGGGATAAAAATAGCCACCCACAGAAAATGTACGAGCGCGAAAAACAAAATAAAATACAAAAAGATTGAAAAGTGAGAATTTAGAGATGTTAGTGGAATTACTTTAGGAATGACGTCAAATGATTTAAGATTATTGCACTTTCTTGACCTTACTTATGTTATTTTATGATGAGCAAAATTTTATTTGATGGATTTCTGGTTTTTTTTGAGGTTACAAGGGATGGGAATTTTTAGAATTTTTTGCATGATCACGTATTTAATTTTATAAAGTGACTTATTGAGTGAGCGTTTTGAGTCATTTTGATCCATTCTTTGAAATAAAAAAATAATTTTTTGATGGAATCTAGACAAATTTACGAGAAATTCGTGACAGTAATTTTGAAAAATTTTCTTCAAATTTAGAAAAAAATTAATAAATTCCTTTGATCTCAATTTCCAACCGTTAAACTAGTCAAATCAATCTAGTCAATTTAGCATTTCTACAGTTGAACAAACTTTAATAAAATAACTCCCAACTTTCTCTATTCACCATCACTCCCACACGATCCCCCGCCCTATTGAACTCGCTCTGAATTCTCATTCACATCTCTTTCTTTGTTGTTTCATTTTCACAAATATAAAACAAAAATCTACAAATTTTATATCAAGTATTAGAAAAGACGACATGACGATATGAGAAAATGACAGAAAAGAGTAAAAATAAGTCCACAAATACTCACTTAATAACACCCAATTTAACGTCTTGTTGGGATGCTTGTTCAAGGACATTATTGGCTTCCTGCAATGTCATATTGTTTGTATCTACATTATTGATTGTTACAATGGAATCACCAAGTTTAAGTCCAGCATTTTCAGCTCTGCTTCCTTCTTTGACCTGAAGTGAGATGAACAGAAAAAAAAATTGAAAATTAAAAATTTTTGTCATGAACTTTTCACTTTTCTTTGTCTTTCCTCCTCTTCAGCTGGAGGTGGAGGTGCTTGTCGTGCAACTCTAATCGGTCTTTCGATTCTTTTTGGTGGCCAATCAAAATTGCTTTTTGTCGTAGCTGCTGCCTTCTTATAAAATGGAGCTGAGCTCATTTTGTGGCTCGTTATCGCACGTAATCAACAAACACAAAAAATTTTTTCCTTATGAAAATGAAATTTTTGCTTTGATATGGAAGGAGCTTTTGTTCACTAAAATAATGAAAATACGACTGATTTTTATTTTACACAAGCAGAAAAATATTTTTTTTTTCTGTATGAAAAGAAATAAAATAAATTTTTCACTTGTTTAGCGAAAAAAAGATTTTTCTTCCAATTTTTGAGAGAAATAATGGGAAAACAAGAAATTGAGCATTCAGAGAAGCCGGGAATGTATGTATACACGTAGAAATAATCATCATCATCATGATCAGCGCCTTTTTGTATTATTTATATTTTCTTCCTTTGTGTTTTTGATTTTTTACGTCTTAAAGATTTTTCTTAATGAAAGCAGACTGAGGGGGACATGAGGTGTGTATAATTAATAATTTTGAATTAAGATAAAATATTTTATTGACCACTATTGACATAGAGTCCAGAATGGGATTTTGTTGATCAAAAATAGATTTAATTAGTTCTAGACCTGGGCATAAAACAAGCATAAAATTTTGGTAGGCAAAATTTTGATTCTAATTCCGAATTGAATTTGTAAATTTTCTGCAAACAGATTTAAGACTTTTTCTTAAATGAGAGAATTATAAAAGACTTCATATTTTTTTAAACACTAAATTGATCATCTTATTAACTTCCTCGCATCGTGTGTAAGTTTTTGAAATTTAGAACCCCTAGTCATCCCAAATAAATTCACCAACTCATCGTCCCATCATCCTCATTTATAACACTCAATTGATATTCACACACAAAATAAAAACCCATGAATGAAAGAAAAATTCATCGCACATCATTTTGATATCGAAAAAAAAAAAATCAAGTAGACATGTGTCATAATCTTAAACTTATTCTACCGTCAAATATGTAAACATTAAGCAACAAAAATAAAAGACACATTGCAAAGCGGTCACGATATTTATAATCACATAATGAAGAAGAAAATTAAAAAAAAAATCTGGCAAACTCGTTGACATCAATCACTTTCGCTTAATGATGACACGATTTTCTTTCTTTCTTTTTATTGCTTACTTTCTAATTGGGGAGACTTGATGATTATTAATTTTAGAATGTTCTTAAATTAATTAAAAATTTTGTTCGAGCAATTAAAATAATTAAATTTTTTTGATGCAGCTGTGAGGGAGGAGATGTTGTTTGTACTCTGATGGATTTATATTTAGAAGCTGTCAGTTGTAAAATTAGCAGGATTAATTTTAGATTATTTTGATTGATTAATAGAAATTTTTATTTTGTTGGTTATTTATGGATTAATAAAACGTGATGAGGAAGTAACATTCTAGGAGTCTTAAACTTCTATATTTTGACGTTTAAAAACTCTTAAAAATGAAATATAAATTGCAAAAATTGAAGGATCATGCCCAAAGTCTCTGACTTTTTCTATCTCATATCAAACTTAAATCCAGTCACCACTTCATTAAATATTCAATGAAACTCATCATCTCTCCATGAATATTCAATCCAAAAAATCGAATACCACTCAAATCTCATGCTGGCCATAATTTCAATTGCAAATGAGTCCATTAACATTGCCGTTAAGCATGAAAATCGCACAAAAAAAGTCCTCAACTTAATCAATCGACTATCAAATGTCTGTCTGCATTTTGCATTGCCAATTAGAAAATGATTTCAAGTGAATGATAAAGTTTATGGAAGACGACAGTCAGCAGTTGTCAATGACATCAACTTAGATGAGGAAAAAAGAGCTCCAAGATGTTCTCACATTGATACAAGTTTTTTTTTTGTTTTTGTTTTTGCTGCTTAAAAATAACTGTTTATTCTTCTCATCTCCATTAATTGTTTCAGCAGCTTATAAGCTTATGAATATATAAATACAGTGATTTCACTCAAAGTATTATTAATATCTTGTTTTGAGTAGTTTTAAGACTTTTTATATTCATTTCTTTGTGATACATGGATTGAGAATTGAATGAGTCAGTGAAGAAATTTTCGTTGGACTTAATTTGTAAATTTTTAGAAATAAACATGGTTCTGTTTGCAGTTTGACTTGTTGGGGATTCTATAGTTTCTTTTCTTAGATAACATTTCCATAACATTTAGAATTTTTGAATACTTTTTTAAGTAAAATTTGAGGGTCTCATGAGAAATTTGAAATTTTAATTAAAAAATACATATTTACGTCAAAAATGCGCTTAAGTCAATCATTCTACGTTTCTACTAGATTTTTCATTAATAATTTAAAGACAAATAAAAGAAAGAATGAAAGTCCATTTTTGTTATTTGGAATTTTTCGAAACACTATCAGTACTGTTGACGTTTTTAGTCAATCAAGATGGGAACAAGAAAAATTTATAAAAGTAAAAATTTTAAATTGTTCCTACTGTGCATTTTTGGGGTTTTACAGTTGAGCTTAGCATTGAAATTTCGGTGAGTTTGAGTGACAAAAAAAAACTACAATTTTGAAATATTTAATTTAAAAGAAAAAATCCCAAAAGTTTGTCAAAAATCTTTTCATAATTTTCAATTAAAAAATGAAGGCTGAAAGTTTCAATTATTAATCTTATTTTATGACAAAATTCTCGTCCAATGATGCAAGTGACATGAAGCACAAAAGAGGCCAATATTTCACAAGAATATTTCTGACAATTCTTACAAAAAATAAGATATTTATTATTTTTTTTTGACAAAGTTTGTTATTTATCATTTCCGACATCAGACATAAGAAGCAGAAAAATCTGTTGACTTTTACGATATGATTCACGTTTACAGCTTGCTTATTCATAATTTTTTGATGATTTTGTGATGAACAGAAACCATGTGGAAGTGTTCATAAAGTAAACTTTTTTAT
This sequence comes from Chironomus striatipennis, assembly GCA_026123125.1. Classification (NCBI taxonomy): domain Eukaryota; kingdom Metazoa; phylum Arthropoda; class Insecta; order Diptera; family Chironomidae; genus Chironomus; species Chironomus striatipennis. The sequence continues at coordinate 34,605,238 of CM047392.1, read as the reverse complement.
AACAGATGGCGAATTAAATTATGAAAAAAAGTTATTAAATAGAAATAGAAAAGATTAAATGGAAATTTTTTTGATGATTTTAAAGTCATGACTTTTGTGTAAATGACACAGAAAAATTTTGAAGTTGAGTAATCTGAATATTTTTATGCTTGATTTTTTTGATGTATGTTGAATTAGGAAATGAGGATGTTTGGAGAATTTTGTTGATAAAAATACAATTTAGGCCAATTTGTGTTACTTTTAACTTGAAATGGAAATATGAAGTTATGTTCCAATCAGGGTTTCAATATATTTGTGCTTAGATGTACTTTACAAAAAAAAAAAAAAAAATCTTTGAAATTTATAAAAATTTTATCAAGGAGTTGTTCACTTATGATGTCAGATTTTTAGGGGGAAGGGGCATCTGAGACTGTTTGACAGTTTTAAACAATAGAAGGTTTTTTTGTTTGAAGTTTTTATGACAGAGCGGAGGAGTAGGGTCTAAAAATTCAAGTTGATGGACGTCATAAGTTAACGGTCCTTAATTAACTTCCTATTTTATATTTCAAATTCTCTTTAAATAAATTTTCTATCAAATTTAAACATCCTATTTGGCCAAATTAATTGACTTAAAATATCAATTGCAATCGATTTCAAAGTCGATGTATTGTAAATATTAATAAATTAGCTCAGGAATTCATTACCCACATTTTCAATCACTGAGATTGTTTTTCCTTGTCGAGTTCTTCTTTTCCAACATTTTTCAATTTCCTTCTCTTTTTTCATTTTTTTTATGATTTGTTTCTGCAAAAATTCTCTTTTCTCTGCTTCAAGATATTTTTGAGAAAATTGCAAAAACAAATCTGAGCAATGAAAAAAATTAAAATATTTTTTATTACCTCCATTAATAAATATAATGAAAGTAAATTGAAGAAGCTCCCCAAAAAATAATAAAAATGTTTACAATCATCTGATTTTTTTGATGAGAAAATCAAAATAAATTTAGAGCGCATCGGATGATCTTTTTCTGGTTCTACTGACTCAATCTTATGTGTTATGTGTATAAACTTGGCGACTATTAGGAAAGAAAATTTACTTAATGACATTTTCGAAATTGAGTAAAAAAATACTAAAAACAACGTCGTCACAGAAAATAAGTAAGAAGGAAAGAAGAAGAAGAAGTGGAATGTATGTAACTGCACTAGATCGAGTAAGAAGTAGAAGTGGACGTGAAAAACTTACATGAAAAATTGTAATTGGCATAGAAAAGTCAGATCCGCCAGTTATATTAAATCCAAGTGTATTTCCAATTCCATGAAAAAGTTCCAAATTCTCTGTACTTCCATTTGTTACTGGCGGTGGTTGCTTCTCAATTTTGAATGTCACACGATGCATATTAATTGATTCAAAATAAATTAATTTATTAGATAAAAATTTCTTTTGAGACTTAATTAAGTTATTAATAATTCTTCAATTTTCACTTTCTTGATGAAATTCGTTGCCAAAAAAATTATAATTTTTTTTTAATAATTTATTAAAGCGACAAATCGAGACGATGCACAAGAACTGAACTGAATGACAATCACTGCTCACTGCTTAATGGCCTAATTGACTGAATAATTAATTAGAATGTTTCACTCCTAATATTCATTTCACTTAAAGAAAAAAAAAATATATACTTTATTTTTTGCGGCGGCGACTGAGAATGTAAAGATAGTGAGGTACAGTGATCGTAAGTGATCGTTAAAGTGTAATAAACTTCGACATATGAATGTGTGGGTTGGAAAATATGCGCGAAAAAGAATTTTATATTCTTTCTATACAAATATACGTCATTGGGGAAAATCCGAGTGCTGACACACATACATGCTTAGGAGATTCTTTAATTCTCTCGTCACGAACAATTTTTTCTTTCTTTTCTCTCGTTTGGACATTTTCATACTTTTTTTCATGCTTCTTGATGTGATGATTGGAAATGAGAGAAAAATATTTAGAAAATGTTTTTTTATTTTTTTTTCGTGAAAATTGAATGAAAGATTTGAGGTGATGAGAGATGTGAGTGGACGTGACATAATGAGTGTTTAATAATTTGTTTAGAGGAGATTAGTTTTAAAGGAATGAAACACGTGCTGCTTATTCTTGTACTTCATATTTTCAGAAAATACACTTGTCATTTTTTGAAGCTTTTCTTCTAAACTAAATCATTTCTTCTCAGCTTCATCAAATTCAATTAAATTAAATAAATTATCGACTGATATTTGTTCATTTTTTTTTTAAAGAAGCAAAAGACGTGATCAAGAATTTGCAATTAATTATTCACGATTTATTTCATAAAAATATTATCAGACTGTAATTATCAAGCTTAAGTAAATAAAACATTTATGTGAATTTGTTTGTTACAAAATTAACAATAAGTCAACAAAAAGCTGCAACAAGGAAGTTTACAGGGACGTAGACAGGGAGGAAGGGTGGCATGGGGTTTGGTGGGGTTAGAAAAATTCTTTCAACTTACTAGGGTTTTTTTGGTATTGCTGTGGTATAATGGATTCATTTCTAACATGAATCATAGTACCTCCAGCTTAAAAGGTTGGGCTCTTACCTCCGAAAGTTTTCCGAAAATAAAATCCTAAGATCCCACCCTAAAATCATTTTTCCATGCGAAAAAATTTCAACCACTTTTGGAAAATTTCTCGCTACGTTTCTGATTTTTATGTGAAAATCGTACAATATTTGAGGCTTGAAATCTTTATATATTGTATTATCGAACTCAATTACAAAAGACTTCTAATATTGTTTTAAAATGTAATAAATTAAAGACAATTTTATGACTACAAATATTTATATTCATTAATAAAATCATGCATTTAAGGTTTGATCATGAAATGTACTACTCGTGCTTATTAAAACTTAATTGTGTCCAAATCATGAGTCAATTTTTTATCAATCCAATATTAATTTATTGAATTGTAATATGAAGCATGTGATGAGCTTCCAATAAAACAACGTGACTTACTGAATTTTAAAATTTGTATATAAATGGAATCTAATCCTTTTGGATTGCAGTTTAGTCTCGACTGAAATGTTGAAAGTTGTTCTTTTAATATTTATAGCTGGAAGTGTTGATGCTGGTGGAAGTGACATTCCACTGCATTGGAGTAATACAAACTTAGTGTTTGTATCGTCTGATAGTTCTCATGGGATTCCACGAGGAATTCCTCCAAATTTTGTGCAAATTAAAGAGTCAAAAAATAAAACTGAAAGTTCAGCTCCTATTTTGAGTTCCGAATTAGTTTCTGTTAGTTCAGAATCTAGCTCAAGCAGTATTGTGTTGTCAACAACAGTCAAACCAACTAGACCTCCATTAAAAGCTAAAAATACAGCAAAACGAAAAGTGACCAAAAAGTTGACAAAACCAACTAAAAAGTCAGTAGCTACAACAAAGAAAAACAATGGAAAACCTAATACTACGAAAAAGGCAAATCAAACTGTAAAAACTACCAAAAAAGGAACTAAAAATGGAACTACTAAAAAACTTGCGACAACTAAAAAATCCAAGCCTACAACTAAAAAGTTAACAACCAAAAAAGGTAAAACAACGACTAAAAAATTTAAGGCAACGACCAAAAAAGTTAAAACAACCACTAAAAAGAAGCCTGGACCAGCCAAAGTAAAGACGACGATAAAACCCAAAACTAAGAAAACAACGACCAAACCGCGTCCGAAAACTACTGCTACAAAAGTTATTAAACGAAGGCTCAAGACTAAACCTGTGACTAAAACAACTAAAAAAGCTAAATCAGGTTAAAAGAATGGAAAATTAGGGAAAAATGATTAAATAAATTTTTATTACTATTTATTACAAATTTTGGTTATTTTTTATGATAAATTATCGTAAAATGGAAAAATCTTCAAAATGCTTGGATTTAATATTTTATTCGTAATTTAAATAAATTTTCCACAAAAAAAAAAAAACTTAGTAAATCGCATCGTTCAACAAAATTTTATTTAAATTCTAAAAAAAAATCATTTTCTGGCAGCAGCTTCAAAAGTTTCCAACGACACATAATAATCTAACAATTTCCTGTTTGCAAAAACAATTAAACCGAAATTTATAAATGGATTATAAACATTTTTGTCTGCGTTTTAATTTGATTAGATCTTAACTGTCAAGAATTTTTTTTTAATTTTTGTTCAGACAATGCTTGTCATTCTTTAGGTGACATGATTCTTTAAACTGTTAATTTTTTGCTTATTATGACTACATTTTGCTGAATTTTTTGATCAAATGACTCGACAATTTAGAAGCTTAAAAATTGGACATTTGAGAAATAAAATGGGACAACTTAGCTAAATAATCTGTTCGCAATAGTAGACATTCTGGTGTCAATCAAAAAATGCAGTCTTAATTAAAACCTGTTGAAATTTTTTGTCTTATGATTTTATAAGCTTTGACACTCAATGCTAAGTGCCTAATTCATTTGAGTGGTTCATCAAGAACTTTTTGAAAATCATTTGTAGTATCACATCTTAAGTTTATTTTCGCAACTTCAGTCAGTATCTAGACTTCATATGAATACACTTGATATTCTCTTTTAAATAAACAAAAAGTGTTAATGACTTCAAGATAATTTTGAGTATTTTTGGGTATTTAATCTTGACCTTAATTATGATGATTTTTTGTGTTTTTAAAATAAAAGTATGGAATCAGCATTAAATACACTGGTTATTAATTTAGGAAGAAAGTATGAAGATTTTTTTGTGTTCTTGAGTGTTGATTTTCCTAAGAACTTAACAAAGACGTAGTTAAGGAAGGGTCTAAAAGGGTTCAAGACCCCCCATTTGAGGAAAAAGATTCTCATTTGGTTATGGTTTCTGAGGAAAAAAGTTGAAATCTGAGTTTTAAACTCCCTCTCCCCTTCCTAGGCGGAAAGGATTTTTACGGATTTTTTTTTTTTAAACTTATTGTTATTGTACACTAATTTCAATATCGTTACCATTAAATTTTATTCAATTCCTCATCAAAATAACTTGGAAATCTTTCAATTCTCAACAAATGTTCACTTGATCTTCGTCCAAATAAGTTCAACTTTCGGAACCTCCTTCCTCTCTTCTTATCATTACCATCTTCACTCCTGCAGCATTCTAATTTAGAAACTTCACTTAGTCCTTCTTCATTCAACTTATATCGATTCCACAAGCAATATCGAATTTCCCATTTATCAAGAAACAGTTCAGCTTTATTAATCAGCACATGATGATCTTCATATTCATAAAATTTCTTCAATGGTGGATTTAAATGCGGGGCAATAGAAAATCTCAATTTTACAATCTCATTGATATATTTTGTGAGCGATTTAGCTCGCGTTACCCAACAAATGAGTGTCATTATTGACACAATAAATGCATGTATGTGATTTTTATCGACTTGAGTAAAATTTGATGACTCCTCATCCAGCACGAATGTCTGTAGTTGCATTAGTGTTGTAATTATCATAATGAAAGTATGTGATGATGGTAAACTGACAATCATCATACAAATGACCTTGAAAATTGCACATAAATTACTAGTTATGCAACCATGAAGCTTAATTGCTTCGAGAATTGACGTCTGAATCAATAGTCGATGATCATCGTTGAATTTTATTGCTGATTCATTTGGAATTTTTACTTTGTATGGTGTTCCTTGATAGAAAATTTTTGGCGTTGAAAATTCATCAAAATTATTGTATTGATCGAGAAGGTGGGTCAAGTAACGACAGGCTAATGAGCTTTTTGTTTTACAGTTCAATGTCATGGCGGCTAAAAGAAACTCCAAAATTTCTGGCTGCAAATTTTCATCAATTTTATTCCTTGATAGTCTCACAAAGGCGTGTGTTAGGGTTAACGCGAATTCCTTCAATGCCAGTTCAGACATGAATTTTGTTTCGAATGTGAGTTTGAGGAATTTTGGGAGCAATTTTGTCAGTTCTTCGACTTTCATGATGTTGAAAAATTTCAGTAAAGTATTTTCAAATCCATATTTGAGATGGAACAGCTTGTTTTGTGGATCTGTAGCATCCACACTTAAATGATACAGTGACAGAAGTCTTGATAATCCGTCACTGCTCAATTCCTCTAAATTGCTTTCAATACTTTTCGACAATCCTTTTACAATGCATCTTGCTTCACTAACACGATTCACAATCACGAGTTCCTCAATTAAATTCAATATTTTATCAAGTATAGCTTCACATTGGACTCGACATGACCACAATGCTTTAAAAACTTCAGCAACAAATCCATCGCAAAATATCTCATCACGTAAAAAGTTCATGACTATATCTGTGACATCATCAAATTTTTGCAGAATTAGCATCGACAATAATTCGCGAAATCTTTGACGAACCTTCATGATCGGTTGCTTTGACATTTTTCGCATGGACAAGTGCGAAATTGTATTTGAGATTAGAATTAGGCAACATTTGATTAGATCATCGATATTTTTGAAGCTTGGTGTTGTCGTTGATTCGTAAGTTCCTTGGATTGTAGTTATTGGGATGGTGTGTGGTAGGATTTTGTCTTGGCTTAGTTTTGAGATGATTTTCTTGAGGATCTGGATGAAGATTATTAAAGTATATCTTAAAATTAGTTAAAGCATAAACCAGCTTCATAAGCAAAAATTCTAGTTCTGAATGAAAATTTTTCTTAGTGCCAAAAATACTTCAATAATAGTGCTCAAAAATCACTTGATTATTAAAATTTATTTTTATCCAGGTGAAAAAACGGAAATTAGTTATGAAATATGGAAATTAATGTGTTGAGTATAATAATTAATGAGTTTATAAATAAAAACATTCAATGAATATTCGATAGACACGAGCTCATAATTATTTTAATTACCAACTACTGTGAAAATAAATCGCACTCGATAAAATCATTAATCACATATAAAACTAATTAATTTAATTTTAAAACATGTGCATGAGGAGCTTGTTGAAAGTTACTTGTTATATTGAATTCTAGGAATAGCAGTTGAAAATTTTACCAGTGGATATGCTAAAATATTTTGTAACTCAATCATGACGAATTTCAATTCTTAAATACAAAAAAAATTTAAATTATCACCAAAACTTGACAAAAATTCAATGTCAATTTTTATTGCACTAAAAATCACTTCCTTTACCTTGTGCGCCCTCTTGACATCAACATTGGAACCATCGCCATCAGAATTTTGAATGCCAAGGCCACAGAAAGTTTTCAATCGTTCAATTTGCTCAAATAGCTCTTCTGAATTATTTGACTTTTTGCTTATCTTCATTGTTGCTTGTTGTGGCTTCAATGATGGATATTTGAATAATGTTTATGAATTTGAAAATATTTGAAGCTCTTGAAATTCCTCAAAATGTTTTTGTAGCTCTTTTTACGTTAAAGATGATTGATTTAATTTCTGTAAATGTCAGATTACACTTTTGCAACAAAATCCAGGAGATTTTCAAAATTTTTACAAATTTTCAAACAATTTCTTTACAGTCAAATGTAACTGACTTCAGTTGACCTTGATACACTTAAAGTATCTCAAAACTAAACTTTTTCTCTTGCTGCACAAAAAAATGAAAATAATTTTTAATAAAAAAAATCTTGGCCAACTTAGATTGCAGAAAAAGAGATAAATTTAAAGAAAATTAAACAATAAGTCGAAAAAAAGTGCATTAATTCATGTTTAAAACAAGCTCCATGTAAATAAGATATATCCCGAGGCGATGCAACTTCATTCAGTCATTTATTATGAATATAAAACATTGCATTACAAGATAAGTGAAATGAATTAAACCAATTTAATCTGTGTAAAAATTGGGTCGCTTGTAGAACCAGCATTTCTACAATAAGTTGGGCATGTTTGGCGGTGGTTTGTTGACTTTATGTTGGGGATGTTGTTTCATTAGTATTTGATGGGGAATCTATAGGATATGTCGTAATATGAACTTAATAAAATAAATGTAAATTTTAAGATTTTGACAGCAGATGAACGTCATAAAACTCCATAAGTAATTCCATTTTACCCACAAACAAGCCCCCATCATCTAACAATTTACCCAGCAATCAAACCAGCCCATTCATTTACACAATATCATTTTAATGCTGATTTTAATTTAACAAATTCATAAAATGCAAATTAATTACAATTATCATTTCCCATAATTTGACTATAAAAGCAGTAAAACAAGCAGCTGCACATGAGAAATGCTGCTAAAGAGTGGCATAAAAAATAATTAAAAAATCGTCAAGTGTCAGCAAGAGATATAAGCAATAAATTGGAATGTATTTTCTATTTCTTATAATATACAACTTCTTTTTTCGCACAGCAGAAAAGTGAGTAGAATGTTGAAGGTCGTTTGGAGTGTGTTTGTGGACTAATATGTGCAAATATGATTAATGAGGTCTTATGGACATGTGAGAATGTTAGATTTTTGATAAGAATAGTTTTCGAGTTATTTCGGTCCTTGGAGTTTAAACTTTTTGGTATAGATTTAATTCTGGCGTGTTACTGTACAAAAAATTAAAATTAATTCAAAAGTCTCCACAAGGGAGAACAAGATCACATGACCAACACTTAATTTACATTCTCTGTTTCATTTTTTTCCAGTAATTTTAAGATTTATTGGTCCGTACCAACAAATTCTTGTCGCAAATTCAGAGTCGACTTTACCGATCTCATTTCATCGGGTGAAATAATTCAAAACACAAACGACAGCGTTAGGTGAGCTAGCATGCATGTAACATATGCACATGTGGTGTAAAATTAATCAATTAACATCTCATTTCATACTAGAGGCGATAAAGTTGTCATATTGTACAATCCTGGTAAGTGGCCAACTATAGACTTCGATAAAACCGGCCGATTAATTTATCAAAATGGAGGCTTGCCATTTAATGGAAGTATCAATGAGCACTTAACACAGCTACAGATTGACATCGATAAGCAAATTCCTAACAAGACATACGATGGCATTGCTGTTGTCGATTTTGAAGAATGGCGTCCAATATTTCGACAAAATTTTGGTGATCATAAAATTTATCGAGAAACGACGCTCCTTTATGTTAATCGAAAACATCCGACATGGACACGAGATCAAGTTGAGGCACAGGCTACAATTCTTTTTGAAAATGCAGCCATGAATTTTATGAATCGAACAATTCGACGTGCGAGAAAATTGCGACCGAATGCATTGTGGGGTTTCTATGGATTTCCGCATTGTTTTAATCGTTACCGTACGCAATTGGAGAAATGTCCAGACATCGTTGAATCGGAAAATAATAAGCTGATGTTCTTATACAGCGGTGTGATTTATACTTCAATTTATATCTCAAAAAATCAAACGGATACTGCGTTGACGAAATTTGTGCAAGGTAAAATGTATGAAACGAAAAGGCTGGCAAAGATGATGGATAATAGCACAAATGTTAAGCTCCTGCCATTCATTCGATATGAATATACCGATTCAAAAGATTATATGAAACAAGTTGAGTATTGTTTACTTTTTTCGGTAGGTTAACATGCATGGTAAGGATTGGAAACTATGTATGAGTAGGGTCAATTAGGAGTGCAAAAATTTTCTTGATTTGATCGGGGTTAAGGGTACATCATACAAAAGTATTGAAAGTTATCAAATTTTCAGTAAAATATTCCAAAAACAATTTAAAATGATATTTAAGTGATCAAGCCTGAATCCCACATGACTAGACATAAATTTTCACTTTTATAGTTTTTATTAAATTTCATAATTTTTTTACAATAATTTTTTTATTTCTCCTACTCATCTTCAGTCTGACATGATGAACATCCTCAAAACAATAAAGTCAGAAGGCGGTCATAGTGTGATTCTCTGGGGCAGCTCGTCAAATTTCAAAACTGAATCACAGTGTCGTGCATTTAGAGAATATTACGATCGTGAATTCATTAGTATCGTGAAAGGTTTAAAAACTTTATAAGTGAGTGAGTATTACTACAAAATAGTATTAAATACGAGTATTTTATTTATTTATTTACTTTCGCTTTCATTTGTAGATTTTGAAATTAAAGCTATTAATTTCGTATTTGCTGTAGTAAAGAGATTTTTCCTCAACTTTATTTTATTTTTTCTTTTATTTATTTCTTCTTTTTCTTGTTTTACTTTTTTTGCTTTAATTTGTATTAGAAGGAATTTTATTGCTGTAATGAGAAGATGGGTCGATCACTTTGAGATTTTTAATTGAATGATTTAATTTTTGGAATTTAGTGAAATACCTAATATTAAAAATTTTTGTTTAAAAAAGTTCAAGTGAATTTTTCTATGATTTGATCAACTCATTGAATAAATAACTAAACTTAAAACTTAAACTTTTTGAAAAAAAAAATCGAATTTTTAATTTTTAAAAAATATTTGCATTTCAAAATTTAAAGTTTAAGCTTTCAAATTCTATTTTTGTGTTTAAAAAGTTTTAAATTTTGATAGTAATAAAAATATTTTTTATTAAGTTTTTCAGAAGTTGCAAAAAAAATTATTAAAAGCTTCTAAAATGCGCTTTATAATTTGCAGAAAATACAAAACACTTTATACTTATAATACTACAAATGTATGCATGTGATGGAAGTTGAATCAATTGATGATTATATGTTTTCTCACCATCTCATTTGTAAGCTTATATAGATAGTTTTTGCAATGATCATAATAAGCACATTCGAACATTATAAATCCCATAATGATAAGTTTAATTCAAACTCTAACTAATTTAATTAAATGCCACTTAATGTTTAATTGATGCGAAAAAATGGAATTTTTGTATGCAAATTGGTAATTTTACGAAAATTATTTATGTGATTGTAGAGTTTTGTCGAACTAGGAAGGAAGGAAAAATTAAATAAAGAGAAAGAAATTGAAACTTTATTTGAGATGAAACATTGTATGAATTCGGAAAAGTGTGGGATTTTTAATTGAATACTTTTTTTGTTTGAAACGTGACTTTTAATCTCAGATTTTACTTTTTAGAGATTTTTATTAAATTGGAGTTTTAAAAGATCAAAAAGTTCCTTAATTATTTCTACAGAAATTTATGAAAATAATAATTTTTACTTTGATTGTCATTAACCTCGAATCACGAATCAAGAACTCACCTAACCTTCAAAATCGGCTTACTTTTAACTTTTACATAATTAATAAAATAAATGTAAATAAAATTATCGTGAATATTTTTAATTAATTACATACTTTATTCAACCTATTATTTCAAGCTCTTTATCATATTTTTTAAAAAAATTCCTCGAAGGCATGTCTGATAAGACCACCGATTACTTCAATTTGTCATTGAACAGCCAATTTGTACAAATCCGATTTTTATTTAATAAAAATTAACTCAATAAAAAATGAAAGTACAGTCGACCTGCAGTGCATCATAATTTATTATTAACAAGTGAATCATAAACTTTCGAAATTAAATCAAAGAAATTTTTTGCGATGTCCAAAATTCATTTATTTTATTTATTTGTAAAATGGTTAAAAATCTTTGATCTTTTTTGTCTGATTGCAATCAAAAGCCCAGCATTCATATTATTTATTGTTATCTAATCATTCCATTTGTTATGATTATCGATTATACATTTTTTTTTTCGCATAATTCGATTTCATAACATCTCATTTATCATCTTGAATTGAGCATAAATTTGACACATATTTATCGTTGAATATTTTAATACAAATTTAAATAGAAATCTTGAGTACGGTTAATACGAAAAGGCAAAAAAGGAAAGGTTAAAAATGGCATTGTTGGACAAGTTTTTGCAATGTTTGTAAACAAATAGTTTTAACAAGTCTGACGAAAATGTAATAATTAACCTCTTGAACTACTCAAAATTATTATTTACATACTTAATGTTCAGTTGTTAGTAAAAGTTACAAAATACATGATTTTAAACAGCACCCACTTGTAACATGATTCAACAGGTGATTTGTGGTAATTTTTATTTTAAATGAAATTGAAAGCTAATTTTAAAGATCCTTAAATTATTTTTGGCTACACTCTCAATAAATTGGGACTTAATTTTCAACCATCTCATCGTAAAAATAATAAAAAAAATAAATTTTTCTAGATTTTCACAAGATTTTCATAAAAAATGATCAAATTTAGACCACATTCATCACATAATTAACTCATATCCGCTAATAATTCTATTTCCAAAATTATTCATTCTCATGCTGATCAAACAGACTAATGACTTTCTTTAAACATAATTTCCAATAGATCACGTTAGTCTAGCTGCATGAGTAGATTTTGAGCATGATTTTTGGAAACAATTTTCAGTAAATATTCTCATGTGAAATGTAAATAAATGTGTGGAGGCAAAACATTAAGTCAAGTCAATCAAAAGAGAAAGATAGAAAGAATCAATGATTTTTAGAGATGAGATAATCAGTGGGATATTGAATAAGTTTTTTAACTAATTTAAGGCGCATTTGTTGAATGACTAGTTTTTAAAAAAAATATCTGATGGAGTCATACTCATGTTTCGGAATAAATCAATAGAATTATGTCTTATAGAACTGGCTGCAAGCTTTATTATATCACATAAATCTAATAACATCAATCCTATCTTCAGATATTGAGCAATCAATAAAAACTCCTTGTACAGCTAGCCATTCGATATCGCAATAAACCAAACTAGGGAAGATATCAGATCAAATTCCCTTGACTTATTAACCAAACCTTCAAATCCGTCCAATTGTAACCAACTTTACTAATTATCATCCAAAAAAACTTATTCCCAAAAAATGCTCATTCTGCAACTTCCTGCATCATTCAAAAGATTCCAAAAAATCAAATTAATCGACACATGAATAGATTAAGGTCATCTGTTAAGCATAATAACCAAGATCGATGAATATCGTTGATCTAAACAGACATATTGACTACAATATAATGGCATTGATTATTACAAAAAGAGCAGCCGAAGAGAAGAAAAGAAAGAACAGAAAAAGGCGAAATGAAAGGTACGAGAAGATTACGAAAAAAAAATTGTTAGGTAACATACATCTACATAGTATAGCATAGACTAGCAAGCAATTTATACGAATTTCAATTAAAACCTGCTCGGATCAAGAATAATGAAGAGAATGAAGAAAAATATTGTGAATCATCAACATAATCGTGAGATTGAAGATATTTAAAGTCATCAACAATGCGCATCAATATTATTATAGCAAGCATGAGCATATCTATGATACATGATCTACATAAATACACACTTTAATACTCCTCTTTGTGACTTTGCATGTTTCCGCCTTGTGCATTTTGATGGTGAATGACGTTTGTATCAAGTTTGTATAGCATTGACATTAGGTTGAGGAGGGGTATGCGACTGGTTAGATTGTGATTTGGTTTCTACAAATTTCGACGTTTTTGAATAAAAAATATTTTCAAAGGGTCTGAAAAATTTTAGTAATTTGAAAAATGAGCTTCAAAAAATTCAAAATGTGAAAAAATTGAACTTATTTAACATTTGCTGAAAAATCTAGGTTTCAGAAATGCGCAAAAAAGTTCATGAAATGACTCAAAAATTTAATATCAGATTAAAATAATATATCTGGCCCATTGTCTTGTCCTCACCCCATACAACAACTCGCGGTAAGAATATACGGCAATAATGAATCTTTGATGAATTCAAAATGAGCTAAGGTGAAGAAAGCAATTTTTTTCGTCACATTAGCTACTAGAAAAAAATGAGAGAATAAGTCGAGAAACAAAATACAAGAAGTCATGCAATTTCATAATTTAACATGCAACAAAATTCTTCATTCAGAAGTAAATGATGGAAAAAATACAAAGTTAAATTCAAGTCGCAAAGACATTTATCTCCTCATCGCAGATACAGATCATAATTGCCATTGCATGAATCTTGAAATAAATCGTAATATTATTATGCAGCATGTGCATGCAATGATGCTGATTTGTTATGTAATGCACTGTGAATGCAATGGTGATGACAGCTAGTAGAATCGATTAGATGTGCAGGGGGTCCTCAATTTGAACAGATTCGATTTGAATAACCAAAAATTTTCCATACTAAAATTCAAATTTTCATTTTTAACGGTCATTTTTCATACGTTTCGATTTGAATAAATTCGATTTGAATAAAAAAATTTGGGAACCAAACAATTATTCAAATCGAGGACTCTCTGTAATAGGGTCGGGGTACTTAAGGAGAATTTTTGATTTTTGATTTTTTATAAAATAAATAAATTCAATAATTTTTATGAAAATTCGCACAAACCAATTCCCATCAATTTCACGCAGAACCAATTAACAAGTCAAAGAACCTCGACACATCCATTTATGCCAATCTATAAATGCGTTAATTAATTCATTATATTTACGCATGCGAAACTCAATAAGAACGTCAACGCCCAGCTAATATCACATCACAGTCCAAATACAAACTTCTAACTGAGTCTCACTCAATGACTTTTTTGGACTTGCTAATTTTAATTTAATTAAGAATCAGAATTTATGACAAGAGTCCATAGATGACCATGAAGGAAGTAATTTCAAGGTAAATGCCGCATGTCATTTACTTTTCCGTCTATCTCATTGTTTTTTTTAATACTTTTTTTTTCGTTGAAATGATTGACTGTGTTTATGAGTTAAAGTGAAGCCGCAAATGCTCGAAGGGATTTTCAAGCATAATTTTATGGTTGTTTTGTTGTCGTTAATGACTTTAGTGATGCTGTGGACTTTGTTGTTGTAGTTATTGTGAGGTTCTGTACTTAAGGTTTGCCCTTCAAGTGAATTATCAACTTTTGTTGAGTTTGATTGAATATTTGTGTCTTGGAAATTGAGATGTTTAGTAAATACTGTCAAGAATCTTAGAATATTTCTGAATCAAACGTAAATTATGTCAACTTTATTCAGAGTTTAAAATAAATATTGTGATATTTTTTTGTAAAATTTTCCCAAATTTACGGATTTTAGTTTCGATATCCCTCTTTAGTTTGATTAATTCTTATAACATCAGTTAATAATTAATTTTATTAAATCCTGCTGATTGACCATTAATATCTGATTAATATTTCTGAAAATTAACAGAACATTTACACTTAATTGAGATAATGATGGCAAAGAATTAAATTAAAGACATTATTCATCAATTTGCTCAAAGAAGACTAACTTATTCATACTTGTGAGCTGTGCCAGCTTAATAATTTTTAACAATATGAATGCTTCAATTTAAAACTTAATGGTTAAATGAGAATTTTAATGCCTTAAATTATGCCTTGACTGGATCCGAAAAATAAACAGTACAAAAAGATTTTTTTTATTACATTTTAAATTTGTCGGTGCTTTAAATAAGAATTGCAGCTATTGTTCGAGTTTTAAATTGCAAAAAAATTCTTTTACAATATTTCTGTTCATAGTTCATTTTGGAAGTACAAAAAAATGCTAAGAATAATAAATTTATTAATAATCTTCGTGATTCTATTGAATTCATCTGAAGTCGAGTCACAGCCAAAAGGTTCTATGAGAAGAATTTTGAGAGGAAAAGAAGCTGAATTGCGACAATTTCCATACATGGTCTCAATACGGTTTAGAAATTCCTCCAAACATGCTGGTGGTGGTGCTTTGATTAATACAAAATTTGTATTGACTGCAGCAACAGTAGTGTCGAATTTTCAGACTCCATTTGACATAGAAATGTACATGGGTGTTGTTAACATTAAGAATAAAATTGAGCCACCTGGTTGGGCAACTGTTGGAGTAGCAATTCATGTTCATCCTGAATTCTCACCAAGAAATTTTGCCTACAAGTGGGTATTGGATTTGAGAATCTGATTTTTTAAATATTATTACACTCATAAAAAAA
The DNA here is from genome assembly GCA_026123125.1 of Chironomus striatipennis. Taxonomy (NCBI): domain Eukaryota; kingdom Metazoa; phylum Arthropoda; class Insecta; order Diptera; family Chironomidae; genus Chironomus; species Chironomus striatipennis. The sequence goes on along the minus strand of CM047392.1, from coordinate 34,589,391 downwards.
ATTTAACATTTTTCATTGTTACTTCATAGTAAATAAAAATTAACAATGAAATTGTTATATTTGTACGAAGAAAAAAATTTTTAACTATGCTATCGTTAAATTTGTTTTTACAATGAAACAACAATGATATTGTTACACAACAATCGTGATTGTTAATTTAACAATGTTCATAGTTAATATTTGATTTTAAAAAACTTAATAAATTTTGACTTTTCAATTATCTAAAATTCAATAAAAATGCTTAATTGTTAAGCTTTTAATTATTGCTGCAATAATTTTCAAAAAAATTGTAAAAAAATAATTTTTGAGGAAAAAGAGTTAAAGTTTGGCCAAAGAAAATTAAGATTTACCGGTTTTATTTATTTTTATCCATTAAATTATCATTCTAAAATGAAATCATTCATCAAAATTTAAAAATATTTAAATTTAACAAAAATAATGCTTACTATAAATATTGATTTTTGCTATAAAATTATAAAATATTTAAATACAAGCAGCGGACCAGAGGATTTTCATAGGGCTTCGGAAGTGAAGCAACGCTCAACCTATTTAGTGATTGGATGGGTGACCATTTTTTTCTTCAGAAAAATATTCAACAATGACCATAGTTAAATTTTACAATTTTATTGTTGGCGAAAAAATTTTACAATGGTCATTGTTAAAATTCAACAATTTCATCGTTAACGCTATTTTAACTATAGCATTGTTAAAATTTTCATACAAAACAACAATTCATTGTTAATTTTTTTCTATGGGTATACGTTAAAGACCTGCATAAATGATATTTTTTAATCTTTTCTGCAGTTTAGCGTTAGTTGAATCAGACAGGTATGTTCCTAGATGTCGAATATATTTTGGTTCAATTGCGCCAATTTTCATCGACACATTCAGACAAAATGACTATTTCGAAGGAATGGAAAGTATAAATCACAAAAAATGCATCACAATAATTTAAAATTTAAACCTAATAGATTGCAGGTTGGGGAGCAAAAGATGAAAAACAAGGTCCAAGCTCATCAACACTTCAATTTTCAACAGTCAATGTAGTTAGTTCAGATCACTGCTTCATAAATGATTCTTTTTCTAGATCTAAAATAGTAATTGATCAGAGTCTTTATATGAGTGAGTTCTACTGTGTTATTGAGACATCAAGTGGTGGATGTACAACAGATGTTGGAGGTCCCCTTGTAAGGCCAACTGGGTTAGTGGGAATAGCGTCACAAACAACTTGCAATGGCGGGAAACCTGTGAGTTTTTTTTTGATATTGAGGAATTTGAATTAAATAATTGTTGACACAATTTTTCAGGACATTTTTGTCAAAGTTACTGACCACTTAAATTGGCTTGCAAGTATTGTTGAATTGTAATATAAACAGTCAAATAAATTATGGAATATATGTTTGAATTCAAAACAACAACATGTGTTTGATATATTTCATTTAAGTGCTACGGCCCCTAATTAAATAAATCACTTAAGTTCGAATAAATTAAAATAATTAAAATGAGTTTCTAGAAAGAGTTTCTGTCATAAATAAAACGACAACAAGACGAATAAACAGTTACGCTTAGGGTGACTATTAACAATTAATTTTTTCAAAAAACGTTAAACTTTGAAATAATTTTAAATAGAAGATAACTTTTAAAAAAAGGACTTTTGCCAACTCTGGCTCGCTTAGACGCATTTTTATTAGTAAAATTAAATTTAATTAAATTAAGGAAGATAATAGCATCTTCAGCGCGACTTTTCATCACAAGAGGTTACACAAGTATTGGAACTGCTCAGAAAATTGGAATAAGGCTGCATATTTGTTGGTTTTCGACGGAAAATTGTTGAAGATTTTGGAAGTGAAACAGAACTTAACTTTTGGACGTTTTTGAGCTTAGAAGGATGAATTCACGCTGCTTTTCATCGCATCAGAGAAGGCACTAGATCCAGGGATCACAGGTAGAAGAGGAGAAAGCTCTAGTTTAACTGCATTGGTACTTTCACTTGCCATATTTAGCATTTGAATATTCTTGCAGATAAATAAATTAGAAACTCCTCTGTGTATCATTTAAGCACTTATAGAGTTCTTAAGCACGTCAACTGGCTATGTTTGTACTTAGCTGAAGCTGTAATAAGCTTCTGGACGGTCTACAAGTCAGTTGATGCTGTATTGAAAACTCGGAAAAATCAAATTTTATATTTTGACAAAAATTTAATTTTAATCACTTTTGACGTACGAAACAGTGGAAACACGGATGACTACGTCAAAATGAATGCTGTGGGAAACGACAGTAATCTAAACAGATTACAGTTGATGATCCAGCAATATAAAATATTAATCCTGAAAAGGAAAAAATTAATTCAAAATTTTTCAAAATTATATATTAAATCTTACTTGACATCAACTCCTAATATGCATTTCTCCATTGATGCGCTCCAAATTCTCTGTTTAACACGTCCAGACGTTGCTTCTGCCTTGGTTCTGGCTTGGAACGATGAATTTGTTGAGCTTGCGGACAAGGAAAATGCTAACGGTCAGTTGAGATTCAAATTTTATTTGTTTATGTTTTGCTTTGCCAGGGTTGGCAATCTAGCAGCTTACAGGGTTGGTAACCTTGTTCGTGGCAGGGTTGTTAACTTGATCAACGCTTGCATAAACAAACATTTAATTTCAAAATCGTTATGAAATTAGGCCAAATAAATTTACAACATTGTAAAGCTGCTTCAGCAGAGCTGAGCCGCAGATTTGGTTTGAATCATTTCGATGTATGCTTAATACAGGAGCCTTATATTTATAAGGATAAGGTTAGGGGATTTGAGGCTGGTGGTGATATTGTATATCAACCCAGTAATTCAAAACCTAGAACCTGTATTTACATTAACAAAAACATAATGTACTTGCCATTGACACAGTACTGTACTGGCGATGAAACTGTCATTAAAATTATGTATGAGGAAGTGGGAGGGAACAAACAAGAAATTGTTTTGTGCTCTTCCTACTTTCCCTATGACTCAGTTACTCCTCCTCCAAGCGATAATTTACGCAATCTTGTCAACTTCTGTAAGCAATCAAACCTACATCTCTTGATTGGTTGCGACTCGAATGCACACAACATTGCTTGGGAAGTAGTGATACAAATATAAGAGGCACTTCTGTTTTGGATTTTGTTGTAGAAAATGATCTACACATCCTTAACGAAGGTAACGAACCAACTTTTTCAAACTCAATAAGGAAAGAAGTATTAGATCTTACGATCTGTACCAAACCTCTTTCACATAAAATTTCAAACTGGCGAGTCACAGAGACAATCACGTTCTCTGATCATCGATATATAGCATTTGAAATAATTTCTGTAGTACCAACAATATTGAAATCCCGAAATATTCGGAAAACAAATTGGATCTTATATCAAGAAACTCTTGAGACTGAGATTTCGGTGTTATGCGATTCAAAATTATCAAATAACTTAGAGTGTGATGTATATGCTGCAAAGCTTAATAAAGCATTGATCAATGCTTTTGAGGCCAGCTGCAATTTACGCACTTTAAGAACAAACCGAAAGTGTCCTTGGTTCTCATCAAAGCTTGCTAAAATGAGAAAAGAGGTACGAAAACTTTGGAACAAATCAAAAAAGAGGTACAAACGTGGGCTCATAAATGACCCCGTTGTTATTAAATATAGAGAAGCTCTAACTGAATATAGCAAAGAAACGAGCAAAGCAAGAACAGCATCTTGGAAAAAGAGATGCGAGGAATTAAGCAGCACAGATGAATGCTCACGGCTTCATAAACTGCTTTCAGCTGACAATTATCAGAGATTAGGTTCTCTGAAAGACAAAAGTGGCAAATTTTCAACGAATGCTAAAGAAAGTCTTGAAATTTTACTCGAGGCTCATTTTCCTGGTTCAATCAAGATTGATGGTGATCTGTCGGACGGCATTGAACTCTCTGTGTCAACAGGGAACTTTTTGCTAGTCAGTCAGATTGTGACAATTGAGAGAATCAATTGGGCCATTAGTACATTCAGACCTTACAAATCTCCTGGTAGTGACGGGGTCTTTCCAGCTCTTTTACAGCATGGAAAACACTTACTCACAATGCATTTGGAGAAGTTATTCAAATATAGTTTAACTACTGGACACATACCCAAGATTTGGGGTGAGGCCAATGTGGTATTTATTCCTAAGCCGGGTAAAGCCACATACGTCGACCCCAAATCATTTCGACCTATAAGTCTCATGTCCTTTATTCTCAAAACACTTGAGAAACTTGTTGACAGATACATTAGAGAAACATCTCTAAAGGAAATTCCACTTCACAAATTTCAATATGCATATCAAGAAGGTAAATCAACAGAATCCGCTTTACATCAAGCGGTATCAAAGCTTGAAAGAACAATCAACGACAAAGAAATTGGTATTCTGGCTCTGCTTGACATAGAAGGTGCGTTTGATAATACTGCCTTCGATGTTATAGTAAAAGCAGCCAGTAAATTTAATATTGATCCGCATCTCACAAGCTGGATCTTTAACATGCTTAGTAACAGAACAATTAAGGCAACCTTACATGACGTAATAGTTCTGATAAGGGCTACTAAGGGTACACCGCAAGGTGGTTGTCTGTCCACACTTCTCTGGTCATTGGTAGTTGATAGTCTGCTCTGTGAACTGAACGGACTGGGTGGCGTTCTTGCTATCGGTTACGCAGACGATATTTTCGTGTACGTGACTGGTAAGTTTGATGCCACGGTCTCGGACGTTATGCAGAGGGCTTTGCGGACTGCCGAGGGCTGGTGCAAGTCGAATGGACTGGCAATAAACCCAAGTAAAGCTACTGTCATGCCTGTTACAAATCGATACAAATTTAATCTAAAATCACTCAAACTCTTCGATCATGAGTTGCCTTTCACAAAGGAAGCCAAGTATTTAGGCATCGTACTAGATACTAGGCTGAATTGGGAAGGACATCTCGATACTGTTATCAACAAATGTATCAAATCATTTTTGGGCTTGTAGGTCAATGGTGGGAAAAAATTGGGGTCTGTCTCCCAAAATGACTCGCTGGATCTATACCCAAGTTATAATTCCTAGATTAACTTATGGCTGTGTCGTATGGTGGCACAGATCAATTATTGTTAGCTTTCAGAACAAACTTAATAAATTACAACGAATGGCTGAACTCTGTATCGCAGGAACTGCCAGAACAACTCCCACAGCTGCTCTCGATGCTGCTTTCATGCTTCCTCCACTAGAAATAGTGGTGGAGGCGAAGGCTCGTTGTACAGCTGTGAGACTGGCATCTTCTCGTACTTGGTTCGGCTGGAATCAGTCATATGGTCACTGTTCATTATCAGGATTTTTGAAAAAGAATGCTGTTTATTGGACAGATCCAGATAAGATTTCAGGTGTTTTTGAATTTTCAAGATCATTCGAGATCATCATCACCAATCGAGAGGAAGTCTTCGACTTTGATAGTTCAACTGCTGACTCGCTTGTCTGGTTTACAGATGGTGCGAAGAACAACGAAAGGGTTGGAGCAGGCATCTTCTGCACTAACTCTCAATTTGAATTTAATTTCAGCATTGCAGAACATGCAACAGTCCTTCAGGCGGAACTTCTTGCCATCAACAAATGCGCAGAACTTTGTCTGGAGGAATCACCAAAACAAAAGAAATTTATCATTGCTTCTGACAGTCAAGCAGCTCTGAAATCACTTGGAGCCTGCAAAGTCAGAAGCAAAACAGCACATAATTGCATACAAAATCTTAATAAACTTGCAGTTGAAAACGAAGTGAAGCTTGTGTGGGTTCCTGGGCATTCAGGCATTGCTGGCAATGAAATGGCTGATCAATTAGCCAAATCAGTTGCAATTCCTTCAGCTCAGGTACACACAGTCTCATTCATCGAAAAGTTATGGAAACAGGACATAAAATTATGGCAACAACTCAAACATAAGCAAATTTTCAATTCTAAGGAAGGTATGAGAATCTCCAAAGCTTTCTTATCAGTCAATGATAAGAAAACAAAGGAGTTACTCGACCTTTCTAGACAGGATTTGAGACTTCTGTTAGGAGCACTAACAGGACATTGTCGACTCAACAAATATCTTTTGATATTGGTACTGGCAGAAATCCGGGATGCAGACTTTGTAAAATCAAACCAGAAACTTCAATGCATTTAATTTGTGAATGTAAAGCACTAGTGGAGCAAAGGAAGAAATTCTTGGGCTCTGAGCTGGTAGACGCAACAAAAATCAAAAATACTAAGTATACGACATTATTGAATTTCTTAAAAAACTCTGGTTTTCCAGAGTTACTTGATTCTTCTTAGATCTATTCACAGGGAATGGTACAATAGGACCCGTCTTCGATAGGGATCGCAGTGCCTCCAGCTAGTCATGGCAGCTCACACTTTTCGTTGGACATTGGACTACGTTTTCGTGCTGAAAGATGCATTATTGGCTATATTGGAACCCTATTTGTCATTATTATTATTATTATTATAACTTTTAAAATCAAAAAAATTCATCCAAATAACTCTTTGTAGTCACCACTTTTAAAGGTTAAAAATCTTTGATTTTCTTGTTTGTATAAAAATTTCTCTCTCGTTTGTTTACGATAAATATTATAAAAGCAAAATACATTGGAACTACTTTTACAGTATACCTGTTGACTCTTAGCAAGCAACAGGCTTAAACACCATCAAAATATGAAGATTTTGATTATATCAGTTGCATTTATTGTTTATGTTTCAGCAATAGATTTTGGTAATGATGAACCTACAAGTATAAAATTGTATGATAAAGAAGTGAATGTGAGAAAATTGCGAGTAAAAAGAGCAGGTTAGTATTGAGTTCTTATTATGTATGCAGTTATGTGTATGAGTCTAATAGTGTGAGTGCATACACTGACTTAAGCATACTTGCATAGTTTCTAGGTCTGAAAATATACTCAGACTTTTGTAACCTTGTAGTTGTTTTGTCGCTAAACACCGGTTAGTTTGCATAAGTGTAGGATTTTTTATTACATTCCAAAAAAAATTTAATGAATTGTCGTACTTAATTTTGCAAAAAGGATGAATATTTCACTCAATAAATTTTCTAACCTAATTTAATGAATAGCCATAACCCATTTTGTATTTTTATTAAAATTTCATTATCTTCAGGAGCTTGCGAAAATGGCAAAATACCACCTTATTGCTGTGATAATGGATCATCGAGCCCATATTGTTGTGATAATGATTCAATAAGTCCCTATTGTTGCGATAATGACTCTTTAAGTCCTTACTGCTGTAATAATGGCTCTGAAAAAGAAGATTGTAGCATTGATGAACATTCTAGTGGATGTGAGAATGGTCAAGACCCACCTTACTGTTGTGACAATGGATCATCTAGTCCTTATTGTTGTCTTAATAATTCGACAAGCCCTTACTGCTGTGGGAATGAGTCAAAAAATCCAGATTGCAGTATAGACGTGCTACCTGGCGAATGTGAGAATGGGAAGGAACCACCCTTCTGCTGTGACAACGGATCATCAAGTCCTTACTGTTGCCTAAATAATTCGACCAGCCCCTATTGTTGTGGGAATGAGTCAAAAAATCCAGATTGCAGTATTGATGTCTTGCCCGGCGAATGTGAAAATGGAAAGGAACCACCCTACTGCTGTGACAATGGATCTTCTAGTCCTTATTGCTGCCTTAATAATTCGACTAGTCCTTACTGTTGTGGGAATGAGTCGAAAAATCCAGATTGCAGTATAGACGTACTACCTGGAGAATGTGAAAATGGCAAAGAACCGCCTTATTGCTGTGACAATAATTCATCAAGTCCCTACTGTTGCCTCAATAATTCGACCAGCCCCTACTGCTGTGGCAATGAATCGAAGAATCCAGATTGTAGTATTGATGTCCTCCCCGGCGAATGCGAGAATGGAAAAGAACCACCTTATTGCTGCGACAATGGATCATCTAGTCCCTACTGTTGCCTTAATAATTCAACCAGTCCATACTGTTGTGGGAATGAGTCAAAAAATCCAGATTGCACTATTGACAGAAAGAAACCAACATGGATTAGAAGAACTACTCCAAAAGAAATTGAAGACTAAAATTTCGGTGTTTTTAAAAATGAGATTAAATTAATCCAAGTTGTGCTTCCCCTGAGTGTTGATAGAAGAAACTGAAATGACCTTGAAATAACAAAACTAGTTTGAAACGGAGAAAGTTTATATTTTAATATTTATGGAATAAAATGAAAAAATCTGAATAAATTTTCAAATTACTATTGAGCAGACTAATTTTCGTTTTGAACCTTCTTATTTTTGACTCGTATGCTGGACATCATTTATGAATAACTTGAATATTCTAATAAAAAATTTAATTTTCATTCACAAAAATAGTCAACGATTCAAAACGTAAACAACAAGAATAGACACAAATAAAATTATCAATTTCCACCTTGTCATGCTCAACGAATAAGCAAGTGTTGAACATTTCTGCTCAAGTCAAGAAATTAAATAATCGTAAAAATAGTCTTATTTGGTAGCTTAATATCATTGAACTTCTGTTCGTAGCAAACAAATTTGGAATTTTTTGTGACAATAAAAAGCGATAGCAAAAATTGTTTTTGTCATTTTTTATTCCATAATAACTATTTAGCCAACAACAATAGTAATAATTAATGATGACTAAAAAAATTACAGTCGCGGTCCTCATCAAAGCAGATTTTTTCTTTGCCATAATTTTCACCACATTATCAGCCAAACTGGAGCCGATTGAATGAAAACTGAAAGTTTTGCGTGCAATTGTAATTTAATTCCCACATGAGTCCACATGACCACATTCTTTGTAAGACATAAGTGAATATTATAATTTTTTTTTTTATAAACTTCATTACATTGGGCATTAAAAAGTGTTAAATTGAGATTATTTTGCACCACATTAGCGCATGATTAAAGCTTATTTTTACGAGCTGTTGGCTGTGCGATAATTTAATGGAGCTGAGGTTTTGTTTAGTGATGTTAAGTTTGCATTTTTTGTTGTGCATGTGGAGTTGAGTTGAATACTTGGCCTTGAAAGTATTTTTAATCAAATTTATTTGAAACATTTTTTATCATTTAGGTTTAATTATTAATCTGAATTGCTAGCCTACCTCTACCCCTTTGAAAAGAACAGTTATAAAGTTGGAATAGAGTCTCTTTGGTTTTGGACGAAAGGTTAGAACTTCTTTTGTAATTTTATAGGGCGTTTTTAAGAAAGACTCTAACCCTAATCTGTACAAAGAAAAAAGCTTTAGATCATCTTTTGACGTTGACGTAAATTTTTTATTGACGCATTCATAGATTCATTCACACTAGACTAGACACCCAAGACTATTTTTTCCTCGTTGCATACTTTTTAAAATTCAAAAAACTTAGCAAAAATGTTCAAACATCGCAAAAAGAATAAACAAATCTTCACAAACAATACTCATCCATTACTGCCATATGCGGTACTTACATTCTTCTCTCTTTCTTTGTTTATTTTCAAAACTGAAAAGTAAAACTGTTTCCATTTATTCAAGTATACAAACATCATCGAGTCGAAGATATTTTATTTTATTTTTTGATACTTTATTTCTTTCTTGAATGACACTTGGGAAGCGAAAGTTGGATATTCTAAAGAAAAAAAAAAAAACGACAGAAAGAAGTATGATCAATGGCTCAATACGCCCATATTACAACTAAATCCAATAATCATCACTCAAAATCACATGTGTGCCTACTGTTTGCTGCTACTGTTTCAATTGAAATTGGAAGTAGAAATTTTATTTTTTTGTTATTTTAAGCACTAATGAGATGTTTTTTCTTTCGGGTATTATGTAAGTGATGCAAGTTGATTTTAGGAGAAATTTTTATTGTTTGTGGAGATTGATAGTTTTATGAACTGGTTATGGTCTTGTAACTCAATTAGTTGATTACTATGTAATTTTGATGTAAAATTATGAGCTGATTTACATTAAGGTTTGAATTAATTTGAACCTTTTTAATAGAAGCTGAATTTGAGAGTCTGCGACTGTCAAATAATTTTTTTTGCTCAAAATCTTGAATAAATTTTTAAAATTTTGAGAAGTTGCAAATTATATAAATTACGAGTCAGTTCCTCAAGAATTGATCACTTCCCACAATATTCCCACAAAACCTAATACAATCGATCAAAATTCATTGACATATCCAAAAATTCACAAATTAAATGAATAAATTTCACTCATAATTAGATGTTGTAAATTTCTAATTATTTCTTTAATATTTTCGAGTCATTATGAAACAATCGAGAGAAATAAAAACGAAGTTATACTTCTTGTTCCAACAAATCAACACAATTTTAATGAAGTTATAAACTTTCTTTGCAAAAATTACTTTTGATTTGGTTTTGATGTCTGTAAACTTATTATTGGATGTTAATGAGTCATTAATTGGTTGATATTATTTGAGTGATTGTATCAAAAATTTATTAGATCAAGTAATTGAGTTTGGATTGGTGTAATTGATCGATATACGATTAATTAAATGATTTTTATTACAATTATTTGAAGTAATGTTCAATGTTAGCTAAGATGAAGTTTAAGGGGTTAATTTAATTTTTGCATAGAGCAGAATTCTCAAATTTTCGAATGAAAAAAAGGGCACAATATTGATTGACACTCGCATTGTTAAAAAATGTTTGAGCCCTAATTAAATTTTTAACTTTTCCATTCACTCAAACTACAATAATCCATTTATGTCTATTAAAATTACAAAAAAAGTTTCATTTTCCTATTCTCTAAATTTAGTAATATCATTTCAGCTTAAAAGCATCGATATACATACTTTTGTTATTATTTACAACATATAGTCTTTATTTATTACCAATTTTCAATTAATTGACTTTATTTACTCAGACAGTAGCATTAAGAAAGTGAATGGCGCCCACAAAACGTAAGTAATGAAAGTTATCCCTTTATTATGTGCTGCATGTGATATATTTACATTTGACTGCATTTACAAGTCATCAAATGTGGATAAAAGGAGAAAGATCAGATTAGAATATTCCATATGCGGAAATTGGATGATGTCTTTAGTCTGAGACTTTGTGGTTGGGAAGAGAAAAGACGACAACATATTTAGAATACAATTGAGTTTCATTTTTATTATGTGCAGCCTCTTGAAACTTTCGTGATCGTGATCTTATTGCTTTTGCTTTTTCTCTCTTTTTCTTTTAGTTGACTTCCAAACAATGCAAATGCATACAATAATTTGACCCATTAATGCTTTCATGCTAATGAGAAACTCAATGTAGACTTGATACAAGCAGTTTTTCTCACTTAATGGAGTTCGATAATTTTTGTTTACGTTGGGCTGGTTGGGTGTAATTTATTAAGCAGTTTGTCATTTTGTGACTAAAATCTTGGAAAAATGATGGAACAAATTTTTGAATTTTAACAGAATAAGTCTGGATTTTTTTAATTTCGATTAGGGCAAGGAATGTTTCTTAAGAAAAATCTCAAATAAAAGTAATGGGGAGTAACATTAATTTGATACGTTATGCAAAAAAAAACGAATTTTTAAACCCCCTTCCCACCTTGTTTTAATCCAAGATCTAAGATCAAAATCCAAGATCCTCCTCCTCCTCATCCTAAAAGCGAACATACTAAGTGAATGACTCCAATTAAATAAGAATAAAAAATGCGCCTTCAAACACAATCTACAAAAATTTTTTTCATCTTGTAACACATGCATTAAATGTCTATTGAAGCATATTAGCGCTTTATAAAGTCATAATTTAAGCAATATCTGCATAAACATAAAACGTGTGCGTGTGAATAGTTTTTCAATTTAACACAAAATTAAGCCCCCAATGAAAAATAAGTAATACAAAGAAAGCTAATTGAAGACTAATCATGTGAATTGTTGTTGCGCAATCGTGGCCAATTTACGACGAGATATTCTTTAAATGGATTAAACATGTTCGTGCTTGTTGATCTGAAGCCCATTTTTGGTACTCGTTTCGGTTCTTAAAAGAGAAAATTTTCACTTTCATTTCATTGTTTCGGCACTCATCATCATCTTCATTAACATCGTGATTCTCTTTCCTTCCTGATCTTTATTCCTCATTTGGATGCAAAAATTGTGTGCTTTACTCTGCCCGTGTTTATATTTCACTTCTTATTTCCTCATTGTTGTCGGTTTATTTTTTTCAGATGCATTTTCATATCGTCAATTTAATGGACTTAAAAATTCAATTTGGAGAAATAATGGCAGTCTGCTGCTGAATGTTAAATATGATACGGTAAAATTTGATTGCTCTTTTTATTCATTTGCTCACCATTGTTCACCCACAATAAAAATTATTTTAATCTTTTTTCTGCATATTTTTTGCACATTTTAAATTTTATATTTTGTTTTTTAATGTCAGCAATTAATGGAGATTTAAAGTCGTTAAAAAGTAAGTTTTATTTTTTATGGATGAGATGAATGATAAAATATCATGAAATTTTAAAGATATAAGATTTTTTTGAGGATTTAATAATGCAACAAAGGATGACACAAGGTATGGGTAAATATAATTTGATATCAACAGGGAATGATACTTTGAAGTGCTTAATTTTATGCATTATTTGCCTAGCAATCTGATAGCACATCCAAAATTATTATTTTAATGTCTTCCAAATTTGGAAAAAAATAACAAATAATTTTTTATTTATCAATATTTTGAATATCTTTAATTTACTGCTTAATTAAAATAAACAGTTGGAAAACTTGTCACCAATCTGCCTAATTAAGCAAGTGGAAATGATATTTTTTGAAGAAATGCAAATAAAAAAATTTGCAAAACAAATTTAATAAAATTTTATTGAAATCATTGAATCTAAAATTTCTAGGTAAAAGATACGTTTGCACCTTTTTTGGACACTTAATAGCTTCATCTACTGAAACGTGGCAATAAAGTGAGTGTGAAGCCCACCTGAGGCTTTGAATGTGTATGATTAAAGTGACAATGGTCGTTAGATCGGTAGTTTATGAGTTTTCTTAAGTTTTTGTTATTGGATTTGAATTGAATTTTTATTTTTGAGATCAAGCTTTGGTGACACAATTTGAAGTTTGCATGGCAAAATGATAATTTTTTTTGAATTCTAGTTCATCAATCATCAAGCATTCAAGTAATTCCTTTCTCAAAATATAGTTCAGTTTGCCTTATCGAGTAACATTACTTCCACTGATGCCTACTAACATTAGTTTGATCAAATCTTCAAATCAGAATTATAATAAACCTCAATTTTTCTAAGCTACACCCAACATCCCATCAGTCTGCAATTTTTCTATCATTTCAAATCCAAAAGACTCCCAACATTGCTAAAATAAATCAATACTCACGATCATCAAACCATTCTCTTCTTCATTGATTAATCATGACTAGCTGCTTAGAGCAACCGTTACCCACACGCACATGTTTGTTCCTCCTATCAGCAATATTTAATCAAAGCAAAAATCATCAATATTTCAATTAAAGAAAACAGTAATAGTGAGAATTGGGTCACCGCAAAAGATGCTCAAGCTCGTCGCCTGTGTGTTGCGGTCTGTGCGCGAAAAAAAGCTACACCATAAATAACATTCACAACAATGTGTTGTATTGAGTCGACGAGATAAAAACAAAAAATAAATCCTTGAAAGTGGCTTTTATATTTTGCATTCTCTCAATTTCCTGTATGTGAACAATATGCGACAATTTTCTGAGAAATTAAAATGAGAATTGAGACTGAGAATAATCCCAGCCAAACAGCCTTGACAAAATAAAATAAAAAAAACAAACAATTTCTTTTTGGACAATAACGATGGGAAAGTATTTCTTGTTGCGTGTTATGTCGATATTGATCAGCTATTTTTATTTTTTTTTGGTGCATTGTAAAGAGGTCTTAAGTTACTTAAGCTTCACATTGTTGACCAACAAACACGACGATTTGCCAATATGCTACAATTGTCTCATTCACCTAAATATTTCTAAATTTAAAAAATATTTTTCAAAGGTGTTTATTGTGCTTCATTTCATTTCAAATGGACGTAAAGAGGCCTCAAACATTTTGCAATGAAACATTCCGCTCACTTCATTTATGAGCTTTTGCGGTTATTGTATTTGCTGCGTGTGGCATTTTATTCAACTGACTCTTCTAACGAGAAATTGTACAACTTGAACAGAACACGTTTTGTGGCTCAACATCTTTTTCTTGTTGTTTTTTTTCCTGCATTGTGCGAATTTGTGGGAATGAAAATGCTAAGATTTAGTTTGGCTCAATCAGTTTGTCTTGATTGGATTTATGAAACATGGAATTTTGATTTTAAATAAAGAGTTAGAACAGCTTCAGATCAGGATTAGTTAAAATCATAGAAAAAGCTTTCATTTATTTTTCATTGAATTTGAAAATTTGGATTCGCATGAATTCAAAAGCAGATAGTTAAGCATTAAGATTCAGCTTTATCAAAGTTGTAAATTTTGCATCTGTCAAATTACAGTTTTATTACAGCATAAGTAATGGCCAGCATTTGTTAATCTTGAACATCAGCAAATAACTAAGGGCATAACCATAGATCCAAGTGTGTCTGGACCCCCCTTTTGAGAAGAAATTTCTTAATATTTCTAGTGGTTTTCGAGACAAAAAGCATTTGAACCCTCGTTAAGTTTTTTTTGCATGCAAAAAGAAAAAAAGAAATTTAGACCCTCATGGAAAAAATTTTTGCTACGTTCCTGAGAGGCTGTTTACAAAGTATGTTAAGCAAAAAATTACTTTTTAGACCCTCCTATCCCCCCTTGTTTCGTTTTTTGTATGAAAATTCTTTTGTTTTGTTTGATCTGTTGCAAAATTTTAGAACCCCGTCCTCAAAAGCGAACGTACAAAGTGAACGGCCCCTGAGCATTTTCATAAACTCAGCTTCGGAAAAGCTCCGTTTCAGCAAAGCGTTTAATTCAGCATAAGTTTAGCTTCACTAAGGTCATAAATAAAGCTTCAACGCTGCACTTTAGTAAATCCGCATTTTTATCTCAAATCTTCCTTAAGCTCAGTCTTAAAATAATTAAGACTGCATACTTACTTTAAAACCAGAAGAAATTTCAATCCTTGACTTCTCGTCAGACTATATCACATCCAATAAAATTAAACGTTCATCAATTCAAATGTGAAACTGCGCTTCAAAGCAAATCTTTTGCACTTAAATTTAATGTCTTTCTCCACACTCTTCGTGCATATTCTATTGTGAGGTAAGAACTGAGAAGATAGCGAGAAGAAATAAAATAAGTGAAAAGAAGTTCAAAAACCTCATTACATCTTTGAAAATTGTTCTTCATCTCTTGCGTTTTACGTTTCTTTCTTTTCATTTCCCATCTTCTTGTTTTCTTTATGTATGTACTTACATTCGTGTCGTAAAGTCTTCTTACTTCTTTTTTTTTTTCTTTCTCTACATCTTGTTGTCATTGCTTTTATGCCGGAGAATTCATAAAAGAAATTGAAAATTGTTTGTAAGTCAAAATTGAAATTGACAAAGCAGAAATCTGATCACATTTTATTCCACCATTCCTTATGACTTCATGTCTTATTCATTTCACTAAATTGAAGCTATTATGGATTATAATATGAAATATTATTTCAGTCATGTGAAATTGTTAGATAGTTGACCTTTTTGATGATAAAATAAAATTAATTCATTATGCAAGCAATTCAAATTTACTTTATGACTCAATTGACTCCTTTACAGCACTGACAGCTCATTTTGTATACTTTTTTGACATAAATTATTATAATATTGATGTTAATCTCTTTATATAATGATATTAGTTATTATTTGCATTTTTAATTATTTTTAGTTGTCGGATTTGATTTGGATTAGAAAGAATATGATGAATTGCAGTTAAAGACTATAAATTGTGGTTCTTGGATAATGTCAAGGATGCTGTCATGTTTTTATGGAATATTGCATATGAATTAGGATTTTCATTGTGATTAGAATATTGCTGACTTTTGAATAATCTTAAATTTCTTCTTTCTAAATTTAAATTTCGAATTTTTAAACTTATGAGTTGCACATTTTTGATTGCTTACAATTAATAATTTAATGTTTAACTCTAAATTTTTCTACAAAGTAAGTAAAATTCACTATAAATTCGATCTATCCATTCATTCATTATACCTCAATTCTAGTTCATATATTGCTTACAAATAACAAGAATTCAATTCAATTCAATGCATTTCCATCTCAAATATGTCAATACATTGTATCTATTCCGTACAGAAAAAAATAATGAAAACTGATATGCCATTAGTTATATTTACTTAATTTTTTTGAAATTTATTTCTACAATTTTGCCATTTCAAAATAAAAATAGAAAAATAGACACAAGACGCAAGACATTTACTCAAATACTTGTTATTATTATGTATTTCAATGCCTATCAGTTTACTTGCTATTTGCTAATGAAATACTTGCAATAAATAAATACGCAACCTATTGATCTACAAAAATAAAGAAAAATACATAAAATTTATATTGAAAAACTACTGTGAACTGCTACTGCCAGTGCCATGAAGCCTCTCACATGCAATTGAGTTAATGAATATTGTCTTGCAATTGTTGTTCACATTTGTGCTTTTGTTGTGTTTTAATTAGCCGATTTTGCCACTTTTCTATTCACCTTTTTTCTGCTGGTTTTTTTTCAAGAAAAAGAAGAAAATAATAAAATAGAGTGAATTATAAAAGAAGGCTTAAATGAATAATCTCATTGCAATATTTATTCCCATAGGATAAATTTAAATTCAAATTTATTTATAACCATTAAATTTTTCTCTATTTAATTTTTTTCTAATTTTTTGAATGAAGTTTTTTT
Organism: Chironomus striatipennis; assembly: GCA_026123125.1. Lineage (NCBI taxonomy): Eukaryota > Metazoa > Arthropoda > Insecta > Diptera > Chironomidae > Chironomus > Chironomus striatipennis. The sequence goes on along the minus strand of CM047392.1, from coordinate 34,572,525 downwards.
TACTAAATCGTGTTTTTTGGCTCGTTTACTAATGAAACCCATTTGAAATTTGAATCTTAAGAGCCCTCCCCTATTTGTGATAAAAACTAATAAAAATCTACTTAAGACTGTCGTAAAGCTGTAGGGTTTTTCGAGGAAAAAGTATTTGAACCCACAAGCCCAAAAATTTTTCTTTCAATACAAAAAAAACTCATAACCCCCCTAGAAAAAATTTCTGGCTACGTCCCTGCCCCCTCACACTCCTGAAAAATTGAACGTCATTAGTGAACATTATTTACGCTCAAAATTCAACTGAACCAAATTTCATCTAAGGGGGTCTTATATGAAAAGAAAAATCCATTTTCATGTGAAATGATCATAAATGCAGCTTACAAATAATTATTAATTGGATTAGCAAACGTGAGTATGACAACAAAACAGTTATAAGTGAATGTTTACAAGGATACCTTTTTGTTGTAGTTGCTGTATCGTCATGCAAATTTTTTGTGTTGCTAAAATCATAAATAATTTCAATTAATTATGAACTAATCATGTGATTAATAAAAGAGTTAATAAAAGTTTTAAAGAGACAATAAAATGCGAAGGTCATGCATGAGATTTATTGCAATTTAACAAAGAAAATTATTTTAAGTTCATGAATTTATCAATTATTATGAGATTATTGAAATTGTTAAATGATAGAGTTGTATTGAGATATTGTAGTTATGTTATGGTGCTTGTTTTATTGCGTTTTGATAAATTTTTGAATTTGGGTCTCAGACTGTGTGACAGTTTCAAACAACAGGATTTTTTCAATGAAGATTTTGTGACAGAGAGGAAGAGGGGTCTAAAAATCCATGTTTTTAATGGACGTCATAAGTTAAGGCCCTTTATAAGTAGAATCATTAAATCTTCAATTAATAAAATAAAAAGGTCTTAACATCAAATAAAATCCAATCAAGTAATTAAGTTCCAAACTGATTTTTCACTAATTTTAAGCAAATACTCAATAGAACTGCTAATGATCAGTATTCGAAATTCAAATAAACACTTAAATAAATACTTATCATCAACTAGTCTAGCATCTCCAAAACAAGGGATATTTAGTTCATTACCACAAATTAAATCATCAAAACATCTCAAATCATTAACATCAGAAAGATCAAAACCCTCACCATCAATAAGCACGTTAGAGTAGCTTTTAAATTTTAAAAAATAAAATCTTGAAACTTTTATAGCAATTTTCTGTTAAAAGTGTTTTCATTAAGCAGATAAACGTAAATTTATTGTAGAATTGTTTAATTAAATTAATTGAATGATTTAAAAAAATATATTTTTCTAGAGCACATCAAATTGAATAGCAGTTCCATAAAAGCATGAAATATTTTCCTCGGTTTCAATTTTGATATTCTAGTGTGCTCATGACTTACATTTCTATTCGTGAATTCTCTGATATATTAAGGTTTATATTAAATCAATTCTGAATTTTGCAATAAAAATAATGAGAAACTAGTAATGAAGCGGATCACGCTTCATGTGCATATTCACACCGTTCCAAAACTCTATATCAGGTCAGCAAAGCTTCGCTTTGCATAAGATTGAAGATTAAGACTCTATCGAGTCAGCAAAGCTTCGCTTTGCATAAGATTGCAGATTAAGGCTCGATCGGATCAGCAAAGCTTCGCTTTGCATAAGATTGCAGATTAAGGCTCGATCGGATCAGCAAAGCTTCGCTTTGCATAAGATTGCAGATTAAGGCTCGATCGGTTCAGCAAAGCTTCGCTTTGCATAAGATTGCAGATTAAGACTCTATCGGGTCAGCAAAGCTTCGCTTTGCATAAGATTGAAAATTAAGACTCTATCGGGTCAGCAAAGCTTCGCTTTTCATAAGATTGAAGATTAAGACTCTATCAGGTCAGCAAAGCTTCGCTTTGCATAAGATTGAAGATTAAGACTCTATCGAGTCAGCAAAGCTTCGCTTTGCATAAGATTGGAGATTAAGGCACAATCGGGTCAGCAAAGCTTCGCTTTGCATAAGATTGCAGATTAAGGCTCGATCGGTTCAGCAAAGCTTCGCTTTGCATAAGATTGCAGATTAAGACTCTATCGGGTCAGCAAAGCTTCGCTTTGCATAAGATTGAAAATTAAGCCTCCATCGGGTCAGCAAAGCTTCGCTTTGCATAAGATTGAAGATTAAGACTCTATCGGGTCAGCAAAGCTTCGCTTTTCATAAGATTGAAGATTAAGACTCTATCGGGTCAGCAAAGCTTCGCTTTGCATAAGATTAAAGATTCAGACTCAATCGGGTCAGCAAAGCTTCGCTTTGCATAAGATTGAAAATTAAGTCTCAATCGGGTCAGCAAAGCTTCGCTTTGCACACGATTGAAGATTAAGTCCCGATCGGGTCAGCAAAGCTTCGCTTTGCATAAGATTGCAGATTAAGACTCTATCGGGTCAGCAAAGCTTCGCTTTGCATAAGATTGAAAATTAAGCCTCCATCGGGTCAGCAAAGCTTCGCTTTGCATAAGATTGAAGATTAAGACTCTATCGGGTCAGCAAAGCTTCGCTTTGCATAAGATTGAAAATTAAGCCTCCATCGGGTCAGCAAAGCTTCGCTTTTCATAAGATTGAAGATTAAGACTCTATCGGGTCAGCAAAGCTTCGCTTCGCATAAGATTAAAGATTCAGACTCAATCGGGTCAGCAAAGTTTCGCTTTGCATAAGATTGAAAATTAAGTCTCAATCGGGTCAGCAAAGCTTCGCTTTGCATAAGATTGCAGATTAAGGCTCGATCGGGTCAGCAAAGCTACGCTTTGCATAAGATTGAAGATTAAGTCTCGATCGGGTCAGCAAAGCTTCGCTTTGCATAAGATTGCAGATTAAGGCTCGATCGGGTCAGCAAAGCTTCGCTTTGCATAAGATTGAAAATTAAGTCTCAATCGGGTCAGCAAAGCTTCGCTTTGCATAAGATTGCAGATTAAGGCTCGATCGGGTTAGCAAAGCTTCGCTTTGCATAAGATTGAAGATTAAGTCTCGATCGAGTCAGCAAAGCTTCGCTTTGCATAAGATTGAAGATTCAGACTCAATCGGGTCAGCAAAGCTTCGCTTTGCATAAGATTGAAAATTAAGTCTCAATCGGGTCAGCAAAGCTTCGCATTGCATGAGATTGAGGATTAAGTCTCAATCGGGTCAGCAAAGCTTCGTTTTGCATAAGATTGAAGATTAAGGCTCAATCGGGTCAGCAAAGCTTTGCTTTGCATAAAATTGAATATTAAGTCCCGATCGGGTCAGCAAAGCTTCGCTTTGCATAAGATTGAAGATTTAGACTCAATCGGGTAAGCAAAGCTTCGCTTTGCATAAGATTGAAGATTAAGTTTCCTAAAAAAAATCGAAAATGTTCACTTTTAATTTTGAAGCACTGATTGATATTTTTGGATATGATATTGCATGGACGTCTTTTAAGTCTAATTATATGCTACAATAATCACAAGTTATTAGAATTTTTAAGTCCGAATTGTAGGCACAGGAAGGCGAAATGTCCAAAAAATGCCGATTTTTTGAACTTTTTCGACTTTTTGACCAACTAAAATTGGTTTAAAAATATTTTTGTTATTTTTCCATAAAAGTTCTCGCATTTATTGATCAAAAACAGAAAAGTTTATAAAAATCCATCCATACAGTGAAACACATGAATTTTTTCAAAATTTAGGTTTGTGGGGGGTGGACTGGAGGCTTAAAAAGTTTTTTTTGCATTTTTTCTCAACAAAACTTCTTATTTTATTGATTCTGATGAAAAAGTTCAATTAACAATTTGTGTGAAATTTGTTAACGGTATTTTGCAAAAATCGGCTAAACTATGCTTAAAAAACACACTATTTTGTTAATTTCTCGGAATAGTCTACATGGATCGGCACCAAAAGATTCACAGCACTTTTGAGTGATAATGCGCACATTTTGAGACATTTTTGACAAAAAATTATTTTTTCGTAGTTGAGTTATGCGACGAACCAACGTGCTTGTAAGCATACACCACCACTATTTGGGGTCGTGTCCGGAGGCATCAAAACCTTTTTCAATGCGGTTTTTTGTATTTTGTAGATAATTTTGAGGCCGAACTTTTCACACCGAACAGTTTATGAAAATTTTGAGTTTTGGCGCCAAAAAACTAAAAAAACGATTTTTCAAGTGTATCGAAATCAATATATTCACAACGTGAAACGGTGTGAATATGAAAAAAATGTTGCGTGTACTTTCATGACTTTGCAATTTCTAATTCTAATTTACCTTTTAAATAAATGCACATTTGAACAATAAATTTACCTTTGTTATTTGAAAAATGCAGTAGAGCAACTAAGCATTACATAAATTTGTCGTGATTTTTTCTTGCATATTCTTACGAAAAAAAATAAAATAAATGGTAATAATGTTTATAGCTTAAACTGCATGGAATGGCAAATAAATGACTTCATTAAGTTTTTTAATGTCGTTGCTGTAAAACTTACTAGATTTTAGATTCTCGATCGCGTTTTGATTTCGTGTTGGAAAATTTATTTCTTTCCTTCAAAATTCATTCATAGTTTTATGGCAAAAATTTCCGTTTTTTATGCAGTAATCAGAAAAAGATCTATGTTAATTGAAAAATAAGTTGGAAATGGAGTGAGACTTGATGGCGCATTTTTGAGGATAAAATGTTCAAAAAAGTTAAATTTTTGAATTTAAGAAAGTCTTTTTTCAAAAAATTGAAAAAAATTTTCACTTCAAAAACATTTTTAACAAGATAAGAAATATTTTTATTTGTTTTGTCAAGAAAAAAAAAATTCATTTTGCAATACTTAGGGTTTTCAATCCCGGACCAAAATTTCAATCCCGGGATTACGGTATTCAAAAATTCTAAACCCGGGATCCCCCGGGATCCCGGGATTGAATTTCAAAAGAAAAAATGAGTAAAAATTCATTTTTTAGCTTATGAAAAAGCATTGTTTTAATACTAATGGGTTTTTCTAAACAAAACTATTAGTTTTATCTATGTAGTATCTAGAAATTTTAATCATTAGCTTTTATTTTTAAAAAAAATTTTAATTTTTTTGAATAAATTTATCTTTTCAAAATTAATTTTTTCTATAAAATTTTCCTTAAAATTGCAAAACTTAAATGACTCTTGAATTTAAAAATCTCTACAAAAAATTTTCATACAAATCTAGTTTTGAATACCTAAAAATATTCTTTTTTCTCAAAATAAAGTTTAGATCAAATTTCGATTGGCTCCAAAATTTTGTATGAAAGTTAAAAGAGTTTGCCATGAAATTTGCTTCAGTATTATTTTAAGCGATTTTTTGCTTCAAATCTTCTTTAATTTTACAATTGAAAGTATTCATCTATCCAAAAGATTAATAAAAGGACCCTTTCAGCAGTTAAATTTCATCAGTTTTTAATGAAAATGTTCACATTTTTTGTTTCAAAGTCAACTCTTTTAAGTTTCATGTTTGAAATATAAGTATTTTTTACTTCTATTGAGAAAATTGCATTCAAATTTTAATAGTTAAAGTCAAATCAGAAATTTTAATTATTCACATAAAATTTTTGTGTAAACAAAAAATGAAAAGTTTTACTGAGATTTTCTCTAAATGTAAACAAATAAACTTATATTGAAATTTGACCTGTACTTATTTCCAAAATTCGTATGAAAAAGAGGCGTGGCTTAGAATACGATAACAAAAAAGATAAAAAAACCAAAATGTATTCAAATTTGTTTGTTTTTTAAAATCAAAAGTAGATAAAAAATATAAAAACGGTTAAAAACACCATAAAAATTAGAAAAATGATAAAAAATTTAATTTTTTTTTCATCGTTAATTTTTGTAAATTTACGGAAATTTTCAATCCCGTAATCCCGGGATTGAGACTGTTTTCAAACCCGGGATTAGGTTACTGAAAAAACAGCGGGATCCCGGTATCCCGGGATTCGGGATCCCGGGATTGAAAACCCTAGCAATACTCGTGACAAACAGTCACAAAGCACCCCATGACTGCAATTTACTAAATTCTCAACTAAAATTTATTTTTCTAGTGTGGGAAAATTCAGAGGAGACAGAAATAAAATTTTTATTTATTTTTATTACGCAAATTTAAATCTCAACAGCACAAAAGTACAAAGCAAATTCATTTTTTCAATACAAACATTACACTTGATGATCTCAACTTGACGATAAGATATTTATTTGAAATTGTTTGTCCCACGAAAAAAGAGTAAATTTTAAAATGAATGAAAATTATTTCTTTTCGAGCTTTTAATTGCGGGGTTTCGCAATTAACAGCTTCAAATGCATTGCGGCAGTGTTGCAAGTACAAAAAAGAATTGCAGAGGTAGAAAAATGAGAAATTGCAGCAATGCATTTGTTCTTACACTTTTCAAACCAATCTACACATGTCCGTTCATATATACAATAATATTTGCATTCTGTCGTGTGACTTATAAATGCCGCTACAATGTATTTATGCTGAAATTTATGAATAAAAACTTTACAAAAATCATAAAACCCGCATTTAACAGCCGCAATTTCATGTCCCAAGAGTAATTTTTTCCCTTTCTTAATTGACAAGGTGACAAATAGCTATCTAAATGGCAAAGAGTTTAAAAATTCCAAGCATGTTAAAGGAATTACGGCAATTTATTTGATGGTAGCAAATATGTGTCAACAAAGTTTTTATTTAATTTTTTTTTTTTGCTTTACGTAAAACTTCTTTTATGGGTTACTGGAAGTAAAAAGTTCATTAAAGTGTATTAATGTCATTCAGTTGTAAGACTGCACTGTGGATTATATTCTTGCAATGTGGATTGTTATGTAAAGTTGTTAAGGGAATTAAGGTTTATGAAAATGCAAAAAGTACATTTTTTGAATTCTTTAAATTTTATGGAAATTTTCGGAATCTATGTTTTGGAGGAGAAAATGAGATTTTATGACTAAAATGTATGTGAAAAATTTTTTATTAATTCAATATCTGAAATTTTTCGTTATTCTTTAAGAAAAATTAAAAAATATGGGATGGTGGAAAGTACAACCTCAGGAGCGTCCATGGGGGTCCGGACCAACCCTTCGGGAATAAAAAGTTTTTCATTTTGCCAGGATTTATGAAGAAAAAACCATTTGGACTCCCCAAATTGTATTCCAGAGGCAAGTTTCCAAAAAAATGGTTCACTATAAAAAATAACCAAAAACTAAAAAAATTATCAATATTTCAAGCCATTAACACTGCTCTAAAACTAAATACTTGCAATAATTCATTGCGTAAATATCATAAAGATAATCTCAACCTTACCACTTAAAGTGCAGTAAATCTTTTTGTAGCTTCACAAATCCAACAAATTTTCCCATCATAAAAAAAAGCTTCCACGACCAGAGTCTTTGACCTTCATTCACAAAATATACATAAATAAATAAAAACAAACTTTTACTTTCATTACTGAATTAACAAACAATTTCATTTTCATTGATGATCATTATCAGCGATTAGCTTCTAGCAAAAGCCTACCCACGTTTTCATGTACAATTGTTGACTACATAAAAGAACATAAAACAGGCAATGAAACATCAATGAAGAGAAAAAAAAAACATTTTGGACCATTGAAGATGTTTGTTCACCGCCTGTAGATTTTTATGACATTGCCATGTATAAATTACAAATTAATGCTTGTCAACATTAATGTTGTTTGATGATGATGCTAATTTTGACTTAATAAACTTTCTCAATTAACAAGTTTTAATCTTTAAATGACCATTATAGGATTTTTTTCTGTTCACTTAAAGTAGATTTTTTTGACATTGACATGAGTGAGAGAGAGAAAGACATTATCAGACTGTCAACGACATGCTTTCGCTGTAAGCTGCAATGCAACATTTTTTTAGTGGTATTTGATGGAAAGATAGAGGAGATGGAGATGCACTTTGCCTGGCTTATTAATAATTTTATATAAGGATTTTCACGTAAAATTAAAATTAAGATTCTCAGTCTTTTGGATCTCATTATCGCCTTTGTAAGTTTTACTTTAAACTCTAATCAAAATTTAAGGACCGTTCTGTTATTTTGATCATCTAACTATTAAAAAACAAAAATTTTCATAACTGCGCCATCCAATCCATAACCTCCTTCACATACCTCACCTTACTTCTTCCACAAATCGTTGTCAGTGTTGTGATACCAAAAATAGTCATTCCATGATCTCCAGTTCTCTTACTCTTTTCTTCTATTGCATAAAGTGAAATAAAGTCATGTAGCATATTATTTAGTTAGTCAGTTAGTTAATTTCCCCATTTCTACTCGACTCTCTCAGCTCTGTTTTTTTTCTTCTCATGTCAAATTGTGTATATTGCAATTGTGGATTCGGTAATGGTTACATTCATTGACCGACCACCCAAAGATGAACGCAATTAAAATATTTCTTTTGCTTTGGCCATTTTCGGTTTGGGAGATATTCATTCATTTTAATAAATAAGATAATGAGCACACACATAATTTGTGTACACACGATCATGACATCATCGGACGTTTAATTGATTTTGACTGGATGATGAAAGTTTTTTTTTTTATCTTGTTTATTTCATTTCTTGTTTGGGTCTTCTTTTGTGAGAGATCGGATGTCTATTGATGTGGAAAGCTGGTCGGGCACGTGCAAATTTATACTTTTAATTTTGCATTTTAAAATTAATTAACTTGTGGATATTTAAGCTACTTAAATTGTTGAATTCCTTACTAGTGCCTTACCAACCTACTAAAGTTGGACATTATCAGTTTTGAAATGCTGTAAAGTAAGAACATCAATCTCTAACAAGATCACATAATATTTAATTAATATGAGCCTAAAGACATTCAGTTACCTAATAATTCTCACTTTCAAGCCTCAAACCAAACATTAACAATCTCGTCTAATTGATTGATTTGCATTAAAATAAAGCCAAATAGTGAAATGCAAAACGTGATGAGATGTAATGCACAAAATGAGAAGCAATGGAACTGAAAATTTATCTCTCAATTTCTTCTTTCTATTTTCAACCAAATTAAATTGTTACATTTGCATCATGATCTACTTCCAATATTCTGATGATGCAGCAGCAGTAACAATTGTCTGCAGACGAGTGATTCAATAAATTACTGACATTTAATGTCATTGTTGTTTACTACTGTTATGCACATTTCATTTTATTTTCATATCCAATTGGAAATAGAAGAAGTAAAGCAGCAGCAACGAAAAATAAAAATCATTAAGATGAAAATTTTTCTCATATTTGATTTCACTTTCGACATGCTTCTGTGGCTACTACTGCATACTGTCGTTTCTGATGCATGTTGTACTTTTGTTACAATTGCTCGTGATCAGCAAGTCAAGCAAAAATTTTCATATTCATTATTTTTATGCTGCTGCAATGACCGAAGCATTCAATGAAGAAATTTAAGGAGAGTTTTTAATGTGATTGGTTTTGTCAGTCAGTATGGAGAGCGACATACGGCCTTCCCTTGTGAAAAATGTTCTGAAATTGTGTCCCGTCATATCAAGTGCAAATGTGACTTGTTGCTTTATTTAGGCATATTCTTATTCTTAGAATTAAAATTCAGTATAGAACTCGCAAGTTTATTTAACTATCAGAGTAAAACCTCCTTGAACATTTCTGACAAATCCACCATAACAGCCATTCCGTAGTCAAATTGGATGAATTGTAAACTGTCACATATTGAGCAAGAGACAATGCGAAACGTAATTTAAATTTCCTTTAATTTTGAATATTTATGAAAATGAATGTAAAACAAACCAGAAAAGGCAAATAAGTAGCCGCTACTGTTTTTGTTATTAAGAAATATATTTTTTTAGCGCATTTTCCTCTTAGGAAAAGGACGCTATTGTCCGCACTTTGTCCGTCTGTCTGTCTGTCTGTCTGTCTGTCCGTCTGTCTGTCTGTCATCGCATCTCCTCCTAGGGTTTAAGCTTTTTTGATGCGGTTTTTGGCTTAAAATGTGTGTAGTATGTCTGACTAGAGCTGGCGAAAAAATCAGCACGAATGGTCACTTCCTCTGCTGGAACCAGCGTAAAAAGTACCAAAAATGACATTTCTTTGTATGTGTTAGTGTGGTCGATTGCACTAAAATGTTGACTTTTCGAAACCTTAGCTGTCCTCGTTTCGAATCCCACCGATGGCAATGTTCTTTTTTTACTTTTTTTGATACTTTTTTGATTTCTAATGACATTTAATGTTGAATTATGACATAGTTTTCCATTTCCACAATTTTCCCGAGTTTTTCCGAAGATTTTTGTTAAAATTTTCAATATTTTTGTACAATTTTGATAGATAATTATTTTTTCATATTTTTTTTGATATTTTTATTGTTTTAATTTTCTATTTTCATGGATTTTGCATAGTTTTTCAGGAAAATTTTTTGAAAATTATAAAAACTTGCATTTATATAAAAAAAACTCATCAATATAAATAATTAAATTGCCACTTAATTTCTTAAAAAAAGTGCAGCAGTGGTGTAAGTGGAAGAGCGTGCTACTCTTGATTTGAAGGTCATGGGTTCAATCCTAGCCCGTAGCCGATTTTTTTTTTGCTTTTTTTATTTTTTTTTAAATTTTATGTCGCGTAATGATAACTTTTTATTAAAAATAATTTTTTTTCCTCATGTTTCACACACATTTTTTTTCTGTAAATTTTAAATTTCTGGTAAATAAAGAATATTTATAATTAAATATTAGGCTTTATACTTTTGGGGTTTTAATTCTTTGTGTATTTACTATACGTGGAAAATGCGCTTTCGTCGGTCACGAGTGACCACGTTGATACTAGTTTTGTATTCCAATAAGGAAATTCAAATTAACAAGGAGATAAATTGCATAAGTTTCATTTAAGTACAAGTGGATTAAAATAGTATTCTTAATAATGTTGGGCAATGTAGGTGGTCAAATTATGTTGAGCTTTCTACTTATATTGACTTAAGGAAGTGGTCAGTATTTCGTAAATCTACAAAGATTATTGTTGTTGACATAATCTGGTTTTATTTTAAAGAAATCAAATTTTAAAAGGAATTTATATTTAAGTTTCAAAAGTCATTTTAAAATGTCAAATCAAGTTCTAGAAAAATTCACATATAAATTTCTTTTTGAGCCTTTGTGAGAATCATGGCACATGTTTATTTATTTTACATTATATTACTGCTCATATTGTAGTCAAGTTCATGATTTTTTTTTCAATTTGAATGAATTATTTATTTTATAGGGTTTACAATTTTTGTATAAAATCATCGGTGATTTTTAATAAAAACATCACGAATCTTTTTAATATTAACCGAAATTCGGATATGATTCATAAATAAGTCAAAAAGTTTTTTGTTCTTATAACTCCGTGAAGAATGTGTCAATTGTTTAAAAAAACTTTAGTTGATTAAGTTATTAAATGTTAAACTAAAATCTCAACAAGTCGGAGATTCTACTAACATTAGACATGCCAAAATGTTTTTATCCCAATATTAAATATTTATTTGTATGCTAATACAAAGGTCTAGTCCAATGACTTAAAACATCACTTTATAACTATACATTACATTAAATAATGACATATCAATCAAAACATATTTTAAATCCTTAAAAAAAATATTACAAAAATAAAAATTAGCTTGGCTTCACTTTTCTATAAGGTTTCAAAGCAACATGAAGGTTTTGAACATCCTCCGCGATTTAAAACAATGGATTAAGCCATCTAACAACCGAATCTTTGATATTTCTCAAATTGATCAGCAAATTAACATCAATATGTTTGTGGAATTTCCAGCAAAAATCTTCAAACTTACTCAATTGGATTTTGATCATCTTAAAGGTTCTGAAGATTTTTCTACCAGAATGAAAAAGCTTTCAATTTATATTTTCAACATCTGCAATATTTTTGCATTCAGTGCATCAGTTATAATTGTTTTGGTAAAGTCACATGAAATTGTGTTTGGAATATCACTTGCTTTGACGTTCATGATGATTGTTATCAGATACACGTCATATTTCTTCAGTCGATTTGATATTGCTGGAATTTTGGAGTCCTTGAGAAAGAAATATCCAAGTGAACGGACATATCCAAAGATTCTGAACAAATATCTCAAAGAATACAAGCAATTCGAGCATTTATATCAAATGAGTGTCCCAGTTCCTTTTACATTGTCATTTTTGGATACTTTTATTCGTTTTATATTTTTGGGTGAAAGGATTTTCTCACCAAAAATGTATTTTCCGTTCAATGCAACCAGTCCGATGATTTATCCATTTGTGTTTGCATGGGTGTACATGGCTCAAATAATTATATCAATTTTGAACTTTTCTGACCTGACTTTATTATTTGGAATCCTTGCATGCATCTCAATGAGATTTGAAGTTCTGGCAGAAAAATTTAAGGACTTGAAAATCATTGCTGATAAAAATTCATTAAAAGGAATAGTCAAGCAACTAAATGAAGAACATATTATGCTTTTGGACATTACAACAAAAATTAATAACATTTTTTCGCTCTCATTTTTCTTCAGCTTGATTATGAGCAGTGTATCAATGTGCTTTTTAGCTTTTGAAGCTTCAATTTCGGACAGATTTGATCACGTATTTTTCTATACAAATTTCATTGCTCTAACCTTATTCACGATGTTCTTACAATGCTATTATGGACAAAAGATTAAAGATACAAGCTCGAAAATTGCGTATGGTGTTGTTGAAAGTGGATGGGAAGGGATGACTGACAATAAGTTGAAAAAGGATTTGTTGTTCATTTTAATGCGAGCTCAGAAGGTGACAAAGTTAACAGTTCTTAGTTTCGGAGACGTTTCATTTGAATTGTATGCATCGGTAAGTTTCATATTTTTCCGTTTTTGATAAATTAAAAATTAAGTTTTAGAAATTTTTTAAAAAAATATTTCTTTTGAAATTACAGATTTTATCGAGAGCTTACTCGTTCTTCACCATTTGTAGACAAGTTTATCTTGATCTTTAAATATTTTGACCCTAAATATTATTTTTTGCAACAATTACAGTCAGTATTAAGCACTAAAAAAGTTTAAATTGATCACAGAACATAAAAATCACAAAAAAATTAAGTTTTAAATTAAGTTTTTAAAGCACAATTTTAGTTTTCAAAGTGTTTTTAATATTAAATATTTAAATGCAAACTTTTTAAAACTTTTTCCAAGTTAAAATGTCAAACAATTGAAAATAAATTTAAAATTCAAATTTTTCAATTTAGTTTTGAAGTTGCTTTTGGTTAAATATGACAGTCAAAATGCTTATAAGTAAATTTACAGTGAAAATTAGAGATTTATTTAAATTTACTGATTGCACTGAACTTATCAATATTGATACATTTATTGCATTTCCAGTAGAATTATTCAAAAAAATTGAGTTGAAATTTGAAATTCTAAAAACGGAAAATAAATTACAGAAATTTAAAAATTTGCGTTTTACATTAACAATGTTTTTAATGCAATTCTAGTCAGCGCTTTGATAACGATCGTTTTAATCAGTTCTTACAATGTTATATTTGGAATTGCGTTCACTTTATCATTTATGATGATTGTTGTCCGCTACACAACATTCTTCATTCACCGACATGAAATATCAGGAATTTTAGTCAATTTAAGAAAGTCATTCAAATATGAAGAAAAGTATTCAGAAATCTTACAAAATTACCTCAGACGAGTTAAAATCATTCAATTTGGATATGCTGTATTTGTACCAACACCACTTGTTCTGTCAGCTATTAAAGTGTTCCTGAAATACATTTTATTCAATGAACGACAATTTGATCCAAAAATTTATTTTCCATTTGATGCAACCCAGCCAAAAATTTTCCCATTTGTATGGATTTGGGTTTATTGGTCAAAATTTATGTCAGAACTGATCAATATAGTGTTATTTGGCATGCTGTCTTATATTCTTGCAAGATTTCATATTTTGGGAGATAAATTTCAAAATCTGAAGGAACTTCGTGATGAATTACATTTCAAGGCAAAACTATTAGAACTTAAGACTGAACATGTGATGCTATTAAGGCTAACAGCACAAATGGACAAAATATTTTCACCATCATTTTTCTTCAGCATTGTCATGAGTTCTTATTTAATCTGTTTTTTGGCATTTGAAGCTTCTATCGCTGAAAATATTGATCATGTTATATTTTATGGCAGTTTTGCAGCCGTTTTGTGTTTTACAATGTTTCTGCAATGTTATTATGGTCAAAAGATCAAGAATATGAGTGAAAGAATTACAGAAAGTGTCTATGAATGTGGATGGGAACTTTTAACCGATTTAAAATTAAGAAAGGATTTGATAATGATTATACTTAGAGCTCAACGATCTGCAACAATGACAATTTTAGATTTTGGTGTCGTATCACTTGAACAGTTTTCAATTGTAAGTTTTTTTTAGAGATTTTGAAAGTCAAAATATTTTTTTTTTTTTTAATTTCAAACTTTTTTTAGATTTTGTCAACAGCATTTTACTATTTTGCAGTTTGTCGACAACTTTATTTCAAGATTCAATAATTATTTTTTTAAAAACAGCTTAGTGTTGAATTTGGTAAAATTTTAATCTCACATTAACATTTCCCAAATTCAAAACATATCTATCTGTCATCAATGAATTTATTAATAATGCATAACTTTAAGGCTTTAAAAAGAACAGTTATGAAACAAGTTTGAGTAAATTGCACTTAATATATGCAAATGGAATTTCCTGTAATAGCTTTCTTTATTCATCAAACTACTAAAATTACCATCATCTATGAATAGAACTCCTGAATATAATAAATTTTAAAATTAGATTTAGATTTAGTGCAAAATCATTTTTCAATGTAACGGTTTTCTAATTTTTAAAACAACGATCACGAAATATTTATTTTTAAGTGAGCAACAATCATTTTCATTTACTAGCAAAAGATGGCGTTGCATGTTTGAAAACATGTTGTTTATTTTTGTTTAAATTGATGATGATGTAAATTTTCAATGTGGAAGTTTTTTTTTGTTCATAAAAGATAAATTGATTTTGCAATATTTGTGAAAATTTTTAAAAAATCTAAGAACAATTATCAAATCAATGAAAGCACATAGAAATATACACAGTTGGAAAATATTTGCATTTTTAAAAACAAATCAATTGTTGGAAATCATGAATATAGGTAATTTATGATTTTTAACAATACTTTTAAATTTAGAGAATTTTTTTTTCTAGATTCCACAATGTTATTGATTATTTAGAACAAAATCTTTGAAGCATGAATATCATTTATAAAGTTTGTAAATACATGTGCATAGAATGTAATTTCATTGCATTAAAAAAATATGCTGGTAAAAATTTCTGCTTTTAAAAAATTCCAATTCATATACTAAATTAAAAATTTTTCAACTATATTTCTCAATTTTTATGTTGAAAAGATTAAAATTTCAACAACAGCTTGTCAGTCTGATAAAAGTAAGAACTTACTTTTTTGAAATATTATTTTAAAAAATTTATAAAACTTTAGACTATTTTTGCTATCAGAATTTTGCTATTAAAAATCCAAGAATTTTTAATTTCTTAAGAAAGTTTTATGAAAAAAAATTCTTCAAGTCTCTAATTAAAAATGCGTTTACTTTTATTTTTTTTTAAAGAAAATTGATTTCAACGTGCAGACTTTTCATCAACTTACTTTATTCTATATAGATATAGTATACCTACAGAAAACCATATCCATACATATATTTATAAAATAGAATACATCACATACAACACACATTTTTATTTCCATACATCAAAAAAATACAAAGAGTTGAGTTTTGGATTTGATGTTGCATATCCATATTCGCAAAGAACAACGACGTCGAAAAAAAAAATTATCAAAAAAGGAATGAATGTGAGGGAGAGAGAAGTATGGATGCACGTATGTGTAAAATAAAAAATAGGCTCTCGTAACCATTTTTTTTTACTTTTTTTGTTCATCCTGTAGTTGTTTCACTTTGCACACAGAAGGCGAAAACTTTTTTTTTATATTTTTTTCCTCATATTTTAAAACGACGAATTGAGATGGAAATGGAACAACAAGAGTTAAAAAGAATGAACATGGAGGGAATTTTTTTTCTCTACATTATAATTTTTTTACACAAAAAACAGAACTGCATGTAGGGTAGAGGAAAATATTCACAAAAAAAACGTGGATATCGTGTTGAAATTCACTTGGTAACCAGGGATTTGTTGATGCTTATTTGCAGATCAAATTGGATGCTTCTCTATGCATTACAGCAGCAAATTAGTCTCATTTTATTTTTTTTTATGCTGGATAAAGCACTTTTCTATATTGTTTCTGTGTGAGGAATTGAAAATTTACATTTTTTATTTGAATAATGATGATGATGGATGAAGGATATGAAAGAGGAATTTTGCTGCGCAATTTTTAAATATTTTTTAATTGTTCGTTTCTTTTTCACTTTTTTTTTTTTTATAACTGGACATAATTTTTTTTTGTGTTGCCAATGAAATCACGTTTTCACCTAAACATGTGGAGATGGCTCTGATTTGTTGGATAAGTTTTTGAATATCATGACTAATTGTTTGAAATTTCTATTCAAGGAGTTTTTTGGCAGTCATTTTCATACTGACTATTAATTGATGGAACTTAACAGATGAGTTAATCTGTGTTTTTTTAAGGTTATAGCTCGTATTTTGCAATAGTTGAATGCATCTTGATCCAAATTTTTAGACACTGAAAATGTTCATTTAGTAAAAAGCGGCTAAGATTCCTTTTGACACTTTCAGTTTAAGTGACTCATTCGAAATCCTTACTCTTTATAATTTCTTCAATTGATTGAATAATCCCATGTAACCAAAATGTTCCATTCGTTTTCCTTTTCCTTCAATGGAAGATTCAATGTACTGTCAAATTTTTCATACAAAAAATTGTTTTACATGAAAGTACCAAAAATTTTCCATTGAAGGAATATACTTCAACGCACATAAGTTCAAGTCTCAAAAAATCTTGATCATATACTTCACAAGAATATGCAGAAATCACTTTTATATATGAAATGAAATTTTTATAAGACTTTAAACATTTAATAATGTTTTTAATATGTGTGATGAAGTCTTTTGATTTCATCAGTGTGCAACTTAGCAAAATTAAGTTGCTCATGAATATTTTACAAAGTGATACTAGTATTATAAACACTAATACATTAATAATGAATTACATAAGAAACACAATAGAAATAGAACAACACGTATTTGTTTTTTTTTTTCATTTTTTATGTTCCATAAGTATTCCATCAAAGTATTACATCAGGAGTACATATGTATTACATTGATGTAATACATCAATGGAAAACGCGATCTTCCCTATTTTGTTCCATTGCTATGCGACAATATGTTCCTTAGGACGATACATGTATAATACATAGGTATTATACATGGAAGGTTCTTATGGAATACATTGATATTCCATTTGGTTACATGGGATAACAATGTCGATTAGGCTAATTCATTCATAAAAATAGTAAATCCCAAATAGTGATCATTTTCGAATTTCTCCTTCAACAAAATCCTCCAAAAAATGACCAAACATGTCCAAAAAATCCTTCATCAAAAAAACTTGAAAAATTCATCATTTCCATTCATTTTATATGCAAACATCTAAATCTCATCATACATATTACTCTGCAATAAAAAAACGCCGTCATTGAAAAGAGAGAATATAAAAAAAAAACTTGCTGTGCACAATAACAGCAACAGCAACATCAGTACACACATGCTGGACACATAATTTGCCCAACAGCAAAACCTATCCAATTCTTCTGCATCGCACACCATCGTCGTCATCGTCGCAAAAGAATCGCAAAAGGATGAAAAAAATTACCTCGCATTTTGCTGTTGCTGCTTTCTGTTCTCCCGCGAAAAAAAAAACAGCAGTAGCAGCAGCAGCAACACGAGAAAAAAAAATATTGCGAAACATTTCGCGGAGAAAATTTTTTCGTATCAATAATTCAACAAAGGGAAGGTGCTGGTTTTGAAAAATTTATATACAGCGAAAAAAAATCTTCATCAAAGTGCTGCTGTTGCTGTTTCAGAAAACCTTTTTACTGCAGCAATATTCAGCAGGAATAAATAAATAAAGTAGAAAAAATGGAGTAGAAAGCCTTTGACATGACTTACTAAATGTTTAATTTTTGTGTCCTTTGCATATTTAAAATACTTTTTAGCTTCAACAACTGAATTATTATGATGATGCTGATGATGTTGAAGAAAATTATTATTATGGCCATACCCTTCTACCTTCTTACTTTTTTTAAATTTATTTTTTTTTTCGTTATATTTCGTTTTATCTATTGCCTTTTGCTAATTGCATGCTGTATCTCATGTCCAGTCTATTTCTACATACTTTTCTGTGTGCATTGGTGATACAATTTTGTACAAATTTTTGATTGATTTGAATAAAGATTTATATTTAAGAAAAATGAGACCTTATGTAAATTTTCAAGAGTCCTATTGTTATTTATCATATGTAAGTTTTTTTTATTCTTAGTTAAATCAATGACATTTAAGTTCAGGGTGTAAGCTGATCAAGTTTCAAGTTTCTGATCAAAATTTGGCAAAATTAATTAAAAATCGATCGACTTGGGATTTGATTTAAACTTTTGAGTATATTTTATAAGATTCCTTATAAAGGGTCGTTCGTAAAACTCTAAAATTTTTCAAAATCGCACAAAAAATTTGTGGGGAGCAGGGGTGGGAGGTTGAAAATTTAAAAATTGAACTTAATGAAAGCTTGATTGTTTAACTTTTGAAGGAATCAGGTTGGACTTCATCGTAAGACTGATGAATTTTTTTAAATTTTTAATGTCTTCTCCATTAGGGGCAGTTCACTTAGTACGTTACGCAAAAAATGACTTTTAAGACCCCTCCCCCCTTGCTACGTATGGTTACAAATTATCAACCCTACATTGAACGTTCAAAATTAATATCTGTAAGGCTAATACCAACTAAAATTGTATTTATTCAATAATTTGTTACTGTGTGATCTTAACTTCTTTAAACGTATTTCTTCGAGAACCACCAAAGAATCAACCATAATTTCTTTAAAGTTAATTATTTTTTAATTGCTTAAGGTCAATAAAATGCGTCACTAAACCATTAAACTCCCATTCTAACTTAACAAAAGAAATTTATTTTTTGCAATTTGCTGTTGCGTAGACTATGACTAAAAAATCTCATCTCGCAGCCTTTTCCTAGTTCTAGAGTCGACTAGAATATATCTACATATTTATATCGCAGTCTACGATGTTATGCATTTCGCAATATAATATATAGCAAATGGCAAATAGAAAGCACACACCAAGAGAGTGTGTGGGGTGCAGGAAGTTATGAAAAGAAAAAGGCAACAGCAGCAGAAGCAGAAAAATCATTTATTGCGAAAAAGGCATCAAGCGTAGAGCACAAAAAATATTGTACACAATTTTTTTTTTGTTCGCATTTCACACACAGTGAGTTAAAAGTAGTTCGGTACGGAGGCAATGGACAGAATCATTTGTTGTTGCCTGTGTGTAGATTGAGAAGAGTTTTTCGCATATATCCTCGCCAAAAAGGAGGGAAAAAAGTGCAGAGATACAAAAGAGCCGTAGAGGAAAAGCGTCGAATTTTTTTTATTTTTTATTTTTCATTCCTCCTCGTCGTCGTTTTGCTGATTTAAATTCAGCAATGAAAAAGAGAGATGCGAGTCGCAGATTCGTAAAGGGTGGTATTTTTTTTGTGTTGCGAAAATTCGTATTTTTTGCATAAAGTATGAGAATTTGAAAAAAAACCAAAAAAGGGGGTGTTCATACACATTCACATACATCGAATGTGAGGAAGAGAAAGAGAAATTAAATTGGACATAATTTTTTTCCTCAACTCAAAAAAAGTGTTTTGTATGTCCGTAGATATATCCATTTCAAATGTGTGCTGTATGTAAACTCTTTTTTTATGGAGGTAGAACAGCGAAAGGATAGAGCATTTTTTTTTTGCATCGCGAAAAAGCAAGCAACAAACGATAGCATAGAGCATAGAGGAAAAAACTTGAAGGGAAGATGATGGGTTTTTAGGTGAGGTGGTGTATTGGGGGATGGTTGCTTCACGCGACGTACATACATGTCCACGATGATGCTTAAGGATGAGACTCTTTTTCTCCTCATCTACATATGACCGTTGATTTTTTTTCGACCAACAAGGAGAGGAAAAATGCGCGGATTTTTTTTGCATATAAAATATATCGTGGATGATAGGGAAAAATTTGGTTGCCTTAGGGTCTTGTGACGCATTTTAAAAAATTTTAAAAAATTTTGAAAATTTTAAATTCAAAAAAATTGACTTCGAGTATTTTATTTTTCTGAAAATTGAATGTTTCTAGATTTAGCGGTGTGAGGTCCTAGTTGGTTTTATAATTACCTAATAACACTGTAGATAATTATAAATTAAAATTCTCATGAACTAAATTTTTATGTCTTTTTAAAATTTCCTTTTTAGCAGACATAACCTCAAAATAACATTAAGACAGCACCCTTTACCTTTCTGAAAGTATTGCTTGCAAAAAAATTAAAATTATATATATAGAAATTCAAAGGGGGATATCTGCAGAAATGAATACACAAAGCGTTTTCAGATATGTAGATGATGCATACATGCTGGATCAACTGCTCTGCGATTTTTTTTTTTAATTTCTGCGATGTGAAATACACAAAAAAATGAGACTGGAACTAGAAAAAGAAGGGATGAATATAACTTTTTTTATATATATTTTATATATATATGTTGCCTCTAACATCCTCCTCAGAGATCGATATTACAAACATTCATATATGCTACTGCGATACTGCTTGGAATTGCTGCTAGTCATACGATGTATTTTTTAATTTAATTTTTATTTATTTTATAATTTTTTATGATTTTCACTGCCGGACGTTTGTATGGCAAATATTACAATATTTTTTACATGATACATTCTCAGGTTGGCAGCGATTTTTTTTTATTTTATTTCTCATCTCGGCATACACTAAAAAGTTGTGTTTCATGATTTTTCATATTCACACAAATTCTTTTTCTCGTTTTTTTTTTGCTGCAAAAAAATATAAATAAATTTGCCTTTTCTCTTTCTCTTCAGCAAACGGTAGAAAAGGGTTGGTAAACTTAAGGATTCACCTTAATTTTAGATGGATAAGAGAACTTTGAAGCTAAACAGGGGTCCTCTAAAAATTCAACTATAAGTTGGAATTTTGATTATTGTGACTTCATTTTTTAAGTAGAATTGTCTCTAAAAAATAGAAAAAAACTTCAGAGTCAGTCATCCCTTGCCCAACTGTACACTAAAAGCACTGAAATCGCGAACTGAAAGAACAAAAACAATCGCAGCAGCCTTGTTCTGTAATATATGGAATATGTTTTATTAAGAAACATAAATTGAATTAATAAAAATTTATGTTTTATGTTTTGCGCGAGTCCCAGTTACTTATGTATGTATGCACATTTGTGTGCTTTGTTTTGTGAATAAAAAAGGATGAAAAAAACATTCAGTGCCAATTATTTTAGAAATTCCTTTCATTTAAACGGAACAAATTTATTATATTTTATACATTTCATATTTTTTTGGTGTGTTGGGTTCTCAGAAATAAAGCAACGAAAAAAAAATCGTAAGCCTGGAAGCAAGAAGATGGAATGAAATGTTAAAGATTTTTTTTTAATGAAATGTTGGTATTTACAAGCTATAAATAAAATGACTTGATAGCTTGTCATATATTTTATCATGATGAATGAATGTGAAATTTTTTATTGAGGTTAAAAAAATAAAGTTTTTTTTTGTAATTAAAATTTTTAGTATTAGCTATTATTTGAATTGAATTTTAAGGAGAGCTTTGTTAAGATTTTAGAAAATTTATTAAATTTTTAATAATTAAAGATTTTTTTCAAAACAGTAGTTGAAAAAATTCAGCAATAATTTGTTTTTATTTATTTAATAAAAACGAAAATTTTGTTCAATTTCTTAAAAGTCTTTTTAAAATTGTGAAAAAAATATTCTTTTGAAAATTTCAATTTTTTTTACTGCATTTTATAAAAATTTACAACGTCTCAAGCAACGATGAAAGAAAAACAAGAGTAAAAAAAATTAATAACAAAAATCGATATTTTTTTTGGTTAATGCCCAGTAGCATCGATGAACGAATCAAAGTTAATTGTTATAATTTTTATTCGCATTGCTACGTGGTAGTCTGATGAGCAATTTTCATATTTTTTTGTTCCATTAAAAAGGAGTGCAGAATTAAAAATTATGATATTCAGGAATATAGGCCGTAGGCTAGTCTGATGCACTTGACCGTTGTCTATAGAGAAACTTGATACACTAATAATATGCGAACAATATAATTCGTTCATTAAATAGTTAATAAGATTTTTATACTTTCGATACCTTTAAAGCATGAAAAAATATGGTGGAATGAGACTTCATTGGAGTTAATGTGAGACATAATGTCGCTCTACCTTTCATAATTTAACTTTAAATTCTCCGCTTAATTTTATATTAAGAGACCATTTTCGGGTGCTCATCAACTACAATTTTGTGTAATAATCGATGTGAATAATTTAAAAAGTTTAAAATAATTTTTAGCGTAACTTCCGCGTTTTTGAGTCATATAAAAAATTGAACCTATAAAGTTTTGTAAAATAAATATAAACAATAAGAACAATTAGTATTAGCTAGTGAAAATGTAAGAATCTTAAGTTTACCAAGAAAATTTTCCTGTTAAACACAATATTCGAAAAAAATGTTGAAAAAAAGAAATTCACCCAATATTTCGACCCGAGTGGGAATCGAACCTCACACTTCTCGATTGCCGGTCAAGTGCTCAGTGAACTATTGGGTGAATTTCTTTTTTTTTAACATTTATTTTTCGTACAATTAGTATTAGTTTATTAATTTTTAAGAAAATTGAATAGTGCCACCTGGAAGTTCTTAATATCCTATCTTAAACAAAATATTTTTCTTTTTTACTTCCACCATTTCCTTTACATAATAATTTGAATAATTTTAAATTATCGTTTAATGATTTTTTTGTGCAAAAAAATGAGCAGTAACAAGAAAAGAAGCACAAGAAATTGTTCTCAATTTTTTTATCGTAGCAAAAAACACAAAATATAAAATAAAACATAAGGTAACATTAAAAACAAAGAGCCATTGGCTGTCATGAATTGCATGAAAAATTGCCTACATCAAGTCGGGGCGTGATTAAATAATTCAAGAATAAAACTATATTTAATCAATAATATGTTGTAGTTTCGTCCGGCCAGTTGCTGCTCTCCTTTCCTTCCATCATTGTGATAATACAATATTTTTTGTGTTGCTTGTTGTTACTGATGCGGCATTGTGTTTTTTATGTAAAGTAAGAATTTTAATGAAAGAGAAGACACAAAAAATAAAGAATGGAAATTTAAAAGAATAAATGAACAAAATAGAGGTGCAAGGCAAGCTGCAGTCGACAAGTTTTTGAATTTTTATTTTTTTTTTATGAAAAATGGTTTGTAATGGAAGTTATTGTGTTAATAATGACTTCATTAAAATGGTGATAAAATTTTAGAGCCGGAAATTGAGAAAATTATTTTAAATTTATCCTTTTTTGGACGAAACCAAAGTTCTGGAGGGTACTTAGAGGTTTAATAAAGTATTCAAAAAAATGCTTTAACGAATGATAAGATTACATTTTTACAAGCAAAGATTCAAAGGAAATCAATTAAAATTGAGTTAACCTAAAAAATGTGCAGTAAAATTCCGAAAATTACAATTTACTGCAATTTGCTACTGCTTTAAAATTCAACCAAAATTCAAAGGAATTCATAATTGTCATTTACCTTTCATTCCCCCTGTGACACTCGCTGATTGAAATGAATCAACCTTCACTTTATAAGTTCATTAAATTCTTCATTATTTGAATTTGTATCATTTTAAAAGCAAATAATGAAAAAGTACAAAATGTTTTGAGATCATTAAAAATAAATCACATTTGATATTTACATGTGTGTATGCACTCTACATTCCGACTGCAAAATGTCCATATCAAAATGCATTATTATTATTTTTAGCGCATTTTTGCAAAAAATGACGCTTATAGTTTCACTTTGTTCGGCTGGCTGGCTGGCTGGCTGGCTGGCTGGATGAGCTCTGAGATCTCAGAAACCAGACATAGTTAAGAGTTCTGTTATGATGAATTATCTTTCTACTATCGAGTTATTCCAGCCTCGCTTATTAAAAAATCGTTAAACGATCGATCTACAATTCCTGTAATCAACGATTTAACATTATATAAGGAAAAAAATTGTTGAAAACCCCTCGATAAAAATTTGAATTTTTTTTGACCGTTATTTTTGGTCAAAATTTTTTTCTTTCTTTTTGAAAGGTTTTGTATTTATCATCAAGAAAACAGACTTTTCATGCATAGAGCATGCTAGAAAGACGGAATTTAATGGATTCTGTTATTATTGTACAGTTTTTTTTTTTATAAAAATTGTATTTTCTTGCAGGGTTTTTGATGATAAAAGAAGAATTACGGGATTTTGTAATTAAAAGCAGTTTCTATTTAATTTAATCGATTTCTGATCGCTGCGACAAAAATGCGCTTAAGTCCCTCGATTAACAACACGAGGACTTTGAACATTTTTTACTGATGTGCGCAATTCATGTTCGACAGACTTATCGAAAGTCTAGGGGTATTCAATTAAGTTTGTTCGGAAATCTCAAATTCAAAAAAATACGTTACGCTTTTTCTTGAATTTGATAACTTTTTTTGAGTTTTATCATTTATTTGACTTTATTGCAGCCCTTAATCATGGACTGAATCATTTTCTTTAAAAAATTCTGCATGAAAATGATTTAATTTGAGTTTAAAATTTTTCGAATTTTCGAACAAGGGGTATTTAACTTCGAATTTCGCATGGCAGACAGACAAAAATGACATTTTTGCACTTTTGTTTGGAAACTGTAACGGCTACAATGTTTGAATTGCTCACATCAGATTTTTTATGTACACATTTTTACAATTATTGTCGATTACATCAGCACTGCTTTCGTATGTACAAAAACTATTAAAATAATAATGAAAAATATTAACATCAAATACAATTCCTTCGAATTTTGCCTATGTATGTATATGTATTTAGTGGTTGTTTATTCATAATAAAAACGATAAACATTTTTTAAAATCGATTTTTTAATTTGCATTATTAAAACATTTTTTCAGCGCATTTTCCTCTTAGGAAAAGGACGCTATTGTCCGCACTTTGTCCGTCTGTCTGTCTGTGGAGCTATCTCCTCCTCAGGTTTAAGCTTTTTTGATGCGGTTTTTGGCTTAAAACGTGTGTAGCATGTCTGGCTAGTGCCTGGCAAAAAATCAGCACGAATGGTCACTTCCTCTGCTGGAACCAGCGTAAAAAGTGCCAAAATTGCATTTCTTTATATGTGTTAGTGTGGTAAAATACACTAAAATGTTGACTTTTTAAAAAATTCATCCTTCCTCGGTTCAAATCCCATCAGAGGTCGAATTCTTTTTTCGGTACTTTTTTAATTGGATCTTACTTTATGGCCATGAATGCTTACTGGATCTCATTAATTGACCATAAATGCTTACTGGATCTCATTTTATGGCCATAAATGCTTACTGGATCTCATTTTATGGCCATAAATGCTTACTGGATCTCACTTTATGGCCATGAATGCTTACTGGATCTCATTTTTTTTTAATTGTTTTAAATTTATTTCCGGTTTATTTGCTATACGCGGAAAATGCGCTTTCGTCGGTCACGAGTGACCACGTTGATACTAGTTTTTCTTTATTTTCTTTTCCTTTTGTTTTACCAACTCTTTTATTAGCCTTTTTCTGTTGTAATTTTTTCTATTTAATTAAATCATTTTTAATTTCTCATCGTGAAAAGATTTCAATACAAAATAGATTTTTCTTATGATTTTTCATGACCAAATTTGAATATAATATTAAATATTTGAAAAATCTTTTAACTTGCCTAGAACCATACCTACTGATATCATTACAGGAAATGCAATAAAATTTTGAGTTTAATATCAAGGAATATGCAGATTTGGAGGATTTTCAAGGTAAAACTTTAAACTATTGTGGGGAGAGAAGGATCCAATTCTAAAAAAATTTATAAGGGTCATAAAAACTTGAAAATTTTGCAAAAATTAAATTTGAGATTATGAGTATGACTCCTCGAATTTCAGAGTTAAACACAAACTACCAAAACCTAGGTCGCTATGAGCCAACAAGGTACCTACCTTGTCTTTATAGTCTCATTAGTCACTAGTTCTAGTAGTCTTATTAGTATAAAAAAAATCGAGGATGTTTTTTTAAAATAACATTTTTTCATCCAAATACTTTCAATTACAGTTTAAATCAACAATCAAAATAATAATCAAATTAAATTTAAATTAAAACCGATTAGGTTGGTGTTAAAATTAAGCGAATGTACTTCGAACACTTAATCTATGAATAAAAAGAAGCATTATTTTTATAAATTTGAGGGATATGAAGAGGTTTTAAAGTTTAAATGTTTTCTTAAATACTTGTCTTTTTTATTTCTTATCCCTCGACTTTAGTACCAATATCATTCTACCATCTCATTTCAGTCCTCACTCAACATTTATTCACTCAAAACTGCCCATTATGAAAGCTTATGGAATTTTTTTGCTTCCTTTAAACGCTCTACAATTTACATTGGATATAACCGTGTATCAGCAAACCCATCAATATGCATAATATTAAAAGAAATTATTGGCTTTTGCTTTCATTTCTTTAATGCTTTTTTTAGCATATCGAGTAAAGTATACAAAAAAAATTATATTTATAATAAAATAATTCAATGTTGAGTACTTACAAGTCATGACTCGTCTTCTTGTGCGATCTCTCGTGCTTTACAGCATCAATTATCATTAACATTAAATGCATTTGTCTACGAAAAACTGATGAAAACATAAAAGAAAGAGATTTTTATGCTTCTTTGTTTTTTTTTTTTAAAAAAAAATTGTTTTACAATACAATTTTTTTAATATTAAATTAATGTAAATTATTTTATTGAAAGTTGAATTTGCATTTATGAGAATTCTGAAATTTTGTGATAGAGGCGCAATTGAGGATCAATATGAAGACCTACTAAGAGTCCGTTCACTTAGCTCGTTA
This sequence comes from Chironomus striatipennis, assembly GCA_026123125.1. Lineage (NCBI taxonomy): Eukaryota > Metazoa > Arthropoda > Insecta > Diptera > Chironomidae > Chironomus > Chironomus striatipennis. The sequence goes on along the minus strand of CM047392.1, from coordinate 34,545,310 downwards.
CGCAAAAAAACGACTTTTTAGACCCTCTCTCCCCTTGTTACGTTGTATGAAAAAATTTTTCTTTTGTTCAACCTGTTACAAAATACTAGATCTCCCCTCCCTTCTAAAAAGCCCCAAAGGTCTTTTAGTCCCCTCGAAAATTTATGCATACTTTCTTAAGATTAAAAATGAAGAAAGTCTTAGGAGTCTTAAAATTCTACTAGGTATTTATATTCAACTTTCAGTACCTCGTTATCCAAACTGACAATAAAACTGCATCACCACAAGGAAAAATGCAAAGAATGAACTGCAGTAAACCAAAGACAGAAAAAAAGTCGTTGAGAGAGCAAAAAAGACATTAAAGACCGTGATTTTGTGCATCATGCAATATCCATGTTTTACAACTCCATTGACTACTGCATATACATACAGAGTAGTCATCATTGATGTTTACATTTATCACAAATGTCTGTTAATTATTGAAGCGATTTAGCTTACTACCCTGTACAGCTACACAGAGGCTATATATCGCGCTACTATTCATATCTATGAACCGTGACAACACCGATGACTTTATCAGCATGAGGTGATATGTAGATGTGGAGTGTGTTTGGTGGGGTTTTTAAAATGAGAAATAATGAAAAAATGTGCAACAAGTTGTGGGTGCAGTAGCAATATCATTTTCCGCGAATGAGAGAAGCAGGCATGATGATGAAAAAAAAAATATTGCATTCACGATGGTGCAAAAAAGCGTGTGAATTGCGTTTTTTTTCGAAAAAATATACAAAAAATAAAAATGCACAACACAATTCAACTGTGGCGACCACATGCAGTTGCAATATGCGCGTAAATCCTCTCACTCGCTCGGTCGATGTGCATATGATCGCAGTTAATTCTGTGGCTTTACAGATTTTTTTATACCATACACATTTTTTTATATACATATTTATTTATTGCATGTTATCAATATGTCATTGAGTAACTTTATCGAGATTATTGTTCTGGTCGTGTTGAAAATTGTGAAAATTTTATGGCATTGAGGATTGCATAAAAAAATTGTCAATTTTTTTCGGTGGTGCAATTTTTGGTGTAATTTTAATGCAATTTATGTTGAGTGTGGTAATCAGTCAATCAATTAGTTAATTGCAGTTTGTGAACGGATGAATTCGATTGTTTATGATTTCGTGTTAAATATGGAAATTTTTGAAATGATCTTGTAGGTTTTCTTGCAATATTATTTAGTCAAATTTATTAAAATTATAGAAAGAGATAGAAATCCTTAAAGAATTACTCGTAGATTTTCATCATTTTCTTAATAAGAAGAAATTAATTTTTGAGCAAGGGGTCGTTCATAAATGATGTCTAAGGGGAGTTGAGGTAGAAAACAATAGAATTTCTTAGAATTCTATTGTTCTTTTTTGAAAAATGACCGTTGATTTCGGACGTCATTTTTAAACCACCCCTATTAAAAAGAACTCAAATGATAGTAAAAAACATATTTTTTAAAAACATTTTATTTCAAATCTAATCTTTCCTCTACAATACATACTCAAATCAAATGCAGCTCAACCCATTTCCCTTAATTACCAAAATATCAAAAATGCATTTACAAAATTTTCAAATCTCAAATCCAAAAGTGTTAAGCTGTGGTGCTATAAAATATGTAAAAGAATGAAGAGAGAATAAAAAATTTGCATCGGTAAAATTTATGAAAATTGTAAATAATTTAAAAATCGTCGCATTACATGCACATTCAGAAAATTTTATTGCCATTCTCAATTGAAGAAAAAAATAAAAATGCAGCAACAAAAGGGGGATTTCAGTTATCGTCATAATTCCCTCCCGATTTGCACAATATCAATTGCAATTGCAATTTTCCCTTTCACTACAGGAAAAAAAATAAGCGGAGTTGTTACCACAAAAGTGAGTGATTTTTCTGTGGTAAAAATTGCAAATTTTCATTTTTATACTGTGTTATTGTGACTCACTTGTCGTTTGTTAGTGGAGTGAGTTGTTAAAAAGCGGCATTAAAACTGCCAAAATTGTTGTTGCATTTTTGTATATGCACTTTTTCCCTCATTCAGCAATTGCATTGTGAATTTTTTTTTCACTTCCACAATGGGAATAAATGCCGGCAAACATGCCCGCAATTTTCAAATCGAGTCGGAAAAACAAAAAAAAATTTTTTTTGAATAAAAAACCCAGTTGAGAAAAAAATGTATGAAAAATAAAGTTAAATTTTTTGGAAGGTTTTGAACGCATTTTTATTAGAAATAATTATTTATTAAAGTTTTACTAAAAAATTAATAATTTTTTTTAGCTAGCTAAACTGCTCAGTGAATGAGTAAATCTAGTTGAAAACTAAGAAAAGCTAGGTAACAATCGATAAAAAAAGCAAGACAAAATGCATACGAAAATCCCCACCATCCATCCATCAAATCAAGTTCCTAAAAAACTTGTGTATACATACACACAACAGTGGGCCAATTGCATTATGTGCAATTGATATTTTGATACCGGATAGTCGGGATAATGCACTGATGCAATTTCACAACATATATGTGTGTATTGGCATCAAGCGAGCGGGTATATTTACTCACATAAATATTTGTCAATACATGAGGAGGATATTGATAAAGCGCGGTAGAAAGAGTCACTCAACGTGGCAGTGCCAGCGTAAAAAAATATTCAGTAGTTTGAGGTATTTAAAAAAATTGTCAATTCAATTGAATTATGAACCATTTTTTAGCCTCCCCAGTAGCGTTTAGCTTAATAGTCGCTTTGTTGTGATTCAATTGAGTCGCTAATAGATCCTTTCCTGAAGGCTTATTTGCATGCACACAACATGTGTTATGGTGCATTCATGGGAAAAATTTTTCATCGATGATGATTTTTTGATGAAAGTAATTAATTGATGTTAAGGGGTTGGAATTTATTGATGAGGCTAATGATGTTTGATCTGTGAAATTAGTTAATTGAACACGAAGATTGTATATTTATTGGTTATGGGTTCAGTGGGTACGTTTTAGATGGTTTTGATGTAATTTTATTATTTTTCCAAAATTCATTGTATTCTAAGGACAAACTACAAATTAAAATTGCTTTAATTTCTTCTAATCAAAAATATTCACTCCATCCTGCGTCCCATACCTCCAACACCACCCTAAACACACCATAATGAACAAATATTTTGACATGAAAATTTATAAATTTAATAATAATATTTAGACAATAAATTAAATTTATTAGAAGGTCTCAATTGAAATGACTGCTGCATATGCATGACATTTATGTCGGATCATTTGCTTATCACGGTAAATTTTGTTGTTATTATTTGTTGCTTAATAAACAAGCGTAAGCAGACGAAACATAATTAATCATTCAGAAACCACTCTAATTAGAGACTAAAATTAGCGTAATTGAAATCTAAAATGTGTCAAATATACATACATAAATGTACATTTACGGAGAAGTTGGAATTATTGGTGGAAGAAGAAAAAAAAAATTGATAATTTTTTAATGCAATTTAAAATCAGACGGGATTCATGTCAATTTTCTTTTTATATATTTTTTTTGTATTTTGAAATAAAAAAAGGAAAAACTTTTGATCAACTTTATGACTTATTTAGCTGTCAAATTTGTGATAAAACTTAAAATTCAACAATAATTTGTAGGTTCATCATAACCACGTCAATTACACCCACATGATTTTATTATTTCCTTATAAATTACCAAGAACGTGTCACAACAATCACGTAACTAAGTACTTTTCAATTATATATCTAAATCAATGACCGAATGGACTTTTTGAATCCATTTTATTTTAAAAATTTTTTTGTAACATTCTTTATAGTTCACACACTTCCACGTAAAAAGTGCCTTTTTTCAAAAATAAAATTTTTATGCTGTTAAAATGAGAGTTGGGGTCAAGATTATAAATTCTAAAGGAAAAAAAATCCTAAATTATCAATTCACTGAAATTAGATTTTCAAATCAATTTTATGAAAATTATTTAAATTAAAAAAAAAAATCATTTCGATAGAAAGAGAAACCTAATGAAATATTTAATTCGTATTCAAAACGTTCTCGTTATTTAAAAAATTCATATCATGACTTTTATTATTACATACGTACGTAAATAAATATTCGCTTAAGTATTTTAAAAACGATGATATTAGTCATTGAAATAATGATGAGATAGAAATATAATATTGACTTTTTGAAAAATGACGAGTTTATGTCCTCGTTATATTTATTTGATTTTTATCATGTGTATTTAAAAATAATTTTATTCGTATATTTTTAAGTTCTTATATATTTTTATATATATATAAAAATATTTTAAGCCATTTGAAGAACTTTTTTAATTCAATAGGTACAGTAAGGAGCGTAGTAAGAGAGGGGGGGTCTTTGGGTCCCGGGCTCCCCCCTTCCCACCCCCTACCTCCTTGAGCTCGAAGTTTCAAAATATCTCAATTTTGACAAAATTTAATTACATTTTTAAAATAAAAAATTTTTGGGCACAATTTTCAGATCAATTACGTTAAATGATATTAATTTAGTCTACTTTTTAATATTTCCTAACATAAAGACAATGAAAAAAAAACATATTAAAAATTAAATAATATAAGAATTGATAAGAATCTAAAATTTCATTAACGTTTTCAATAAATCCACACGTTTAATTAATTAAAAATTAATTACAATCAAGTAAAATGAAAAATTTTTTCCTAATTAAAAACCTTGACAATTTAACTTAGTAAAATAAACTTTGTCAATTCTGTCCTAGAAAAAATTTTGAAAGTCATATTTTGTTGAACTACAAGCCAAGCGTTTTCTGAAAGTCATGGGCAGAAACAAAATACTTTATTGTTATCAAATATTCATAATATAATTCGTCAACTTATTTATAATGAAAAAATAATGATATTAAATTATTAGTGAAGGATTTATATTTTGTCGATTACTTCGTATTATTGAAATTTTTGATTTTTTCAAAAATGTTATTGAATGAATATTGAATGAAATTTTCAAATAGATAAGAACCTTTAATTTATTTGCTATTTTTTGCGTTATTTTCTAAATTGAATATTTTAAATTCTTGATTTCATTTAAAGTGTTCATTAAAATAGAGTAAAATGTGAGGCATATTTTTTCCATTAAATAACGACTAAATTTCTATTAAGGAAATAATACATATGAATAAGAAAAAAATACAAACAAGAAGAATGGAAAAAGGAAAAAATTCACAGTAAAAACTGTTTGTGAATTATTGATGCATTACGTGTAGAAATACATACATACATGTAATAATAAGGCGATACAAAAAAAAGGGGTTTATGCATAAATGAAAAACTTTCATGAGAAAAAGAAAACTTTAGAATTTTTTTTCTTTTTATTTTCCCAAACGAAAAAGGAAAGAAAATAAAATCATAAAACATTAAAATAGAAAATGAAAAAGATTTACACACGTGATTGAATAACTAAACGATTTTCTTTTTGATTCATCAAACTATTGTGTAGGTGAATGTTGAGAATGAGCTAATTTGTGAAGTCAAGCTGAAAATTTTCTTTCTATCGCCTTCTTTTATTTATGAATTTTGTTATGTAGAAGGATATTTTAATGATGTCAATGGATGGAAGTGACGATTCTCACGGACTATTTGACTTTGAATATTTTTTATTTGAAATTTCATTTTGTAATGATTTTGAATGATTTTGGCTTAAAGTTAAATAATTTGGACATGAAGGAAAAATTATTGAAAATTTCAAATATTTGAAAAAAAAATTTCAAATATTTTTTAAAGGATAAAAAAAATTTTAAAATTTTAATAAAAATCATAAAAGTTAAAACCTTTAATGATGCCAGAGGCAAAGCCAGGAATTTTCTGAGGGAAGGATGGGGGCTACTTTGCTACTTTTTGACGTTTTTTCGGATCTGAAAAAATTAAATAATATCTAGTGCTAGTGTCGACCTCGCGAAAAAAAAGGATTTTGATCCCCAACCCCCCTCGCCTCCAGGCTACGCACCTGAATAATGAAATCTCAAAAACTTATAAAACTCTTCAATTCCTTCTAAGTATTTTCAAATATATTTTAAGAAATTAAGCTCCATTTTTTTGTTTTTGCAGATCATTCATTCATACTCAATTTTCCTTCATTCTTTTATGCCTTACATTTTCCACCAACTTTTTCACATACTTTTTTCTGTTGTTCCTCCTCTATACACAGAATAAGAGTTAATAATAACGAAAAAAAATCTTATTTAACATTCATTTATAATGCATCAATCATCTTTACTCTACTTCTTTTTATATTATTATTTTAAGTGTGCTTTTTTTGCTGATGAATTAAAGTAAGAGGATTGTGGCCATATTTTGTGAGAGTGTCTGGATAAAAAATAAGTTTACTTGACTTGGGGCTAGAAAAATATTTTTAGAAGATACCTGCTTGAATCTCGAAGACATTATCAGAAATTTTCTAAAACTATAAATCAAAATTCAATGCTTAAAGAAATTCTAAATTAACATATAACTTCCATAAAATGTAAATTCAGTGATTAAAATAATGAAAATTTATCAAATATTCGCTTATCATCTCACACAAGTGCTTTCACAACTTTCTGCAAATGCTTTTTTTTTGAATTTTCATGAATTTTTTATTTTTAGTTATTTTTTTTCTCCTTTATCTTTTATTTAAAGCCATTGCTTTACGGCTTCGAGGATTTACACGAATATATTTATACAATTTTTTTTTATTCACGGGGATTTTCTTGTGCTATTTATTTTTCATCAACTTTTTTTTTTTCATAATGCATGCTGCCTCATTTACACAGCCAACCATCTCATGTAGTTGATAAAAGTTAAGTTGAGCTGAATGAGTACAAAAAAAGGAGAGTGAGTCATACAGAATGGAACTAAAAAAGGAGAAACGAAAAAAAAGAAGCGAGAAAAAAAATTTCATTTTAAATATGAAAATTAAAATTTAAATATTTATGGATGAACGTAGTGGAAGGCGAGAGAATTTATATATTTATATTAACAAAAAAGATTTTCGCCTTACTTATTTAGAGCAATAAAAAAATTGGTGGGAGATTATGAGAAATTTAGTCAGCAGAAATTTCCTTTTTCCAATTTTTTTTAACTCTCACGATGAATTAATTTTTAATGATATTTTAATGCAACAGTATTTCGCATATGGTATTTGATTTGGCAATGCTCTTAAGTAAATTTTTAAACTTACGAATAAGTTTAATTTCAAGATCAGATGACAGAGTTTGTATTTGTTAAAAATGTTCCATTAAAAAAAATCCAGTAGTCCTTATCTTAGCCGGTTCACTTAGTATGTTACAAAAAAAGGTATTTTTAGACCTACTACAAAATTCTAGACCCCTCTCCTCCCTAAAATGCGAACGTACTAAGTGAACAATCCCTTAATAGCTTTTGATTAAATCATACGGAATCATACAAAATAAAATTCAATTTCTAATTTTCCGAAACATTCAACTTTGAACTAAAATTTCAAGCTTTTCTCATATCAGCCTCATGAAATTGTAAATATCGAATATTCGAGTAGAAAGGCTGTAGATGTAAAACAATTAAAGTTTCAAATGCTTCATAAATATCAAGCTCGTGTTTTCGAATATAAAATTTAATGAATCGAAAATGAAAAAAAAAAAATACTTTTTTAGTGCTTATTGTGTTCTAATTGATAGTTGAAGGCTATTTTTTGTTTCATTATAAATTGAGAAACATAAAATATTGGTTTGAAAATTTTTGAATAAGAAAGTTCATGTAAAGTTTGTCTAAATGTCATGAAAATTTTTTTTAGAGTTTAATTTGTCATTTGATTCTAAGAAGTTCAGATCCCAAAAATGTAACACATGCCTTCAACTTTAACAATGTTCCTTTGATTCAATTCACATAAAAACAATATCCAGTGTATAAAATTGTTCAGTTGAATATTCGTGAATTATTGATAGTCAGCAAACGGTGTATAAAATCACAAAAAAAAGGTTTTTGAAAAATTAATTTTGATTTACATACGAAATTAAATTTTCTCTTTTTAAAACCAAAAATAAATTCGCGCTTTCTTTTTTTCCAGAAAAAAGGTCATCAAATACTCATACAGATAAATTTGACTTTCATGATGATGATATCGTGCAATAGAAGTGCACACAGAAAATTATTTATTGGCCATCTGAAGGAGACTGCTCAAACGATGCTTCACGACGAATGGCTTAATGAAAGTTTTAAAAATAAAAAAAAGTAACCGAAAGCCAAGCGCATATAAAATACAAAGAGCAATAGATGAGTCTATAGCAGACACATCAATTCTCTTATCCATATGATGTGCCCCCCTCATCCGTTCGCATATCCTAGTGTAACAACATTAAAATGTTTTCATTTTTTTTTCGTCAATTCGTCTCGTGTCTATATTTGTAATAATATTTAAGCTTTAAATTGAGTGAAACAAATATTAATTTGTGCTTAATCTGATTAATTTGATATTAAATTTTAAAATAAAAATCGAGTTAAAGTTAAATATGCTGTGATTTTCAATAAAATAGTGTAAAATATAATCGAGAAAAAAAAACAGAAAAAAAGAAAGAAAAAAAAAAATATATAAAATAAACTAGACGATTTTTAAGAATTATTACTGTTTGTGACTATTTTAAGAACGAATTTTGTGAATTGTGAGTGCATTAATGAAATTTTACAACCCAAGAAGTCTCTTAATATAAGAGTTTTTACTTATCATCTCTTGCGGAATTTCATTTGAATTGCAATTAACCACAATTGATTGAGACAATAATATTTACAAACAGTGTCACGTGATTGACAATTTAAAGGTTAGAGACAGCGTGATTAAAAAAAAAAAAAAAAATACGTTTAAAAAATTTTTAAAAAAATATTGAATAATCCGGGAAAACCGTGATTAAATCAGTAAAATCCATAAAAAACACTGAGCAATTTTTAAATTAGAAACTGTCGTTGAAAACTAATTTGTATTAATATGACTCCAAGAAGAAATCAAGCAACAGGAAAGGACCAAAAATCTAAGCCAAAGCCTAACAAGCATTCTGCTATTGAACCCAGTAATTCCAAATCCAACGTCATGGCTTTCTTCAAGAATCAGCAGTCAACTCAAAATGTCCACAATGTCAGCATTCAATCGACATCATCTTCAGGAAATGATTCCACTATTGTCGAAACTTATTTACCACAGATGGTCAGTGTTCTGGAAATGAGAAAAAAATCATTGGATGAGAGGAGAAATGAAATTTCAAAATTAGAAGATGAACAAATTAAAAAAGTCTTACTTTCAATGATTGATGATATGCAGAATATAGTTGATGATGGTGAAAAAATATTGCAATGTCACAATGAGTTAATCAGCAAGCAAAATGATGACGCTGATGATATTCAATCAAATAGAAGCTCAATTGACAATCTGACTAACGGCATTGGAAGACTTACTGATGGAATTTATAATATGAATAATCGCGTTCAAGCGTTGGAAGTCACAAAGGATTGCAATTATGATAGCCACTTTTTAAATATTGCCTTCAGTAACGCCAATGATGCTGCATGCATTGAAAATGGAGTCGCAGGATCAATACAAAAGTTTGCTGAAATAATGAGTGAGATGAAAATTGTGCCACCAAAAGATATTGTTGATGCTCACCTGATGAGTGTGCGTCGCATTATAAATGGAAAGAAAAAGCAGATAAAGATGTTGAGAACTAGATTTGGTGACTCGTTAACAGCAGGGCGTCTCTTTGCACAAGTTATTAAGCACAATAAAAATCTCACGGAAGCAGGAAAAAATGATGAAATAAAGTATTATGCCGAAATGCCTGCAAGTAAAAATGTTTGGAACTTAAAAAGAATCTGTTACGAATTAAAAAATGAGGGGACCTTTATGAATGTCCGAGGATCTGATAGAGGAATCCTAGTAACATATAAAACAAAAGATGAAAATGATGATATGAAAGAGGTGACCAAAACATGTTCAGTAGCTTCCGTGAAGGAAATTGATGATGTGAGGAAATTATTGAAGGTCAAGGATGCATATTTATCTGTTGCTAAAAAATATAATGATGAATACTGGAACACTAAAAAGAAACCTGAAATGAAAAATAAAAGAATTAGAGAAGTTTATGATGATGATATGAGAAATGATTCTAAAAGAACGTCAATAGAAGCACAAAAATTATGAGATCCAAAATCACCAGCTCAGTTAAAAAATAAAAACCAATGCAGTAGTATTCAGCAAACTATAAATTACACAAATTGTGACATTAAGCAAATAAAAAAGGAAATTGTAAAACCAGAAAATAATCCAAATTTTTCACTGCTTTTATGGAATATAAGATCGATAAAATCACTTGGAAAATTTACAAAATTCAAAACACATTTAACTGAACTGGTGAGTGATAAGAACAAAATTATTGATTGTCTCGTAATTACTGAATCATGGATAGATGTAAATGAAAAGTTTAAATTATATGAGCTTAAAAATTACAATAGCTTCACAATATCAAGAAATATGTCTCAAGGTGGAGGAATAATTATCTACTTACGTAAATCATTGACTGCCAATATCATACTTAGGACTATTAGTGATCATGTTGAAGCAATTATGATTGAAATAATGTCGATTAATCTCAGACAAAAAGTTTTAGCTGTGTATAGACCTCCATCGGGTTCTCTTTCAGCCTTCTATGGATTCCTGGATGATCAAATGAGTGAACATGACGAAATCCTAATTGTTGGTGACATGAATATTAATACACTTAATAATAATGCATGTAAGGAGTATCGTGATCAATTGCTTATGAATGACTACTATGTTGCAAATACCTCAATAACAAGACCAGCTTCTGGCACTATTTTGGATCATATTTTACTGAAACGAAATGAGAACGGATTAATATTCACAGCTATGAATTCAACTCATTCTGATCATAATTTTATAGTGTTTTTAAAGCCAATTACTTATCATGAAAATTGGATTCAAACGAAAATCACAAAACTAAATTATGCGATGATACGTGAGGAGATATCAAAAATAGACTATGTAGAGATTATCAGTACATGCTCGAATGTTAATACAGCTTTTACAAGATTAATTGAGTCAATAAAATCTGCTACAGATAATGCTTACACTACTTATAGCTTTAGACATAAATTTGAAAATGAGGTTCCACCGTATATTGATAAGAGATATATTAATCTGACTAGAAATATTAACAACCTGTATGACAAAATACGTAAAAGAAAGAGCAAAAATCTTCAAGTTAATTTTCTGGAGTCAAAAATGGCTACTCAAAAGGAGTTATTAAATCGACATATCAATACAAGGGCCAAATCATACTATACAAATATTATTCAAAATAACAGGTCCGTTTCCTGGAATATCATAAATGACATCACTGGACGCTCGAAAAAAAGGGATGATATGATCATTCAGCAAGGGGATAGCATGATTTTTGATAAAAAAGTAATTGCGAATGCCTTTCAAAATAAATTCATCTTAAATTTGAGTAATTTACCATCCAGTTTAACGATGAAATATTTAGGTGAACCGCTTATGAATTCAATTGTTTTAAATCAAGTAAATCAGGATGAAGTAGCAATGCTTATGAATGAAATGTCGCTGAAAAAATCTATTGGAAGCGATCAAATTCCAGCTAAGGTATGGAAAGAAAATGTAGACATTCTATCTCCTATAATGACTGTACTGATTAATGATATGCTTGAAAGTGGAATATACCCTGATGTCTTAAAATTGGCAGCAATTAAGCCCATTCTTAAAAGTGGAAATCCAACTGATGTCGGCAACTACAGGGGAATTTCACTTCTGCCAACAATCAATAAAGTAGTTGAACGTATAATTTATAATCAGATTGAGAATTTTGTCATTAAAAATAAGCAGTTCGATGAACTACAATTTGGCTATAGAAGGCATCATGGAACTCAAGACGCCCTATGCAAATTATACAGTCTGATCTCGAAATCTTTGGATAAAAAGAAATTCGTAGTAGCTGTATTCTTCGACATATCAAAGGCATTTGATTCTATAAATCACAAGCTACTATTGTTTAAATTGGAAAAAATGGGAATACGAGGAACAGCATTACAATTAATTAAAAGTTACCTTAACAACAGGAAGCAATTTGTCAAAGTCATGGATGAGCTGAGTGTGATAGCAGAAATTTTATTTGGAGTGCCTCAGGGGAGCTGTCTTGGTCCACTATTGTTTGTGATGATGCTGTATGATCTTAAATTTGTTGGTACGTCTTCCTCTATAATAAAATATGCTGACGACATTGTGATGCTGCTTACATGCGATAATATTGATGAATTTCCAGAGACTATAAGTAGAGACATTAATAAAATTAAAGAATATTACTGTAGCAATGGTCTAAGCTTGAATGAGAAGAAATCAAAGTACATGACATTTGGATTCTCAAGTCACGAAAAATTGGAAAACTACATGAAAGAAAATGGGATTGACAAAGTTGAAAAAATGCAATATTTGGGAGCTGTTGTAGATAACAAACTAAGAATGAATGATCACGCTGACAGTCTAATCAAAAAAATATCACAAGCATTCAATGCAATGAACATTATTAAAAAACACTTACCAGATTATTCTCTTTTGCAGTTCTATCATGCATTTATTGGATCAAATTATTTCTCAAATGGCTTTCTAATATGCAGGATGAATGTTGGTGATGTCGAAAGATTGCAATTGATCCAGAATAAGGCATTGAAAGCAGCTTTTGGACTGGATAGAAGATTCTCAACTGAAAAGTTATATAATGAAATAGCCGTTAATGTGCTGCCTGTTATTGCTATTGCCTATTTTAACTTACTTCTGATGACAAAAAAGTATTTAATTATGAACTCAGATGACTTTGAAATAATAAGAGATGGACGTCGTAAGCATCAGTTGAAATTCATCAGATATCACAAAAATATACTCGCCAATGATCTTGTATGTATTGGTCCGAAAATATACAATCAGCTACCTGCAACGATAAGGAAAATTAGAAGCTACAATGTCTTTAAAAGTAAATTAAAAAAATTTCTGTTGGAAAACAAATCAATTTTCTTGCGGGGCAATCTACTAGATGTCAACAAACTGTTTAGTCAGCAAAATCCATAAGATGCTAAATTGAGATGCAAAAGGGAAAAAAGAAAAAAAAAAATTTAAAAATATTACCGTTAAATCTATGCATTATGCAATTTTTTTTTTTACATAAATCTAATTCTAATTTATTCATATACTTACGAATGTTCGCGTACGACATTCAATTTTCAATTTTAACTATTCATAATCTATTAATATTGAATTTTTCACATACTTTTTATCACTTTTCTTTTTACAAAACAATTCAACTAAATTATCAATAATATGTAAATAATTATATGTCAAACTATTTATCTACCCTTGTGGGGCGAATAAAATTTAATCAATCAATCAATCAAAATTGCAATTTTTCATCGGACTAGAGAAGAAGGAACTAGTCGTGTACCTTCCAATCTAATGTTGATATATATTTAGAAATACAAACATTACAAAGCTGTCGATTGCTCTAGTCAAACAACAGAAAGAGAAGCAAAAAAAAAAAAATTGGTGGACGGAGGTGGATGAGTAGAATGGGATAAATGGTAATCAAATTATATTCTTCAGTAGCAATTGCAAAAAAGAACTACAATCAAATGATGATGATGATGATGAAAATGCACAGAAATTTTTCTGTTGCAAAAATCTACACGATTTTTTTTTTTGTATTTTGCTGCTTCTGCCCTCGAGACTCGAAATTCTTTTCTCAATATTTATGTGCAGAGAGGAGGAAAAAAATGTTGTGAGAGGTCTACGTTCATGTCCTATGGCATTGATGAATATTGAAACTCTTTTTTTTTTGAATATTCGTACACACTCGCATATAGGCACACATTTGTTTAAAATGAGTTAGAGATATGGATGAGATATCATATTGGAAAATCTTTCCTGCATTTTCATAACGATGTTTGGAGTTTTTTTTTGGGATAAGGAAGTGACTTCTGTGCTTAGAATGGTATTATGTTGAAGATATTGACTAATTTTGTATTTTAAACAAGAATTGAAGTTTTTAATTTTAGTAGAGGTTTAATCAGGTGTAAGGAAGTCTCTAGGGATTGACAAGACTTCATCCAGATGAAATATTCTGTTGTTTTGGATGAAAAATTCCTTTGTTCCGGATCGAAGTGTAAACCCAGAGGAAGTCTAAACTTTATTTTATTTTTGTTTAAAAATATTCTGAAGAACTTGTTTTTGTCAAACATTTTTTATTTTTTCCTTTCAAATATTTTTTTTTCAATATTTTAAAAATTTATCTTGCAATTAAAAATATTTGCTGCATTTATCAAGTTTTTTTAAAAAATTATTTTTAGTTCATGCACAAATAAAAATTTAAATTACACGTAAAATGTTTCTAAATTTAAAAAATTACTACAATGTTCTACAATGAAATAATTTATAATTGACATTAAACAATCAATCCGTTCAATCTAATCTTAATCTAATTTTCATGTAATCTTGATAAATTTTCCTCACAAATTATAAAAAAAAGCAATCATCAATAACAATTAAAATTTTAACTTGTTAATTTTTTTATATAAAACACGAAAAATGGCAATTTATTGAGATAATTAACTGCATTAGTTTTTAACTTTTTGCCATTAACATCATTTTTTATTAACAACGTCAAAATAAACTAATAAAGATTGATAAATATGAAGATGTTATTTTTTTAGATGATAATAATTTACATTGTAAAGCTTTTAATGTCACTGTTCATTGAAATCATTTAGGGTAATAAAAATGAATTAATTTGAGCATTTTATTGAAAAATGTGGAAAAATGTTTAAAATTTAAATTTTTGATTGAAAATTTTTGATTAAAAAATAATTTTTTTGTGATTATAAAAAATAAAAATTATTAAGAAAATTGAAAATTTAATTCACACCAGGAAGTCTAATATCTTCCCAAAAAAATCCTCATCTCCTCAACTTCTCTCGAAAAAAAAATTTATGTATGACTCAAAATGCACCTATGACTCGACACACTGGTCATCTGCCATTCGTTTCGCTTTTATATCATGCATGTTTCGATAGACATCAATATAACATAACAGAAAAAGATATTTGCATTCGATCATACATAAAAACTATCTAACTCTCTACCTACGAATAATTTTTTATTCCTTTTCCTTCTTTTTCAACTCAAAAAAATTTTTTTTTGCTGTTTCTATTGCTGCAACTCGGGGTGAGCCGAGAATGAGGAAAAGCGGTACATCTTTTTCATTTCTATCATTCACATGTAGGTAGATATAATATAAAACATGGTGAATATGCATATATGACTGTAGTTTTAGATGAGATTTTTTTTTGCTATATTTAACTCTCTTTCTCACTCACTCTGCACATATTTTTTGGAGCAGCATTGAAATTCTTTTTTTTTTTGTGCACTTTGAAATGAAAAATAGATTTTTATACATATATAGAAAAGTATCGCTTAGAAATGCATGTTTCGTATATATCAATAAAAAGGAATCGGGAAGAGTGAGGGGTGAATATAGTGGCCTCGATGGCTAGCTCTACACAGGAAAACTTTCTAGGTTCAGAAGCGGGGAAGTATATTTTTTTGGAAAATATTTTTTTGGAACGGAATTTTTTGGAAAATATTTTTTTGGAAAAGGAATTATTTGGAATGGATTTTTTTGGAATTGCAGTTTTCTGGAAACGGATTTTTTTGGAAAAATTTTATTTGGAAAATAATTTTTTGGAAAAATTTTATTTGGAAAATAATTTTTTGGAAAAATTTTATTTGGAAAATAATTTTTTGGAAAAATTTTATTTGGAAAATAATTTTTTGGAAAAATTTTATTTGGAAAATAATTTTTTGGAAAAATTTTATTTGGAAAATAATTTTTTGGAAAAACTTTATTTGGAAAATAATTCAATATTTGATGACAAATTTGAAACTGATTTTATTTGTTGAGCAAGTTAGAATTTTTTTGAAATTTTAGAAATATTAAAAAAATTAGCTTAGCAACAAGCGTAATGTGCAGAAAAAATAGTGATTTTCGGATGGAAGTAGTACTTTCCTTTAAAATTATTTTTAAAAAATTTATTTCGACAAAAATTAAAC
Source organism: Chironomus striatipennis (assembly GCA_026123125.1). Lineage (NCBI taxonomy): Eukaryota > Metazoa > Arthropoda > Insecta > Diptera > Chironomidae > Chironomus > Chironomus striatipennis. Next base: position 34,529,125 of record CM047392.1, on the reverse strand, counting down.
ACAACACTCAACACATCTCCTAAATTTTCCCCCATAAAAGTAACAAAAAAAGTATTTGAAAGGAAAAAAGAAACTAGTGAAAAAAATAAATCGAAATGAAATTGATGAGGAGGTGAATTTTATTTGAAAAAGCTTTTGGATATTACGAACACATGCATGCATGTGTGTGCAGATGTGCAGAAAAAGGCACTTTTCTTTTAATAGCTGAAAATCTATAAGCACTCTCGAACTGTGAAATAAAACATTGAGAAAATGTAGCAAAAAAAAAATTGAAATAAATTATTAATTTAGAAAAAAAAAATTCTGTGCACAAAAAACACCTCCCAATTTTTCATTATATGTATAGCACATAAAAAAATAGCAGTAGCAAGTACAGCAGATTGAATGGAGTGCCGAGGCAGAATGAAAAATATTTAAATACCAATTCTATTTGCATATGTACGAATATATAAAATTTTTTTTTCATCTCCTCGTCCACTGGAATGAAAATGCGGGAAACCAAAATCCAATCAATCGCCTCCCATTTTCATTCTTACGCATGTACAAGATCATCGATGCTGAATGTTGTGTGTACACACAAAAAAAGTTTATCTTCAAATAAATATAATTTTTTTGACTGTATCTATGTCGATAAAATCAAAATTGATTGCCATTTTCTTCTTCTTCCTCTTCTACGTCCACTCCACCATATTATCTATTTTTTATTGTTTTATTTCATTTTTATAGATATTTTTTTTCCTTCGTGTGTGCTTCTTTCGTTTAACAAAAATAATTAAGCTCTCATCAATTTTAATTATTTGTCTATTGAAGAATTAAATTGCGATCGCTTTAAAATTTTAAATGTTGAAGGTAAAACGTTTGCAGATGTGTGAAAATTTAGGAGAATTAAAATTTAGTTTTTTTTGTGATAATTTTAAATGTCTAGGATTATATCTTATCTATTTAGTTCACAGAATATTAGAAAAAAAAAATTATAATTTCTAATCAGTATTAAAAAGGCTTAAATCGGTAATAAAAGTCATATCTTAAGTATAGGTTTAAGAGGATTACCAAGCTATTGACGTAAAATTTTAAATTTATTTGAATCAAAATTAACACAATCACAATAGAATTTTTTAATTCCTTTACTTATAAATCTTATATATTAATTGAATGAAAATAATTTTTGTCTACGAACATTTTTTATCAAACATTCTCCGAGTTTCATAACAAAAATTTAATTTAAAATATCGTGATTGCTCATGATGATGTAGGAAAAAAATTTCAAACGCTCATTTTCTTATCATAACTCATATCTGCCTTTTACACAAAAATAAATTAATTAATTAATAATTTTACAATCACTCGCAATCAATAATAATTTCGATATGTTTGCCTTTCTAACGCTGTTTAAAATTATATAAATATTTTTGATATTACTAATAGATAGTTAGATGGATAGATGGAAATTCGGGTATGTCAATTTGATAATTATAAAAATATATAAATTTATATGTGTGACGTGATATGAAATGCCATTAGATTTTAAAATATCGATAGGGAATTAAGCTCGGTTAGTTTTGGTTTTTCGACTTCAAATAATGAATGATAATAGAGTTATTAGCAAATTTTTAGGCTAATACAGGGGGTCTTCGATTTGAACAGCTGTTTTGGTTTTAAAAAAATTCCTTTTCAAATTGAATTTGTTCAAATCAAAACTTATGATAAATAACAGTTAAAAATTAAAACTTGAATTTTTGTATGCGAAATTTTTGCTTCAAATTGAAACTGTTCAAATCGAGGACCCTCTGTATATATTTTTTTTTTTTGGATGGTATTTTTAAAAAATTTTTTGAAGCAGATTAATTAATTTTGTTGATACCTAATCAAAATTTTTGGAATAAATTTTGAAAAATTTAAAAATTTCTTTAGTTCTCACGGGAAAATCAATCTAGCATTGTGAAAAAATGCATAAATTTTGAGTCATTTCATGATCAACAGATCTAGTCGAAATTCCATTAAATCGGAAAATAATTTTATCATTGTAAATAAAATCACAAACTTGTATTCCCTATCAATAATTTTAGTTGAAAGCTCATAAAAAAATAATGAATTGATGAGTTGAGTTAAGTTAAAAAAAATATTGATAATTTTGATTCATTAAATTCACATTGTATGAATAATATTGTTTACTGTTTTTTTTATCAAATAAGCTCTGCTTTGAGAGAGTCTATTTTTCTATTAATTGGCATTAAAAAAAGAGAGCTTCATTCTAATTAATTTATATCAGCTTCATTTGCAAATAATCATTGATGATCATGATGAATAAAATGTGTACACAATATTAGCTTCAATGTTCATCCAATTTAAGTGCAAATATTATAAAAAATATCAGTAGTTTGAAAATAGACGAAAAAACTCAGTACAACATCAAAAAAATTGATTTTATCAATAAGTCATTAAATTTTATTGACATTGTCAATGCATTGCAACACTTTTATGACATTCACATTTTCCCATATTGTGGCTGAGAGATGAATATTATTATTAAAATGATATCTGCATTTATAGTATAGTATGTGCCTCTTTGACTCCGACAGAGAGAATGAGTTAAAAAAAAGTGTAATTAAATAAATGCAACTTCATTATAACTATTTAATGCAACAATGTCATTTAAATTGCACAAATAAACTTATTTGATTTACAGTATAAATGTTTTAATGTTTTTGTCAGAGTTGGAATCGGCCTGCTCGGCGGCGGCCGCCATTGGCGGCGGCCGATTTTGGCGGCGGCCGCCGAAAAAAAAAGTGGCGGCGGCCGCCAAGTGGCGGCGGCCGCCGTTGGCGGCGGCCGTTTTTGGCGGCGGCCGCCAAAATCGGCGGCCGTTTTGGCCGCCGGGCGGCGGGCGGCCAGTTTTTTTCAATTATTTTTTTTCTTTCTTTAATCAATTTTTTTTTAAAAAAAATGAAGGAAAATGTGAAATATAATAAAAAATTTTATGAAAATTATAAAAAATTAAAAACTTTGATGAAAAATTTCATATAAATTTCGACAAAAATCATTTTTTACTCTTTTTTAATAAATTTTTAGTAAAAAATCGCTTTTCTGAGGAGTTTTTCATCCCAACTAAGAAAATCGACGTGAAAAATCGCTTTTCCGAGGGGTTTTTCATCCCAAATAAGAAAATCAACGTGAAAAATCGCTTTTCTGGGGGGTTTTTCATACCAACTAAGAAAATCAACGTGAAAAATCGCTTTTCTGAGGGGTTTTTCATCCCAACTAAGAAAATCAACGTGAAAAATCGCTTTTCCGAGTGGTTTTTCATCCTAACTAAGAAAATCGACGTGAAAAATCGCTTTTCTAAGGGGTTTTTCATACAAATAAGAAAATCAACGCAAAAAATCGCTTTTCCGAGGGGTTTTTCATCCCAACTAAGAAAATCAACGTGAAAAATCGCTTTTCCGAGTGGTTTTTCATCCTAACTAAGAAAATCGACGTGAAAAATCGCTTTTCTAAGGGGTTTTTCATACAAATAAGAAAATCAACGCGAAAAATCGCTTTTCCGAGGGGTTTTTCATACCAACTAAGAAAATCAACGTGAAAAATCGCTTTTCTGGGGGGTTTTTCATCCCAAATAAGAAAATCAACGTGAAAAATCGCTTTTCTGAGGGGTTTTTCATACCAACTAAGAAAATCAACGTGAAAAATCGCTTTTCTGAGGGGTTTTTCATCCCAACTAAGAATATCAACGGGAAAAATCGCTTTTCTGAGGGGTTTTTCATCCCAAATAAGAAAATCAATGCGAAAAATAGCTTTTCCGATGGGTTTTTCATCTCAACTAAGAAAATCAACGTGAAAAATCGCTTTTCTGAGGGGTTTTTCATCCCAACTAAGAATATCAACGGGAAAAATCGCTTTTCTGAGGGGTTTTTCATCCCAAATAAGAAAATCAATGCGAAAAATAGCTTTTCCGATGGGTTTTTCATCTCAACTAAGAAAATCAACGTGAAAAATCGCTTTTCTGAGGGGTATTTCATCCCAAATAAGAAAATCAATGCGAAAAATAGCTTTTCCGATGGGTTTTTCATCTCATCTAAGAAAATCAACGTGAAAAATCGCTTTTCTGAGGGGTTTTTCATCTCAACTAAGAAAATCAACGTGAAAAATCGCTTTTCTGAGGAGTTTTTCATCCCAACTAAGAAAATCAACGTGAAAAATCACTTTTCTGAGGGGTTTTTCATCCCAAATTTTCAAGTTTTTCAATTTTCTGCAATTTTCATTCATTTTTGTCATTTTCTCATAATTTTGACCAAAAAAATATTTTTTTTTTTAATTTTCCATCAAATTTTTCATTTTTTTTAATTTTTTACAATTTTTTTAAAAATTTTCACTATTTTCCTTCATTTTCTTTTAAAACAAGTATAAATAATTAAAGAAAAGGAAAATAATAATGAAAAAAATCCGCCGCCCGCCGCCCGGCGGCCAGAACGGCGGCCGTTTTTTGGGGCCGCCGCCCGTGGCGGCCGCCGGCGGGGGCGGCCGCCGCCACAAAAAAAATTGCCGGCGGCCGCCACTCAGCGGCCGCCGTTTTGGCGGCCTTGGCGGCGGCCGCCCGGCGGCTTGCCAACACTGGTTTTTGTCTCTCTCATATTCACCACAGTGGACTTTAATACATTGTATTAATTGAGATTGATAATAATAAAATTATTAGTTGGGTGTGGGATCAAGAATGAATATTACAACGCATTCATAAAATAATTAATTTATTTTTTTTTTTTTGTTTTATAGATTTAAAATTATGAAATCACAGTTTTGTAATACATTTAAGAGAATTTTAATTTCAAACAATAAGTTTTCTGGTTTAATTATTATGATAAAATCCAGATGATCAATGATTGTACTTAAGTATGATTTATTGATAAAATAAGATGAAGGTCAAAAAAAAATTTTTTAAATGTAAAATAAGCAGTTTATCATTAATGATCAGATTTTAGGCATAATTGAGAATTTAATACTTCCTTAAAGTATTATTAACATGCAACATTTAATTTAATAAAAATTATGAAAGATTAGGTATTTTAATATGAAAATGTATTTCAAGAAAATTAAACTAATCGGTCTACAGAAATGGTTAAAATCGGTTAATTTCTAAGGTTTTAAAATGAATTAAGAAATATAATTTAAATTTTTGTTTAAAAAAAGAACTAGTGCCAAAAATAATAGTAGCAATAAAATGTTGCAAACTATTTAAATAAATTCGTAATATTCAAAAGAATATGATCAGTAAAATAAATATGAAACAATTAAAAAAATTAAAAAAGTATGGATCTGCCGGGTATCGATCCCGGTACCTCTCACATGCTAAGCGAGCGCTCTACCATCTGAGCTACAAACCCAAATACTTTCATATATTCGTACCTGAACTGATTACTTAATATTTATATTTAATTCATTTAATTTTGTCTAATCAAAATTTGTTTTAAATTTAGAAAGACCATGAGGTCAATAAATGTCTCTGATAATGATTAATTTTGATTACTTAACATTTAATAAGGCTTAATCAATAAAGAGTTCAAAAAACTTTAAAAGTAATTTCTAAAATGATAGAATTTTTGGATTTTTAAACTTACTAAAAATTTAAATTTCAAAGTTGTTCTACAATTTTTTTTTTCTCATTTTGAGTAAAATTAACTTAATTTTAACTTAATAATAATATTATTAGCAGGAACGTAGTCAAGGGGATATTCAAGGTGAACCGGATCCCCTTAGAGGAGAAATTTCTTCGTTTTGCTAAAGTTTTGTAAAATGCATTTTGATTCCTAAAAATTTTGATTTCGTAAAAAGAATTCAGACCCTCACAAAAAATTTTTGTCTACACCCCTGATTAATTGCTTTTAATTTTTCTATTTAAATATATTTAAATTGAAGACAACCAGACAAATGTACACTAGAAGTTCATGTTCCCAATAAAATTTGATATTTTAAATACGATTTTTTATTTTATTCGATCATGTTTACTGGATATTTATTTTACGTCATTACTCTTAAAGTAGTAATAAATATGTATTTTATAATCTTCATATAGTCGAGAAGTAAAATAATATTAAAAATAAATATACAATTACTTTGTTATCGAAACAGCATAGCATGCAAATTGCACGTGAATTTTCTAATCACTCTCATATATACTAATTATTGATTAATTCTCGAAATTATTATTTTCCCATTTAGCAAATTTTTTTCTGCCTTCTTTTTTTAAATTTCATTTACGTAAGCAAAACTTTTTTTATTCGCTTCGTTTTAATTGCCACAACACTTAATTCTCTCTCGATTTTTTTTTGTGCTGTATTCTTTTGTGTTTCTTAATAATATAAGGAAAATTTAAAGCTACAGCTAGGGTCAGAATACATATGAAAATTAATGAATTATAAAATATTATTATTATTATAGGAGAAATGATTTTTTATTTGGAAGCGATCTTGAAAAATTACATTCGATACTAAATTACGTCAGATATGAGCTTGTTTGCTGCTTATTCATTTAAAAAGGGAAATAATTTATTGACCGAATTGAATTCATATTAAATTTATTGAATTTTTCTCTTGTTCTTGACTTTATTTTATTTAAAAGGAAATTTTAATTAAAAATTAATTGAAGCGAAAAAAAATATATTTTTTTTATTAGATGTAAAACTAATCAATTATTAATTAAGGAAGAGGCTTGTTTCGTGTTGAAAATGTGAAGTACGCAATAGATTGTGATATTATTACTTTAAACTATTAGCAGTTTGATGTCTTTTGACTGTGATTTTTTTTTAAATTTCTAAATTATATCAAGAAAAAAAATGTAAATACTTAATTTCAAAAATATTTTTATTAGACTTAAAAATGAATTTAAAATAAATGAAAAAAAAAAAATTATTATTTTGTCAATAAAGTAATTTTTTCTAAAACCAACTGAACAGTATGCGTACGAAAAAAAAGAAAAGAAAAAAATATCACATTAGAAACTTTTAACCTTGAGATTTAAATAGGTGCAAAATCAAAATCGAAAATGTGAAAGAAACTGGGTCTGTAGCTCAAATGGTAGAGCGCTCGCTTAGCATGTGAGAGGTACCGGGATCGATACCCGGCAGATCCATATCCTTTTTGCTTTAGTTAATTTCTTTTTGGTATATTTTATTTTTTAGCGCATTTTTGAAAACTTGTTTTCAAAAAGGAAGCTCAATCATGCACTTTGATCGGTCGTTCGGTCGTTCGGTCGTTCGGTCGTTCGGTCGTTCGGTCGTTCGGTCGTTCGGGTCCCAATTATCTCTTGATCTAGACTTCGTAGCAAGCTCGGAATTGTTTTAATAGCTTCATTGAATGTTTTTATTCCCGCCGTTTATATTGAAAAGTCAAAAAACACTCATTAAATAGCTTAATTCATCGATTTTATATTTCAAAAAAAATATGTAAACAATGCAGGGCAAAGCTATGCTGATGATAAGTTTGAATTTTTTCTAACCGTTAAAAAATTTGAAATTTTTTTGACCGTTATTTCGGATTAAATTTTTTTCTTTTATACACCTTAATATTAATTAACATTTAATTTTTTCATACAAAACAAATATAAGTGCGTTTAGAAATTTGAAAAATAATGGATGTGTTCAGAAATTTAAATTTTTCGCTAATGGAAAATTTTGAATTTCAAAAAACCGGTAAATCGTAAAGCTATTATTTGCATTGAACATTATAAAAATCAATTTTAAAGGAATTTTGATCTTTAGTTTTAAACTTATTATTGAAATGCATTATGATTAAAGAAACAGCAATAGAGTTTTAAAACTCGACATTCTTTTCTATTTAATCAATTGCTAATCGCTGCGTCAAAAATGCGCTGAAGTCCCTCGATATAAACGAGGACTTTTGTAATTTTTTTCCTAAATTATCATTTTTGTTATGCATTTTTTTTTTTTAAAAAAATGCTATATTTTCTAAATTCAAATCCTTTTGTCTCTCCTGATATTTATTTTTAAATATCATTGGCCATATAAAGTTACATCTTCTAATCTTATTAAACTTTTAGTTAAAATAAATGGCTAAAAATAATAAAATATACATATATATATATATTTTTTTAATAAAGCAAAATTTATTTTTTTTTGTGTTTACTATTGCCACACAAACATACTTCACATTTAAATGATCCATAGTTCCCACCAAAATGTGTTTACATCTTAATAATAACATCTAACAAATAGTCACGATATAAAAGACACCGCTCAGTAACTGCTAAAAAGTCGACAATAAAAAGTCTAATAATCAAAATATCAAATAAAATAAATCGACAAAATTAAGCAATCACCAATCAACAAATAACAAAAAAAGGCCAAAGAATTAAAATGAATAAAAAAAAATCAAATCCATGATCTCATACCCTAAGTCGAAGGCAAATTAATGCTCTAACTTAACTCATAAAAGTAATATTTCTCAAACACAGGCGAGATGTTTAATCGCTTTGCGATCAATTTTTTATTATTAAAAACACGACTTACAAAGAAAGCCACGAACTTCCACGCCACTTATTGATAGACATTTTAACTGACAGATTACAATATATATATATATATATATATAAATAAATAAAATATAAAATATATATTGAAATTTTAATCCTGCTAACATCCTACTTCATTGCTCTTTTAAAGTCCTGCTCAAGTTATTATTTTTGTTCGACCCATTATTACATCATAATGTTAAAATCAAATAACGTAATATAAAACTAAACTATCATAAAACTAAAATTTAGTAACGATTAGGGAAAATTTTCCCTTGTTCAGGATACAAAAATTTGTGAGCTACGCTCAACCTACTACTCTTCGCTTCGTTCCGTTTGACTATTATAGATTAGATACTCCACTTCGCTTCGCTTCGTTCCGTTCGACTGTTATAGATTACAGGAATGTCGAACTCCACTTCGCTTCGCTTCGTTCCGTTCAACTTTTATAGATTACAGGAATGTCGAACTCCACTTCGCTTCGCTTCGTTCCGTTCGACTGTTATAGATTACAGGAATGTCGAACTCCACTTCGCTTCGCTTCGTTCCGTTCGACTGTCATAGATTACAGGAGTGTCGAACTCCACTTCGCTTCGCTTCGCTTCGCTTCGCTTCGTTCCGTTCGACTTTTATAGATTAAAGGAATGTCGAACTCCACTTCGCTTCGCTTCGTTCCGTTCAACTGTCATAGATTGCAGGAATGTCGAACTCCACTTCGCTTCGTTCCGTTCCGTTCGACTATTATAGATTACAGGAATGTCGAACTCCACTTCGCTTCGCTTCGTTCCGTTCGACTATTATAGATTACAGGAGTGTCGAACTCCACTTCGCTTCGCTTCGTTCCGTTCGACTGTTATAGATTACAGGAGTGTCGAACTCCACTTCGCTTCGCTTTGTTCTGTTCGACTGTCATAGATTACAGGAGTGTCGAACTCCACTTCGCTTCGCTTCGTTCCGTTCGACTTTTATAGATTACAGGAATGTCGAACTCCACTTCGCTTCGCTTCGTTCCGTTCGACTTTTATAGATTACAGGAATGTCGAACTCCACTTCGCTTCGCTTCGTTCCGTTCGACTGTTATAGATTACAGGAATGTCGAACTCCACTTCGCTTCGCTTCGTTCCGTTCGACTGTTATAGATTACAGGAATGTCGAACTCCACTTCACTTCGCTTCGTTCCGTTCGACTGTCATAGATTACAGGAGTGTCGAACTCCACTTCGCTTCGCTTCGTTCCGTTCGACTTTTATAGATTACAGGAGTGTCGAACTCCACTTCGCTTCGCTTCGTTCCGTTCGACTGTTATAGATTACAGGAGTGTCGAACTCCACTTCGCTTCGCTTCGTTCCGTTCGACTGTCATAGATTACAGGAGTGTCGAACTCCACTTCGCTTCGCTTCGTTCCGTTCGCCTATTATAGATTACAGGAATGTCGAACTCCACTTCGCTTCGCTTCGTTCCGTTCGACTATTATAGATTACAGGAATGTCGAACTCCACTTCGCTTCGCTTCGTTCCGTTCGACTTTTATAGATTACAGGAATGTCGAACTCCACTTCGCTTCGCTTCGTTCCGTTCGACTGTTATAGATTACAGGAGTGTCGAACTCCACTTCGCTTCGCTTCGTTCCGTTCGACTGTCATAGATTACAGGAGTGTCGAACTCCACTTCGCTTCGCTTCGTTCAGTTCGACTATTATAGATTACAGGAATGTCGAACTCCACTTCGCTTCGCTTCGTTCCGTTCGACTGTTATAGATTACAGTAATGTCGAACTCCACTTCGCTTCGCTTCGTTCCGTTCGACTGTCATAGATTACAGGAGTGTCGAACTCCACTTCGCTTCGTTCCGTTCGACTATTATAGATTACAGGAATGTCGAACTCCACTTCGCTTCGTTCCGTTCCGTTCGACTATTATAGATTACAGGAATGTCGAACTCCACTTCACTTCGCTTCGTTCCGTTCGACTGTTATAGATTACAGTAATGTCGAACTCCACTTCGCTTCGCTTCGTTCCGTTCGACTGTTATAGATTACAGGAGTGTCGAACTCCACTTCGCTTCGCTTCGTTCCGTTCGACTATTATAGATTACAGGAATGTCGAACTCCACTTCACTTCGCTTCGTTCCGTTCGACTTTTATAGATTACAGGAATGTCGAACTCCACTTCGCTTCGCTTCGTTCCGTTCGACTGTTATAGATTACAGGAGTGTCGAACTCCACTTCGCTTCGCTTCGTTCCGTTCGACTGTCATAGATTACAGGAGTGTTGAACTCCACTTCGCTTCGCTTCGTTCCGTTCGCCTATTATAGATTACAGGAATGTCGAACTCCACTTCGCTTCGCTTCGTTCCGTTCGACTATTATAGATTACAGGAATGTCGAACTCCACTTCGCTTCGCTTCGTTCCGTTCGACTGTCATAGATTGCAGGAATGTCGAACTCCACTTCGCTTCGCTTCGTTCCGTTCGACTGTCATAGATTACAGGAATGTCGAACTCCACTTCGCTTCGCTTCGTTCCGTTCGACTTTTATAGATTACAGGAATGTCGAACTCCACTTCGCTTCGTTCCGTTCGACTGTCATAGATTACAGGAGTGTCGAACTCCACTTCGCTTCGCTTCGTTCCGTTCGACTATTATAGATTACAGGAATGTCGAACTCCACTTCGCTTCGCTTCGTTCCGTTCGACTGTCATAGATTGCAGGAATGTCGAACTCCACTTCGCTTCGCTTCGTTCCGTTCGACCGTCATAGATTGCAGGAATGTCGAACTCCACTTCGCTTCGCTTCGTTCCGTTCGACCGTCATAGATTACAGGAATGTCGAACTCCACTTCGCTTCGCTTCGTTCCGTTCGACTTTTATAGATTACAGGAATGTCGAACTCCACTTCGCTTCGTTCCGTTCGACTGTCATAGATTACAGGAGTGTCGAACTCCACTTCGCTTCGCTTCGTTCCGTTCGACTATTATAGATTACAGGAATGTCGAACTCCACTTCGCTTCGCTTCGTTCCGTTCGACTTTTATAGATTACAGGAATGTCGAACTCCACTTCGCTTCGCTTCGTTCCGTTCGACTGTTATAGATTACAGGAATGTCGAACTCCACTTCACTTCGCTTCGTTCCGTTCGACTGTTATAGATTACAGGAGTGTCGAACTCCACTTCGCTTCGCTTTGTTCTGTTCGACTGTCATAGATTACAGGAGTGTCGAACTCCACTTCGCTTCGCTTCGTTCCGTTCGACTTTTATAGATTACAGGAATGTCAAACTCCACTTCGCTTCGCTTCGTTCCATTCGACTGCTATGGATTTCAGGGAAGTCAAACTTTACTTCGCTTTGGTTCACTCCGTTCAAACCTTTCAATATTAAGTAAAATCTAACAATACATAAAATGAGATTCAATGAGCATTCTTGATCATATAATGAGATCAAGTGAGAATTCATTATCATAAAATGAGATCCAGTGAGCATTAATTGTCTTTAAATGAGATCTAGTGGGCATTGATGATCATAAAAGGAGATCCAGTGAGCATTCATGATGATAAATTGAGATCCAGTGAACATTCATGATGATAAATTGAGATCCAGTGAGCATTTATGGTCATAAAGTGAGATTTTGTAAGCATTTATTATCATAAAATGAGATCCAGTGAGCATTAATGGTCTTGAAATGAGATCCAGTGAGCATTTATGGTCATAAAGTGAGATTTTATAAGCATTAATGATCATAAAAGGAGATCCAGTGAGCATTCATGGTCATAAAGTGAGATTTTATAAGCATTAATGATCATAAAAGGAGATCCAGTGAGCATTCATGATCATAAAATGAGATCCAGTGAGCATTAATGGTCTTGAAATGAGATCCAGTGAGCATTAATTGTCTTTAAATGAGATCCAGTTAGCATTGATGATCATGAAAGGAGATCCAGTGAGCATTCATGATGATAAATTGAGATCCAGCGAACATTCATGATGATAAATTGAGATCCAGTGAGCATTTATGGTCATAAAGTGAGATTTTGTAAGCATTAATGATCATAAAATGAGATCCAGTGAGCATTAATGGTCTTGAAATGAGATCCAGTGAGCATTAATTGTCTTTAAATGAGATCCAGTTAGCATTGATGATCATGAAAGGAGATCCAGTGAGCATTCATGATGATAAATTGAGATCCAGCGAACATTCATGATGATAAATTGAGATCCAGTGAGCATTTATGGTCATAAAGTGAGATTTTGTAAGCATTAATGATCATAAAATGAGATCCAGTGAGCATTAATGGTCTTGAAATGAGATCCAGTGAGCATTAATTGTCTTTAAATGAGATCCAGTTAGCATTGATGATCATGAAAGGAGATCCAGTGAGCATTCATGATGATAAATTGAGATCCAGTGAGCATTCATGATGATAAATTGAGATCCAGTGAGCATTAATGGTCTTGAAATGAGATCCAGTGAGCATTTATGGTCATAAAGTGAGATTTTATAAGCATTAATGATCATAAAATGAGATCCAGTGAGCATTAATGGTCTTGAAATGAGATCCAGTGAGCATTAATGATCATAAAGTGAGATTTTATAAGCATTAATGATCATAAAAAGAGATCCAGTGAGCATTCATGGTCATAAAGTGAGATTTTATAAGCATTAATGATCATAAAATGAGATCCAGTGAGCATTCATGATCATAAAATGAGATCCAGTGAGCATTAATGGTCTTGAAATGAGATCCAGTGAGCATTAATTGTCTTTAAATGAGATCCAGTTAGCATTGATGATCATGAAAGGAGATCCAGTGAGCATTCATGATGATAAATTGAGATCCAGCGAACATTCATGATGATAAATTGAGATCCAGTGAGCATTAATGTTCTTGAAATGAGATCCAGTGAGCATTTATGGTCATAAAGTGAGATTTTATAAGCATTAATGATCATAAAATGAGATCCAGTGAGCATTCATGATCATAAAATGAGATCCAGTGAGCATTAATGGTCTTGAAATGAGATCCAGTGAGCATTAATTGTCTTTAAATGAGATCCAGTTAGCATTGATGATCATGAAAGGAGATCCAGTGAGCATTCATGATGATAAATTGAGATCCAGTGAGCATTAATGTTCTTAAATTGAGATCCAGTAAGCATTCATGATCATATAATAAGATTCAGTAAGCATTCATAGTCATAAAATGAGATCCAGCAACCAATTATGTCAAATGAGTGAGATCCATTAATCATTTTCTCATTTTTGATTACATTAAGCATGATCCAATTACACTTAAGTCTAACACTGTCTTTAAATTGCTACAAATGATTATTTTCATACAAATTTTACGTACGTAATTTTACGTAACGTAAAGTTTACGTAACGTATGAAAACGTAAACAAATTTTTTTAAAATTTTTTGTCAATCTTTTTAATGCTGTAACTTCTTACAGAAGCATCATAGGTATAAACATAGCCAAGATTTTTTGTAGCTCTTATGTTTAACTTTAATTTTATGCCACTTATCATTACTAACAATTAAAATCCAAGCCTGTATCAAAAATGGCGCAACTGTTGCAAAATTTGCAGTTTTTGGCATTTTTAGGTCACTTAATGGACATAAAGTCCAGATTTTATTCAGCACAATTTTGTTTTTTGGTACGATCTATCGAATCAAATAGAAGAAATTCTTAAAAATTGCTTCCCTGAAAAATTTTCCATACAAAAGTATGGATTTTTAACGGTTTTTTGCGTCTAGTTCCAACACAACGGAAGTGACCGGAACTAAACATGCTTTAAGTGATAGATATTCAAATTACCAATCGAACGAGACCAAAAACGTCATGATTGGTGCTTCCGTTTGCTCACAAAATCAAAAAAAGTGAAATTTTGCATAGGCTTTCTCGAAATCCCGATCCCGATTGATTTTCGGGATCGGGATCGGGATCGGGATTTCCCGGGAAATCCCGGGATTTCCCGAAAGATATTTTTGAAAAATTTATGTGGATTTTATATCCAATTTTAATATTTGAATGAAGGTAATTAATTTTTAAAAGTTTTTACTTTTTGGGCAACATTATTCTGATACAATTGGTCATTAATGGTTCAATAAACTACAAAAAAAAAATTAGTAAATTTATTTCTAGAGTTTCATTTTAATGTATGTTTTAGAAAGTATCATTAATTTAAAGAATTGTTTTTAGATTATTATATAAAGCCTTTAAAATAATATTTTTCTAAATTAAGGTTTAATTTTAAAGTCAATTTTTGATTATTTTAACCATGTTAAAAACTTTTTTCTAAGTATCAACAATATATTTTTTTTAAAAAAAAATATAGATTTTTACGAATTTCGGTTGATTTTCCAAATTTTTTAAAATTTTAACAAAATGAAGTATCAAATGACACTAAATTTTAATAAAATTTAAAGTAAATGTTTCTTTAAATACTCAGTTTAAAAAAAATGAAAAATTTTTTTGGAAAAAAAAGTTTAAAAAAAAAATATTTTACTATGCAAATGGTTAAAATCGGGATTTTCAATCCCGATCCCGAAAATTTTCGGGATCCCGGGATTTTTCGGGATCGGGATTTCCCGGGATTTCCCGATCCCGATCCCGATAGCGAGAAAGCCTAATTTTGCAACCTGCCCAAATACAATAACTTGCACGCTTTGCGTGGAAGTTAATACATTTTTCAAGCGCGTCTATATGCTTCTGTTATTATTCATATACATATAATTTTTTTATATTTTTTTATAAATCTTCTTCTTAGTCTTCCACATCTCAGCGCTAACAGAAAGAACACAAGAGATACACACAAGACGTAAATGAAATGAATCGGCTTCCAATATCTATAATTTTTCTTTTTCTCTCTCCTGGCTTCTTTTCTTATGTTTTTATTTTATTTTATTTTATTTCATTTCGTTTGCCGTTTGTGCCTTCTTTATTATTTTTGATATTTTTAATAATAAATATAAATTATGGGAACAGACATTCATAATACAGAAAAAAATATAAAAGAAATGAAATAAAAATAAGAGATTGTAAATTTGTGTATATATATGAAAATGCGTGAAATATAAAAATGAGAGAATTATATTCAACAACTGTTTCTTTTCTTCCTTCTTTTGAAAATTGGTAAAAAAGATTTTTAAAGTTTTTATCCACGAAAAATGAGTTTGAAAAGATTTAATGAGCATAAAGCGCATTTAGTTATTTTTGAGGTTATTAATTTAGAAAGGGGCAAATGAAATGGAAAGAACCTTAAGTTTAGCAAGAGAATTTAGAATTTTGAGTGGGAATCGAACCTCACACTTTTTGATTGCCGGTCAAGTGCTCAGACCACTAAGCTATCAGGCTTAGTCATTGAAATTTGGAAGAATTTCTTTTTTTTTTCAACCTTTTTTCGAATATTCATTTTTAGTTAGACTGGAAGATTTAATCAAGTTTTAATGCATGAGTTTGAGAAAATTTTGGATATTTTATCCGAGTGCTGAAATTTGTTATTGTGAACTAAACAACTTAGTTTCAATTAGCTGCACTGATTGAAAAAAAAAAATTAAAAAAATAATAAATTTTATTTTTAAAAATTATTTTTAAAATTTAAATTATTTTAAATTTAATTATTTGTTAAACGAAGAATTTTTCACTCAATTATTTTAATTTTTCGACAATTTAATTTAAGATAAATTTAAGGTAAAAAACAACAGCAAACTTAAAGCACATTGCATTGCTCAAAATCTTGTGAATTCAACCAATTTGTCAAAGTGCGATCTTACTTCCATTTCTCATCCATAAAACATCAGCAGACACATTAAAAATTGAAAGCGAACAAGAAGAATAAATAAGAAGTAAAAAAAAAAATAAAATATATAAAAATATATTAAATAATCTTGTTGCTTCTTGATTTTTTCTCTTTTGGTATTAATTTAGCTCCAGCATAATAATGTAAATATGTAGATTTTCAAATCTCTTAACTCTCAACATCTAACTACTGATGCCTGATGCTCACTACTGTTCTTTCCCCTTTCATCTTCTTAACTCGCGCACATGTGAGTCGTGTATGATGAATATGAAAAAAAAAAAAAATAAAATAAATTGTAAATAAATTTCTTTCCGTCTTACGTTGAGGTTCTTTCTTAAATCAATTTCAGTGATGCGTTGAGAAATTTTTTGATCTATACTATCCGAAAGAAAATATCATTCATCAATCGACATCAGCTTTTCATCCATCAGATAACCCTGAATATTTTTTTATATTTATTTGTATTCTTTAGATATTTTTTTTAACTTGACTTTATCGCTTTTAAATCAAAGCCGTTGATCTTTCGATGAAATTTTCTTTTCAACTCACGATGTGAATGTTGCGTGAGGGAAATGAATAAATGGAAATAAATAAATTTTTGTTAGGAAATAAGAAATTTATTTAAAATTATATTTTTTCTTGGATGGAAAATTTTAAGAAAAATAATATTTAGAATATTTATGACATGTTATATATTATGGATATTAGTGCTTTTTTTGTAATGTTGATTTTTGTTAGATTTTTGATCTTGAATTTTGGGAATACTGATGGAATGTGAAGTTTGTAAGGGGATTTTTATTTTATGTGTAAAAACACACTTGATATATTTTTATAGAATTGACTAATTTTTTTAAAATTTTGTAACACTTTTTGAAAATTTCATTCAAAATTTGTTACGACCAGAGGTGAGGGGGGGGGGGGTCAAAAATTGCCAATTTAAGCTTTAAAAATTTTACAAATGGCCGTTGAAGATTTAGTAAATTTAAATCGTTAAGTCAGCAATCTGAATTTTCAAAATTAAATTTTAATTAACCCATACAAAAATTCAAAAATCTTTTTTGACATTCATTACCACTTTTTTTTCAATTTGAATAAATTTTTTCAAGCAAAATATATTTTAAACGAAGAATTTATTTGAGATACGAAACAGTTGCCAACATTTCAACACTATGCAAAACTTCATCAACCCTATCAAACGCTCGATTGCTATTTTCAATTGACATTTGGAATGTTGAGTTAGAGTGTTCATTGAATGTACGAACGATTGATTACATAATTAGAATTATTAATTAACAAGTTCTTGAAATGGTTAATTATAAAACAGGATATAAATAGAATTAATCAACAATTACATATTGAAAAATTAATCAGGTTTCGGTACATTTTATTGAAGCACTTGCATGTGTATCTACAATTCAGATTTAAATCTCCACAGTAAATAACTTTACATCAGCAGCAAGAACATAACCATTAGAAACAACAACAATGATCAACAAATTGAGATTCATTGAGAAGATTTCCTTCAAGATTCAGTGAGAGAATTGAAAGTGAAAGAAGGAAGCCAAGAGAGTAGAGCAAATGAGAGAAAGAACATCAAGCACATGTTCATCTTTTCATGCCTAATGAAGAGTAGCGAATTAATCTTTTCCGTATTATTTTGAAAAGTAAATAAAAATAATCATCATGAAAATATCCTCAACATGATTCTTCCATAAATTTTTATTCATTCTCCAAAAAAGTATTCACGATAAAACCCTTGAGCACAGTGGTCTAAAAATGACTTTTTTGGAAATAATTCATGATATTTTGGTGGTTTATAGTTTTGGACTTGGGGAGTTCAAAAATGCAAACAAATTTTTTTTCGTCAATATAGGTCCCCATACGGGCCTAAAACGTGTTTTTGGTACCAAAAATTTTCAAAAAATTCGTGTGCCTCACTATGTGGATGAAATTTCACAAACTTTTTTTTATTCACTCAGTACACCCTCTAATTTTCATTTAAAAATACTAAAAGTTTGAAAAAAAATTATTTTGATGGTCAAAAATGAGAAAAAGTCCAAAAAATCGGCATTTTTTCAACATTTTTGCTTCCTGTGCCTAAGGGTTCACGATGCCGAGACCGAGACCGAGAATTCCCGGGAATTCTCGGTCTCGGTCTCGGTCTCGGTCTCGAGAATTTTCCGAGACCGAGACCCGAGACCAAGAAAAATTTATTTTACTAAAAAATTTACATTTTCTCTTCGGAGAAAAATTTTAAATCTCAAAGGAAAATTTTTTAAGATACTTAAGTATATCTAAATAGACATTTATACAATAAAAAAATTAAAGTTTTGATGACAAAAAACATTTAAAAAAGTAAATTTGAATTTTTTAGCAGAGATCGAAGCTGAAGTTTTCGGCTTAACTAGTTTTTTGCATTTTTTGATAAACTTAAGCTATTTACAAAGTACTTTAGATATTTTTACTATTCCTAGGGTCATTTTCTATTATTCTGAGTCTTATTTCATAAAATTGGAAAAGTGTTAAACTCAAAATTTAACTTTTACGGCCTATTTCACTAAGATGGATAATCCTATCCGAAGATTATCCCTTTTTTCGATCCTAGGATAATCCACAAAATTTTTTCACGTTTAAAATTTCATGAAAAATTAGAAAAAGTTATTTGTAAAATTTTTTTAAGGATTGACGGATTTCACTTAAAAAAGATAATCCACTGGATAATCTCTGGATAATCCCTATCCATGGATTATCTTTTTTTAGTGAAATCCATCAATCCTTAAAAAAATTTTACAAATAACTTTTTCTAATTTTTCATGAAATTTTAAACGTGAAAAAATTTTGTGGATTATCCTAGGATCGAAAAAAGGGATAATCTTCGGATAGGATTATCCATCTTAGTGAAATAGGCCGTTAAATTTTCTAAGCTGATTTTAAGTCGATCGGCTTATTTCTCAGCTGAAGTAAAATTTTGAGCTGATTACGTATGAAAATTAAGAAATTATGATAATATGCTAGTTAATAATATAAGGAACAGTTATAATATCAAAAAACTTTGTAAATGGCTTAATTTCGTCAATAGAAGCAAAAACAAGTTAAGCCGAAAAAGTTGACTTTGATCTCTGTGTTTAAGCTAAAAAAATATTAATCTAAGCTTTTTTTTGAGAAAAGCACATCCGAAAATAAATTTTCAAAAGTTAAATTCTTAAAACTTTATAAGAAAATTACTAACATTTACTACTTATGAAGTGAACAAATTAACTGATTTTTGATATTCTGAAAATATGTATGAAAGATGGGTTAAGATTTATATGAAGGAAAATAAAATTTTATCTTCATAATTTTCATAAATTTTTGTGTTAAAAAACCAAAATTTATTATCTTTTTGAATTTTCTCTAAATCAGACATTTGTAACAAGCATGAAAACGCCATAAAAATTGCAAAACACTTAAAAATTTTCAAAAATTTACTGTAGAATTAAAGTCGAGACTTCCCGGGAAATCCCGGGAATTCTCGGTCTCGGTCTCGGTCTCGAAAATTTGTCGAGACCGAGACTTCGGGAACCCTTACCTGTGCCTACATGTCGATCTTAAAAATTCTAAAAACTCTTGATTCTTATAGTTCTTGAGTAGATCTACAAAAAACATTTCATTCGTCATTGCCAAAAAAGCCATTTAATGCTTCAAAAATGAGGTCAAAGGTGAAAATTTTCGTTTTTTTGGGCATTTTTTGGGTTTGTCAGCCTATAAGATCCACAGGTGGCTCCAGGTAACTGTCAAGTGACATTTTTCTTATAGCTCTTATGTTGTACTACAAAATTAAGCAAAAAAAAGTAAATTTTTTCCGGTCCCCCGATTCACCTGAGGCCCCCAAAGGGTGTCTGGTAGGGGGGTCCTCAAGACAAAAAAATTCATATCTCAAAAATATCTTCACCATATTGGCTGAAACTTTCAGAAATGATAGAAAACATCTATACCGACCATTTTTAGTCATTTAAACTTAATTATAACTTGATTTTTGGACTTTATGTACATTTTGCTGATTTTCGAGCTTGGTCAAAAATCGAGTTTTCACTTTTCGACTCCTACCACCTCAGGATGACTTTATATTTTATTTCTTTTGCATAAATCTTATAGCTAAGCATAGTACGCATCCAACGAGGTATGAAACATGATATATAGTCAAGATTTGACAGAGTTATGGCCAAAAAACTGAAAAAATGGTCAATTTTTTGAGGTTTTGACAACTTTTATCTTACGTTTTCATTCATATTTCATCAAAAATTCAAGTATATGTGACAAATTTGGTATTATTGGAAAGGTCATTGCTTTAGCTATACAAAAAAATTAAAACATAAGTTTGGAAGTTCCTCTGTGGACCAGAAAACTTACAACAGTTTGCTTTGTCCTCCCATACACAGCAAAATTTAAAAAAAATTATTTTTGTGTTTTTTCCACAGTTTTACACATAAACTTTCATAACATGATCAAAAAAAGACTTTGCAACCATTACTTCTTACATACAGACCCATAGAAAAAATGCAACTTTTTATGAAAAAATCGAAAATATTCGAAAATTTAATGGTTTTTCTATTGGTCTGTATGTAAGAAGTAATGGTTGCAAAGTCTTTTTTTGATCATGTTATGAAAGTTTATGTGTAAAACTGTGGAAAAAACACAAAAATAATTTTTTTTAAATTTTGCTGTGTATGGGAGGACAAAGCAAACTGTTGTAAGTTTTCTGGTCCACAGAGGAACTTCCAAACTTATGTTTTAATTTTTTTGTATAGCTAAAGCAATGACCTTTCCAATAATACCAAATTTGTCACATATACTTGAATTTTTGATGAAATATGAATGAAAACGTAAGATAAAAGTTGTCAAACCCTCAAAAAATTGACCATTTTTTGAGTTTTTTGGCCACAACTCTGCCATATCTTGACTATATATCATGTTTCATACCTCGTTGGATGTGTACTATGCTTAGCTATAAGATTTATGCAAAAAAAATAAAATATAAAGTCATCCTGAGGTGGTAGGAGTCGAAAAGTGAAAACTCGATTTTTGACCAAGCTCGAAAATCAGCAAAATGTACATAAAGTCCAAAAATCAAGTTATAATTAAGTTTAAATGACTGAAAATGATCGGTATAGATGTTTTCTATAATTTCTGAAAGTTTCAGCCAATATGGTGAAGATATTTTTGAGATATGAATTTTTTTGTCTTGAGGACCCCCCTACTAGACACCTTTTGGGGGCCTCAGGTGAATCGGGGGACCGGAAAAAATTTACTTTTTTTTGCTTAATTTTGTAGTACAACATAAGAGCTATAAGAAAAATGTCACTTGACAGTTACCTGGAGCCACCTGTGGATCATATAGGCTGACAAACCCAAAAAATGCCCAAAAAAACGAAAATTTTCACCTTTGACCTCATTTTTGAAGCACTAAATGGCTTTTTTGGCAATGACGAATAAAATGTTTTTTGTAGATCTACTCAAGAACTATAAGAATCAAGAGTTTTTAGAATTTTTAAGATCGACATGTAGGCACAGGAAGCAAAAATGTTGAAAAAATGTCGATTTTTTGGACTTTTTCGCATTTTTGACCATCAAAATAATTTTTTTTCAAACTTTTAGTATTTTTAAATGAAAATTAGAGGGTGTACTGAGTAAATAAAAAAAAGTTTGTGAAATTTCATCCACATAGTGAGGCACACGAATTTTTTGAAAATTTTTGGTACCAAAAACACGTTTTAGGCCCGTATGGGGACCTATATTGACGAAAAAAAATTTGTTTGCATTTTTGAACTCCCCAAGTCCAAAACTATAAACCACCAAAATATCATGAATTATTTCCAAAAAAGTCATTTTTAGACCACTGTGTTGAGCAATTAAAAATTAAATTTTTGATTTCAGACAGACGAATAATGAAGTAATTGTAAGAAAATAAGAAGAATAATAAAATTTTTGAAGAAATGAAGAACAAGAAGAAGTGAGAGAAGTCAAAAATACTTTTAATCTTTTTTGATTCTTGTTCAAGATATGTAGCTTCTTACTCGATTGTGTAAATTAAGAATAAGAAGAATGAGTTGAATTAAATTTGTATGTGGAGTAATTTGTGGCTTTATTGGAATTTTATATTTATGTTGAAGACTTCTAGTTAGTTAGTTAAGTTTGAAAATCTTGAATTTTTTTAAACATTTTCAACCTTTTTTTAAGAATTTCAAACTTTTCAACCTTTTTTTAAGAATTTCAAATTTTTCCAAAATTTTAAATTTTAAATTGCCAAAATTTGAAATTTTAAAAAATTTTTAAAAATGATTTTGTTATTTCTAAATTTTATTAAATAGTCACATTTAAAATTTATAAATACATTTAAAATTTCAAGGTTCTGGTCTTCATATTTGAAAAAAAAGATTTTTTTTTCATTTTTACTTGAAATTTCAAAAATTCATCCAGTGACTTCAAAAAATTTCACTCACCAGTCAGTCACATATCAAAACATTTATGTCATAATCCTCAAAAGATTAAAACAATCCCAATCAATCCAATTTTCTTCCAAGCACTCCTTACCATCCACCCATCAACAAACCTTAATAAGAAGGATACATTTTAAAATCAAAATTAAATGTTCGAAAAATAGGAAAATTTGTACAATTCATACAACTCACAGGCGAGTTTGTTAGAGAAAGAATCATCAAAAGAATGAATTTATTATGAATTATGACATATGACTTTGCCCCATTTTGACCAATCCCATGCTAACAAAAAGCTCACTGGAACTGGTAAGGGGTGTTCAAAAAACGTGAAGAATGGGTCGACAATGGATGGATTTTTCATTCGTCATTCATGTTTACATGCTGCTACTGATGTTACTACAGATGGAGAGGACATAAGGCATCAACATGGTGAGATTGGAATGAGGAGTGAGATGAAAAAATATTAAATTTATCGTAAATTGGAATGAGTTTTTATGTTGAAAATGCACACAGCAACTAACATACATATAAATACTACTGGAGAATTTTACAATATTTCATCAGTCATTCATTTATATTATTATTTGTTTATATATGAAAATTTTCTGCAACTCGTATCATGCACAAATTTAATCCTCTTTTATTCCTCGACATCTCGCCCAAAGGTTTTTCCATCATCATCATGATTGTTGATTGCACCCCGAGAATTGGCATTGGGATGCTTTGTTGTGTGTATGGGTGTGCATTTCTATATTATTTTGAGTGTGTGTGTATGCGTGTGGAAAAATTTAAGTTTTATTCTTCCGTGTGGTTGTTTTTTTCGTCAACCTTTTTAGTTCTAATTTATTTATTGAGAGTTTATTGCGAAGTTTTTTGAGAACAAGATTGAAGCACTTGGTAACTGATCTTTGGCAGTTTCTAACTAAGATTTCAAGAACAAGAGTATTTTAAATGAAGGAATGATAAATAAATTTTCATAAGAGTTAGTTCATTAAAACTGTAATATATAGGGTGGGGAGGGGGGAGTCGTCTAAGATTTTGTTACGCTCCATATAAAATTTTATTATATTGTCAAAATTTTCATGATTTTTTGAATCTTACCTAGAAATTTACTTAATATTTCAAAAATATTAAAATGACAAATTCCATCCAACCTTCTGAAAATGCAATGAGACAAAACGTGACTCCATTTACATCCAGAACCTGCACAATAAAAGCAATTTTTTCTGATTCCCCATTTAGATTGAACACTGAGTAACGCATCTTCTATTATTAATTAAATAATGTCTCGTGCATATCTCCATCGTATTCATTTTATTTTCTACAACAAAAATATTTTCTAACGTATTTTTGTATGTCTATACGTATGTTCATCTCCCCTAATGCTCCTTTCTCTTTCTCTCTCTCTCTCTATGCGTATTTGCGCTTTTCCTTTTTCTATTATGTTGAAAAATATAAAATAATAATAAATTTATGATCGGACTTTAAATACACATTTTATATGATGACTATTGCTATATAGAGAACAGTAAGCAAAAGTACATTCTTCTCTCAATTCATACTCAAATGAATGTGCTGATATCACAAACATGAAAAATGGATATTTTTTCTGATATTTCTCTTTTTCTGAATGCTGTGCCTCCCAGAAGCACATTTTTGTATGTGATATCTCTCAAAAATGTATACTTGTACGTCTATATGTACATCCCTGTATCTCTGGATATAGATGCGAAACATTTTTGGCGAAATGAAGTAGAAATTTGTTAAGAGTAAAAAATATTAGAATATCGACTGGAAGTCATTAACTTCTGTGCTAATTTGAGAAAAATTGCTAACTAAAATCCTGACTGAAATTAAACAAGATTTTGTATTTAAAATGAATGACCAAAGGTAGGACTCTGTTTGATAATTTTCAGAAAAAAAGTTAAAAATATTGTTGTTTTTAGGCAATTGAGACCCTTTCATAGCAATTATATGGATCATACAGCTGTTTCTTTCTAAATTTAACAAGTTTTAAAAAAAATTTAAGAAATATTGCAAAATTTCAATAATTAATCAAATCAAATGTCCTTCAGCGTGGAAGTTCAGCAAACTTCCCTCAATCATCTCCACACATGAAAAACCCAGAGAGCGAGTAAACGTACAGGGAGGAAATGAGTGAAAGCAAAGTGCTTCATCTCGTAGAAAAATTTAACAAAAACATCATCAACAATAACACACAGAATAGGACAGGAAAAAAATTTTCCTCGTACGTATGTTCGTTTCATTTTTTGGAGGTACTTGCATCATCTCATCTGTACTACTGTAGCCTGTATATTTTATTGTCTTTCATACAATATTCTATTATAATAGTTGCACATTGCTCGGGCTAACTAAATAGATAGATAGATTTTTTGTCTATAACTTTATACACGAATGCTTGATACTGCCTTCAATACCATATAAAATATACATAAGTATAGATATTTTTCTACAACTCATATCTATTCAATTTTTAGGCTAAAAATTTTTGTTTGACGATTGTGTATATATGACTATATTGAAAATAGCAAAATTGAATCAATAGATGAGGCAGTGAGTGCATGGATGGGGGCCGTTCACTTATTACGTAACGCAAAAATTCGGGTTTTTTACCCCCCCCCCCTCCGTAACGTTTTTAACAAAAGAATCAGGTGCGAGAACAATAGACCGTAACAAACTCTTGGAACCCCCCTCCCCCCACAGAGCGTTACGTAATAAGTGAACGGCCCCATGGGTGAATGCAGTTTTTACTTCTCCACTATCTTCACAGATATGCACGAGGTAGAATTTTTTTGCTCTCTCTCTTCTCTGGTTATACCTTTTCATATGGTCATCATCATCAGCATCATCATTTGTAAGATAGAAATGTGAACGAATAAAATACGTAGAAATTTAAAAAAAAAAGTATTGAGTCGAGGGATGTTGATGGGATGCGGATGGATTAGGTGCATTTGGGATTAGAATATTTTATTTATTAAAAATTTAGCTAGGATTCTTAGTTAAAGATTAAATCAGATTTTAATGCGACATTTAAAAATGGTGATTTTTCCTAATTTTAAAAGTTTGAATTAAGGTTGAATCTGAAATAAAAAGAACTTTAAGTTCAACAAGAATTTGACCAGCAATCGAGAGTTGTGTGGTTCGATTCCAACTCGGGTCAAACTATTGGGTAGAATTTTCTTTTTTTTTGCAACATTTTTTTCGAAGGTTGAATCTACTGAATTCAGTTCCAAATATAACTGATGGATTGATTAGTGGACTATGTTGGTGACAATGTTATTGACTGAATCAGCAGATTTCAGCGCTGAATAAAATTGCTAATCACAGCAGCAGATATTTCAGCAGAACAAAACGACCCAATAAGTACTCAACTTTCTAAGCATCAAACTGAATTTCATCAAAAATGTTTCTCGCATCGACAGGAGCTCTCCTTCCTTCATGTGTAAATCCTTTTCGCAATTTACGCTTGAAAATTTTCCGCCGAGAAAGTAGAACGATGAGTTGTGAGGAGGAGGTGAGGAAAATGAAAAGTTTTTCGGAGCCTTTTTGCGATAGGAAGTTTCAAACCATTAATATGCACAAATGTATTGATAAATGGACGAAAACATAAAATGATAAATACAATGCATTTCTTTTTTTTATATTTCAATTTCTCCCTTTAACTTTTCTATGAGAAAATTGCAGACTGCAAATGTTTTTGCATTTCATTAGATGGAAGTGCATTTCTATAGGGAATATGTGGTTTTAACGCGAAAAATGTATCAATAAATGGTGCAAATACATGTGCTCTACATAAATGCATCTACATACGGACACACAATTTGAAACATTTTGCATTTACATTTTCTTCATTTAAGCTTATTATAAAATTCTCTTTTTATTTATTCCTCTTATTTCGATTTTTTTTTGTTTTGTTCTGAAAATGAAATTCATTTTTTTTTCTTTTTTTTTCACCTTGCAAATTTTTATTTTGAAACTTTTTTTCATCGAACATAATGATTATTTATTTTTTGCACATTCTTGTTGTTGCTGTAGCTTATAAAGTTAATGAAACTTTAGGTTGAACTGAAATATTATTTTTTTCTGATTATTTGATATCAAAATGAAATTATTGAATGATTCATTTTGTCTTAAATTCCTTTGAAATGCATGTGTAAGCTAATTATGTTGATGTATAAAAATTTTTGATCCAGTTTTAGAAAAATATTGAAGTCATTTAATAAAAAAACTTAAAATCAAAATTTAATAATTTCTTTTAATGTTTCCAAGCTAAGTAAAAGTCGGATTTGCGTCTTTAATAAAGAAAAACCCAAGATAAACTTATCAAATTAATTCAATAAAATAAAATTAATTCACCGTAGATAATAATCAAAATGATTTAAAAAAAGATTTTATCATTTTTTTTATTTTATCAAAATTTTCTATGACAGTTCTTAAATCAATAAAAAATGATAAACTTTAATTATTTATGCCTGTGTGAAGTACGGCGGTCCAACTTTGAGTTTTGAGCTGAAACTTGGCATGTTTAAAGACACTTTTGCGACACTTTTCGACAACTATTTAGTTTTTTACGACACCCCTTAGATTTCGAGATATCGATGGGTCAATTTTTGGGGAAAAGCCCGCCGTACTTCACGTTTTCTGGCGGTCTTTTTTCTAGAACACATCTTTATTAGACATGTTATGTATTATTTTAATAGTATTTTTTGCGACACTTTTCGACACGAAAACCGTTTTTGGATCCGACTATCTGTTGCTGAGTTATGGCTTGTCAAAGATTCGCATACTTGAGATATTACCCAAAAACCCAACTTTCGCTATTTCTAAATATATACTACAAAATTTATATCAAAACACATCGCCTTTTCGTGAGTAATTCAAATCTGAAAAGATCTTTTCAATTCGACAAGTTGTCGCATAGTTATGTCCATTTAAGTGACCAGCCAGGTACACAAGGTTCACTCTGGAGATTTTTTAACGACACTTTACGACAAAAATTTATTTGAACTCTAAATAAGACTTTTCTATTGTAATTTTGTCTGACTAATCCAAATCTGCAAAGATCTTTTCAATCCGACAAATTGTCGTTGAGTTATGGCCATTTAAGTGACCAGCCAGGTACACAAGGTTCACTTTGAAGTTTTTTTAACGACACTTTGCGACAAAAATTTATTTGAACTCTAAATAAGACTTTTCTATTGTAATTTTGTCTGATAAATCCAAATCTGCAAAGATTTTTTCAATCCGACAAGTTGTCGCATAGTTATGGCTATTTAAGTGACCAGCCAGGTACACAAGGTTCACTTTGAAGTTTTTTAACGACACTTTGCGACAAAAATTTATTTGAACTCTAAATAAGAATTTTCTATTGTATTTTTGTCTGATAAATCCAAATCTGCAAAGATCTTTTCAATCCAACAAATTGTCGTTGAGTTATGGTCATTTAAGAGGCACCAGGTTCACAAAAATTGTAGTATTACAAAGGTGAAAATTTCGAATATCTGATATGTTTTAAGAATTTTTGTTAACGATGAATTCTTATTTACTTGTATCTAAATTTTTATTGCTCAAATTTAAAATCATTATTATTTTAATTTCAATTTTTAAAATTATAATTTTTAAAAAATTTGAAAAACCGAAACTGAGATTGTTTATTTTCTACCTGCTTCTCAATTTTTTTTATTTTAAAAATTCTAACTAAATGACAAAGTTCTAAGTTAAGTAGAGAATAAACTAAAAAATTATATTATTTTGGAATTTAAAACATTTAATTTCGGAAAAGATAAAACTTGGTAAAATGTAATCAACCATGAGAAAAAGAAAACAAATTTAATCCCAAAATTAAAGAAGCAGGTAGAAAATAAACAATCTCAGTTTCGGTTTTTTCAAATTTTTTAAAAATTATAATTTTAAAAATTGAAATTAAAATAATAATGATTTTAAATTTGAGCAATAAAAATTTAGATACAAGTAAATAAGAATTCATCGTTAACAAAAATTCTTAAAACATATCAGATATTCGAAATTTTCACCTTTTGTAATACTACAATTTTTGTGAACCTGGTGCCTCTTAAATGACCATAACTCAACGACAATTTGTTGGATTGAAAAGATCTTTGCAGATTTGGATTTATCAGACAAAAATACAATAGAAAATTCTTATTTAGAGTTCAAATAAATTTTTGTCGCAAAGTGTCGTTAAAAAAACTTCAAAGTGAACCTTGTGTACCTGGCTGGTCACTTAAATAGCCATAACTATGCGACAACTTGTCGGATTGAAAAAATCTTTGCAGATTTGGATTTATCAGACAAAATTACAATAGAAAAGTCTTATTTAGAGTTCAAATAAATTTTTGTCGCAAAGTGTCGTTAAAAAAACTTCAAAGTGAACCTTGTGTACCTGGCTGGTCACTTAAATGGCCATAACTCAACGACAATTTGTCGGATTGAAAAGATCTTTGCAGATTTGGATTAGTCAGACAAAATTACAATAGAAAAGTCTTATTTAGAGTTCAAATAAATTTTTGTCGCAAAGTGTCGTTAAAAACTTCAAAGTGAACCTTGTGTACCTGGCTGGTCACTTAAATGGACATAACTATGCGACAACTTGTCGAATTGAAAAGATCTTTTCAGATTTGAATTACTCACGAAAAGGCGATGTGTTTTGATATAAATTTTGTAGTATATATTTAGAAATAGCGAAAGTTGGGTTTTTTGGGTAATATCTCAAGTATGCGAATCTTTGACAAGCCATAACTCAGCAACAGATAGTCGGATCCAAAAACGGTTTTCGTGTCGAAAAGTGTCGCAAAAAATACTATTAAAATAATACATAACATGTCTAATAAAGATGTGTTTTAGAAAAAAGACCGCCAGAAAACGTGAAGTACGGCGGGCTTTTCCCCAAAAATTGACCCATCGATATCTCGAAATCTAAGGGGTGTCGTAAAAAACTAAATAGTTGTCGAAAAGTGTCGCAAAAGTGTCTTTAAACATGCCAAGTTTCAGCTCAAACTCAAAGTTGGACCGCCGTACTTCACACAGGCATTATTTATAATCTTGTAAAAGTATGCAGGTTTTGCGTCAAAATTACGGAAGACTAGGTGTTTTTGATAAGATTTTTTTGAAATTAATTTTAGATACATACAACATATGTTATTATATGATTTTTAAGTTTAAAATTTAAAACTAAAAATAATTTTAAAAATAAAGATTTTATACACTTAGCTAGATCCCAATAAAAATTGCTTTCTGAGAAATAGTAACTTATTTCTGCATAATAGACTACAAAATGTGAATAATAATTGAATTTTTAACAACCTCTTTGATTTTTATCTGTTATAAAAAAAGGAAGATGAATCTAGTTCTATGTAGACTGCATTTTTCATTACTCAATGATCCATAAAGTTTCAAAAACCCCCAAAGAATTAAATAATTTCCTACTGCGCTTAAAAAATTCACAACAATTCACTTTCATTAAAAATTTTCAACTTTTTTTTATTGCAATAAATTTTTTTTCTATACTTTTATTTTTTGATTTCGAATTACAGCGTATCGATAGCAAAACTTTTATTTTTCATTATTCTCCTCATATCTTTCAACTCATTCTCTGCAGATTTTGTTTTGTGTTAATTTATTTTGCTTCTGCCTTGCATGTTGCAATCGTGCAACAAAATCAAAAACAACAATAAACAAAAAATAAAAATAATAAAAAAAAGTTGCAGGAAATTATTATTGTGTGTAGATTTTTACACAACTTTTCTTCTCCTCCGTAATGCGTATAGTTGTAAATTTTACCAATTAAATATCTCGATTGAATGAAACAAGGTAATTAAATATCGTCTCGAGACACAACATTGTATTGTGAGGTGATCATAGCTATGGGAACATTTGTTGTAATTTCTAGTCAGGTTTTAGAATATTTTAATTATTTCAAATTTGTAATTTTGAATTAAAATATAGGTATTTTTAAAATTTGCAAAAGTTTAATTTTTTTGAAAATTGATTTTTTATAAAAATCAAAATACTATCGGAAGTTGAATCGGTATTGTTTCTAGTATAAAATAAAATTTAAATAGTTTAACTTAATACTAACTTGTTCTTTAGATTATTTACCTCTTGGTTCAGTGGTGTCCAAACTATGCTCTGCGACACTTAAGTATTTCACCAGGTGTTCCACAACAGAAATGGTCAAAAAAGTTTTTTTACTGAAAAATTGAAATTTTGTCTTAAAAAAGATCATTTTGGTTCTTTTTGCAACACTTTTCACATTTTTTAAAATTGAGTACGTCGCAAAAAAATTTCAATAAAGAGTGTGTCGTGATACAAAAAAGTTTGGTGACCACTACCTTGGTCAATCTTTTATTCTTCGAGTTACCCAAGGAAACAAACTTTTATATTTGCTTAAAAAAATTTAAAAAAAATTATTTTGATTTTTTAAGACTTTTTTTTAAATCCTAATAAAGAATATGTAACAAGTGCACAATATCTTATCTTACGAAATTATTATACAAATGCATTGTTTTGCTACATTTAAAATTAAAAAAAAGCAATTCACCTTTTTCATGTTTAAATGCAATTCTAATTTAATTTTTGAAATAATTTTTATATAATTTTATCACGAAACTCTCCAAATTTTTTTATATTTTTCCTTATTACGAAAACTAAATCAACAGTTTTAACTACCATCATCATAGCTGCTTACCATCCCCTGAATCAGGATATTGCAACAGCCACAGTATTATACATGTAACACTTTATTAGATAAAAACTTGGATGACTTAAAACGTCAATAAATAATAAAAATATCAATAAAATAAAAATTCAGTTTATATCATCTCCATATATCCATCAACATACGGACATACAAGCGCATATATCCATAGTAAATTGAGAGATAAATCGAATGAGAGATAATCAAGCAGATATTTTTTTTCTTCTTTATTTTAAAATGATAATTATCGAGGCTGAATAAAACACACTGTATAAAAAAAAACTAAGAGGCTGGGCAAGAAAAAATAAAAAAAAAAATATTCAAAGGTGGGGAAATTTTTTTATGTATTATATTTTATGTATTATATAGTTTTCTCACACAATTTTCGTACACTTGCTCGTACACAGCGGAGAAAAAAAAAATAAAAAAACAAGCAGCAAGTAAGGCAACATAGGAAAGAATTGCAATGTATCAATGCATTGTATTTCTTATGTTGCTTTATGCTCCTCTCAAAATTGTCACAAATACACTCGCAAAATCCACTCCGATACGAAAAGTCTCTCTCGTGAGTAAAATTCTCTCTCACATGCACACGATACACGCTTATGTGCTTCACATTTTCCTCTCTGTTGTTGAATATAACAAAAAAATTATTATTTTCAATATTTTTTTTTCTATTCATTCACATTTCAGTTCTCGTCGGTATTTCGGTTAGTGCGGTTCTATTTTCAAACCCGGCTCTTTTGTCGCTCTTTAGAGGCTCTAATAATAAACATTTATTATTGAAATGTATAAACTGTAATAAAAATAATAATAAATTGAAACAATTACACAAGAAATATTAATATTATAAAATAAAGCGCGGGGAAAGGCAATACAGAAGACATAAGGAAAAATAAATATTATAGTGAAATAATAAATACGAAAATAGAAAGGCGCAACAGCAACAACAAAAAAAAAAAGACAAAATTAATTATCTGAGAAATATTTAATTAAAGAAATTCATTCTCAAATGTAAATTGTTTTTAATATTATATATCTTCGTTTTCTTGCTCTGGTATGGTTTAATTTAGATGCCGAGCGATATAGAATTGTCTTATGGACTTCATGTCGTGGTAGTCTTGATTTGTGATATCAATAAGTGTGGATTCTGATTAGATTGATTAGTGGATGTGATGTTGAATTAAATTAGCAATTATTTCTAGTTCTTGTGATTTTATGACATTAGGAATTGATTAAATTAGCTTATTGTGCAAGATCTAAGTCTCAAATTCTTAATTTATATAAAAATCGTGATTAAATTCATTCTGATGTAAGCAATGCAATTTATAATAAATTGCCAGCAAAACATCAAAATCAATCAAAAATTTCCAATTATTCTAAATAATTCTAATTGTAACTAATGTAAATCAAATCAAAAGCAATCCGTTTGCGTCATTTTAATTTTAATAAAATCAAATAAATTATTAACTTCAAATAATTTATTCATATATTTTAAAAAAATTCAATGGAAACGTTTGAGTGAGTTCTTCTGAAATGTGGCATGTCGTACGAAAGAGAGAGAAAAATTGTCATAAAAATATTTTTTTGGCGGCATATTATCTCTGTGTTGTATGCAATTGAGATAAAATTATTCAATATTTGTCTTTATTTGATAAAATAATCATGAAATATTACGATGATTAAATTTAATTATTATTTTAAAATTTGATGATATTTTATTTAATTTTAAACTTTTTTTAAAATTTCAAAAAAAGAAAAAATTGTTTAATTTTTAATAAAATAAGTTTTATTCTAACTTAGAATTCCAATATGCCTAAATCATTTTAAAATTGAATAAAAATTTTTAAAAAAATACTAAAATTTTGCTATTGACCTGAAGTAGACGCGTGTAAATAAGATCCATAATGCCGTGTGGGAGATCTAATAAAATTCAAATAGTAGCTTCATCAAATTTACATATTTATCTTCTGCTTAATAAAAATTGTCAGCATGCCAGTGTCAAATTACAACTTAATAAAAATTATTCAATAATTTAAAATCATGTTAGATTTTTAAAAAAATGATTTCCTTTTATTTTATTTGAATTAAATTGTGTTTGATGATGTCATTGACATTCTTCCTTAATTTTTGGTCAATTTGAAATAAATATTTTTTATTTTTGGTATATTTTAAAATTGATTATAAAGAATTTTTTGATTATTATCGAAGAAATAAAAAAAATAAATATTTCAATTTCGTTAGGATTTTTCAGAGTAATTTTGTGTTTAATTGTTAAAATTTTAATTTATACTAATAACTTTGGATTTTTATTCAATTCTAAATTAAATTTGCTCAAACAATTTTTATCAAATATTAACCTCAACTAGCTATACATAAAAAAACGATTTTTTTTAACTTTAAAATAAATTTTATCTTGAAACAAAAATTTTAATTACATTTCAAATTCATCATGAATGCCAACCCTCAATTTTAATCAGCACTACAAAAATCTTCCATAAGATCTTCCTATGTTGCTCGGATATCATCATTATTATTATTACCGAGCACAATAATTTATTTTTTTTCTAAATAATAAATGAATTCAAATGGAAAAGAAAAAAAAAATAATAAAACAAGAAAGAAATGAAAAATAATTTTTTTATTATATTTCTTATAAAATTGTTTTTTGTTTCATTCAATATCTGAAAAAAATAAAAATTGTTTTTAATACATGTGAATGGAGTAGAGAGTTTAATAACAATAATAATAATTGTAATGAAATAGAAATATTTATCTTCATGTGTGCATGCTTCAAACTATATATCGTAATTGAAAGAGCAAAGAAATAAGTGAGAGAGATGGAGAGATAGAGAAAAAAATTGTTCAATATTAATTTAATAAAAAGCATCTTACAAAATAAAAAATATATACGGCAAACTATATTCAGCACAGTCTAGAGCAAAAATATAAAAAAACATCATAAGTGGAATAAAATATCAAAATAATAAAAAATATATATCATAATAACAATAAAATATAAAAAAGGTTTTTTTCTTCTCTTCTCTTGGCTGTGAGAAGAACTGCCGCGCATATAAAGCCAGATGAATTAGTGGAATTATAATACATAAAATGGATATTTCGAGCATTTTGTTTTAAAAGTTAATTAAAGAATATTGTAATTTTTGGTTATTTTTTATTATGCAATAACCATTAAATTTCATAAACATTAATTTTCTAGCATAGTAGTTTGAAAACAGCAACACAATAACACGTTGCTGGCTTTTGTTTGTTTCTTTGGTGAGATTTTATCAATTTGATATGCTTGAAATTTTTATTTTTTTTTTAGTGATGAAATTTTGCCTCCTTTTTGTAAGAAAAAAAATGAATTTTTAATAATTTTTAAAGCATTAAGAATTTAGGAGATTCAAATCTTAGTCTGAATTTTATTTTTAAAAAGAATCTGTTTAGAATTTTGAAATTTTATTCACAGAATCGAGTAACAATAGTAAATTTTAAAATAATTGAAAATTGATCGAAGTAAGTCATTAAAATTTTAAATTTTGTGAAAATTTAATTAATTTTTCTTGTAACAAAAATTTAAAAATTTAAAATTTAAATTAGGTAATTTTTAATTTGATATCGATTGTCATATTTAAAATTCTAACTTATCGATCATAACCAATCAATTTTCAAGCTCAAAAAACAATTTAAATTGCAACATTTCTCGCACATATTCCATCTCTTCACGCCGACCAAAGGTTATTTCCACTTCATTACAATTAACTGCAATTCAAAAATTTCCAAATGAATTTCAATTTATTCAAATCATTCAACAACACATTCT
Source organism: Chironomus striatipennis (assembly GCA_026123125.1). NCBI lineage: Eukaryota > Metazoa > Arthropoda > Insecta > Diptera > Chironomidae > Chironomus > Chironomus striatipennis. The sequence continues at coordinate 34,493,783 of CM047392.1, read as the reverse complement.
ACTCCAATCACATGTAAAGAAACATAAAAAAATAAAAAACAAATTTCATTCCAAATAGCAGAACTAAAGTACATCAAAGAAGTGCATGAAAACATCCAATAAGTACATAAAAAACAGTCTATATATATACATCGAGTGTGTGTACAAAATACATTATGACAATAGAACATCATCTGTATTATCACATGGTGCGCATAAGTAGCAACGCTTTGGAAAAACTAGCATGAAAAAAAAAGTTGTGTATTTTTTTTGGTTGTAAAAAAAGTTATGGTGTGTGAAAAAGTGAGCGAAAGAGAAAGAGAGAACCAGAAATAAGAAGAAGTAAAGAAAATTTTCAAGAACTTTTTTTCGCATTCCAAAGAAGACATAAGAAGATATCAGCATCTGTAGACGACGAGGAGATTCCTTCATGTTGTATACATAAAGCGACATACATACAAACATAGAAATTGATAGAACATATATATATGAACGGCAAGCAGCACAGCAGACACAGAGTGATAGTAAAAAAAAATATTTTTTTTTCTGTGCTCCGACTTTTACTTTCGTCACATGGAAAATCCCGTCTAGAGAATTTTCACTACAATATTTTGACTAGACAAGAAGAAAAGTAGACAAGAGAAACTTTATACATAAAATGTTTTGAATAAGAAGAGAACGAAGTACATAAATGTGAAGTGATATCGTGAAATTGAAAAGTGAATGCAGCATAAGAACTTTTATTCTCTGATACATAAGATTTAACGACTCTTGAAGCTTTGTTTGGTACATAAGTCAGGTATTGAAGCATACATAAGTAATCATAAATTGACATTCAACTCTTGATTACACAAAATTGTGAAATTAGAACAATTTTCAATCAAAATTCCAAAAAGTAAAATAAATTGCATGCAAAAAAAACTTTTGCAAAGTGTTAAAAACATAAAATAAAATCTGACAGCAAACTAAGTGCAAACATAAAAGAATTATGTAAAGAAACATAAATCATACATAAAAACAATTTGTGGAACACGAATGATATATAAAAACAGTCGAAGAAGCATAAATGATACATAATAACAATCTGTGAAGCATAAATTGATGAGCAACATACGTGTTTTCAGTGTAATGTAAGATTGTTGGTGTAAAAAGAATTTTAGCGCAACAGTGAAGCATAAATTCATAATTTTCATTTATTTAATAAAAGTGCAGCATAAAAATAAATGTGAATCTACAAACAATATAAAAAAGTACATAAGAATCATAAAATTGTGTCTTATGTACCAAAAAATCTCATTCATAAACTTTGCAGCATAGACTCTGGTGAATCAAATATATAAACCTATATACAGCATAAAATCATATGCAACAAAACTTTTGCATATAAAAAAGAATTTATAAGCAGCTGAGTATTAAAATTTCAGTGGCTTTAGTTGATCATTAAAAGTTATGTGCAGCAAAAGTTAAACATTAACTCAAATCCAACTACGCAATAGAAATTAAATCAGCTAACGCATAGACAGTGAGTGAAATAGACAGTGAAGCATAATTTGTGACAAAAGACTTAAAATTCATCAGAATCTGTGAAAATAGACTTAACGCAATATTAATAGATATTAGTGCTGCTAAAAAAAGTTAGTCCAACATAAAATGTGTGCAAAAATTCATATTTTATTGACTAAAAAAGCATAATTCATAATATCAAGCATAAACAATTCTTCTTACAAAGTAAAGCTTAAATCGCAAAACATAAAACATTATAAAGTGAATAAAAATAAAAAAAAACTTTTCCCTTTAAAAAAAAGAAGTGAAATGAAAAATTTCTCAACATAAAAAATTTTTAACATAAAACATAATAAAAAATCATAATCATGCCGTCAAACACACCACCGAGTAAGAATCCATCACCATTAAGTATTTCCGAAAATCGATCTCAAGATTGTGAGGAGCCACCGACAGACTTGTCGTCAAAGTTCAGCATGAAGAGCAATAACGACAGTAATAATAATAGCAATAAGAACAACAACAATCCCCAACAATTTTGTCTACGATGGAACAATTATCAGACAAATTTAACATGTGTATTCGATCAATTGCTACAAAGTGAATCCTTTGTTGATGTAACACTCGCATGCGATGGTAATCAAATAAAGGCACACAAAATTGTATTATCAGCATGTAGTCCATACTTTCAATCGCTATTTTTCGATAATCCATGTCAGCATCCAATCATTATTATGCGTGATGTTAAATGGCCAGAATTAAAGGCAATTGTCGAGTTCATGTATAAGGGTGAAATTAATGTGAATCAGGATCAAATAAGTCCATTACTTGCAATTGCCGAGATGCTTCAAATACGTGGATTGGCCGAGGTCAATAGTGAGAATACAACGGTCGGCACATCGGATACGCAAATAAAGCCAAAACAAACGCCGACGGTTGATTTGACAACAAAATCTCGTTCAAATACTTCAACACCCGTACCGACATTCGATATTGAAGAGCAATTGCAGAAGCAACAGGAAAAGTCTGATTTAAGAAAGGCAAAAATAACGCCACGCGATTGGGAATCATTAGCATCAATGGATGCACTTAGTAATTCACAGCAACAACAACAACAATCGCAAGTATCTCAACAGCAACAGCAGGCGGCAAAAAATCAGAGAAAAAGACGATGGCCGTCTGGTGAGCGAAGTAGTGTCGCAACTTCATCACCTGATAATTTAGAACCGTCATCGCCACTGTCAATAAATCCAGCAACATTATCACATCCATCACCATCACCCAACAATATTCCACATTTCAATTTGCCGACATCGTTAGACTCATTGGCACTACAGCAATTGTCATTGCATCATCCAGATGATATGGAAATTAAGCCTGGTATTGCTGAGATGATTCGTGAAGAAGAAAGGGTGAGTAGCTTATGATGATTATTACTAGCTTCTGAATTTGGAAGTTATTGTTGTAACTATGAAGATTTTAGGGAATCTGGGGTAGCTAAAGTGGATTTTTGAGGATTTGCAATTGTTTTACCCCATATAAGCCTTGTGAGAAACTTTAATCAAAACTGCTACTTCAACACCTCAAAAGTTCACTTTAATGAAAAATTAAGACCCATTTTTTTTGTTCTTACACAATACAAAGAGCAAACCGCATTTCAAACAAATTTTAATGACGACAATTATGAAATATTAAAAAGAAAGTCTTTATTCATTAATTATGAGAGGAAAAAAGTAACAGTTTATGTACATAAAAAAGGACTTGAAAAAAGAAGTTTAGTTAAATAGAGAAATGCACGAGTAGGAATGAAAAGGAGAGCGAAAGTATCTTTGCAAAGGCTTTGTTGAATGAGGAGAGAGTGTTTCTGTGGAAAAGGATGTGAAAAGTTTCTGATTTGTTTTGAAGAATTTTTGTGGTTGAGTTGGTAATTTTTGGTTGGGGGAGACAAATGGGTGTATGAATAATATTTTGTAGAAAATTTTAATATATTGCATTTGCAATGACTCAAAAAGCAATAAAATCAAAATTCTGTTCTTCAAAAAAACATTGCCCTTATCCCCACCATCCCAACCCAATATCATATAAAATGCCACTAAAGAACAATGAATCTTCAAACTGTTTAAAATCATATATTTTTTAAAAGGTGTCATTCTCATATTTTTAGACCGTACAGTCACCGTTTTTGAAATTACTTTTTCTTAATTCTTATTTTTCTCAAACTCAATTAAATATTTATTCATACTTCTTGTGAATCATTTTACTACAAGAAAAAGAATGGGAATTAAATATTTTGTCGTGGTAATGTAAATAAGTCGAGGAAAAAAATGTTCGTATGTAAAGATTAAACATTGGATACTTTTTTTTTGTTTGATGGGGATATATAATTTTATTTTGTAGACTTGCTAGCGTCAGCTGATGTATGTGAGAGTTGTAGTTTAGTTTTTTGCAATATTAATGCGATTTTCAATAAAGTGAAGTCTGAAAATTTTAAAATAATTTGAAAATTTGTTAAAAAAATGTCACTTTCATAAAGAATATTCTTTTAATACCTCTTCATCCATCCACAAAACAAAATTCAAAAAACATCAAAATCTTCATCAAAAAGTATAAATTATCGTCAATCTACCGCCGCACTTCCTCTCATTTTCACGTTCTTCATCTTATTAGTTGTAGATTTATGTTATTATAAATGTTTTCTGAAATGTACAACATGATCTTTTGTCGTTATAAAAACAAAGAACGACGACAGAGGAAAAAGATACATGAAAAATAACTTTTTAATTTTTATTATTTTCAAATACATGAAAATAGTAATAAAATAGAGAGGAAGAAGTAAGAAACAGAAAATTTAAAAAAAAAATTCTGACGACATGAATGACACTCAAAATAAAATTTAAATCGACTTTAATACAATCAATGACAGTTCTGTCACAATATAGTCGTTGGAAATTATATGGATGAGAATATGATCTAAGCTGATCATGCTTGATGATGCTGAGAATAGGGCGCATTTTGTGTGTTTTAGTTTACGTTGAAGAAAAGAATTTAAGAATTTAAAACCTCTTTCAAATTATTCCGAGCCTCTTGAAAATAAATTTCACTAATTTCGTCGAAAATTCATAAACACAATTACAATGAAAAAGTTATTAAACGATTATTTTGTTATCAAATTCTATAAATGGGCGTAAGATAAGGAAAAAAAAATACGAATCATTTTTTTAATTTTTTGAGATAAAACAGCAAGGCTGAGTAACTATGTTCAAATTTGTCAATTTTGACAATTTAAGAGGTTCAGAGGGTTTTAATCTGGATTAAAATATTCTAGTTTCTGTTTTTGACCTTAGTAAGAATTAGAATTTTCCATAATTTATTTTAAAAAGATCAAAATTTATTTTAAACTAAAATAACAAAAACCAAACAAAATTTTCTTAATAAATCCACATTACGCATCCCAAACTGACTCATACTCACCTCCACAGTTTCCCTAGAATTAAAATAAGTTTACACACGATCTCTTAAAAGTCAAAAAGAATGTGTTTTAAATAAACTATAAGCAACAGCATTAACAAGCAGCAGAGCCGCTACTACCAGCACTAGAGTGTTGCCGTTTTTATTGGTTGATACATTAAAGCCAAATAATTGGCAGTTAATCTTTCTTTGTTGATCACATTCTTGAAATATACGGATTGAATCGTTTGGCTGGCTTTTAAACAAAACACAAAAAAAATCAAGCGAATTGAAAAGAAAAAGAGAAAAAAATGATTGTGAGGTAGCAAAAATCCAAGTCATAAACATAAATCACCGAGCTTATGAGTCTTGTATTTCTCATTGCTGACTTTTAAACTTCAATTTCACATTCTCATCTATATATTTATAAATAAATATATTTCCTTTACTATTTTATGCCTCTTTATATATATATATTTTTATTATATTTCTTTATCTTCATCTGGAATGGAAACAAGCAGACAAACAATAGGTTACGGTAATGAAAAGAAGGAAAGAAATGTGTAGAGAATTGCTCTCTTATATTATTACTTTAGAACTAACTCTTCAAGTTCATATAGATTTAGATATTTAATGTATTATTAATAAAATACTTTATTCTCTCAATGTGAAACGTATCAAGATGTACAAAAATAGATGATCATTAGGGATTCTCGCTTGATGGATTGGTCGTAAATTTAGCTTAATGGGGTTAATGATGATAAGGTGTTTTAGATCTTTGTGAGATAAAAAATAAAGTTTTGTAAGAGTTTTTATGGATTATAATTTTTTAAGATTAAAATTTTATTTTCGCAGATTTAATATTTTGAGATTTTTCTTCTTTGAAATAAGCAACTTGATTCTTGATTTTAGGTACATATAGTTTCCCTTAATTTCAACAAATATATTCAAAAAAACATACATTCGTTTTAGGGGCTAACGACTTTTTGAACCCCCCCCCCTTTCTTTGTTCGTTTTTGTAAGATTTTTTTCTATTGTTTGACATGTTACAAAATTTTAGACTCCCTCCTTCTCGCTAAAGAGAGCAAATGTACTAAGTTAATGGCCCCAAAGGGGCCTTACATACGAAAAAGGGTCTAAGATTTTGTAGCAGGTCAAACAAAAGAAAAATTTTTCATACAAAAAACGTAACAATGGGGGTCTAAAAAGTCGTTTTTTGCGTAACGTCTTAAGTGAACGGTCCCTCATATATAATCAACAAAAATTTATTTTAATAATTTCAATATATTTGTCTACAATTACAATTCACAAATACATACACTTGTTTGACTTTATTTTAAAAACACTCATACACCGATGAAGACAAAATTCCATTAAGAACCCCTATCAATTCCAACAATATTACTGCTTTACGAGTTTGAGCGCACCATAAAAATACATAATAATTATAATTATAGATTTTTTTCATATTATTTTTTTCGAAATATTAAATGTAATATCTCATCTGACTCACTTCAATAGACGAAAAAAAAAAATAAAAATATACACAACACAGCTTTTGTGCTTCTTCTTTGCTCCTTTTATGTTATTTTTATTTTTATTTTATTATTATTTCATTTCAATTTTTATTTTAACTCGAGAAAAAAATACTCCCCTACTTTATATACCTACGGGAAGTGCATACATACATATTATTCTCAAAAAAAAAAAAAATAAATATAATATTAATATGAAATAAAATTGAAGTAGATGGAATGTAAAAAAGGCATAAAACAGAAAAGAGCGTATAAATAAAAATAAATTACAAGTTCTTTCTTTTTTTCGTTAACATAATTATTAAATTCTAATTATGAAATGTAATATTAATAATATTATATTTCTGCCTTTGTGCGTCTGATAATTGCAATTGACTCACCAAAAATTTGAATGTGAATCGATATTAAAAAGAAGGTTATGCCTATTTGCAAAGTATATGTATGAAATAATTTAATAATAAATAACGAATATATAAATTGATAGATGTGCATGTGCGGCTGAAAGAGGTTGGAGGAAGTCTTTCAGGCGGGGTTGGAAGCAATTTGCATAAATTTAGAATTTTTTCTACAGTATTTATTAATTTTAAAAAATTCTTAAAACTTTTAGTATTTTTAAAAAAAATATATATTTTTTTTAAGAAAAGTGTAAATTTTAATTTAACTTCATTAGGTTTAAATTATTTTTAAAAAAATTAATTCATTTCACAATAATACCAGCTCTGTCGCCGCATATGAATATGGAAGGGTTTCTGAATAAATTTTAAATTTATCATATTTCTATTTACACAGCCGCTTATTTTCAATACAATCAATTTAAAGACAAATAATTTCGTAGAAAAAAGATAAAAAAATATTTTAAAAAAATTCAAGCTACTTAAATAAATAATAACTGAATATAATGTGTTAAAAAAACTCTTTTGTGTATTATTTATTATATTCAAATATGAAAAGATGTTGCGTAAGATGAAAAAATATTTGATTTAAATTTAATGTACAGAAATGATTAAACAGTTTTATTTTCTGCTTTGAAAAGAAAAAAATGTGAATTAAAATAAAATGAGAAGTGAAATGTATTGCAGTTAAATAAGCTAAGAAAAAAAGTAATCATTTGATATTATTACATTTCACTTACGGACGTTTTTTTGCTGTTTAAGTCGTTTATGTTTTTCTTATGTAACACCACATGTGATATGTCATAATTAATTTTAGAAATTTTTCTAGTTAAGTGATTTATTACATTTTAATGCTGAGATTTTTAAATTATTTCTTATCAAAATGGGAGTAATACGTTAAATTATTTTTTTTTGTGAATTTTCAAAATCATTTGCTTGGTTTTCATTTTTTGAGTTTTCAAACTAAAATTTTATAACTGATATCTTTATTTAAAAAAAAAATTGAATGTAAAAATATTATTATTTTTTTGGAATTTCTTTTTTTTTAAAAAAAGAGCTTAGTTTTAAAACTTAATCCTTTTATTTGACTTTGATAAATAAATAGTAAAGAAGTTGATGTAGGCTTAAGATCTACACGTTCGGAGTTGTTTTAATGAAATTATAGATAAAATTTTTAAGACAATAGTTTTAACTTCATACAAAAATATTAATTAAAGTGCTTAAAATTTTTAATATTTAATTGATAATAATAAAATATTTTAAAACACATTTTCATACAATAACAATTAATTTGATCAAAAACAGTTGTTAAAACAAAAATTATAAAAATATCAATAAAGCCGCATCTATCCAACAAATTCATATGAGCACCGCACGAGGAAGGAAAAAAAATAATAAAAGCAAATAAAATTTAAAAATATAAAATTTCATAATAAATAAAACAAATTTTTATAATAAATGACTTTGTTGACAAACCGCAGTCATTTAAAAAAATTTTATTCCATATTCCATTATAATTTAAATGAAGTAATATGTCAACATAAGACCATGCGGCAAGACAAATTGACATCACACCTTTCTAATCGCTTTCCTATCTCAATGTCTATTCTCTCTCATTTTCGTTCCTTCGTAGCATACAACATACAAAAGTGTGATCATAATGATAATAATAGAGTCACTCGATATACATAAGAAGCATGCTCTTTTTCCTATCCGACTCCCCTTACACATGTGAGGCACTTTAAGTTCACACAATGAATGTCTAAAACGACAGAAGAGCGGAGATGACGCTTTTCTCATTTTCAGTTTTAAGGCAGACAAAACAGAGAAAAAAGTACTTTTTTTTTCTTCTATGTTTGTATACTTGAGGGGATATGGGTGGACAGTTAGATGATATTGGTTGATATTTTGTGTTTGGAATTGTAACTTAAATTTGCTGCTTTTTCGAAGACTTACCAAAATTACGCATAACATTTCAAGAATTTAGTTAATGGACTTAGGAGTCTAACAATCCTTTCAGATGTCCATAAAATTTGGATTTTCAGACCCCCTTCACCTCTGTCGCAAAATTTTCAAACCAAAAATTCTATTGTTTAAGATTGATTAAGCCTTAAACACCATAACCCCTAAAAATCAGATATCATATGTGGATGACCCCTATGCAATGCTTAAATTCATCATCAATTTTTAAGAAAACTGTAATACATGGAAAAAATTATCCATCCCCTGATCACTTGTGTCCTACATTGTCGTATCTGTATCAGTCTCAATTGTGGTATGTTGCTGTGTGTCTCTTCACATAATAGGAAAGCATACGATTATTATCTCCTTAAAATGTTAGTCATGCTGTTTTATTATTATTATATATCGTCTGGCAGTGTCTCTGGGTCCAACAACATTCACAAGAGAAGCACAGCAGCACCACAACAAAAAAAAGTCTTTTTCTCATTCTCATTCATTCTCTCTTTTTATATTAAACATCATACATATATTTATGCATATTCATCTTAAAATTCGACCTTTCTCTTTATAGTCATCGTCACTTGTTGATTGGGCTTTATTAAGCATGAATGCTTATGCTACTGCTGAACTATTATGTTAATTTTAATTTATATTAAATTTTTTTATACATATTTTTTTGGGCAAAAAATGCCGGAATATGAAACGTGATATTTTTTAATAACTAAATCACACAGCTTAACATTTAGTCGTATACAATTTTTTTTTTTTGGTGTGATCATTAAATTGTTTTATTAATTTTTATATGAGATAATTTTTTGATGGAGTCACTCTTTTATTTATTTCAAAGTCTATCATTTTCTAAATGAAACCACTTTTGCTGTTTTTATTCCTTTTTCTGTTTCGTTCATTAAGTCGATACATTTTGTATAATTTAAGCATAGTTTGCAATCTCAATTATTAATAATGGTGACTGTTTTCTTTGTTTTAGTTTTTTTTGGGGGGTTATTAATTTTCACTGTGCGGAAGATTTTGAGAATATTTAACAATAACGTCAGGGGTATGCAGCCTTAAAACTCAACTATAACCACAAATTAATTTCTATTTCTGAAATTCAAGAATTAATTAAATTCATTAAAATATTATAATTAATATTAGAAAAGAAACAAAATTCTCCTTCCCATGAAATTCGCAATATCATTTCAAGATTAATCAAATGAGTTGCTTAATAATCACGCTCTACATATTATATCTACGTGCTGTGTGTATCGTGTATCAATATTTTAATTAGAATTACTTTAATAAATAAATTAACTGGGGGCACTGAGAGTAAAGTTCATGGTCAAATCATAAATTATTTAATTAAAATATCTAATTTTTCTAAAATATTTAATTTATTTTTATAATTTTAATTATGAATTTTGATCAAAACAAAATAATTACTCTCAAAAAGTTTATTAAAATATTTCCCTGAGTGTAAATATTTCTGTATCCGTCTTAATATTAATAATATCTAATAATCAAAATCTGCAGAAATATTGTATTATTCAGACGGTTTCATTTAATAAGTATTATGTAAATGTGAATTATTATTAAAAACTTTTTTTTATTCATTTATTTTGTATTTTGTATTATTTTCATTTTATTACCAAAATGCGATTTACAATGAGAGTGAATGTGTGTGTACGTGTATTATATGTATCGGCTTTGATAGAAACAACAGTAGCGTAACTATAATTATTAACTTATTAAGCAATAAATGCAGAGTTGCTGTGAAGTTTATTTTTATTTTATTATCAAGACTTGAAAACTTATAAATTAAATTAAAATTCTGAAATTTTTGAAAACTTTTTTTTTAAGACAATTATTGTTTTGTAAAGTCTTAGGCAAAATTACAAAAAGTTCAATTTAAAAAATTAAAGATAAAAAAATAAAGATATTTTAAAAAATTTAAAATTTTCAAATTTGATTTAAAAATTTCATTTTTAAAAATTTAAATAAAACTTTGAAAATATTTATAAATTTTATTTTTTAAAATCTCATAGTTTAATGTAAATCGAGCCCCTTGCTTGGGTACCAACCAACCCTGTCTATAATTATAGGATAAGTGAGAGCAATAGATGGAAAGACTATGTGTGAGAGAAAGAGCTTATTTATAAATAATTGCAAATATTCAATTCCACAATAGCATTAATAATAATATTATTTTTTTTTATGAAAGAAATATGAACTGAAAAAGCAAGAAGAAGAAAAATTTCCTAACACAATACAAATTTCCGAAGTAATTATTTGCTAATATGTATAGCAAAGCTCTCGATATGTACAATGAGTAAGAGAGATAGAGTAAATAATTATTATTATAAGTATGAATAACACACATTTTCATACAATAATAGAAAAAAATTACTCTAATTAAATTGTTTTTTATTATTAATTCGCTTGAATAATAAAAAACGGCAAAAAATACAAAACATTTTTTTGCAATCAAATGAAATTTAGAGAAAAATAATAATAATTGTGAGTGAGAGGGGGAGATAGTAAATTGCGTAAAAGGTATTAAGGACAGGAAATATTGAACTGTTAGGTCGACTAAAGTCTCATATTGTAAACGTTAAAAGCTCTAATGAATATGTTTATCGGTTGTGGAATATTAGAGGCAAAAATTGAGCATTTTTGAGGGCTTTATTTCTTCCTTTCTGATTTTTTGGGGAAAATAAAATTGATTTTGTCTTAAATTGAAACATTTATCTGCAAATTAAGAGATTAATCGAATTTTAAAATCAAGAAAATTTTTTCTGGTAGAGAATTATTTTACCCCCACTAACCCACTTTCAAAACCACAAATCCATAAAGATAAACCAACAACAAAGAAAGTCAACCTGAAAATTTCATAGAACAATATAAAATATTTATCACATATCATAAGTTCGATATCCATATTTCGAAAATACTGATTGTAATGTAAAACTACACACAATTTATTTTCCTTACCTCCTCTAAATGAACCCTTTCCTCTACACAACTGTACTCAACTCGTACACTATGAACTTGTGACGTCACCGCATTTAGTCGTTAGATATTATTTAATCAATTATTCATGAAAATGAATGTGGAGAATAAAAGTTCTAATTCACTTCAATTCATGGATATACATATATCTGTACACATTTATTATATTTGTGGAGATATCTAATCGGCTACTAGTATTTCTCAAGGGATGGCTTGCTTGTGGGAAGTTTTTGTATTATTAAAAAATATTTTTTTTACATGTGCTCTTGAATTAATTAGTAAGATTTTTTACCATGTAGGAAAATACTTTCAAAATAGTAATTAAAATTGGTTGAACTTTTAAAGAAGTTTGTGTCTAACTGGATGGTTAGTTATTGTTTTTAAATTTTAATTTACAAATGGTGGAATTTTTATTCCAGTCTAGATAAAAAATTGATTTGTCATTTTTAAATGAAATTGAAAGTGATTTCATGTGTTTACTTAAAATTATGAATTCAATTGACAGATGTGTGTGAATTTTTGAATAAATATTGTAGAGGTACGATGCTTTGTAGGAATAATGAGCAAATATTTTTTTTAAAGAATTGTGCTTGATATTTGTCATATTTTCTAAGAAATAATAACCATTGATCTATACTCTATTTGCTCCTAAGTTTTTTGTTTTCTTTTGAGGTTTCAGAATCCTTGTTGATGCTCTTGGAGGTTATTGACTTTATAATTCATTGTTTTACTTAAGATTTAGTGGAAAAATTAGATTTTTTTATTTTAAGCAAATCATGTCCAATTGGTGCCCTTAAATGGACCTAGAGTGTCTAAGGCTAAAAGTTGTCAAACCTTGGCATGGCACATACAAAATGATTAAAAAATTCATCAATATCTAATTTATTGCATTTATATATACAATAAATATTAATATCTCTACATCACCTATCAACTGAACAAAAAATAAAGAAAAAAAAAGAGATTTTTTTTCTTCTAAAAATAAATATAAAAAAATACTATAATAAATAAAACACAACAAAATTAATAACTACAGCAATTATTCTAACGGAAAAATAGATTTAGGAGAATAGAAAATAAATGGACATACAGTGCAACAGTACAGTCACAAGCAAATACGAGAAAGAATAATTTTATTTTCGCATAAATTTATTATTTTATATTTTTGGTCAGCATCGATAATTTGTCATAAAACCGAGTATTATCAAGAGTGTATGTACATCGTTGTTCCCATTTTCAATATTTATATGTAAATTTTTGTTGCTTGTGTCTATGGTTATGGAGGAAATTATTTTTTTCCTCCTCTTTCACTCTCCATCCAAATTTCTCTGTGTATGTCGTACAGCATGAGATTCCCATAGACTAGAATTTATATTTATAAAATTGAAAATTTTCTAAATATTTTATAGAATTTTTCCTATTCTCATTCTCATGAGTAGTCAGCCATACACACACACACACACACACACACATATTTCGATGTTTTTTGGTCCCGTTGTTTTGGGTCTTGTAGTAAAAACCAAAAAAGTGAATTTAAATTTGCTCAATTTTTCACGTTAGCTGTGGAATGGGGACAACACTAGAGATGTTTTTGAAGGGACACAGCACATAGAAATGGACATAAAATGTATAAATTATATTTTTTGAGATATGTATAAATTTGATTACAACCAAAATTGTACTCGAATGTTGTACATGGAAATTCATTTATGAATATCGAATAATTAAATTTTAAAATTTTCTGTTCTGTGAGTGAAAAAGTGAGAAATTTTTCAGTGTATATATTTTTTTGAGGATGTTGAGGAGGGAAAAATTGACTTTGGAATTGAGAAATAAAATTTATTTGATTTTCTGATGGAGAATATTGTTGCAAAAAATGTGGACTAAAGGGATAATTTTTTATTAAATTTCAAAATACACAGATGTAAAAATGAAGACTGTATTAAAGTGAATGTATAATACTGTAGAATTCCGATAAGTTGTGTGCTGAATCACAATTTTTTTTTAATTTTTCTCACAAAAAAAGTTTAATTCCTGCCTTAACTCCATGCTACATCTACTAGTACCTCTCAATATAAATAATGCACAGTATCCATTCGTTCGTTTATTCTAAAAAAGAAATCCACTTTTGCTGTTTGTTTTATATAGAAAATTAGAGAGTTTCAATGCTCAACTATTGTATTTTATTTATATATGTGACATTCTATTGAGACTATAATCAAATTATTTTATACACATATTCATAATTTGATTCAAGTATAACATTGCACCATTTAAAATAATAACATTATCGATTACACGCTCTACTAATTTGCTTTATACTTAAATAATAATAATATATATGAATGCACAATAATTTTATTGCTGCAGTAACAAAAAGTTGCATTAAGATGAAAATTTTCAAGAGTTTAAAAAAATATTTTTTTTTTCTCAAGACCAGCATGAGTCACGACTAGTTTCTCTAAATTAGTTAATTACTCTCTCCTCTTTAATTTTTAATTTCACATTTTTTCTTTAATTTTTATTAAATAATAGATTTCATAGTCACAACCGTCATTAATATCACGCCATGTCTATAAATTTTCATATTTATTTTAGAGCAACAATAAAATAATTTACATCTATAAATCGTACATATTAATAACATGGCATGACTGAATAGTTCACCAAAGTATCAAAACCTGACTCAAAAAGTATCATGCACAAGACCCCAGACAACAAAGCATCATGCGAACAGTATAAAATTTTATTTAGTCACATGAACATTTTCACGTTCGTTTGATCTTCTTTCTTCACATTTTTATTCGTAATTTTTCTTTTTTAAAAAAATTATATATTTTATTGCAATTAAGAAGAATTTCTTTTTTCGTTTTTCAAGTTGAGAGTAGCGGAATGGATTGTAGATTTTGTAGTGAGGAATTACAATGAAAAATGTGTTTTTTTATCATACCTCATTAATTGTTAAATTTCCTTGAAATCTATGAAGGTGTTAGGAGTAATGGGATAATTTTGAGGAACGTGAATAGTTCTTGGAAATTGCTATTGATGTTGCAGTTTTATTGACTATTAGTGTCAGTATTGATTGAAATTTTACATTTTTATATGCTAGTAATTTAGTTAAATATGATGAAAGCAGATCTAACGGGAACCGATAGCAAGATTTGATAACAAAAATTGTAGGTCACTAAAAAAATTTAAAATATATACTAAAATTGAAAAAAAAACAGCCAACAGTCCACCACATGATTGTGACAAATCTCTCCCAAAGTTGAAATAATGGAACACAAAAAAAACAGATATCAATTAATAAAACCCCATATCCATTTACGTACACATTATTATATCTCTATCACATAATAATTATGAACATGTCATAAAAACACAATAGACTTATTAACAATAAAAAAATCCCAATGTCTTCCTTAAATTGATTATTCAATGCACAAATATTAATCGATTTTTTTAATTTTTTTAATCAGTTCTCTCACCTTGAATACAACTCTTTATTTAACATCTTAAAGTATCAGCTACTGATTTATGATTATAAGCTTTCAAAAAAGTGAACAAATTATAGGATTAATGGTTATTATATACATACAAATGGGTCGATAACAATTTACATCGAATTTATGTGTCTTGGATATGTATCGAAGGTAATGCCTTCGATAAATATATTGACAAATGGTTTTGACTTGTTGGATTTTAATAGGTGATTTAGGACAAATTGATAGAAAGTATGATTGATTGAAATTTATAGTGGAGAGTTATTTTATGTACGGAGGGGGTCTAGTCTTAAATTCTTTTGAAAGTTTTAATTAAAAGTGCTTTATTTACCTTATAAAAATTAATAATTTCCTTAACAACCTACAAACGCAATTCTAAATCACAATTTATGCAATTCAATACCCAATAAAATATTTCCCATAATTTCAATTTTATTTCTGCCTTTAATAAACCTTGAACCTCTTTGCTCTTTTATTATTAATTACTAGCGATGTAATAATTATTTTACACAATTAAGTACTAAATTTAAATAAAAATACATCATCATCATCATCGTTATAATCATCTTGAATTTTTTTTAATTATATCAACCTCTATTACTGCCTTTTTTCAATTTACTGTAATTAATAACTTATTTGTGAATAAATCTCTTTTTAATCAAGACAGAACTGTATACATGGGATGGGATTTTGAGGGAAATTGGATGAAGATATTAAGGGGGTTGAATGGTGAAGATTTAAAAAAAATTTCAAAATAAATAGCAACGGTTTAATGTTGATTAACTGTTAAGACTGAGCTTAGATACCTTAAAAATTAAAATCATGATGAATTACTTAATTTGACATCTTTACACCCCCAATATATACATTTCAAAAAAAATCAAATTGAAAGTCACAATTCCCCTCATATCATATCTCAAACTGCAATATATAAAAAAAAAATAATTTTTTGTTGTGTGTAAATTTAATTACATTTTTTTCCTACTCATTCGCAACAATTTAATTTTAATTTTTTCATTTTCTGTTCAAACTCTTTGTATTACAATTAATGCATGTGCACATAGAATTTAGCATTGAAATAATTGTAATTATCTGAGGCAAGGTGTGCGGATTTTATAATAATAATAAAATAATAATCATATTGTATAGTCGAGATAGAAAAAAATTCTCATTTATTATAAAATAAATAACTTCATAGATACGCTAACAACATGTACATACAAATTTTCTGCAATAAATAAGCACAATGTGTAGACTACGTTAAGGCAAGAAAATAAAACATTTTGAGGAAATTCTCGACGTCTTCTTCTTGGTTTTCTTCTTTCTTTCTGCTTTGAATTAAATTGTTAGATAATGTGCACTTACTATACAAATTATGTTGAAAACAAAGGAATGAGTTGAAATATTTGAAGATCTTAAATGAAATTTAAAGCGCATTTTGAGTTAAAATTTTTTAAAACTTTCTTCAGGAAAACTTCAAGTTCAACTCCATTTTATAATTTATATTCATATTAAGCCATCAAAGCTCACGTAATACTAATTAGACTCACAAGTTGTGACTGCATCATTTAGTGAATAAAACGACAATTATTCGAAATTAATTTTGATAGCCTCAATATCCTGTACAAGACTCAATACTACATCTCTTAATGACACCAATGAATTTGCATATTTCTTAAATTTAAAGACACCCAAATCGAATTAATACAAACATCAAAAAGGCTTAAAAATTTCTCACAAAAAAAAGCTGCTATAAACAATTTTGTAATTCTTGTGTAAATATATGCACATATTTATGTCGATTCGTATGTTTGGGAAGGAAATTTATATTTTTTACGAGTAATTTTTTATAACAACTTTGATTACACGAAAAATAAAGAAGAAGAAATGCAAAAGAAGAAAAAGAAGGAATTGTAGATTATTGGCGAGGGGAGGGGGTGTAATATATATAATGAATGTAAATGCAGCAACAATACAATTTAAATTAAATTCTCGTTATGTGATTTTTTACTTCAATTTTATTTTACTTTGTGAATTTTTTTTTTCTTCTTTTTTACTTCTTTTATTTGGTCTTATTATAAAAAATTGTTTCTTAACACGTGCAGTTTATATATAAATATAAATAATAACATGAATAAGAAGAAGAATAAAGAGTCTAGGTGAGGAAACTAAATTCAATTTGGTGATCAAAAAAAAAAAAAAAAAATTAAAAAATTTTTTAAATTTTTTTTTTTTAGGAACTAAACTTTTAAAATATTTTAGAAAAAAAAATTGATAAATTTCGAATTAAGTTTAGTAGAAAATTGAGAAATTTAAAAGATTTGTAATTTAAGAAAAAAATTAATATACCAAAAAGCTTTGAAAAAAGTCTGAAAATTGCCATCCCTAGGCATAAACAGTAGCACTAATAATAGCAGCAACTTTGTATTGTAGAAAAACATAAAAAAACTCACATTTAACATAAAAGCAAAACTAGAGAAACAGAATTTTAAAGAATCAAGTAAGCAAGTCAGCAAGCAACAGCGAAGAAAAATACACTGCACATTATAGTCTGAAGTGTTGTATTATAAGTCTGATATCAAGTTGAAAAATACTTAATTCGCTTAATGGTCGATAATAAAATGCAAGGAGGCTCCCCTTCAGCAAGTGCTACTGTATTTCTGTTTGGGCTGCTGCTACTGTTTTTTTCTCTTGCCTTCAATAAATGCCCGAGCTTCAGATTGACCTAAACTATATGATTATGCAAATTGTGTGTCTGCTGTTGTTCTGCTCTTGCATCTTAATAGCTTTTTTTTGTGCGATGTCTACATTCTCGTTCACATTATTAATGTTACATACGTACGGACATACACACATCTGCACTTTGAGCATTGAATTTATTTTTTTTATAAATAATTTTTTATGAGCTTTATTTTTTTTCCATCGCCAAACATGATTTCAACATTTAAATTATAAGAAAAAAAAATATATAATAAAATTGTAGGCTTCTGGACTGGATAACAATTGATTGCTGCCTTTATTTCTCTGAATTTTCTCTCCATCTCACTCACTCAACTCTTTTTCTGCTGTCTTCATGATTGTTTAACATGAATTTTTCCAATTCAACTTTTTTTCGCAACCTTTTTCTTGTGCTGTTATCACCATAATTTGAAATTCGTACTTTTACTAACATGTGTGTGAAATCTTTTTAAAGAAGAAAATTAATATTTTTTTGTGAATATTATAATTTTTGACTTGCTGTTGGGTGATTTTGGAAGGAAGTTTAAGGGATTTATAGTGGATTTATACATTTGAATTTCGATTAATAATTTTTTTAAATTTGTGGTGCAAAAAACTGGTTGAAACTTAAATTAGTAAATCAAAACTCTTTATAGTTATCCAATAATTTCGTTTCTTTTAATATTTTCCCTCCAATAAATTTTTAAATACTTTTTCAATTCTAAAATTTCATTGCATGTCACTCAAAAATTCTAATCTGATTCCATTGCTACGCACTTTTCGTTATCTTGACCAAATGTCAAACATAAACCCCTCAAAAAAACTCATTAATTACTTTCTTAATGAATTTCAAATTTAAAGATAATTTCAAACTTGAAGTCTACAAAATTTCATAAAATTTCAATAAGAAGACAATTAATTAAAATTTGATCAAAATTACCAAAAATGACTTGCAGCAAAATTTTAAAAACAAACAAATAGAAAATATTATCTTGATAGCCTTATTAGCAGAAATTGCTACTTCATTGCATAACGAAAAAATTTGTAGACGCAGTGATAATTTGAATTTGGATAACTTTAATCAGATGATGTTTTTTGCTTACCAACTAGCTTGCTGTTTTGTCGAGATAATCTTGCTTGGAGCCAAAAAAATATATTAAAATATGCGCTTGAAATTCTCAGCAATGACTTTCGCATTATTCATAAAATTAAAATTCAATTCAATTCAAAAAAATAAAAAAATCTAACAATAATACTTTAAAAACATATATTTAATCTATATCTCGTAAATATGTACATACTTTCATATTATGTTAATTTCTTTTTTGTTGTAGACTAAAACAAAATCCAACGAATTGAATGTAAGTAGCTCAAAAAATAAAAACTAAAAAATGAATATCTATAAAACATATAATAATAATGATTGATGTAACATTTTATACAGCTTATGCCTTTTGTTTTGTTTCTGATTTATGATACAGAAAAAAAATATTTTTATTTAAAAGTAATAAAAAAGAAGTACGAAAAAAATAAAATATTTTTTTATGCCTTCTGGCAATCTACAACAAAATAACAATAATAATAAGTAATATAATAATAATAAAAAAAATGTGCATGCTAATACTTTACCCATGCGTAAAAATACTTATTTCAACAATAACATGAATTGTGCGTTTTCTTTTACAATTTCAATATCTACATATTGTGTATGAATATACACAACATTTCTGATTAAATATCCCTTGCAGTAAATAAATTTCTTTTAATCTCATTTTATTTTCTTTTGTACTTTTTTGTTTTGCAACTTCTCGGGTTTATTTTCTTGTGTTTGCATTGCATTTAGTGAGTCAGTAAGGCATTAAAATATTTTAATTTTTTATTAAAGTATTCTTCCGTGCGTTGATGGTTTTATTTTATTTTCTTTTTTGATGTTTTTTGAGTTGCTACTAGTTGTGTGATTTTGATGGATATTGTGTGATGAAGAATTTTAAAAGTAGACAAATTTTTGTATTTTTTGTATCTCAGATGTCAATATTATTTAAGAGGTCGTTCATAGTTGATGTCCAAGGGGCTTAAGATCGAGAATAAAAGTTTCCTGGATTTATTTTGTTCTTTTTTGAAAAATGAACTTTAGGTTCAAATGTCATTTATGAACGACGCCTAAGGGACCATTCACTTAGTACGTTACGTAAAAAACGACTTTTTAGACCCTCCTACCCCCTCGTTATGCTTTTTGTATGAAAATTATTTTCTTTTGTTTGATCTTTGACAAAATCTTAGACCCCCTCCCCTAAAAATCGAACGTACTAAGTGAACGGCCCCTAATGAAATTTGAAGGAAAAAAAATTAAAATTTAATTCCAAAGTAAACTTAGTTACTTCAGTTCAGCCAAGAAGTTCAAACCCCATTAACATTCCAATCAACAAAAATTTTTCGTTTCGTTAAGTTCAAAATATTTTAATTGAGACTTCAATCATAATAATATATATGTACATACACACAATAATAATTGCGAATATAATAATTTAAAGAAAACAAAATTATTGTTTATATCTGATGTGTGCAATTCAAACATTGTGTCCGTTACAGTTTCCAAATAAAAGTGCAAAAATGACATTTTTTGTCTGTCTGCCATGCAAAATTCGAAATTAAATACCCCTTGTTCGAAAATTCGAAAAAATTTAAATTCAAATTAAAGCATTATCCTGTAGAATTTATCAAAGTAAATAATTGAATCCATGATTAAGGACTAAGATGATGTCAAATAAGTGATAAAAATCTAAAATAGATATTAAATTCAAGAAATAGCGTAACGTATTTTTTTGAATTTTCAATTTTCGAATAAACTTAATTGAATACCCCTAGACTTTCGATAAGTCTGTCGAACATGAATTGCGCACATCAGGTTTATATTTATTAAAAATGCACGATCTTAGTCATTACGTAATAGAAGTACTGTCGCTTAATTCGAGTGAAGTATAAAAGGGCCTGTTAGATAGATACAAATAGTCATTGTTTGTTCCTATGAGAAATTATTTTTATTTAACTAGTTGATTTATGGAAGTGAATAAGATGAAAAATAAATAAAAAATAATTGAGGGATTCTACGAGAATGTTAGAGATTTTTTCAAGGCTTTTTTTGTGAGGTGTTTTTGGGTAGGTTGAAATTTATATTGTTTAATACATTTTTGAAGTTTTTGAAAATTTGAATTTTTGCTTTGAAAATTGACTTTTATAACAAGTATTTTCTTCACTTTAGTTGAAATTTGATGCAATTATTAAATTTTAAAATAACAAAAGATTTAACAAATGAAACGAAATGAATATATCAAAAATAAAATTTTTTTACACTTTATCTTTCATCGAACTCGATTGCATCACAATTAGTAGGGTTTTCAATCCCGGGATCCCGAATCCCGGGATCCCGGGATCCCGCTGTTTTTTCAGTAACCTAATCCCGGGTTTGAAAACAGTGTCAATCCCGGGATTACGGGATTGAAAATTTCCTTAAATTTACAAAAATTAACGATGAAAAAAAAATTTTTTTAAACTTTTTTTTCTACAAAAATAATTTTCTGACTAAAATTAATTAAAAACAATGAGTTTTTAAATTGATAAATCAAAAAAAATTTCTAGATTTATTTTATAATTGAGCTTATATTTAAGCAAGAATTTCGATTCTTGAAAAATGAAGGAAAAATCACGATAAGTTCAATTTTTTTTTAAAATAAAGTTAAACTAGATCAAACTTCGATTGACACCACAAATTTCGAATAAAATAAAGATTTTGTATAAAACTTAAAAGAGTTGACTTTGAAACAAAAAATGTGAAAATTTTCGTTAAAAATTGATGAAATTTAATTGCTGATAGGGACTTTTTATTAATCTTTTGGATGGAAGAATAATTCCAATTGTAAAATTAAAGAAGATTTGAAGCATAAAATAACTTAAAATAATACTCAAAGAAATTTAATTGCAAACTCTTTTAACTTTCCTACAAAATTTTGGAGCAAACCGAAATTTGATCTAAACTTTATTTTGAGAAAAAAAAAAAATATATTTTTAGGTATTCAAAACTTGATTTGTATGAAAATTTGTTGTTGAGATTTTTAAATTCAAGAGTTAAATGGCTTTGCAATTTTAAGGAAAATTTTATAGAAAAAATTAATTTTGAAAAGATAAATTTAATCAAAAAAATCAAAATTTTTTTAAAAGTAAAAGCTAATGATTAAAATTTCTAGACACTACATAGATAAAACTTATAGTTTTGCTTAGAAAAACCCATTAGTATTAAAACAATACTTTTTCATAAGCTAAAAAATTAATTTTTACTCATTTTTTCTTGATTTTTTCCAGAGTTGAAAAAGCAGATATCTGTTAACAGATTCAAAGACAGATTTGCTACAGAAATTACCTTTATACAGACAGAATCTGCGAACAGAAAGTTTTTTTTCATCTGCATACAGATGATCTGTTTACAGATATCATCTGCAAACAGATAGATTCTGCTCATCTGTTTTGCAGATGGATGCAGATTCTATTGTTCTTTTTGCAGATATCTGTTTTCTGCATTCAGATTTTATCTGCATGCAGATAATGTCTGCATACAGATGATCTGCATGCAGATGAAAAAAATCTTTCCGAGAACAGATAATATCTGTATACAGAAAATGTATTTTTACAGATATATGTCAGATTTCAACTCTGATTTTTTCTTTTGAAATTCAATCCCGGGATTCCCCGGGATCCCGGGTTCAGAATTTTTGAATACCGTAATCCCGGGATTGAAATTTTGGTCCGGGATTGAAAACCCTAACAATTAGAGAGAATATAAAAAAAATAACAATAGGAAAAAATATAAATACAATAAAAATTTTATTAAAAAAATTTCACAAAAGAAATAAATTCCTGAAATAATAATAAAAAAAGATTAAAATGAGAACAGCGTTACGGAATTGTTTTATATTGAATCGTATAGTAAAATTTCTCAATTATTATAAAATAAATTTCTTCAATTATTATTTACTTTTATTACAAAACTCTATTTTTTATTTCACTTTGAACTGAACTCGAAATGAATACGCAGTGAATGAAAGTATGTACTTAAGTAAATATGTGGAAATAATTTGCTTACTTACATATATTATAATAATAAAAATAATAAATTTAAAACACGCTTTTGTATTTGATGTAAGAAATAAATTGTTTTGCATGCTGTAAATACGAGTTGAGAAATTATGTCTGTTAGTAGAGCGCATTTTAAACATTATTTGTGTAATATGAGTTGATAGTGATGATGATTAGTGCGTTTTTTTGTTATGAAATGGTAATTATTTAATTGTCATTTAATTTTAAATGCTGTAGACGGGGTCCTCGATTTGAATTGTTTCGATTTGAATAACCAAAAATTTCCTATACAAAAGTTCAAATTTTCATTTTTAATGGTCATTTTTCATATGTTTTGATTTGATCAAATTGTAATTAGTATCCTAATTGATATATAATTATGATGAATATATTTTTTGAGAGGTTCTGAGATTTTTGGCTCAATTTTTAAAGCTTATGAAAGATGTTCAAGATTTCTGAAATTTGCTGGTATTCAATAGTTAATTGCTCGAATCTCATCCTTACAAAAAAAAATTCTCAGATCCCCTCAAAAAAAATTTTTCAAACTTTAACATACCCAAAACAAGACAGTAATTTCAGTTGAAACAATATAAATGTGTATAAATTCACTGCCCTTGTATAATATTCAGCAGCAACAACAACAACAAAATATAAACTTTTATTTATTCCATAAAAATGCACATTAAAAATAAATTTAATTACAGCTGCAATTCAAAACTAAAAAAAAAAAAAAAAAATGTAAAAAAAGTTGTTAAAGAAAGAAAATGTAAATGTTGAATATTTATTAATGACGAATGTTGTGTACAATATTATAAATGTAAGTTAAAAACTTTAGTAAGAGTTGAAATGGCAACAACAAGCTACAAGCGATGCCTGTTTAGTGGAAATGAAAGAGAGCATTTGTTAGTAATCAAGACAAATTATCGTCATAATTTTTATGACTTCCATTGTGCACATTACATTGCACACTATTTTTTTTTTCGCCATATATATTCATATTTTATTATTATTATTTTTATAAGTATATACGCTCGAATATGTTATTATTATTATTTTATTTTTGTTAAGCAAAATTTTTGTCGGTGCTGCAAATTTTTATTTTATTTCTCACAATACACACTCTTTTTATTATTATTATATATTTTTTGTTATTTTTCTGCTGCTATTTTCTTGATGAAACAATTTTAGCGTTTATCACGTCGCAATCAAGGTTATGTTAAGGTAGTCTAGCTTCATGAATAATTGTTGATTGAGGTGTTTTACATTTAGTCAATTAGTGAAATAATTTTTGTTTGTTATGGCAAGCAAAGATGTGGACGGGGACGAATTTTTTAGTTTTCATATTTTTACCATATAAAACTAATTCAATGGCTTTTTTACTCAAAAGGATCGGATAATCGAGACGAAATCCGGTACCAAGACGTTGTGAGGCCAGCACCAAGCTGGCATAAAATTTAAGCAGAAATAGTGCTGGTCTCACTGTGGCTTGGTGACGGATTTCATTACGATTATCCGAATTGTGCCTTTCGGGTTACATAAAAATCTAATTCAATGGCTTTTGATCTTGAAAAATTTTTGATTTGAATAAAAATTCAGAAAATAAAATGGAATTTTTGGAATTTATTTTGTGGCCTGCAATGCTAATAAGGTAGTTCAACTCTTAATCTTAAAACGTTTAAAATAATTAACAAAAATTATTTAAATCAAATGAAATGAAAAATGCAGTAATAGTTAATATAAAATTATTGCTTTTACTGTAAGGGGCCATTCACTTAGTACGTTCACTTTTTAGGTTGGAGGGGGGTCTAGGATTATATAACAAGTCAAACAAATGAAAAAGATCATACAAAAAACATAACAGGAGGGAGGAGGGAAGGTCTAAAAGTCGTTTTTTGCGTAACGCACTAAGTGAACGAACCCTAAGTGAAAAAGTGGGATTTTCCCCAAAAAAAAGTTAGTATCAATAAAAGACTTGTGATAATAGGTTTTGATTCACATGGAAAATCCAAATTATAGTTCACAGTTTTGAGTGGTGGGCAAATACTTGAGATATACACTAGAAGTAAAAGTTTGAAGTATCTAAAATTATTCACAAGATTAAAATTTAGAAGTGTGATTTTGTAAAAATGTAAAACTTAGAATGATAAAAAAATTAATTTAAGATATAAACTTACTTACATATAAGTTCATGTAACTGATCAACGCTGCTTAAAACTCAATAAATTTATCATAAATTAAACCAGAAATATAAAATGGGAAGGTGTGACAGCAGACTAAGAAGAATTGCTAATAAATATAAAAAGTCATCATCTGCAATTATTCATTGCGTGAATTAATCAGAGAAGAAATTTATGAAAAGTAAACTTAATAATTAATATGAAGCTGTATGTAATTCAGACATGCCCTATTCTTCGAAAAAAAAAAAATATATAAAAAGAAAAGAAAAAAAAGTAAAAACAATATTAATTACAATTATTGAAAATAACATGCCTTGGTAACGAACCCGAAAAAAAAATATATATTAAAAATGTATATCACATATAAATTTATATCTATACGTATATACGCCTCTACTGCGTTCTACTCGACAGAATTCTACAATTTATCATAATATACCCGAGCACATATCAAAGCACATTTTTGTTATAATAAATAATTCTTTTTTTTTTAATTCAAAATGTTGACTATATATGTTATTAACTAGAGATGGTAACTTTCTTTACTGTGGAAAATTCTGTGGTGGATTTTTAGGTTTATGAAGTTGATTGAGAGTTCTTGAGATTTATTGAATTGACTGAATACTAAATTAAATTTAATTAGAATTGCAAATTTTATATGACAGATCATTTATATTATAAAGATTTAAATTTTTTAAAATTATCCCCTGCTAATCTAGTTGCAAGAATGTTGAATAAAATTATTAATCCTTCAACTTAACTAGTTAAGAAATATTTTACTGAAAATTTTAACATCAAGTTACCACCCCTCCCACCATTCCTTATGAAATATACTCACAGTAATAACGTGAACAAAAAAAAAAAAATATTTCGTACAAAATTCTCTATTGAGAACATAAACAGAACCAAAGAGAGAACAAAAATAAAACTGTATGAAAATGTACATTAAGCATAGGTGGCTGCTATTATACATTTCATATAAATGTATAATATTCATTTTTTTCTTAAATAATAATATCATATCCAAACAACATAAGTCATTAATCATGTATACTCACAAAAATTTTATGTTTTTAATGTGTGTAGATATTCTGTATTTTATACTTCTTATTAATAATATCAGTATCTATGTGCGTATACTTTTTATTCCTTTTTTGCTGCTACTGTAAGGTGGTGGTTACCAATACAAATACACATGTGTGTAACGTGAAACACACGGCTAATGAAAGGAAAATATTTATTTTTTTTTTATATTTTTCTATAAAATATAATTTTATATTTGTTAAGAGCGGCGGTTTTTCAAGCTAAATTTTTTATTACGACTAGTAATTTAATTTCTTTTTTTTTGCTGTATATTAAATATTATATATGTTTTTATAGTGATGGTTAACGAACTGACAAGGGATGGGTCGATTAAAATTTTTTGAACTTGGAATTTCAAAATTTGTGCAGTTTTTGAATGAAAATTTAACTTACACAATTATTTTATGATTTTGGCATTTAAAACAATGTTGTTTTTAATAAAAAATGAAATTTTACTCCTTTAGAAAGGTTAAAAAAATCAATTACTGAGAGTTGACTGAGATATTTTGATATTTAAAAATTTAAGAATTAAAGACTTTAACTAAATTTTCAAAAACTTTTTACAATTAAATTCAATAAATATCTACCAAATATTCAATAAGTTTCCATCCCTTTCCAAAAAAATGCACTCAAAAACCCTTTCCTTATTCATTGCAGTCAGATCCTCACAACTAATAACATTTTTACATTCACATTTCCTCATTCTCCACCAATATTTTTTTATATATCGTCAGATTGTACATTCATAATCTATCTACATACACATGATATGCACATTACCAATTCTTCCATATTCATTTATAAATATTTTTTCAATAATTCATTAGCATGGAAAAACTAGCCATTTGGCATTACATATGTATAAATGAATGGATGGACTCAAACTCTGCGGTAAATATATGCGGTAGGGGACGAAGAAGGAGGTATAAGAAGAATTGATGTACTTACAATATTGAATCAGACGAAAATTATTATTGACATGAATTTTTTAGATATCTAATCAATTATTGAGGTAGAAATAACAAAAAAAAAATGTGAGCGATTACGTTATGAACATTATATTTTATTATATGTGATGTGCGGTGGGTTGTGTTTCTTTTAAAAAATTTATTAATTGATAATTTTTCCTTTAGAAACTTTTTCTTCTTTGATGATATTTTTTTTTTCATTTCTGTTCAATTTAATCGCTATAAATAAAATGTTCATACCTCATACGTACATACATCTATACTTCATTTAACATGAAGAATAATTTTTTTTTTTGTATTTATTTAATCGAGTTTAAAAAATTCCACTTAGAGATAGACTGACATAAAGTTAAGTGACTTTTCTTAATCATTCAATTATTGATAAACTGTTTAAACGGATGAGGGAGAGAGATGGAGAGAAACGAGAGAATAATCGATATTGATTAGTTATTCATTTACTTTATAATAAATTTATATTTTTAGTGAAAATTCTAGTGAAATATAAAAGTTGAATTAAAAGTTGAAGGAGCTTTTCTGAGAGGTCATTAATAAATGAATTTGAATATTTTATTAAAAAAATTATTATTTAATTTAAAGCTACACATTTTTAATTTTCTTATAAAATCATCAAATTATTTTTTTGAAGGATAAAAATTTTAGAAAAAAAATATATATATTTTTCTAACGCTTTTCCTTGATTACTTTACTTTATTCCATTATTTAATTTTTCAAACATTATTTTTCATCTTTCTTATTCAGTCGAAAAAATATTAAATCTACAAAAAGGTGTGGAATGAAAATTAACTTTTTTTTTCATTCGACGATCACCTTCAATCTATTTTTTCATTAAATATTTACAATAAAATTCATCGTAAGCTAATGGATAGTTTAAAATCATTCCACAGTAAATGCAGTAAAAGACAATGTAAAGGAAAAAAAAAATATAATAATTAAAATAAAATTAAATTTTCGTTATCAACGTCGTCTCGAGCACTAGCGAGTGGATATGGGTGTAAGGGGCATTTCCATTGGCACTGAATGGACAATTTATCTATTTTTTATTATTCATTTAAATTTTTTTTATTCTCTCACTCACTTACTCATTTCATTGTACATAATATCCGGCAAGACATTCAATTAACTACAATAATTTCCTCAATAATAGCAATTTTGCTATCAATCAAACTTTAATGTCCATTTCTCGTAGAATAAAAAAATGTTTAATAATTTTACAATTTTTAGCGCATTTTTGGAAACTTGTTTTCAAAAAGGAAGCTCAATCATACACTTTGATCGGCAGCAAAAAATCGAAGATCGAGATCTCATGATCTAGACATCGTAGAGAGCTCCGGTTTGTTTTATTAGCTTCGTTTCATCGAGTTATTTGCGGCAAATATATTTAGAAGTCCCAAATTTGTGTTTAAACACCTTAATTAATTAATTTTTAATTTCACAAAGAAAAATAATCAACACATGACTGCAACTTCACGTCATAGAAATTTCAAATATTTTTTAACCGTTGACATTTGAAAATTTTTTGACCGTTATTTTTTACGAAAAGTTTTTTGTTCAGTTTTGCAAGTTATTAGTTTGTGCATAATGAAAACACACTTGTGCATGAACAATGAATGTGAGGAAATTGAAACTGAAGGGTTTTTGATTGTTGTTGTAACATTTTTGTAAAATTATCGTTATTTTTATGTAGAATATTGCAAGGTCTGTCCTGAAAGTTGATA
The DNA here is from genome assembly GCA_026123125.1 of Chironomus striatipennis. Lineage (NCBI taxonomy): Eukaryota > Metazoa > Arthropoda > Insecta > Diptera > Chironomidae > Chironomus > Chironomus striatipennis. Next base: position 34,464,647 of record CM047392.1, on the reverse strand, counting down.
TATTTTCAATTCGTAGCTTCAATTCGTAGCGATTACTGATCGCCGCGCCAAAAATGCGCTGAAGTCCCTCGATATGAAACACGAGGACTTTTGTAATTTTTTTTTTGGAATAATGAAAAATAAAGAATTTTAAATTTTCATTCAATTTAATTCACATTTCATTAAATTTTCATTCAAACAATTCATTGCATTTTGAGTGAGTTAAAAATTTATTTTTAATGCTTAGATTTTCAACTGCGCTACAGCAATTCATATCAAATTCATTTCTCACTTTACCATTATCCCATAAACTATTATCGCTTTCATATTTTAAATTTGTTCAAAACATAATAAATTAAATTCATATAAAGAAAAAAAAAACTTTTATGTTATATAATGAAAAAGTAAGAAAAATAGCAACGGAAACGTGGTCACATTCACATATATCATGAGAATGTTTGATACATGTCATAATTGTCAGAATAAAGTGATTTGTGTTCACTTACTATTCCTAGTGTCATCTATAGAATTATTTAATGTTTGGACTGTTAGTTGAGCTTTTTATGTGCGATTCTAAGTGCAAAGATGGGGTGGGATTCTGAAAAAAATTATATTTCTGTTTTATGATAAAATTCTCTATAAAAAAATATTTCTAATAATAATCCTTGACCTTATCACATTACACATTAAAAAACTGAGCAAATTTAAAATTCAAAACCTTTCTTTAAATTGCAAGTAAAAGAAAACAATAAAACTATTAAAGCAAGTCCTGCACATTTGCAATATATTTTTTGTGCACTCTTTTTCTTCCTCTTTTGGCATTCTCTTCCAGTTGATATGCAAAAAAAAAAATATAAAAAGAAATGAAAGAGCAAAAAATATCGCTTTTATGTATGGATATTATAAATTCATAGAGTTTAATGTACACTCATCAAAATTTTTATATTTTTTTATATATATAAGTAATAAAATATAATGAAAAGAAGAGAAATTGTAACAACTCAGACGGCGCCAGAGTTCTTTAGAGTGAAGAAAGAAGGAAAAAATTTATTAAATTATTGAAAATAATTGATGATTAGAGCGCAGTTTTTTGTGTGAATTATGGGAAATTTCAAGATAATTTGTAAATTAAAATTAGTAAAATTGTAAATCAATTGAGATTTGAAGTTGAATTTCAATTTGAATGTACTGAATTAAAGCTTGTAATACGAACTTAAAAAAGTTTTTAAAACTGAAACCTAATCCAAAATTTAACACAGAATAATTATTTTATTGTGAATAAAAACTTTAATCATTTTACAAAATCTTATCCCCAATTCCAATCCGCCTCCAATAAACCATTTATCTCGCAAAAATGTGCCATAAAAATTTAATATAACTTCAAAAACGAAAAGAAAATAAAAAGAGAAAAAAATTATATAAACTTAATTAAAAACGATATACATATACTTATACAATATATATATAAATTTTATTTCATATAAATATAAATTTTCTTTAATATCGAACCACTTTTATAAGTTGCAATAAAACAAAATAATAAAAAAAAAATTCTATAAAAATTTATTACATTTCATATTTCAACGGAACAGTTACGGAGTTTTTAAGAGCATTATATTGAGTATTTTTGGAACGGATGTGAATGTTCTGTTTTTCCTTTTTTCTACTTCTATTCTTTCCACGTTTTTTCTTTATTTTTGTGTGTATGTGATGGGGTTGTTGTTTAAAAAATATGTACACATATAAATAATATAAAAAAAACTTTTACGATCTTCTCGTCATTCCTTTATTTTTATGAATTACATTTTTAATCAATCATGCACCTTCGAAACTATTTTTTTATTATTATTGTATATAAAACAATTCAATCTTTATTACCATCAGCGAATGTGCTTTTAGCATCAATTTGATGTCTTAAGTTTTATACAATTTTTTTTAATGTCATTATTATTGTTTATCGTTGTTGCTGTTGGCACTTTAACATAGTCTTAATGTTGATGCACTCCTTTATTGCCTCAAATTTATTGACACGATCTGTAAATTTGTAGAAAATTGATGCTCACTTCTTCAGTTAATAATGATTTTATTAAAGAATAATTTTTGTATGTCAATGTGAATTGGAAATGGGATTGTAGATCGGCGTAAAATTACTTGAAAGGCATATCATTGATAATTTTATGCTTTTATGGAGGAGTGTGCTATGTGATGAAGATTGAGTGAATTATGGATGTATTGAGATTTTGTCAGAATTTTATTAAGACTAAAAATTGAAAAAATGGAAATATTCTTGTAAAATTCAAATTTATTTATTTTTTAATTAATTTTTTTTAAATAAACTTTTTAATTTTCATACAAAAATGCAGTTTAAAATTTCAAATACCCAAAAAAAATTTAATTTAACATAAAAGGTCATGACACCAACCTACCATTTTTTCAACAGCACTTTTCTATGCATTTTTATTGTTATTATTATTATTTTTTTTTTTTTTTGTAAAAGTGCAATATCCGTATAATTTTATAATTCAATTTTCAATCATTTATTTTTTGTGTGCATTTTCTTTATTTCATTTCTTTTCATATATCGCATAAAATTCACACACAAGTACACATGGCAGCAACAACAGCAGCCCATAAATGTCATATAATTTCAAACTGTACAAAATTGTAGTGTATATGTCAAATAATTAGTTAATTGAGGACATTTAATATGAAATGCTACAGCTAAAGTGAGATTGCAGACACCATTATAAGATTTTCACAATAATAATTCACAATTAGATAATGATTCTGATATTAAAAATTAAAAGAGTGCATTTGTATTGAAAATTTTCGAGATTTTGCCTCAGCAACAACACAGCCGGAATGGTCGGGGGTAGGGCGGATGATGGTTGAGGATGAGTAAAATGATAATTAGGCATAAAATACACTTATCATATATTCAAATGTCAGAAAATAAATTTTCTTGTCAATTGTAGACACACGTATATACATGACATTATAATATAATCTCAAATTGATATTGGTAACAAATTTAATGGGAAAACATGATAATTATTATTAATTGTATATAAATATTTACCTACATCTACATATCTGCGAGATATTTCACCTCACACTTGAAGCTGCAAGCAAAACTAAAACTAGCTTGTTGAGTAAAGGTTTAATTTAATTGCTGATTGAGTTCTACGAAAAAAGGTTTATGATATCAATTAAATGCAAATCTTTGCTCGCTCTCATGCTACAATAAAATCACAAATTAAAATTTTTTTATTATTATTTTTTTGTTTTTATTCATACATATTCGTGCTGATTGACTCTTGTGAGATTATTATTATTGATATTACTTGTTATTATTGTTGTTGAGTTGATTTTTTATGTGAAAATATTAATGCATTTGTATGCGGTTATGAAATTAGATTGACTGACTGACTGACATTGGAGGGTTTAATGTGGATTATATAAAATTATTATTATGGCTATAAATAGGTTTTAAATGACCTGATTTTAATTTTAAATCGGGATTCATTTGTTGCATTAAGTTAAACATAGGATAATAAAATTATTTTGATCTATTTGTAGAATAAACTCTTAGGTCAAAAAATCAGGGAACTAGCCAGGAGAGGGTCCAAAAGGGTATAGATTCTTTTATAAGAGAAATTTCTTCATTTTATTACGGTTGTTCGAGATAAAAAGAATTTGAACTCCTCCAAAAATTTTCTTTCATAAAAAAATATTACCCCCCTAGAAAAAATTCTGGCTCTAAACCTGACAAATATTTAAGTTCTTCTTAATAATTCATAATTTAAAAATCCATTTCCAGCACAAATTGCGCTTTAATCACCTACTATTAAATTTTATCCAACAACTTATCGACTTCTAAGATTTTATTTTTCCACTTTTCTCCCCTCTTCTTCTAAGTAACTCATTTAACTCATTTTTCCATATAATAAACAATATTTTTTGCATATTAATGGCTAAAGGATATACATTCATACACATCTATATAAAAGTTATTGTAAGGTGTAATTTTTGCTCATTGAAATTTGCATTCAACGTCATTTATCGATAGTCTTATTAAATTTCAGAGTTAATAACAATATATTATTGAATTGAGCATTAAATAATATTGAAATCGGTTTGCATGTTATGCATCAATAATACTTCTCAAATGCACATACTTACCTCACTCCTCTTTCTTTCTCATGTGAGTGTGGCTGTACACATATTTAGTCTTTCAATAATAAAATTGAAAGGTAATACTTATTGATAAGTGTCTGTGTATTTGTATATTGGCATATATTGAAGATATTGTAGCCAATTGAATGGATGAATGAATGAGGTTGAAGTGAGATAAGAAACAATTAAATATTAGGGATCGATGGGAATCATATCATAAACATATAATATGCAATATCTACTTAAATTATATATTAAAAGGCACAAAACCACTAAAGGCTATCTTTATCTCTTCTCTTTTTTCTCTCTTGTTGCAGGCAAAATTATTGGAGAATTCAGCATGGCTAGGTGCTGCACCATCAAATATTTCTGGTAAGAATTATTACTGCATTATTTAACTTTTTCTGGGGAACTTTCTTTCGGTCTTTATCTTGGGAAAATAATTTTTTTTAATCATTATGACAAGTCGGTTTATTGACTCGAATAAGAAAAATTATTAATTTAACATTAAATTTGTTGTTTTAAATCTTGTGAACATGATAAAGTAGATGGAAAGCTTAATTGTGGACTCTCTTTTTTTTAAAGGGGCAATTATCATGCGGTTGATTTAAATCATCGACTTTAAAGAACCAAATGAGTTAATAACACAGATTTTTTAAGGGTACTTAATCAGTAGTTGATGGATTGTTTTTAAATTGAGATGTTCGGGATGTGCTACAATATTTAATCAGGGTTTGACACCTTCATCCAGAAAAAAAAGGATTTTTCATCCGATTTCATTCAAAACAATAGGATATTTCATCCGGATGAAACCGTATCATCCTCTGAATTTTTAATGATGATCTGGGATAAATTTATGAAAATGTAAAAAAAATCTGTTAAAAATTTATTTCTAGACAATTTAATGACAAAAAACAAACTCATTTTATCCCGATTTCGATAAGATATTTTAAAACTCGTAATTAACAAATCTACCCCAAAATAAATAATTTAAAATAATTGTTTTCTTTTCTCTTTTATTCCCTCACAATTCTCACTCCAATTCCTACTTTTTCTCTCTTGTTTTGAAAGGACTTTTCAATATTGGTATAAAAAAAATTCAGTTTTTTTTTCTAAATCATTCGACAGAAAAAAAGAAGAAAAAAAAAACAATGAAAAAAAAATTATTGTTGAAATACATAAATTACAATTGGTAGAATGAATAAAAAAATAATTTCATTTGTTTTATTAAAAGAACTCTCCCTTTTTTAACTTAACTACCCAAATGCTATTTTTTCAACCATTCCTTTATTTACGTCAAAGTCCATAATTAATTTCCAATATAATTTATTTTATTTCACAAAAAAAAAAATCTTGTTTTTTTGTTCCTTCTTCTCGCCATTTTGTGGAAAGTTTTGTGCAAAGGAAAATAACGGGAAAAATCTGATAAAGTGGGACAATCTGCATTGAATATTTTTAGAATTAACATTTTATTTTCGAAATTTAAGAAGTTTTGAGCTGAAAATTGAAAGATTTAAAATTTTTTGAAGATTTTCCATTTATTTAAAAAAATTTTTAATTTAAAGATTTGAATTTTTGCTTGACTTCGAAATTTTTTTAAAAAATTTAAGAAAAGCGTTTTAAATAACAACAACAATAGTAACATTGTCCACTTACCCTCAACCACCCAACCCCTCTACCATATACATTGATTAGAACGTTCTGCCACCCTCCTCATTTCATCTGACAGAAATAAAGAAATTTAATTAAACTGTAATTAGCAAAATTTCTTCGAGACGACAAGAAGATTTAAATTAATTGTACGAACATCGGTACTAGCCCCTCTTATTACAAAAGAAAATATTCTTTATGTGTGCATTTCCATAAGAATAAAAAATGTAGGAAGAGGGTACCACGTGACAAAATGAAAGTAACTAATAACAAACAAAAGATAGATCCGAGAAAAGATTAGGTAGCTTTATTTTGATAACATAAAAGAGCGTTTAATTTAAGTGGCATGTGGAAAAAAAAATTAAGTGCTTGAATTTCTTTATCTTGTCCATTTAATCTCTATGCTGTCTCCTTCACACTTCAGTTAATTTCTTATTTTTTAGTTTTTAATTTATTTTTAAAATGAATGAGAAGAAGAAAGTTTGATTAACAACAAATTTGTTAATGCTGGCACATTAGTTTTAGATTATTTTGTTCACGATATTGTTGAGGATAATTTTTTATTTGTGTTTTAGTAGTTTATGATTTAAACAAGTTTTTTAAATCATTTAATTAAATTTAATTTAAAGTTTTAAAGAATTGCTCATAAAATATTTTTTCAAAAATAAAAAAAATTCATTCAAAAATATTTTTAAAAAATTATTTGAAGTATTATTAAAAGCTAAAGAATGCGTTAACCAAGATTCGAACTCGTAAATCTAACTTTTTTCTTCTGAATTTCATTAAAATTAAATTTTTTTTTATTTTATTTGACAATTAAACATTTCAATCAATTAAAATTTTTTATTTAAATCAAAAATTTTCAATAAAAATGTGTTTCAAAAAGTTAATTTTAAAAAAGTATAAAAATATGATGCAGTCAGTTTACTCATTCACAAAAACATCAAAAAGCATTTCTCAGCTTGCTACTGCACTGCATGCTGCATATCATTTCCAACATACTTCAAAATTCCCTTTTTAATTCATCTCATCAAAAAGATTCACTACACATAATAATCGATCACCCGATGACCAATCATCTCCCAAATTTTCAACTCAATTTTTCTCAGACCATCCGACGAGTATCAAAAACAAAAAAATAATCAAATATGAAGAAACAAAAAAAAAAAAAACGAATAAGAAGCAAAAAATCTCAAACAGTATGTGAAATGATGATTTATAAGGTGTGAAATTTTGTACGAGAGTCGAAAAGAAAATAAGTCAAGAAATCATGATCAAAAGAATAAAAGAAGAAGAAAAAATATAATTTACATAAAAATATAAACCTTTTTTTTGCTTGATGCTGTTACTACTGCTGTTGCTGTTAGTTTTAAAGAAGAGCAAAGGAGGGAGTGAAAAAAAAGTAAAAGAAGAAGAATTCTAATGAAAGAAATTAAAATATAAACAAAACTCAATTTTAATTATTCAAATCTATACAACATATAACTGGCTACACAAAAAAATATACTTTTTTTCTCATTTATAAATATAATTCCACGAATAATAAATGTGTAAGAAAAGGAAAAAATTTAAGTAAAAAATTATTTATACAAATCTTCAAAGAAATGAAACGCTTTTAGCAAAATTTTCAGTAAGATTTGAAATTAGAATTTGATAATTTTGGCAAGTATTTAATATTTTTGCATTTTTAATATTTAATCTCAAATCGCACTTTTAAGGGAATCTAGGAATTTATAACAGGTCAATTACAAGAGGTGATTTAAAAAGTCGCTTTTTTTGCATAACGTACTAAATGAACGGGACGGTCCCTAAGCTTAGCATTATTGAAAATTTTGATTAAAAATTGATTTAAAATTTTACTAGATCAGTTAAGTTAAGTTAACAGCATTAAGAGTATGGATCATGTCCTATCAAATCACAGAAATTAATTTTTGTTCTTATTTTAAAATCAAAACAATTATTTTTTCAAAAAATTATCAACAAACCAATCCAAACTGCTCACAAAAAAATAAATTTTTCCAAGAAATTACGTTCTTAAAAAAGTGAAAAAAAAGAATAATTTCAATGATTTCAGATATAATTTTTTTTTCTTTCTTTTGAAGTAGTCTATTTACAACAAAGTAAATCATTTTATATATATATACGATTTAATATAAATCTTATACATGTGAGGATGAGAGAGTTAAAAAAATTCTTTAATGAAAAATCATCCGAAATAAAGAGGAAGAGAAAAATGCATGTGGTATGTTTACATTTATGTACATATGTATGTACACGATGATGTTGTTGATGATGAAAATGATTTTTTTTTATAAATAACAATTTTTCATGTGAATTGCGGGTGGATGAGGAACACATACTCAAAAAAAAAAATATTATTTACATATTCGCTCACTCACACAGTGCAGCACATCATTCGTCGCTGTGTGTGATGTACGCGAAGACGGGCGGTAAAATCATAAAAGGGTTCTTTGATATTTATCACAACAGACAGTTTGAGATTTTTCACTTCTTTTTATTTTTTCTTGTGTTTTATTATAATCAAATATTTTACGATGAACTAGTTGGAAGTGTCTGTTCATTTTTCTTATTTCTTTTCTTATTTTTTATAGCCTAATAGTTAATATTATTTATAATATATTTAAATGCTTTGAGCTTTAATCTTTTCAATCTATTTCTTTTTATTTTAATGTTTTTAAGAACATGAATAACGGCATGTGGTCTAGACAAATTGTTACTAACTGGGTGCGAGTGCTAGTTATGGGTTTAATCAATAGAATTGAGTTTTGAGTCTTGATTTGTATTGAATTGTTGGTTTTTATGGATTGAAGGGGTTATAGTTGAGGACATTTGAATTATTTGTTAATTTTGTTGTAAATTGATTTAAAGTGTTAAGTTTGATGATAAACAAAAATAATTTTGTGTAATTTTTTTTTAAATAAAAATTAAAAAATCAAAAAAAAAATATTCATTATTTAATGCTAAATTTCGGATTTTTAACAATCTTCGTATACTTTTAACAAAAAAATTAACTTCGAGAACATTAATTCAGACACCCTCTCCCCTCAGAATGTTACGTAATAAATTATGCCGATCTATTCGGGTCGGATCAACATTATATTTTTTGAATTTTTAAAGTTTGCTGTAAAATTGCATAAGTTAAAGTTTTTGAAATTTTTTTCAATTTTTTTAAATATATTTTAATGTTTTTCATTGAACAACCAATGAAATGAAATTTTTCAAGTTCCCACTTCTTCTCACTTATAATCATTCACTTCACAGTACATTGTTGCACCCTACTATCATCTCTAAAAACACTTGTTACTTTAATAATTTATAATATATTAGAATGATATTTAAGATTGCACTTATCACTAATCAAATATTGTTCAAGATAATTATTTCTCTTTAAAATAAATAATTAAATAGAAAATGTTGCATATTGACCTAACCGGAATTGAATTTTTCACTTTATGGAGAGCTGTGAATGCTTGTTGAGTAAATTTAAATGGAATTTAGGAGAAAAAAAAAATAAATGGTAAAATAGAGTTTTGAAGTGAAGTTTTTATGGTTTTGACTGGATTTTTGAGAAAATTAATGAACTGTAAAATGACACTTATGTTTTGTAAAATCTATTAAGTTTCAAACCACATGAGAAGCTCTTGAAATGCACTTTAAGAGATATGAAATCAATTTTTTCAAAAAACTTTGAAGAATATTAAAATTTGAATTTGAAATTAAATTTAAAATTTTTGAATTTGATTAAAATTATTGTGAAGATTTCTTCACTTTTTGCGTTTTAGTTCTCACTATATTATGACATCATCAATCACTAATCACACTTTAATCTCTCTAATCAGTAATAATTAGAAATATAGCAAATTTCACAACATTTTAATCGATTTCAAAATTATTATATTTTTAATTTCCAAACACACATCAATAATATTTATAGTGAGAGCAAAATTATCAAAAATACGATAATAAATCCTTATCATCTTGTTTATTTTATTTTTGTTTTTTAATCATTTCAATTCAATTTTATTATAGACACATTATATGATTGCTCTTGTTCGGAAATTTATCAATATAAATTTGAAATTGTATGAAAAATAAAAGATTAAAGAAATTGAAGCGACTTATAAGTGGATTTGAAGAGAATTTGTGGTTTAAAGATTGAAAGATTGGTTGCTATGGAAAAATTAACTAAAATTATTATTTTTTTTAAACACGTTAATTTTTTTTTATAAAGTTGGCAAATTAAATTGAAGAAAAATCAACAGGAAAAATTTAAAATTTCTCAGTTCATGACTGGCTGTATATATTATGAGGAATAAAATTCTGCAAGAATTTAAAAAGGGGTTGTTCACTTATTACGTCCAATTTTTAAGGGGTGGGGTCTGAGGCTTTGTGACAGTTTTAAATAAAATACTTTTTTGTCCAAAGATTTTCTAGAGATTTTCTTTGTTCACTTCAGAAGGTGGGAAGGGGTCTAAAAATTCATTTTTTTTCATGAACGTCATAGAAGATCCGCCCAAAGAACATTTAATTTTTCTTCATCGAATTTTAATTCATTTGCCACAAACCGTTTTATTATTCAATAAATTTAATGATCAAGTTCCGTTAATTTTGTCATCCAGTCGATAGTCCGACAGCAGTAAATCTCGACAAATATTTTAAAATAAAAAATTTCGAAATGTAAAAAAAGTAATAGAAATTTATATATTTAATCACGTCATTTAAGATTGTGTACACAAAGTGCTCACATATAAGAAGTTATTTAATAATAAAAAAACCTTGTGAACTGTACAAAGATAAGATATTTCTCTTTGAAATGCTGTTTACAGATCTTTTACAGTACTTTATATTTAAATTATCAAAATAAATACAATAAAATAAATATTATAATATTTAATGTGGAATATTCCACACAACATTGTTCATTGCTTATATTAATATTAAAAATATATATGCATGAAGTATAAGCGGAAGAAAAGAGCCAACCCGTACTCGAGGTCATGAATGCAGGGCTGCAATGCATTTTCAAGAATTTAAATTTTCTTTTATTTCGATTAAACAAATTTAATTTTGATAATTTTTTCTAGGAATCATAAAAAATTTCATTTATAGAAAAATAAAATACTTTCATGTTTATGCTCTCTTTTCATCCACAACCATCTAATGCCGAACCCTTTTAGTGTTTGTCTGACGCCAAGGCAATAATTTTAATACAATTTTTTACTCTTGCTTTTTTCTTGCTGTATTTATGACTTATGTTATACTACGTACATTTAAATTACATTTTTTTCTTATTTTTATTGTTCCCGAAAATAAATTTATATATTTTTTAATGGTTGTATAATTTTCATTATTTGTTGATTTCTTGAGAATTTTCTTGCTAGTAAAATTGAACAAATATATCATAATTTTAATATTTTATGAATTTTTATTTAAAAGGTTGATATAATCATATTGTGCATCACATCATGCTTAACAAGTCACGAATTCTAGTGCTAATGTATAAATATAAATTTTTTTATAATAACAATAATGTTATTCTATACAGCTCAACTCTCAATAAAAAAACGCGCTTGTGGAAGACGTAAAATAAAGGAAAACAAAAATGAATTTAATATTATAATTTCATATATTTATTATTTGCTTTTTTTTGTGTATGAACGAAAAAACATTAAAATTTTTTTTATATATTGTTATTATTTTTATTGTTATTATTTTTACATTAGACATGTGAATCAGCAAAACAATAATAATTACATACTTTCAAAATAGTTTTTTTTTATTTTATTTCTTTCATTTCTTGTGTGTGGCGTATTCAATTTACGCTCATAATTTATTATTTCTTCTGTTCAAAGATTTTATTTTTTTACCTTTTTTCGTTTACTTTGTTGTTCAACAATAAGCTACTTGTACATATAGCTACAATACTAATATTTAGTATACATAGTTGAAAATGTATCTTAGATAACGACATTATCTGTTCTGTTGTAATCACTCATTCCACCTCTGCTTTCCATTTGTATTTTTTGCCGTGAATAAAATATATAAATAAAATACGAGAGAAGTTAGAATGAAAATTATTGAGTTATTTTGTTTTAGGTTAATTTGATGGGGTTTAGAGCGCATTTTTTAAACATTTGATTAATTTTGAATATATTACAATGTTGCTTCATTTTCGCATAATTTCTCAATTTAATATCAATTTTTTTAAAATCTTTAATTCAGTTTTTTATTAATTCTCAAGCTTTGCAGAATTTTTTGAAAATTTTTCATCATTCTGTAACTTTTTAAATTTCACATAATCTTCAAGTTTTTTTAATTAAACTTCACAAAAAATAACATTCATCTCTCCAACATCATTCAATAAAATAAATTCCCAATATCCTCCCGATCTGACAGTCAAATCAAACCACAACAATACAAACTCAAAACATCTCAAGAAACAGTACAATAAAATAAATGAAAATAATAACAGTCGAGAGAAAAAGAATAAGTATAATTAATATAAAATATATTTTAATGTGTATTGTACATGAATAGAGAAAAATTTTCAACCGGAAATTAAATAATATCTTATAGGCACTAAGGTTTCTTTTTATTTTATATTTGTTGTTGTACTTACTTACTAGTCAGCGCTATTATATTATTTTTTTGTTTTTTAATAATAATAATAATAACGATAATCACAATATAAATTATTATTATTTCTTCGTGTTCTTTACGTAATACTCGCATATACAAAAGAGCTATAAAATATTACTAGAAAAAAAAGAAAAACAAGAATTGAATAAAATAAATTCAACAATATGAAAATAATAAAAATAATAATAATAATTTCAAATGTGAATAGGTGCTGCATGAATTTGAAATAGTTGATTCTTTTTTAAATGACATTTTTGAATAATTGAGTTGACGTTTTGACTCAACTTAATTGTATATTTTTAATAAATGAATAAATGGGAAAAATGGTAATTGTTGTGGATATTTTTGGGGTTTTTGATTGTTTTTGTTGAATTTGAGACCGTTTATGATGATGTTAGGGTTTTTAAAGTTAGTAGGCATTTTTAATATTTTTTGGTGAAAAAACTTTGTTTAACTCTTAGAATTTATTTTTAAAAAAATTCCTAAACTTGAAAAGGGGCTGTTTACTTAGTACGTCCGATTTTAGGTGAAAGGGGGGTCTATGATTTCGCAACAGGTCAAACAAAACATTTTTTTTTTCATACAAAAAACGTAACAATATGGGGAGCGAGGAGTGACCAGCAGACTGAACGGTTCCAAACGATCCCCAAATTCAATCCAATAAACTCTCATTATATAAAAAAATTTCAATCTCAAAAAACAAACAAACAAAGAAAGCAAATTGAAAACTAGTAATGAAGCGGATCACGCTTCATGTGCATATTCACACCGTTCCAAAACTCTGTATCGGGTCAGCAAAACTTCGCTTTGCATAAGTTTGAAGATTAGGATTCCATCGGGTCAGCAAAGCTTCGCTTTGCATAAGATTGAAAATTAGACTCATCAATAGCAAAGCTTCGCTTTGCATAAAATTGAAGATTAAGGCTCAATCAGGTCAATAAAGCTTCTGCTTTGCATAAGATTGAAGATTAAGTCTCGATCGGGTCAACAAAGCTTCGCTTTGCATAAGATTGAAGATTAAGACCTCCATCGGGTCAACAAAGCTTCGCTTTGCATGAAATTGAAGATTAAGGCTCAATTAATAAAAGCTTCGCTTTGCATAAAATTGAAGATTAGGCTCGATTGGGTCAGCAAAGCTTCGCTTTGCATAAGATTGAAGATTAAGACTTATCGGGTCAACAAAGCTTCGCTTTGCATGAAATTGAAGATTAAGGCTCATCAATAGTAAAGCTTCGCTTTGCATAAGTTTGAAGATTAGGATTCGATCGGGTCAGCAAAGCTTAGCTTTGCTTTAGTTTGAAGATTAGGATTTATCGGGTCAGCAAAGCTTCGCTTTGCATAAGATTAATAATCAAGCCTTCATCGGGTCAGCAAAGCTTCACTTTGCATAAGATTGCAGATTAAGACTCGATCGGGTCAGCAAAGCTTCACTTTGCATAAGATTGCAGATTAAGGCTAGATCGGGTCAGCAAAGCTTCGCTTTGCATAAGTTTGAAGATTAGATTCCATCAATAGCAAAGCTTCGCTTTGCATTAGTTTGAAGATTAGGATTCGATTAATAGCAAAGCTTCGCTTTGCATTAGTTTGAATATTAGGATTCCATCGGGTCAGTAAAGCTTCGCTTTGCATAAGTTTGAAGATTAGATTCCATTGGGTCAGCAAAGCTTCGCTTTGCATTAGTTTGAAGATTAGGATTCGACAATAGCAAAGCTTCGCTTTGCATTAGTTTGAAGATTAGATTCCATTGGGTCAGCAAAGCTTCGCTTTTGCATAAGATTGCAGATTAAGACTCGATCAATAGCAAAGCTTCGCTTTGCATAAGATTGAAAATTAGACTCAATCGGGTCAGCAAAGCTTCACTTTGCATAAGATTGCAGATTAAGGCTAGATTGGGTCAGCAAAGCTTCGCTTTGCATAAGTTTGAAGATTAGATTCCATTTGGGTCAGCAAAGCTTCGCTTTGCATAAGATTGAAGATTAAGTCTTCATCGGGTCAGCAAAGCTTTGCTTTGCATAAGATTGAAGATTAGATTCCACAGGTCAGCAAAGCTTCGCTTTGCATAAGTTTGAAGATTAGGATTCCATCGAGTCAGCAAAGCTTCGCTTTGCATATGATTGACAATTAAGTTTCCTAAAAATCGAAAAATTTCACATTCGGACTCAATTTTCAAGTACTAATTGATGTTTTTGGACATGACAACGTATGTGTACGACTTTTTAGATCTAATTATAAGCTACAATAATCACAAGTTTTTAGAATTTTTAATTCTGAGTTGTAGGGACAGGAGGGCAAAAATGTCCAAAAAATGCCGATTTTTTTGAACTTTTTCGACTTTTTGACCAACTAATATTGAATTAAAAATATTTTTGTTATTTTTCCATAAAAGTTCTCGTATTAATTGATCAAAAACAGAAAAGATTACAAAAATCCATCCACACAGTGAACCACACGAATTTTTCCAAAATTTAGGTTTGTAGGAGGTGTACTGGTGGTTAAAAAATTTTTTTGCATTTTTTCTCAACAAAACTTCATTTTTTATTGATTCTGATCAAAAAAGTTCAATTAACAATTTGTGTGAAATTTTTTAAATGTATTTTGCAATAAGCGGCTAAATAATGCTTAAAAAACACACTATTTTGTTAATTTCTCGGAATAGTCTACATGAATCGGCACCAAAAGATTCACAGCACTTTTGAGTGATAATGCGCACATTTTGAGACATTTTTGACATAAAATTATTTTTTCGTAGTTGAGTTATGCGACGAACCAACGTGCTTGTAAGCATACACCACCACTATTTGGGGTCGTGTCCGGAGGCATCAAAACCTTTTTCAATGCGGTTTTTTGTATTTTGTAGATAATCTTGAGGCCGAACTTTTCACACCGAACAGTTTATGAAAATTTTGAGTTTTGGCGCCAAAAAACTAAAAAAACGATTTTTCAAGTGTATCGAAATCAATATATTCACAACGTGAAACGGTGTGAATATGACAAGAATCTTGACAATATAACGATCGTCTTCCTTTTTACAACACAAACACTTGCAAACATCAACTTCCATTCAATCCACTAAACATTGATCGATAATTCACATAATCATATGAGTTTAAATGACCATCAAAAAAAAGCATCTGTGGAAATAACAAAAAAAAAAAAAAATACTTATTTGTTCATCACAATTTATGTTTTCTGGCTACTTAAAAGAGCTTTTATTTATCGTATGTTAAATGAAATAAATTTATGGGAAATTATTTTTTTTTTGTTGTGGCATCATTTTTGAAGGTATAAAGTACTTTTTGGGCTTCATAAGTTGTTAGGCTGATTTGATTAATGCGTTTTAAAATGCAATATTTTACAATATTAAGTATGTATAAAATAATGGGATTGCATGCATCATTTCAAGTTGTGCAAATGCAATGATTAATGCGTTGGAAGATTGTTGAGTAGAGGTGAAGGTAAATGGATTGTGAATGGCAAAAAGTGAAGATTTTTTTTTAAAGAATTTGTTATTTTTTTTTAAAAAAAATAAGATTTAGGCAGAAATTGTAAAAATATAAAACTTTTCGCATGGCAGATTAGGAAAGAATAGCAAAGTAGAAAATTTATGTTGCTCAAAAATAAACGACTGCAGGGGGACAAATCTCTAAAGAAAAGTTGCCAATTTTTGCTTAATACACCTTTTACCAACCTTTTACTCAAAAGAGGAAATTCGTCTCTTTACTACTTTAACATAAACATTGTCTCAGTTAATTTAAATTAAACCTCTTTATCAACATCCATACGATCTTTCTTATAAAATATTGACTTGAATTTCCTTCAACAAAATACAAATTTTATTGCATTTCATTAAATAAACTTTTTTTGTTGACTACAGTCAGTAAATTAGTAATAATATGCACTGTAAAATGTTTATTATCTTAATTCGAGATAATAAAGTCAATATTAATTGGGACAGAAAATATTAATTTTATTATGTAAATAAATATGCAAAAAAATATTGAAAGCAATTTTGATATTTATTTAAATAAATACATTTTAAACTGGTTTTGCTGAATATTTTTTTGGGGGGAAATTTTTGTCAAACTCATAAATTTCATATAAACTAAATATTTTGATCAAAATTTATTTTGGTAATTTGAAATTTACTAAACAATCAAAATTTTTTACTAATAAATTTAAACTTATATCAAAATTACTCATAAATCTAACCCAAATCATACCATCTTAAAAAACTAAATTAACATTTACCTTTCGATTTCAACTTATCATTTCAAAAGAAGTAATTTAATTCAAGTTTGATAATCCAATAATGCCAATTACATCACCAAAAACTGAATCCAAATTGCGTACAACCAAATAATTATTAATTAAAAAAATTGTGAATAACAATTTTTTTTCTCACACGCGGTTTATTTTTCGGTTATTTAATTTAAGTATCATCGATAATTCAATAATTCACACCATATGTTCTTATATTCATTCAATTATGGCACAACACAATAAACGCAATTCAAATTAATAATAAATAAAAATTAAAATAAACAAGTATAACGGTGGTCACTCGTGACCGACGAAAGCGCATTTTCCGCGATCAGTAAATACACAAAGAATTAAAACCCCAAAAGTACAAAGCCAAATATTTAACTATAACCATTCTTTATTTACCCAAAAATTTAAAATTGACAGAAAAAAATGGATGAAAAACATTATGCAATATAGAATCAAAAAAAAAGCAAAAAAGTATTTTGGTCACGGGCTAGGTTTGAACCCATGACTCTCATGATAGGAGTTGCGCACTCTACCACTTACGCCACTGATGTTCTTTTTTATAAAATATTAATGTGACAATTTGATTATTAATATTGATGAGTTTTTTTTAATAAAAGTGAATTATTTTACAATTTTCACAAAATTTTCCGGAAAAATTATGAAAAATCCATGAAAATAGAAAACTAAACAACTAAAATATCAAAAAAATATAAAAAAGTAATTATCTATGAAAATTGTATGAAAATATTGAAAATTTTAACAAAAATCGTCGGAAAAACTCGAGAAAATTGTGAAAATGGAAAATTATGACATGATTCAATATTATATGTCATAAGAAATCAAAAAAGTATCAAAAAAAGCAAAAAAAAAAAAAATTGTCATTGGTGGGATTTGAACCGAGGAAGGCTGAGTTTTTGAAAAGTCAACATTTTAGTGCATTCGACCACACTAACACATACAAAGAAATGGCATTTTGGCACTTTTTACGCTGGTTCCAGCAGAGGAAGTGACCATTCGTGCTGATTTTTGGTTACATGGTAGCCAGACATGTCACACACATTTTAAGCCAAAAACCGCATCAAAAAAGCTTAATCCCTAGGAGGAGATGCGATGACAGACAGACAGACAGACGGACAGACAGACAGACAGACAGACAGACAAAGTGCGGATAATAGCGTCCTTTTCCCAAGAGGAAAATGCGCTAAAAATTACGCAATATCTCTCAATAATAATAATTTATATTCATATTTATCGACTTGGTAGTGAAAAAAGTGTTGCAGCTACTCTCGTGCGATGCAAGTGAACGAGCAGAGTGTCGTTTGTACAAAGAGTTTTTGATTGTAATTTTTAAGGTTTGATGTCAATAAATTGATCATTTTGGGTGAATTTTTTATTAAATTAATTGATTTTATTGAGGGTTTGGGGGAATAGTAAGAATATTGGACAAGAAGCTTTTTTTTAGAATTGAACCATTCTAAAAGTTCTAAAATAACCCAATTTGCACGACTAAATATAATCCAAATTTTGTACAAATCATTCCTATTTCCTCAAAAACATTTATCGCATAAAATATTTTTTTAACTTAATATTTTATTTCATTAATTCAACGAACAATAATTTCGATGTGTGCAGTGAAGGTAATAAACAATATTTATATATGTCTTCATATGAGAAAAGTGGCCGTTATTTTTTTTTCAAATTTTTGAAAAATTCACTAACACTATCAAATTTTCAGTACAAAAAACTGAGCAACTCAACTGAGCTATGGTCGGCGTTTGGTCGATGCTCAGTTGTATGAAGACATATAAATATATTGGTAATAAATGCATCAATTAACATAAAAATTTCATTGTGGTAAATTCATTGTAAATTGCCATCAACACTGATTCGCTCAATAATTGAATGGAATGAAAATAAATGACGATGTTTACGGGTGGCATGAGTAATATGGCCAATTCCACTCAACGTGCTTGTATGTTGTAAGGCAAAAAATTAAAAAAAAAATTGAAACAATTAATAAATTTGTTGTGTTTAATGAAAAAAATTTCATTAAGCATTAAATGCCGCGAATCGGTGTTAATTTTTCACTGAGAGTGAAAATAATGAATGGAAGCGAGTTTGCTGTTGAAAACTTCTTGATTAAATTCAGATAAATAAAAAAAGTTCAACATTTACCGCCTATAAATTTTGATATCATTTTTTGTAAGATTCGAACTTGGTCTTCAAGATTCAATTTTAGATTAATTCAATAATATTCATGAAGTCTTGAAAAATTACAAATATATGAAAATTACTTAGAACTTCCATAACATGCTTACACGTTAAATAAAAAGCTCAACTTACCCTCCAACCACAAAGAATGAAGAATCAAAATGAAATGGAAAAATGAATATCTATATATAAAAAATAAATAAATATAAAAAAAGCATTTAGTCAGTCAGATGAATGAGTTTTAATTCAATGCAAAAGAGGGAACCACAATGTTTTATTCATTCGGTATTTTTATGGGTTAATGCTTTCCACCACTTTGCGGTTTGTTTACACTCACAACTTCTTTTTTTTTTGCTTTTCATTATTTATATCTCTATCCTGTATAATGTCTATGGATATAGATATGAATGGACAGACTATAAATGTGTATATTTCACATGATTAATGATTTTTTGCCTTTTTCTTTATGTTTTTCTTCCCCAACAGCTGAAAGTTATCAATATCAATTGCAATCAATGTGGCAAAAATGTTGGAACAGTCAAAACCTTATTCAACATATGCGATTTCGTGAACGTGGTCCACTTAAATCCTGGCGTCCAGAGACAATGGCAGAGGCTATATTTAGTGTATTAAAAGAGGGTCTTTCACTATCTCAAGCTGCTAGAAAATATGATATTCCATATCCAACATTCGTTCTCTATGCAAATCGAGTGCATAATATGCTCGGACCGTCAATGGATGGTGGAACTGATTTACGACCGAAAGGCAGAGGGAGACCTCAAAGAATATTACTCGGTATATGGCCTGATGAGCACATCAAAGGAGTTATTAAGAGCGTAGTCTTTCGTGATGAAAAGAACTTGAAGGAAGAGCAAATGATATACGGAAGACAGTCGGTATGTTGCTTTATGTCTATGCTAATTAAGTGTAGATTGTAGTGCAGGGATTGTGAGGAGATTAAATTTTTATTTCCTTACATTATTTGAGTTTATTAAGTTTTTAAAAAATTTAAAAAATTCCAAAAATTTAAATTAAAAAAAAAAATTAAAAATTTTTAAATTTTTTTTTATAACTTTTTAATTTTTTGATTTTTTTTTCAATTTTAATTTTTTCAAATTTAAAATTTTAAAACTTGTTAAAGTTTGATTTTTTCTAAAATTGTTAAATTTTCCTTTTAACATTTCTAGAAAGCATCAAACTAATCTCGACTTCATCCCGAAAACCCTGGCACTTCATACTTCACATCAATTAATTAATCCCACTTAATTAATTCTTCTCTTTCTTCTTCTCATCTCAGCCATTTCCCTTCCAAGATGCACAGTTAGCTTATCCAAATGGCTTAAATCCTCAAGCAACAGACTCAATGTCACCGGATCTCCTCGCCGCCGTACGTCAACAAATGTGCAATATGGTCGATGCAGCAAATTTTGTTGCCGGCTTTAATCTACCACCGAACATGACAGTTCAATCGATGACACCGACACTTGGTGGTAATTCGAGTAGCAATATACCAAATTCAAAAGTTGGATCACCTGCAATGAATTGTAATCAATTGAATAAGAATGGTGGTGAACCGAGTAATTTACATCAAATGCCACGACTTGATTCACCAGCACTTCATAATTTACCAACGGAATTGTCACTGCATGGATTGCAAAATTTATCACCAAATGATGAGAATGAATATCGTAAAAATGAGAAAGCAATGCGATTACGGAAGTCATTAGATGAAGAATTTGAGGATCAACATCAAAAGGGATTAAATAATAATCGACTAAGTATAACGAAAATGAATTCACCAAAAAGTCAGAGTAAAACTCCGTCAATTGAGGCACTTGAACCGGCTGTAAATCTTGCAATTAGCAGTCAATCACTAGACATGTCATACAAGTCATCGCGGAATAGTAGTGATGGTAGTGTGAATGGTGAGGACATCACACGATCGTTTCGTAATGCCGCCGTTAATCTTGGATTTAAAGACTCATCACCGATAAAGTTGGAACCGCTCGCCGACTGTCGTGAATAAGTAAATTTTCTCCTTAAATGTTAAAAAAAATAAAATAAAATTACAAAAAAATGCAAAAAAAATAAAATTTTTTGATGTCATTTTCACAAAATTTTACAACCGAACCTGAAAAAAATAATATGAATGAAGATAAATTAAATGGTAATGGAAAGTTTTGACATGTGAACAACACTGATGGGGAGAATTACAAATTTGTTTGTTGTTTATACACGCAAAAGTTGTAACTTCACTCATAAAGGAAGAAAAATGAAGGTAAAAAAATGTTGAATTTAATTGTGTGATTTCCCAAATGTGAACAAAACAGAAATAAGGAAGAACTGAATTTTTGACATGTCATCGTTGAAGTCAAAGTCAGTTTTTTGGGGATATTTTGGAAGAGTTTTTGATGATTTTTTTGATTTAAAACGAAAAGAAAAATGCAAAATTAAATTAATTCAAAAAATTATTAAAAATTTCTTCTACAACTCCCAAAAAGTCTAATTCCTAAAAAAATCAAATAAATGTTTCAAAAGTACACACTTATCCATACCTCATTGACTTCATTTAAAATTTAACAGAATTGAAAGGAAAAAAATCCAGAACATTAATAATAAATAAAACTGAATTAAAATTTAAGTTCGAAGGAAATGAAAAATCCAAAAATCACACACATTTACACACATGTTAAAATATCAATGATAATTATTGTTATACAAGGGCTACCAGAGTAGTAAAATGAAAGAATGAGAAAGCCAACAAAACAAAGAAAAAAAAAACAGAATAAAATTCGTGCATGATGTAAGAATAATTTAGTGGAGGCAGTGGTGGTCATGGTGTAGTTTATCAAGAAAAATTGGTTTTAAAAATTGACTAGAGAGCTAAAGTGGTTTCAACTAAATTCCAAATTTTTTAAGTTTTTAAATGGTTTAATCATTCGAGATCTTAAAAATTTAATAGATTTTTTAATAATTTTAATATTGAATGAAATCAGCAAATAATTTTAACTTGACCACCCCTGTTTCCACAAGCAAACAATTGAAAATGAAGGAGGAATAAAAAATGCTTTTAATGTTTCTAATTTATAATTTATAATAATAATGATAATGAAAGGAACGCTATATAAGTACGTGGAATAGTCAAGAATTATTTAGTAATTTTTAAAACAGAAAAAAACAAGCATATACAACATAAGTATGTCTAAGGTGTATTCATAAAAAATAATTTTACCTTACTTTTAGCATTATTACTATTCGGTTCTCTTTCCATCGCTTAGAAAGCTCATAACGAGCGATAGACTTCAGGAAGTCAATAATAATTTTCAAGTTTTTTTTTATATAATTTAAAAGTTGTAAGTTTCTTTATAATTTTTTTTTTTGTTATTATTTTCGGGAAGCATTAAATGTGTATATAGGTAGGCATAAAAATAAAACATTTTCACATTTATTAGGAAAGGAAAATGATCAATTCTCACACACACACACACAAATTACATTACGTATACAGTTTTTTATTTTTATTATTATTTTTAAATTATAATTATGATAATTATTATAAATATATATACATATAGATTATACGATGAAATAAAAATGATGGAAAATGAGAAATAAAATTATTAAATATAACAATAGAAAATTTATTATTTATGATTTCATGGAAGTAGAAGTAGACACAAGTATTGTTGAAAAAAAAAATCGATTTGAGACTCAGATGGATTTGATTTTTTTGGTTGGATGTTTTGTGAAATTACGTTTATCATTTTATTATTTTTGTAAAAAAAAGTGCAACAAAAAATAGACAAAGGTGAGGTAATTATTATTTTTATGTGCGATTTCAACTAATTTCTAGATTAAGTTTTCTTACTGCTAACAAATACCAGTCAAATTTTGAATAAATTCGTTTTAATAAAAAAGATCAAAAAATTTCAAATTTAAAAAAAAAAAAAATTCACACCAGAATGATCGTAGTCATTGAGAATATATTCAAAAAATCACAAATAATCTCCTTCAAAAAATAATTCTTTTCCCATTCAGTTCAATAGAAAATCTTTTCACATTTTATTCAAACTTAATTGATCCGGCGATCCAACTGAAGAAAAAAAAAACTTCAATCAATTAAATTAAAATCCACAAAAGTTAAGTGGAAGACAATAGAAATTCCGTTCGACGAGTCAGCAACAACAGCGGAGAAAAAAATAATAATTTTTTTATTTCATTTGAAACATTTTTTTTTGCCTGCGCTATAAAAAGTTAATAATTTTTATTTTATATATGTGATAAACTGTCGTCATTTAGATAATACATTTTTTTTTTGTTCTGTAATATTAATGAAGAAGCACATAGAAAATACATTCATGGATAAGTACGTATATAAGTAAATGAAAAATGGAAATATATAAATGTATATTTTTATTTTTTCTAAATTATTATGGACCGAATGAATTCATAATAATTAAGTAAAAAAATATAAATTCGATATAGTGATTAAAATTAACAATGGTCATCAATGAACAATATTATTGTCAAATCATTTATCAAATTTTTTTTTTCGGTCATATCTAAGCGGATCTTCGATATTAGTATTTATAAATGATGAAAGATGTGTCTGGGGATGGTGAATGTATTGAGTTTTGAATTTTAAAGATTTTATATGAAATTGTCGATCCAACTATAATTCGTGCATTTAAAGGGGAATTTGCAGGGTCAAATTTGATTTTTAATAAAAAACAAGCAATTTAAAAATTTAAACGAAATTTCGTGAATTTTTGAACAACAAACTGCAATTTTATTTTGAGGGACCATTCACTTATGACATCCATCAAAAACTTGAATTTTTTAGACCCCCCTCCCCCTCAATCACAAAATCTTCATTCTAATAAAAATTCTATTGTTTAAAACTGTCACAAAGTTTCAGACCCCCTCCCCCCTAAAGTTTGGACATCATAAGTGAACGACCGTCTGCAATACCGTAAAATCTCAAAAATTCCTTCAAAATCTCAACCAATAAGTCACCATCCCTACTAATTGTAAAATGCTAAAGAAAAATATAAAATTGGTGTGTATAAAATAAACAAGAAGTAAAAAAAACAAAAACATTTTCAAATTAATCCATTGATATATATATGCAGTTGATTCAGCATCATTGTAAGTGTAGTCCAGGTATGGCGAACGGTTCTTATTTTTTGTGTTCAGAAGCAAAAAGGTACCTTATTTTATCGTTAAAGTACAAAATTTGAATTTCTGAACACACTCAACAAAAATTTAATTTTAGAAAAATTTTCATTTTGCAACAAATTTATTCACTGGATCTTAATTAAAACCGTAAGTCATGATGATTTAAGAATAATTAAACATTTAATCATACTCTTGACAAAGAAATTGATCAAATTATGTTGATATTTAACATTGTTTATTTTAAAAAATTGTTTGATAGTGTTAGTAAACTCAAAATTTTTTTTAAATTTTTCAAAATTTAACGGACAGAGAGTTGTTCGCCAAACCTGGAGTGTAGTAATCTTTTTTTTCATCATCAAAGAGCGAAAATTAAGAAAAATGTGAAAAAGAAAAGAAGAAAAAAAAATTATCATTGAAATGTTTACATCTCAACTTTTTAGATGAAAGAAAAGAAATGCAATAAAAGTTTTAAGAAGAAGAGAAAAAAAAAATACTAAAAAATAAAAATAGAAATAATTATAAAGACAGAAGTAAAATCATCATCGTGAAATAAACAGAATTATCTCTATGTCTTGAGTTTTTACAATAATAACAATAACAATAATAACAATAATGATCATTTCGAATGAAGAAGAAATACAAGCAAACATTCCGGTCATACTTTCGTATCTTGGCTCGATTTTTCATTTAAATTTTTCTCTCTGTTTTCTCCTTTTTGAGACATAAACAAAAGTAAAGAAAAAAAATTATTAAAAATATTGGGTGGTGATGGTTTTAATGATTATTGGGTGACAGCAAATTTTTAACGGTTATTCTTGATTTGTATTTAATTGATTTCAACAAAATTTTAGAACAAACTTTATTCAAACTGATAAATTTTTCAATATAACTAAATTTAAATTTTTTTTTTTTTATAAATTTTAAACCCTTAAATTTGTCGGAAAGATTTGAAAAAACAATTCAAATTTTTATAAAAAAGAATTCAAAAATTCATAAAACCGTTCAAAAATTCAAAAAAATTTCAATCCTCTCCCCAGAAAATCATTCAAACTCACCAATCCCTAATAGAAGCATTAAACGTACAAAAAAATAAAGATTTTAATAATATTAAAAAAAATGTTTTGGATAATGAAGAAGAATAAAAGAAAAATTATGAAAAACAAACTCTTTGGAATGAAAAAAGAAAAATTATTGTGAAAATTAATGTTTGAGGATATAAAAAAAGAGAACGAGAAAGAAGGAAGAAAAAGAGGAAAATGAACAAAATTAATGAAATTATTATTAGACGAAGATGAAAAAAAAAAAAAAATTATTAAACAAAATTACAAAGATAAAAAACATACAAAATTGCCTTTTTATGATTCTAAGTGTTTCGGTGATTAAAAAAAAAAGTTTTAAAAAAAATTTATCATTTTCTGCAACCTTCGCGTTAGATAAGGGTATCGCGAGAATGTTGGATATTTTTCGGATAGAAATATTGTTTTTAAAAAAGATAAAAAAAAGATATTTATAATAATAAAAAAAAATATTTAAAAAAAAAATTTAGAAACTTTTGGCATAAAGAAAATTTTTAGTATTCAAAAAAGTGCCTTTTCGGAAACGTACTATTTTCTTAGTTAAAAATTTTTTATGAAAAAATCTCTTTGTAAGGTATACAAAATGAACAAAAAAAATTAAATTGCGGCCCTATCGTTTACGCAAGGTTGAAATGAACGTGTTTAGGAATTAAAATAAATGCTTTGGAAAGCATAGTAGTCAAAATTATTAAATGCAGAAAAAAGAAGAATTTTATTTCAGTTTTTTTTGGTGAAAAAATTTCTTAACATTGAAAAAGTTGAAAAATAATAAATTTACTATTGTGAAGTTAGCTCGCTAAAAATTGGATTGAAAATTTGGTTCCACTTGAAAAAATACAAAGTTTCAGGGACGTATCCAGGAGAGGGTCCAAGGTGGTTCAGACCTCCCTACGAGGAAGAAATTCTTCATTTTTCTAGAGTTTTTCAAAGAAAAATAAATTTAACCCTCCTTAAAAAATTTTCTTCCATACAAAAAATTTTTTGGACCCCCACTAAAAAAAAATTTCTGACTACGCTCCTGCACAACTCAGTGGCTTAACCAGGAATTTTGAGGGGGTGGTGTCCCCGGTGGACATTTATTTTTTTGTGTTAAAATATTGAAAGGAGCAAGGGTGAATTTTCGTTTTTTTTTACAGAAAGTCTTAGAAAATTTGTTAGTAAGGCACGGATATCCATCCATACACTCCCTCTGGCTACGTCACTGATACAATTAAATTGCTACAGAACCCCAATTGACTGCCATGTGGTGCATGGCGCCATCAAGGCGTTTCGATGTTGCCTTGCAAGTGCATTTATAACACTATAGAGATGACATCAAATCGCCATCACGTCAACATAAGATTTTTGTCGCTAGGGAAAATCACATTTTTTGTACCACAGCTAACTTCACAAAAGTAAATAATCGAAAATTATTTTTCCACGAAAAATTTAAAACAATTTCCTTTTAAACAAAATTCTCTCAGAAAAAGAAGTCAAAAAAATGATGAAAAAATTTGAATAATATAAAAAAAGATGTAAAAATCTTATTTCATATACATATTATAATTAAATCTTTCTTCTCAATTATTGATATTACAACAAAAAAAAAATTGTTGCTGAAAAGAATTGTATTTCAGTTTTTTTTGATTATACATATTGAGAATGAAGCTGAGAAGAAGTGGAAAATAATTCTATTATTAATTAATGAAAAATAATAATAATAAAAAAATGCTGAAAAAGATTTCACACAAACACACACATATATACACACATAGATAGATACACACAAATATATGAAAAAAATGTAGTAAACTAGTAATGAAGCGGATCACGCTTCATGTGCATATTCACACCGTTCCAAAACTCTGTATCGGGTCAGCAAAACTTCGCTTTGCATAAGTTTGAAGATTAGGATTCCATCGGGTCAGCAAAGCTTCGCTTTGCATAAGATTGAAAATTAGGACTCAATCGGGTCAGCAAAGCTTCGCTTTGCATAAAATTGAAGATTAAGGCTCAATCGGGTCAACAAAGCTTCGCTTTGCATAAGATTGAAGATTAAGTCTCGATCGGGTCAACAAAGCTTCGCTTTGCATAAGATTGAAGATTAAGACTCCATCGGGTCAACAAAGCTTCGCTTTGCATGAAATTGAAGATTAAGGCTCAATTGGGTCAGCAAAGCTTCGCTTTGCATAAAATTGAAGATTAGGGCTCGATCGGGTCAGCAAAGCTTCGCTTTGCATAAGATTGAAGATTAAGACTCCATCGGGTCAACAAAGCTTCGCTTTGCATGAAATTGAAGATTAAGGCTCAATCGGGTCAGCAAAGCTTCGCTTTGCATAAGTTTGAAGATTAGGATTCGATCGGGTCAGCAAAGCTTCGCTTTGCTTTAGTTTGAAGATTAGGATTCCATCGGGTCAGCAAAGCTTCGCTTTGCATAAGATTAATAATCAAGCCTTCATCGGGTCAGCAAAGCTTCACTTTGCATAAGATTGCAGATTAAGACTCGATCGGGTCAGCAAAGCTTCACTTTGCATAAGATTGCAGATTAAGACTCGATCGGGTCAGCAAAGCTTCGCTTTGCATAAGATTGAAAATTAGGACTCAATCGGGTCAGCAAAGCTTCACTTTGCATAAGATTGCAGATTAAGGCTAGATCGGGTCAGCAAAGCTTCGCTTTGCATAAGTTTGAAGATTAGGATTCCATCGGGTCAGCAAAGCTTCGCTTTGCATAAGATTGAAGATTAAGTCTTCATCGGGTCAGCAAAGCTTTGCTTTGCATAAGATTGAAGATTAGGATTCCATCGGGTCAGCAAAGCTTCGCTTTGCATAAGTTTGAAGATTAGGATTCCATCGAGTCAGCAAAGCTTCGCTTTGCATATGATTGACAATTAAGTTTCCTAAAAAAATCGAAAAATTTCACATTCGGACTCAATTTTCAAGTACTAATTGATGTTTTTGGACATGACAACGTATGTACGACTTTTAGATCTAATTATAAGCTACAATAATCACAAGTTTTTAGAATTTTTAATTCTGAGTTGTAGGGACAGGAGGGCAAAATGTCCAAAAAATGCCGATTTTTTGAACTTTTTCGAGATTTTGACTGACTAAAATAGGTTTAAAAATATTTTTGGTATTTTTCCATAAAATTTCTTGCATTAATTGATCAAAAACAGAAAAGTTTACAAAAATCCATCCACACAGTGAACCACACGAATTTTTCCAAAATTTAGGTTTGTGGGAGGTGTACTGGTGGCTAAAAAATTTTTTTTGCATTTTTTCTCAACAAAACTTCATTTTTTTATTGATTTTGATCAAAAAAGTTCAATTAACAATTTGTGTGAAATTTTTTAAATGTATTTTGCAATAAGCGGCTAAATAATGCTTAAAAAACACACTATTTTGTTAATTTCTCGGAATAGTCTACATGAATCGGCACCAAAAGATTCACAGCACTTTTGAGTGATAATGCGCACATTTTGAGACATTTTTGACATAAAATTATTTTTTCGTAGTTGAGTTATGCGACGAACCAACGTGCTTGTAAGCATACACCACCACTATTTGGGGTCGTGTCCGGAGGCATCAAAACCTTTTTCAATGCGGTTTTTTGTATTTTGTAGATAATCTTGAGGCCGAACTTTTCACACCGAACAGTTTATGAAAATTTTGAGTTTTGGCGCCAAAAAACTAAAAAAACGATTTTTCAAGTGTATCGAAATCAATATATTCACAACGTGAAACGGTGTGAATATGAAAAATCAGCCACATGATTTAAATGAAATTTCATCCGTGGGAACGAAGTTGAGACAGAAAAAAAATACCAAAAGATTCGAAAAAAAACATGAAGAAAAACTCTTAAAAGTAATAATAAGAATAAGAAATAATAATGATAATATTAATAAAAAGTAAAAAAGAAAAATCTTCACAAAAAAATGGAATGAAACAAAAAAATATTAAATAAAAATATAAAATAATTACATGAAATTATACTTATATGAGTTTTCAATTTATTTCTTACTTTTCTATTGTCTTTTTCAGTTTTTTCAGCTACGCTTTTGTTTCTATCAATTGGTGCTGCTTTAAAATCTTTTTTTTTTCTTCTAGCTTTTTTTATTGTTAATTCTTCATTTTTTTAATTTCTGAAAAGGTTATTTGGATTACGATTTATTTTTGAATAGTATTTTATCTGCGACCATCGATAGACGATACGAGATAGATAGCTGTGTATTTTAATAGTGTGAATACGAAATAAAAAAATATAAAGATACAAAATTTGAATAATCTCACGATTAATGACTGCATTTATTGTGCTTTATTGACAAAAAATTATTATTAAATGGTTAATTTAGACAATTTTATGAAAAATGAGTTTTGGTGGCCTATATACCTTGCTTCATATTTTCCTGTGGCTGCAGTATAGATTTTAAGTTTTTCGATATTTTTAGTAAGAAAATTGAAAAGATTTGAATTTTGCTAATTAAATGTAATAAACCTAAACTGTTAAAAGCAGTTAAGTGTCTTGTTGTTCTAAGTGGTAAGATGCTTGGCTCAAATTTAGAGTGAGAACCCGCAAGTCATAGGTTCGAATCCAGCCATTTCCAAATTTATGTTTTTAAGAAGCTTAGGTAATTCAACTGCTTAACGCACTAGGATCAAGAGGAATTAGAGCTCTGGACAACGTTGAAGACAGGAATGGGTCAGAGTCCCCGAAGCATAGCAAAAGAAATGGGGACGAGATATACAATATTGTCGAATTAATGAAATTTTG
Organism: Chironomus striatipennis; assembly: GCA_026123125.1. Lineage (NCBI taxonomy): Eukaryota > Metazoa > Arthropoda > Insecta > Diptera > Chironomidae > Chironomus > Chironomus striatipennis. Next base: position 34,434,698 of record CM047392.1, on the reverse strand, counting down.
TTAGAACGGATCTGACAGTATTAAATTGTGCTCATTGGAAGTTATAGCAAGAGCATGAATATATACACAACTTAGATTGAAAAATTTAATTCTTGATCCTAACATCTGTCCTAATAATCAGTGATGTATATTAATAATAATGTAGTTGAATGACATTTGTATCTGAAAGTATGTATTGTGCATGCATACAGACAGTTTAGTCGAATAAACTTACTATACTACTAAAATCTAAAATTTTAGAAATTCATAAAATGTTTGAAAAAAGGTGAATTTTTAATTTTAATTTATTTCAAAAAGTTCTAAACTTCAAAATTCAAAAACGTGTCAGTATGACCCCTAAAACCATAAGTTCACAGGTTAATTCCAAGTAATTTAAATGAATAGCTATGAAAAGATTCAAAGCTGAATAGACAACTCGTCTAAAACAAAGGGAAAAAGTTCCTAAAACTCAATAGCTAGCATTATCAAGTGAATAAAAAAGAGCAATAACACGACGATGATAGTGAATAAAGAAAGACACCGAAGAACTTTTTTTTTCTTTCTCTTTAACATCTTTTTATTCCCTATTCAAATTTTTTGAAGAGAAAAAAATAAGTTCTATTGAAAAGAGCGCAAATCAATTAAGAAACAATTAAATGAATTATCAGTTAGCAGAACCATAAAGTAATTCTCTTATTAATTAAAAGATATTCAATGTTTCGAATAGAATAAAAAAAAAACTTCTTACTTTCAAAAATTTTATTATTATTATTATTTTTTTTTTTTCAAAAGAGAAAAAAGCGACTTTCGATTATTTTATTTGTGACTGTACAGTTCTTTCCCATCTCCTCATGCTACTTACTTACTACTTAATTCTTATCTTATTGTCGGAAGAAGGTGAATTGAGTTCAAAGAAAGACTTTACACATTTTATGGACTTTATAGTTTTTTTTGGGGAATTTTAATTCTTTTTTTTTGTCATGAAACTCCGTTATTTTGCAATGTCTACCTGACTAGATAGTCGACAAAAATTTTGTTATAAACATTAATTTAATTTTTCTCGACTGCCAATTTAAGATATTTAATTTTAATCGCATGATATTTTGATATATTGCTCAATTACTTAAAAAATATAATTTCTTCTTCTTAATTTTTGTTGATATTTTTTGGCTTTTGTCTTACTTGTTTCGTGCTTATTTAGTTGATAGCTTACTTTCAAATGTTTTGAGTTTAGGCTGAAAAAAATATAAGTTGACGATTTGCAAAATTAAAGAAAAGCAAAGCGCATTCAGATATGTTTTTTTTTTCAGCTTTGAAGTGGACGATACTGTGTCTAAGAATTTCGTGTGTGACAGTGACGTAAATTTAAAATTCCACAACCCTCCTCAAAATTTCTGGCTATACTGATTTAAATAGTTTTAATCCAACCTACAATACTTGCAAAAGTAAATTCAAAAACTTTTACTCAAAATTCAAAATTTTATCATATTTTCTAAAGTTCTTAAAGGACCCTAATAAAATGGACAATCCAGCCCCTACTCATCGCAATCATCTCAAAAATTTTTGTCAACTGAAACTAAAAAAAAAATATTAACACAAAAAAACAGATGATTTATTTAAAACGTAAAAATTAGCAAAAAATTATTAGTAAGCTATAAAATAGTATTCGATATCAAATTAATCAACGAATTTTCAGGAGATTTGAAAGGCGAAGAAGATCGATTTGAATTTACTATCGAGACTTTTAATTTTGGAAACTTTGATATTAGAAGTATTTAATTTGTTGTTGTAGCTACAATTTTATGGATTTTTCGTAATAACGGATTCCTTTCACTAATCGTCATTTCTAAAATTTATTGAAAATATCGAATAAAAAAAATTAAAATTAATATTCAATCATATTTCTACAAAACTAAAGACTCAAGTGCTTTAATCTTTATGCGATTATGATTAAAATTGTGCAATATTTCAAAATATTGATAAAATATTTTGCAATATGTCAAGCTGTTCCTATAATCACTGGAAATATGAAAACAAATTTGCAAAATTCATTTTGGAACAATAAGAATAAAATTTTTTAAATAAATATTAATCTTTAAGAAGATAAAAGTCAATTCTTACATCATAAAAATAAATTTCATCTCAATTTTCCTTTCAACTTTAAATTTATTTGCAATACTCGCAGTTAATTTACAATTGAGAATAAATTTCTTTATTTCATGATTTTATATTTGAGGTTTAATAAAAATAATTTTGAAATAATATTTATTGGATAAATAAAAAATGAGATTAAAATGAAATTTAATATTGAATGGATGTATACATTTTAAAAGATTTTTGCAGATTTAGAACAACTCAAGAATGTTTTAAAATTTTGAAATATTTTTTTAAAACTTAAAATTAATAAAAATTTTAAAGTTAAAAATTAATTGATTCAAAAATTTTAAATTTTCAAAATTTAAAAAATTTTGAATAAATTTTTAAAATTTAAAAAATTTTGAACAAATTTTTAAAATTTAAAAAATTTTGAATAAATTTTAAATTTTATAAAATTAAAGTTTTTAAAAATTTAGAATTTTAAATTTTTAAAAAATTTTTAAAAATAAAATTTAACACGGTTTTGTAAAATTTTTACAGATTATGAACAAGCTGTCACTCAAAATTTACTCCAACCTCCACCGATCCTATAAAATTTCTATTCATTCAAACTTAATTAACTACAAAACACTCTCTCAAAAAAAAAAAAAAAATCCATAAAAACATAAGTAACTTACAGGATGTCGGGTAATACCAAAACTATGTTTATTACCATTCAATCATGTGGATCAAAAACCTGTATTTAGTAGATATGAAATAAGTTTTTTTTACTACTTAATAAACACACATGCTTACAAGCAGATTTACAAACAGACAGTCGAAGTAGATTGAGGGATATTAATAATATATGCAATCTATTATTTCTCAGCATCAAAGCATTATATTTTTTCATATCTTTTTTCTTTCTCTTTCCTCTTTCTCAGATGTTGTTTTATTAGCAATTAATAAGTAATACGCTAAATATGATTTATATTAATGCTTGATTGCCTAACCGTTTTTACGAAAATTATATATATAGATATTTTTTAGCAACTGGAGAAGTTCATAATTAGTATGGATAAAAGTAAGATTTGATGGAAGTAAAGGCGCATTTTTGGAATTAAAAATTTAATTTCACATTTTTTAAATTCAAATTTAAAAATTAATGAAGTTTTTTTCTAACTTAACCTCAATGAATGATCTCTTTAAAGGGCGTAGGAAGGGGTGTTAAGAGTTTCGACCCCCCTCTTTTGGTAAAATTTCTTCAATTTACTAGAGTTTCGGGGGAAAAAAATCCAAGCCCCCATACACACCCTTAAATCTCTTGCTTGAAAAAAGTGTCGATGTATATCAATACTTAAAATCCAAAAATCCAAAACTCCCCAAAATTTTAAGACAATCAGACAAACAAAACCTAAAAATGTCCAGACTAGCTTAACTTTATGAATTAACAAACCAAAGAAAAAAATATATTAAGAAAAAAAATTCAAATTACCAATTAATTTTTTTTCTCCAGCCTCACTCTCTCAGCCGTTCACATACTGAAAATGTTGGTGCTATTGCTATTGTCGATGGTATATAAAAAAAGAAGTCAATTTCTGAGTGGATTACGAAACAAAAGTATTAGTCAGCTATTTATTTTTTGTAGGAATTTTTCATAACAATTTTCATTTGTATATCTGTACAATGTAAGAGATGGAACGAGTTATTTTTTGGTGGATATATTATTGGTATTAATTAAGTTATTTTAGTGTTTATTGGATGGGAATGGGAATTTTTTGTAGGTTATGGAGATTTTAATTTGAATATAATTTTTAATTTCTATCTACTCATATTTAGTAAGTTTTTGTGACGTCATCTGATAACTTCAATCCATTCCATCCTCATCAAGCCTTCAAACTCTGCCAAATTGTCCAATTATCTACAAAATACTGCAAACAAGTCCATAAGTTTACACAAAATATTTTACTGTATGTTTACTTATTCTCTATATAAAAAAAATCCCCATAAGATATCTGTCTAACTAAGTAATTATCATGAAAAACTGCATTCTCAATTAAAAAAAATATGAAAATTAAAAGCAAAAGGAAAAATGGAAAAAAATAATAAAAAGAAATCCTCAATTCGCGCTTCGTCGTCACATAAATTCAATTTTTTACAACACAGTGAGTGCAAGGATGAAAAATCCAAACATTTGCAAAGTAATTTAAAAATAATGACTGAAAACTTTGCTGGTCCGACAATAATATAATTTGAAAAAAAAGAATTCCCACTCATCCACACTCATACACACATAAAGTAACAGAGAAAAAATTTTCTTTCTTGCTTCTTCTTCAATTTCCTTCTCGTCCACTTTTTTTTTTTGCTCGTTCGATGCTTGTTTTAAAAAGGAAAATTTTTTTCTTTGAAATTTTGAAGATGGTGATGAGTTTGGTTTGTCGGTCTGATAAGCTTATCAATTAATATTTTTTAGGAGCTAGTTAAACATTTTTTGAAAATTTTGATCAATTTTGATGCAGAATGGATTATGTTGGGCATAAATCCTGGCTCAAATTTTTTGTATATTTATTTAATATTACTTTTGTGTTTCAGGAATCAGGACAATAATTATGAGAAATCAGTACCATCCAGGAGTGTAGCCAGAAATTTTTTGAAGGGGAGGGTTTAAATTTTTTTTTGTATGAAACGAAAAATTTAAGGAGTTTGGGATTTTTTTTTCTCAAAAACCCCTATAAAATTGAAGAAATTTTCCAAAAAGGGGGAGGGTGTGGTTAAAACCCCAAATCTCCCCCTCCCCTGCCTACGCTCCTGGTACCATTTACAAATACTTACTAAGATTAAAATTTTGAATTCCAGAATCGATCCTAATGTAAGATTAACGATGATAACATATTTGTATAGATCGCCATTCAACTTACTCAACATCTAGACATGTCATTTACATTTCAGCTATTCTGTAAAATTTAAACTTATGGTATTTCATAAAAATCACAATCCTGTGCATCTTTAATTTTTATAACAAAAAAAAACCATCCCTCAAATGCGCTATCTCAACCCACTGCTGGACACTTGTTCACCAATTTAATTTTTTCTTTGCCTTTCCATTCTTTCCATGAACAAACTTTCCTTTTTTATATTACTGCTTTTTTAGCGCATTTTTGAAAACTTGTTTTCAAAAAGGTAGCTCAATCATACACTTTGATCGGCAGCAAATTTTCGAAAAACTATCTTTTGATCTAGACATCGTACAGAGTTCAGGTTTGTTTTATTAGCTTCGTTTAATAAAGTTATTGGCGCCACGGCTATTTAGAAGTCTTAAAATTGAGTTTAAACACCTTAATTATCAAACTTTTAATTTTTTCATACAAAAAAATATGAGTGCGTTCAGAAATTTGAAATTTAACGGTAAAAAGTAATGGATGCGTTCAGAAATTTAAATTTTTTTCTAACGGAAAAATTTGAATTTCAGAAAACCGTTAAATCGTAAGAATATTTTTTGCATTGCATGTTATGAAAATCGATTTTAATGTATAAACTTTAAGAGAAAGTAAGGTTTTTGATCATTCATTTTAGAAAAGGAGTTTTGATCATTAATTTTAAGCTTTTTGTAGTAATATTATGACTAAAGAAACAGCAATAGAGTTTTAAAACTTGTCCATCTTTTCTATTAAATCAATTGCTAATCGCTGCGCCAAAAATGCGCTAAAGTCCCTCGATATAAAACACGAGGACTTTTGTAATTTTTTTTTGCTCGGTGCACAAGAGAGATGAGAAAAAGAGATGGAAAAAAATAATATTAAATTATAAAGACTTTTTTTTAATTAAAAAAATTTTTTAATGAATATATAAATTTATACGAAAAAAAATGAGAACTCGGAGGAGGGAAAAGGAAAAAAAGCGGCGAGGAGAACGGAGGAAAAAAAACGAAGCGGAGAGTTTTTTTTTTATATTTTACTTTATTCTAAATTAATAATTACGAAAAGGGGTCCGCTCTTTTTTAATTTTTCATTTTGTTCTACCATAAACAGCCAGTGTACTCTCCTCCACTTACTTCATGACTGTAGAGATATATACATATACAGATATATAGCATGAGATGTACATGTGGGCAAATCTAGATAGGGTGCAAAAAAATTCACTGCATTTTGATCAAATAACAATGAATTTATAAAGATATTTTTGCAAATGAGGGTGGAATTAAGACTGTGTAATTGCAACATATTTAAATGAGATACACATTTTTATTCATAAGGATGTTATTTTATTAATGTTGCATGAAAATCGTTGTTGTTGCTATGTCTGTGATTTTTGTGGACACAAATCTAGAGATGACATTTATTATGAAAATATGCATATGTTTTAAGCTGTAAAAACTTGAATTTTCAATAAAAAGCAAAGCTAAAACCTGAGCTAAAAATTTAAATGGTAGGTCAAGTTTAATAATTTTTACATTGAAAAGATCAATTTTTAAAAATCATAAATCCTTCTTATCAACAGCTTACTAAGAATTTGACATATTCCATTACAATTATATTCCCAAAAGACTCTACTTACAGCTCAAATCCACACCAACAAAAAAATTTATCTCACATTCATCCCTATCACTTTGTGGACTTACCCAAATATATTATATAGTCAGTAAAAAAGAAAAAAATTTCTATATTAATAATTTATTAAAAAAGTAAAAAAAAATGGAACATAAAAATGAGAAAAGCGAAAGAGCAGAAAAAATGTTGTGTGCGAGGGATGAGATCTTCATACTTTTTTTTTCGGGCGAGTGCAAAAAAAAGAACAAAAAAGTACTTAATTTAACTCGAACCAACATCAACGACGACGATATGGTGTGAGAAATGGTGGGGGGAGTGTGGGTGAGAGGATGCGATGGCAAAAAATACTTTTTTTCATTAAAACAAAAGCAGCATGGCAAAAAATGTATATAATGAGGTGGAAAATAAAAATTAAAACAGCAAAAAAAATTCTCCCAATCACATTTCTCATTTTCCAACCCCCTCGCAACTTTTATTTTTTTATTTTTTGTGCATTATTACTGTACATACACACCATCACACAGGATAGCAGCCAGTGAGTTTCATATTTTTTTAAAAAAAATAATAACACAAAAAATTATTGTAATTGATTTTTTTCTCTCATTTTCTGACTGTTCTTAATGAATATATCATTTTCAACTCACGAATATCCACAAGCAGCTGCAAGTTTTTTCCTCAACATTTTCGGAGGACGTCTTGCTTTCTCCTATGAGGACTGTAAAGATGTTGAAATGCTTTAATATTTTTTTTTTATTCAAGGATTTATTGGCGAAGTTTCTGAGTCTTTTGTGCTATAAATTATTGTTATTAATTAATTTTTGAGTAATTTTTCAATAATTGGACGATAATTAATCAGGAATAGTCGGGAACAGGAAATTTGTAGCATTTAAGGATATTGTAATTTTTTACAAGAGGAAATGGGCAGTATTTTTATTAAATTAGCTGAATGTGCAGCAATGCGTCAAGAGTTCAATGATTTACTGATTTTTTTAATTGCATAATTTTCTTCTAAGTTTTTATAATTGACCAAAAAATTTGTAGTGCAAACGGGTGCAAACTAAGGCTCAAAATCAAATTTGCTTTTTTTTGTTCTTAAGGGGGTCTGAGAATTTTTAACAGATCATAATTTTTTTTTTTTTTATTCAAGAAACGTAACAATAGGGAGAAAAGGTCTAAAAAGTAGTTTTTTGCATAACATACTAACTGAAAGGCACTTTATAGTTGGAACTAAAACCTCAAAATTTCCTTTGAAACCATAAAAAAAACAATCTACAAAAATCAACTCCATTATACCTCACAACTCACAATTATTTCAGATGCTATTAAAGTAGCTCATGAACAAAACGAATATTCTTATTGCTGTTCCTACAAATCGCAATTTTATTATACCCAAACTATTTAATTTTCTCATTTCTTTGTTTTTATTTATTTCATTCTCTAATTTCGTAACTGTCAGCTAGTGAGTCAGTTGATTATTTTCCGCAAACTCATTCTGCGCCACCCGCTCACTTAATTTTCGTTTTCTACTTCTTTACCTTTAATTTCCAATCACCACCCGGCTGGTGTGTAAAGGTATATATGTAGAATATTTAATATTATGTATATGTATTTTGTAATTTTGTTGGCAGGGTTGGAAGATTAGATGGTATTATATGCAATTTATTTTTGGAGGTTTTCTGTCATATTTGCGAAATTTGAGTCCTTCGAGTTTAGTTTTAAAGGCTGAAAATGTATCCGAGCGACAAAAATCTTATGTTGACATGATGGCGATCTGATGTCGCCTGTATAGTGATATAAATGCACTTGCATAGAGGCGGCATCAGAACGCCATCACGTCACCCCCAAAACCATCACTCAAAAATTCAACCCTGTAAACAAAAAGCTAACGAACTTCGTAATTCAACTCATTTCTGATTATTATTTTATATTCCGAATTAGTGAAATGGAAATGAGAAGAATTAGAAATGAAAAGAGTGGGAACGAGTGAAATTTATTGTAAATATATTGATTAGATTTTCTGTATCTGCTGTTAGATAGCAGCAGCGAAAGAAGTAAGTAATTTTCCATTCCGTAAAATTTTCGCTACAATTTTCGAATTAGTTTTTTTTGAAAATGGTCGAGTAGAAAAGCAAATAAACAGCATCAGCAAATATTCATCCAATGGTGAAGATAATTAATTAAATATTATATAGAAACGATATGCAATCATACACGAAAAATCTACCACCATCAACTATGCCTGCTTGCCTACTTTTTCTGACGGTATTAAAATAATTAATGTTTCGATGCTTGTCGATAATTTTTGGATGTCTGAAATATTCACGCAATATAATGAAATTCATTAGCAAATCCAACTTTAGGCATTTTTCGTTTTCAACTCAATTACTAATAGTATTTTAGCAGTAGCAACAGCAGCAGTAGTGAAATAGCATCATGTAAATATCTACATATCTAACTAGCTATCTCTCTATTTATTTCGGAAATATATTTATTATATATGTGAAAATGTGTTTATAATAGTGGTGGCCAAACTTTTTGATATATCAGCACACTTCTGATCAAATTTTACTCCAATTATAAATTTATTTAAAAAATAGTAGTTTTTTGAGGTTCAATAAAATTTGACGATACAGCTAAGATTTATATCGGAACACTAGTGTGCCGTGGCACATCGGTAGAACATTACTGGTTTATATTGCAAACATTTCTCTCACTCTCACTTGTTGTAGAGACACGGTAGACAGGAGTCTTAAAAACTGAAAATAAAAATTCTTACACCTTCAGCAAAAAAATCCTTTTGGATAAAAATTTAACTAATCAAAATTTAAATTAATCCAGTACGGTATAAAGGACGTAACCAGAATTTTTTTAAAAATAATATCTAATCTTGAAAGTGTTTTAAATTTAAAAATAACGGTCATTAGTTTTTAACAGTACTTATAAACTTTTTCTACCTTTAAAAAGTTTTAAAGTTTACCACACCTTGCCAACACTTACTCATTTCTCATAGTCATACTCATCGACATTGGTTTACATTTATATATAAATTTCATATCGAGATACAAACAGTTAATTAATAGCAAAATGCTTTTCTGTTAGGATTATACATGTTTTCATCAAAAAGATATATACATATAGGATTTTGGTAAGTAAGTTGATAACTTTTTTTAGTATTCATGTAAGTGTGTGTAAAACAAAACATGTGGATACATTTCATCTCTATTCACATTTTTTTGTTTTTGTTTCAAACAACGAAGAGTGGAAAAAAATTAATTTATGCAAATCCTTTGCCGCTGCCGATTAACTTAAACATTTTTGTGCAATTACTGCTTTTTTGTTTTGTAAATTTTTTTATGCAGGCTGAGGAATTTTAAGTTTTGTAGATTATTTCATTGATTCATTTAGTTTAAAATGAATATTTTTTGTTGATTGTGTAAAAATGGAACGGAAGGGAAACTTTTAATGTTTTATTTTTTTTGTATTCGCAAAATTTTTTTAAATTTATTTCAACATTGTTTTAGAAAACAATTTGTTGTAAGTCTAATCACCTCCTCATTCGATCAACTTTTGTTCTGTCAATTTGCAATATATCATTCATCGTTCATACAAGTTTCAAATTCTCCCAATTAAATAATTGTTATCAACCAAGAAGAAATCTAAAATCAATGACGATTATTAAGAAAAAATAGCTTCAATGCCGAAAAGAATTTTAATGCTAATATGTTGGATAATTTCTTATTATTATGTGTATAAAAAAAAGTTGTAGAAATTTTTTGTAATGTGAAAATCTTTTTGGAAGAAAAAATATGAAATGGTGGAAAAAAGAAGCTGCTTTTGAAATTTTTATGAGAAGCTTTTGTGGTGATTTAGTGTGAATTTTTTTTGATGATAGAGACTATCTCAGTGGTGTTCAAACTTTCTTAACTCTCCGCACACTTTTCAGTTAAACTTTTTTAACTCGCGGCACACTTTTCAGTCAAAATTTGAAATTCTTACATTTGATGGAAGTCTTTCGTAAAAATTTCAAGTTTGATCAAAATTTTATTATTTTTCAATTTTTAATCCTGATTTAATAAACTATAATTTTTCAATTTTAAATCGATTTTTTTTTAAATTTTTAATTGAAAAGCTTTCCAGTTTTTTGGTTAAAAAAAATAAAAAATTTACCGCTTTCAAAATTTTTTGACTGAAAGTCTAATATTATAAAAATTTTCTGACAAAACCAACCTACCAGAATTCTAATCGAGCGAAAAAAAAGAGAAACAAAAAATTCTTTTGTAACAGAAAAAAATATGAAGACACAAGAAATCGATATACATTGATTATTATAAATCTTTTCATTTAATTCTTCATATTCACATTAGAGTGAGAGAGTTAGAAAAAGTTAAAAAGAAGAGATAGTGAATAAAAAAAAAAAAGTTTTAAAAAAATTAATAATAAAAGAATTATTATTTTTTTTTCTCTAAATTGAAATAAGCCGATTTTCCCACGTTCCCGTATTCTACCTTCTTACTTACTTTACAATATGTATATATATTATATGTATACACTTTATATTATATTGTATAGTTATATACAGCTTTTTAATTTTAGGCTATTGATCAGTGAATTCATTATTATATTAATTGTATAGATCAAATTAAAGCAATAATAAAAAGATTTTTTTATAATATTATAATTTCGTTCTTTCTTTTCTTTTCTCTTCTTTTATCTTTTTTTTTGAGACCAGAATGGGAAGAGAATAGACGAGAGAATGACGAGATAAAACTACCAGTTAGTTCCTCTATGTGAAGCTCAAATCATAACACATAATTTTCACATTCGGTTTCATATTTTATTAAAATTTAAGGAGCCTTTATTGTGGTGCAATTATTGAATTGTTAGGAGAATGACAGACTGGCTGAATATTTAGATATAAGAATCATTAGTATTTGGTCATCTTAAGTATTTTTAAATATTTTTCTTGGACTCAACTAAATTCATATTTAGCCATAATTTAATGAAGACAAATTAAAATGTTAACGAACTTAAATGATTGCAGAAAAGTCAAAAGACAAAGGAAAATTCTGTATTATCATCGATTTATACATCAACCAAAATTAAAAAATTCCAAAATTAAAGCTAGTCCATTAAATGCGTTTAAATCACCTAACAAATCAAACCACACTAACATGTCTATTTCATTTCTTCGTCTACGTATCTTTTTCTAACCTAAAGCACTTTAAGCGATACTAAAGCAGCACCAGCAGTAAGTAATATTTACAATATATTTATTTAAGTGAAAAGAAATTGAAATCGATGAATGGAAGAAGAGAGAAAGACGAGCGATATTGTTAATATTGTATACAATATATAAATTCAATTTTAGTAAAGTAAACCGAGAAGTAAAATATATTGTTAATATGTTGGAGGCTATACCATGAGACTCTGTTAAACGACGTACAAGCAGCAGCAGCAAAAAGACTGTATATTGATTTTAGATGAAGAGGAAAATTTGAATATATTGTTGAAATGTTTTTAAATAAAACTAACATTTATTAAACATTATTTTAGATTTTCGAAAGTGAAATAAAATTTTATTGCATTAAGTAAATTTTTTTATATTTTCATTTTTCTCATCTTTGATTTTTTTTTTCGACAGGGGTGAGAATTGATTTTTTTTTCTAAAATTTAATAAATTAGATTACTTCAGAGTAAAAATTTTTTAACGCAAATTTTGATTGAATTAAAATTCTTATTGGAAAAATATTATGTTAAGAATTTTAAATTTAAGATGAGAGCTGTTCCCTTATGACGTCCATCAAAAACTTGGCTTTTTAGACCCCCCCCCCCTTCCCTTTGTCATAAAACCAGACAAAAAATTATATTGTTTAAAATTGTCACACAGCCTCATACCCCCTCACTTTCTAAAAATTCGACGTGATAAATGTACGTCACCTAATTGAACATCCATCTATTAAAATTTTTAAAGTCTCCAAGATTCCAACTCTAGACCTTCAATTTCTCTTCATAGATAAATATGTGTATGAATATATGTTCAATTTTAAAAGAGCATTTTAATATATTATGTTCAAATAGCTATAGCGATATTTAAAAGTTAATGGATAATAAAATAAAATTATATAGATAAATATTACTATTACTGCTGCTGTTATTGCTGTCTGAATGTGTGTGCTTTTTTCACTACAATATGGAGATGGAGATGGAGAATTTCATAAATCGAATCTAATGGATAAGTAAACAAAGAACAGGGCGTAATTTAATTAATTTTCCACTCGATTCACATAACATTTATTTATATTATATATATTTTATATTTATATATACAAACGCATATGCTTGCACTTATTTAAGTTAAGTATGACAGTTTATTTTAGATTTTTCAACTAAGTTATTTATTTCATGAAGTGAAGTTTTTTAATGATAGTTTTTGTCTGTGGTCAGATTGGGGGCCGTTCACTTAATACGTTACGCAAAAAATGACTTTTTAGAACTCTCCTCACATGGTCGAAATTTAAACCACAAATTAAAAGATCTTATAAATAAAAAATTATTCAAATTCATAATTATCAGAAATGTTCAGATTAATCAAATGTGTTTGATATCGCTTCACTGTCGAAAAATGATTATTTTATCAAAAATTGTTCACCAACAGCGCCTCAATTCCTTTTCACTAAACAAATCAAACTTTTAATTCATGAATATTTATAATTATTAACATTGTGAAATCACTAATGACAAATGCAATGAGAACACAATAAATAATCGACAATTTTTTAGAAGGAAAAGAAATCATCTAAATATTTGCAAAGAATTTATGTTGTCGATTCGATTGTGCATGTATGCATGTACATGCGAGTAGAAGAGACAAATAAAAAAACTTTTTATACATTGTGACTTGAAAATGTAGAAAAAAATGACGACGCTGATGATGATGATGATGAATATAAATATCAAATACATAAATTTATTGTGTAAACATAAAAAAGAAATGAAAAATGAGAACAAACAGGCAAGTAAGCAAACAGGCAGGCATAGCAATGAGAAGAAAAAATATATTTCTCATCAAGATCAATAAAATCGATTGAAAATTTCCTTTTGAAAAAAAATGCTATTAAATATTTATTAACTAACAAATAAAATTACAAAATTTTATATACACATGCATTCAAGTACTGATGCTTACACTAATATCCACATGCATGTATGTCTACATATGAATTTTAATATTACTGTGATGATTCTGAAAATGAACAAATTGCTAATTAAAAATTTAATATTTGATTTCCTTATAATTTTTCAATATAAATTGAAGCTTATCGACTCGAATGTCTGAGAATGTGTGAGTTTATGTCTGTGTAATATTACAATTACTTCCAGAGTTGGGGTTGCATTAAAAATTGCTATAAATCATATTTTCAGACACAATTTAATTCATAAATTTTTTTGATAATTTTTAAGACTCAATACACACTATCAAGTCCTTTACAGCAACCCTGAAAAACAATATAAATTTATGACATATTTTTACATATTACGTATTTTAATACGAATTGAAATCGACTTATTGCTGTATGTAATCATAATAAGTAAATGAGAAAAGCAGAAAAAAATGAAATGAAATATAAAATTCATATGATATGAAATGATTGTGCATTTCATCATCGTCGTCATCATTATAATGATTATTTTAATAAATAATTTTCTTTCTATTTGCTTATCTATTCGCTGTATATTTATCCAGATAGACCATTTATGTTCAACCAGTGTGCCGTGGCACACCGAAACCAGAAAATGAGCACTTTTTTTAAAAAAAATTCAGATTTTAGTTGTTAAAAACTTTAAAAATTTAGTCAGAATTAAAATTTTTGTGCTAACTTCTCGAGTTTTTGCTTCAATAACTGAATGTTAAACAAATTTATTTTCTTGGTGTGCCGCGGAAAAAAAATTGGTCAAAAGTGTGCCGAGACACCAAAAAGGTTGGCCACCACCGAGATAGACAGTTATACAAGACTGACTGTCATGATTTGCAAGATATTTATACTTTTAATATAATTTATATTTTTGCACATATTGAAATAAAAGAAATAATAATGATGATGATTATAATCATCATAGTGAAAATATGAAGAGAAAAAAGTAATAATTTGATGACGCACAAGTAAAAAAATCTTTTTTTTTGAGTTTTTATGACGCATTTTCAAAAAAAAAAAAAATAAGAATTTTAAGTTTGGCATTAATTTTAAGATTTTTGCTAAATTTAGAAAATAGCTTTCATTAAAAATTCGCCACTAAAATTCTATTCTAGCACGAGTATAGCTAAAATAAATCCATGTACTCATATTTCTCAAAAAATGCTCAAATTCTTGGCGAAAAAATTCTTGCAAAAAAAAGGAAAAAAGTAATAAAAATTCAAGCATAATTTGCATACATGGCTTATATGTTTCACATGAGTTATGAAATGAAGATATTTAGCATAAATCAAGCGCCATACAAACGTGTACTTACATCTAGATGCATATTATTTTACTGTGAGTTCATTTTAAAAGCAACTTGTAATTTTGTTTTATTTCTTATTTTAAGAAAATTATCAAGAGGTCATTCATGAATTCATGTTTATTAAAAAGTTGTATTTTTGTTTCACTGATAAAAAAAATTTAAAAACTTTTTTAAATTTGTATGGAAAATTTTAAAAACTTTTTTTAAATTGTACGCTTAATAACAATTTTTAAAATTTAAAAAATATTTTTAAAAATTTTAAATTTTTTTTGACCGCTAAAAAATTTTTAAAAAAATTCAAAAAAATTGCTCGGAGTGGAAATCGAACCCTTGACCTTAGGAATGGTAGCCAGGCACTTTACCACTGAGCTACCAAGCCATGTGACTCACACTGGCAATATGTTTACATATACAGAATTATTTTTAAAAACCAGTTTTTAAATTTTAAAAATAATTTTTAAAAATAAAATTTTAAATTTTTTAATAATATTTTTTAAAATTTTTTTTTATGAGTGTTCAAATATCTTTATTTTGTTCATTTGTAAAGTTCAAATTTTGAAACTTGCAATGAAAGAAATTCCAACAGACTTATTTGCACAATTCAACTTCCAACCAATAAGTACTATTGGTGCGTTCAAAAAAAAATGAGCCGGTTTGAAAGGTTTTCTTCAAATATGAATAACTTTTTACAGGAATAGTCTTTTTTAATGAAACAAAAAGCATAATTTAGTATTTTGAATGTAGTAATTGTTGTGTAAATATGAATTACTAGAACTTTCTGGAAATTAGTTTTATAAGCCGCGGAAAAAAGTAAGAAATTTCAAAATTTTACATCAAATTTTGAGTTCAATTTTTAAAAAGATTTTCCCATTGCACTAATTAAACTAAAGTACTTTTGCAATATGGAATTCAGCGAAATTTATTAATCAACAGTCAGTTTTTAAATACAATGCGTAATGTAAACAAAAACAATTTTTTAGTCAAAAGATGAAAATTTTGATAAATTTTGAAAAGTTTAAATATTTATTAAACAGAACAACTAAATGAAAAACTAAATATGCTATCTTAATAAGTAGTTAATAAGCTATTAAACAAGCACTATAAAGATTTAATTTGTGATGGTAAAATTCTTATCAAAATTTTTTTGCATAATTTTTATGTTCACTAATTAATCTATAAAGGGCATGATTAATAGATTATTAACTACTGGTTAAGATAGCATATTTAGTTTTTCATTTAGTTGTTCTGTTTAATAAATATTTAAACTTTTCAAAATTTATCAAAATTTTCATCTTTTGACTAAAAAATTGTTTTTGTTTACATTACGCATTATATTTAAAAACTGACTGTTGATTAATAAATTTCGCTGAATTCCATATTGCAAAAGTACTTTAGTTTAATTAGTGCAATGGGAAAATCTTTTTAAAAATTGAACTCAAAATTTGATGTAAAATTTTGAAATTTCTTACTTTTTTCCGCGGCTTATAAAACTAATTTCCAGAAAGTTCTAGTAATTCATATTTACACAACAATTACTACATTCAAAATACTAAATTATGCTTTTTGTTTCATTAAAAAAGACTATTCCTGTAAAAAGTTATTCACATTTGAAGAAAACCTTTCAAACCGGCTCATTTTTTTTTGAACGCACCAATAAAAAGACAACTTTCACACTCATGTTCTCTCACTTACAGACATTTTTCCAGGAAATTGTCACAATAAAAATCTGTTCAAACTCACAGAAAATATTCTTAAAATGCCACCACAAAAAAATTCCACTTTATGACCTGTCATGACTGCATTTTATGCACTTTTTCTCTCAAGAGATTTTCAAATACTTTTCAATCCATTAAATTTCAATCTCAAAAATGCGCTAATTTTCTCGCACTTATTGCATTTTGATGGCATTATGAATGGCATAAAGAATAAGAGAAAAATGTAATGACATATTTTTTTATTTTCTATCCTATTCAGTTATCCTATCTTTTACAATTCATTTCATAATACGTAACAAAATAAAAATGCATTTATCAGGGATGAAGATGGTGTTGATTTGAGTAAGGAGCCAAAGTACGCGATAATTTTCATGAAAAAGTTTAAAGATAAATAATTACATTTTAAGAAGAAATGAGTAATAACTAAAAAAATAAGTTGTAAATTGATTTTTTAAAATGATTGTCCAAAACATGATTCCAACCTTTCCTAGCTCCCATACTGCCGTTTATTCAGTTCCTTTTTGATTTACTTCTTTCTCTCTCCTACTTTTTTCTGTTTCTTTCTATAAAATACGCTGATTATGATATGCAATGCATTGTAATGTTTCTTGTAGCATACAAATTGAAAGGAATTTTTTTTCTCATATTTATATGTTATAACAAATGAAAACAATATAAAACGGCTCTTCCGTTGCAGACAGCATTTGATGTTTTTTAACATACAATTTTTCTGTGTTCAAAGGAAACTTTTTTTGTGTTCTTTGCTTTCCATTTTTCTTTTTTGATATTTTTTTTTTTTATATTTATATATATTTTAAGTGTAATAGACCTGACTGACTGACTCACTAAAAATGGAATTCTTTTCTTTTTGTAATGCACATAATTTTCTCGCTAATGATAGTTTCTGTTTTGCATATGCAAAATCATATTCATGTTTTTCATTCTCAGTTATGCATTTTCAAAAGATTGACAAAGATTCAAGTAATTGTATGGAAAGTTGAGTTTGATGAGGTCATGTGCGCATGAATTTATGAGTTCTAGAATTTTTCTGAGAGGTCATAATTAGTGTTAGATTCAAAATTTTGAATTTTTCTGTCCACGAGTATTAATATATTATGTTTGGAACCGTTGACTTATGACGTCCATCAAATGCATTTGTTTTTAGACCCTCTCCCCCTCTGTGTCAAAAAAACCTTCATTCAAAATATCCTATTGTTTAAAATTGTCACACAGTCTCAGACCTCCCTTTCCACTAAAAAACTGGACATCATATTTGAAAGACGTTTTAGAAACTTATGAAAAATAACATTTTCAATGAATTTATACTGACAAATTGAAAATGATTAAGTTCATAACAAATCAAGAACATTTTCCCAACAATTCAAAAAAAAAATTAAGCTCTAAATATAACGGATAAAAATTCATAAAAACTGTTGTTGATGATGATAATGATAATAATAGCAGCAACAGCATTTGAATATTTCTTTATCAAGCAAGCACAGAAGCACTAACACACATGTAAATGTAAATGGATGAAGATGAAAGGAAAAGTGGATAGATGGAGGAACAGAGAGATGAGGATTTATCTTATCATTAGTCAAGGATAATAACAACAAGTTTCCATATTTTTTTTATCATGTACAAAGTGAAAATTATACATAAATTTACATATTTTCTCTATGTTGTTACAAACATACATGCACTGCATATATCTATGTACATTTCATATTATTATTATAATAATAATACAAAGTATCGCATTGTAAAGTGAGAAAAAGAAAAAAAAATATAAATACACAAAAAATGCATGTTAATGTCGATACTATGCGAATAAAACATTAAAACAATGTTGCATAATTTTTTATTTTTTTTTCTCGTTTTCTTTTACACTTTGATGTTTTATTCTTCTTCTTTTGTAATTTTTTGCTTCATAATTTTTAATTCAAGTATCTTTCTGATATGTTAAAACTTTGTTGAAACATATATTCATATTTTTTTGTCTGGATTTTCTGTGATGATTAAAATTTTAAATTTTGGTGGCAGTTTGTCTATTTTGACACCGTTGACCTTTTTAGTATGAACTAAATCTGTTTTACACATTTAAGGACAAAATATTCATAAAAAATATATTTTTTTAAAATTTTTGGCACCCGAGCTTAGTCTTATCTAATTTAAAAAAAAGCGCTTCAAACCCAAATTTACTAAACAAAAATTCTCATCAGCTTTTCCATCTCTTTACTTTACAATTTCTTTTAAATATTCAAATGAGAAATCATTAAGGAGCTTTGTGATTATATGTAGATCTAAATGCATTTGATGATGGTATAAACATGCATTATGTGCATTTTAAAAGGTGTGCATGTTCTCATTAAGATATTAGACAGCGAATGAAAATAAAAATAGAGTGAAAAAATGAAAAATGAGTTAAAACGAAATAATTTGTATCAAGTTTGATTCTTATTTAATTGTTGAAGAGATTGCTTGATTTACATTTAAATAATAAAGTTGTTCTCGGATTTTTCACAGACTTTTGTTCTATTTTTTGAGGTCATTAAGTTTTTTTTTTTGCATTTAATAAAAAAAGAGATAAATTGTTCGAAGCGATACTTTTGGTACAAACTGATTTTTGGTGAAACTCGACAGTAAACTCATCAAATTTTTTTAAATCTTCTTAAATGTTTTTAATATTTTAAATATTTTAATTTTTTTTCCAAATTCGAAAAATTATAATTTAAATTTCTACAAGATCAATGATGCCAAAATTTTAAATTGTTCATCTTCCAATTAAATCTCTAATTTTTGTGTTCATGATTTGATAGCTGCAATAAAATTCCAGTTGCATACTTTTTGCTTCAAAAATTATGATTTCTAATTCGTTTTACAATGCCGCTTTTTAATTAGCTTACTAATTTAGAAAATATGCCGAAATTTGTAAAAAATAATCAGATTTTTGACACTTGTGCAATATTGTAAAAATAACTGAATAAATTTGTTAGAGCTTCAATTATTCTTCACAATAAGTTAGTGTTCAAACTGGTACAAAAATTTAGAAAAATCCAAAAATTTATCTTTCGATTCAAAATTTTTTTAACTCTATCTGATTGGAACCTCCATATAATTTCCTTTACCTTGTTCCTCATTTCAAATAATCAATTCATAAAAAAACTGTTTCTACCACTATGAAATTTTCACGTGGAAATGTCTCCTCATTTTTTAATTTACCCTTTCATAGCTTTACATTTGCAATAACAATGACGACTTGTATCAAAAGTAGAGAAGAAAAAAAACAACATTTTATTATATTTCATATATTATGCACATATATATTCATATAAGCATAAATTGATATTGTTTGAGTCAGCAGTATATTTATATTGCAGTCAACAAAAAAAATATACAATATATAATAATTTTTCGCCCCCATCAACTTCATTTCGCCTCCTCACATAGCTTACATCTTTCACATATATTTGTGCATGTGTTTTATTCAAAAATCCTTTTTTAGTTAAAAATGCAAGGGGAGATGAAAAATGAGGAGTGAAAATGGGGTATTTGAAGGCTTGAAGTCCTTAGGATCTTTTTTGGTTAATTTTGTATGTTTTCAAATTTTTTTAAAAATTTAATTTAATTTTAAGATTTAAGAATTTTCCAAAAGAGAAATTTATAAAAAATTACATTCAAAATCAAAATAAGATAAATTCCAAAATCATAAATTCTTCGCAATTTTCTCCTCAAGGACGCCATGAGATGAGAGATGAAATACACAGTAGTAAAAATAACAACAAATGCTTTTTAGCGATGGATAGAAAAAAAATTTATATCGCAATATTGAATGGATGTTTAATGTTTTATGTAGACTACATACATGTGGAAGTTTGTTATTATTATAACTTTACTCTTTTTTTTCTCTGTTGTTATTTCTTGCCTGCATTTTTTTTTATTCTGAGATACTTTTCTCCCTTTATATTCCGTGCCTCAACAATATATACCCTAACAGGCAATGATTACAATCAGATACGATATTTGTGATTACGAAACGGTTTTGTGATGACGAAAATTTTCGTCATCACTCCATACATTCATTTGATTACAGTACGGTACCGACACGATCGCGCTAATTTGATTACAATCACAGATCGCGATCATTATCGTATCTGATTACAATCACTAACTTGCATGCAAGTGGAAACTTGCATGCAATTTTTTAAATTTCATAATCACTGATTGTAATCACTGATCGTAATCACAATGATCACGATCAATGATTGTAATCACTGATCGTGATCATTGATTGTAATCAGTGATTGTAATCATTGATTGTAATCAGTGATTACAATCACTTCGGGGGGAATGATTACGAAAAAAATTAAAAAATTATTTTTTTCGGGGGGGCCGAAATTTTCTAAGCATTTTTTTATTAGTATTATTGTTATTAGTATTAGTATTTGATATTTTGTATTAGAAATTTTGATACTTAGAAATTTTTCGGTCACCCATCCTTTGTCGTTGCGTTGCTTAACTTTCGAGATCTCGCGTTTTTCCTTGAAGTCACCATCTGTAATTATATAATAATTTAAATATGGCAAAAGACATATTTAAGTTACTATATATTTTTGATGTACTTTTTTACAGTTTTAACGCTCGATTAGTGTACGGGGGTTGATTTTTAACTGTTAGAGAAGTTTTACATTGTTTAATAATTAGTTTAATCCGAGTTTAATCAATTTTTCTCATGATTACGATCGTGATTGTAATCAGTGATCGCGATCAGTGATTACAATCAGTTGTGAGTGTGATCAATGATCATGATCAGTGATTACAATCAGTTGTGAGCGTGATCAAAAAAAATTTTTTGAATTTCGAATTTTTTTAATGATTACGAAAAGTTTTCTTTGATTACAATCAGTGATTACAATCATTGAACATGATCTTTGATTATGTTCAGTGACCACAATCATTGATCATGCTCATAGCTGATTGTGATCATTGATTATGTTCAGTGATTATAATCATTGATCACATTCACAAATGATTACGCTCATTGATTACAATCAGTGATTACAATCGTTGATCGTGAAAGGAAATTTTTTTAATGATTACGAAAAGTTTTCTTTGATTACAATCAGTGATTACAATCAATGAACATGATCTTTGATTATGTTCAGTGACCACAATCATTGATCACAATCAGCTATGAGCATGATCAATGATTATGTTCAGTGATTATAATCCTTGATTACATTCACAATTGATCACGCTCATTGATTACAATCAGTGATTACAATCGTTGATCGTGCAAGTAAGTTTTTTAATGTTTCTGAAAACTTTATGTGATTACAATCAGTGACCACAATCATTGATCACGCTCATAACTGATCGCGCTCATTGATTATGTTCAGTGATTGTAATCAATGATTACGTTCACGATTGATTACGCTCACTGATTACAATCAGTGATTACAATCAGCGATCATGCAAGTTTTTGTCAAGTTATTTTTTTAGATGATTTTAAAAAATATTTGATTACAATCAGTGATTACAATCATCGATTATATTCACAACTGATCGTGATCAATAATCATGTTCAGTGATTATAATCGAGTGATCACGATCGCTATTGATTATGTTCAATGATTACAATCAGTGATTACAATCATTGATCGTGCAAGTAATTTTTCAAATGATTACGATAATATTATTTGATTATAATCAGTGACCATAATCAATGATTATGCTCATGATTGAGCGTGCTCAACGATTACAATCATTGATTATAATCATTGATTGTGTTCACAATGATTATATTCATTGATTACGATCAGTGATTGTGATCACGACTGATCACGATCAATGATTATAATCAGTGATTACAATCGAGTAAATCATAATTTTTTTCTTATTTGTTTGATTACGAAAATTCATATTTGATTACAATCATTGATCGTGATCAGGTGATTACAATCAAACTTATGCAAGTTGGCATGTTCTGATTGTAATCACTGATTGTAATCTAACGATGCGATCACGAAAATATGAAAAAAAGGTCGATAGTGATTACAATCACTATCGTGATCGCGTCGGAATATCGTAATCATTGCCTGTTAGGGATATATGTATACAAAATCCAAACAAAATAAAATAATAAAAACAGAGGAAAAAAATATGTGTAGATGTACATAGAAAAATGTGTTGCAATTTCTATGAACGGAGATATTTTTGCATATATTTCGCGATCTTATGATGTTGTGATGGTGAAAATTCGTTGTTTCCAGATTTCACATTCATACAGAGAAAAATAATTAACTTTCAAAATTAAGTGCTGAGTTTGAAATTTACAGAGCATCAATAAGTTAAAAAAATTAAAGAAAAATATTTCAAATTTTAGAATCACAAAAATCTGGAATTTATAAATTCTACCCTACAACATCCCTGCTAAAAAATATAAGTACATAAGCTCTCGACTTTTTTACCATAACTCCAGACTAGAAAGTGAAAAAGAAATTTGAAACACGGTTGAATTCTCTAAAAAAACTATTTTTTGACTTTCATTCTCGCTACATATAAAAAATATAATGCACAATACAATATTGTATATCGAATTCACCAAAATACCTAGTCATACATAGAGGTGGTAGTAGAAATGAAAAGTACTTTATAGCAGCAAAAGATATTTGTATTCTATGGAATAAGAGGGCAAAAACATGAGATTTTATTTTTTTTTTTTGGTAGGGAATGAGATGGACATAAATATTTTATTTATTTTCTATTGAAAATGTATGATGCTGTGATGGAGGGCAGTAGCATTTGGAAAATTGTGAATGTTTTTATATCTCGCGAAATATGCAGAAAGGGGTGGTTGGTCGGTTAGACCGGTCGTCATTGCCATCGTCATTTATAGACATAAGCTGAATAGAAAATTTTCGGTTGAATTTCTGTGGATGATGGTATGATGTGCTTTGTATAAAGAGGGTAATGTGGATAGGGGTCGAAGCTCCTTGAAATTAATTTTCTTTCCATAAAGTGGGTCTAAATTTAGTTAATTTTTAAAATCTTAATAAAAATTTTGACCTTGCCATCCACCAGTCTGTACAAAAAAAAAAAATAATTCACCGTCATAAAATTCATCATTTTCCAATTCAAATTGCGAAATATTTAACGAGCACGAACCCCTTTCACGAGGGAAATGTGAGAGCATAAAATATGTAGAAGAGAACATCAAGAATTGATATTTAAAATCTATATATTGTGTACTCGTTCTTCATAAATTTTCTACATCTCATCCTTCTATATTCCTTGATATCGTGTGTACGTATATGTATATTATAACATCAGCAATGGAAACAGTGAAAAAACATTTATCCGTTCTTTTGAGTCGCTATTGCAACTTGCTTCGAATAGTCATCGAACTGTACACAATGCACAATGGAAAAACTGCCTCATACAGTTCAATTTGCCTTTGTATATTTGCTTATTTTTCCTAGATGAAATTTGTATTTCATTTACAACTTCTATGGTTCATCAATTTTTATGCTTTTTGCATCTATAGTGATGGACGTCGGGGCGTATTGAGATGATGCATTTTGTTAGAATTTTGTACTTCTTCATTTTTCTTTCTCCTTTTTTTCCTCAATACTTTTTTTCTGTTATATTTCGTTATTGTTGCAAGTCTGTGCTGATTGATTGATTTGTAATGTAATAATCATAATGGAAATATTTTCATTTATTTATCTATAGACTGAATACCGACAACGAATGAATACATTGATGATGTACGTAAATCAATAGAAATTTGCATAGGAAAGGGTGCTTTGTATATTAGAATGTGATAAGTTGAAATTTCTTATCTACTTTATGGGGTCGTTCACTCATTACGTTCAATTTTGAGGCGGGAAGGGGGTCTGAGGCTGTGTGACAGTTTCAAACAATAGAATTTTTCGTATTAAGATTTTATGGCAGAAGAGGGGAGGGGGTTTAAAAATTCAATTTATTCTTCAAAACTAAGCTTTAAAAAGTTTTTAAAAATTCGGAAAAATTACAATTTTGAAATCAAAAATTTATTTAAAGTTTTAAACAATATAAAAATTCAAAAATGTCTATCCCTAGAAAGTCCTTCAAACTATCTGAACAACGTAAATGACTACTTTGTTGTAAATTAAATAAATTAAAAATTTAAAGGCTTTTAAATACATAGAAATATTTTTAATTATATTTTTGTCTGTATAAATTCTACATTGTTTCAAATTGAAATGTTAGTTTTTAAAAAGTTTTCCCATCGATTTCATGAATATTACATTATAGAATTGAATATGATGTGTATGTGTAATAGAAAAATATTTTTGTATTGATTTAATAACTCTAATTAAATTTTATTTTCCTTATTTGATGAATGAAAATTAATTTTGAATTATAATAGAATTTAGTATAATAATTTGGTTATCAAGATTTTATTTGAAAAGTTTTTTTAAATTAAAATGTTTAAAAAACTTTTCAAATAAAACCTTAATAACCAAATTATTCAAATAAGAATTAATTTTAAAATAAATAAGAAAACTTATTGGAAAATTTTTTTTCAAGCAAAAAAAGTGCAAAGTTAAATTATTAATTAAATAAAGAACACTTAAAAAAGTTAATACCATAAATTTGATAAATTAACCAATTTATTTTATAGCTTTATTGGCATTTTTATATTTATATTCTTATCAAATTAATTTTTGCCAATCTCTTTTAAGTCCCACGATACTTATTTCATCAACAAAAAAATTGAGTATAAAATATAGAATGTCATAAATTGTGCAAAAAATAGCTTAGATAACAAATCTCAATATCAGTAAATAAATAAATTATTTGATAGTATTATATGGATCACTGATAACACAAATTTTAACTTCATTTCTCGGTAAGCACTCAACTTTTCCTGGAAGACAAGCGGCCTTAAGCTTCAAGATTATTTTTCTTGACGTCAATTATTTTTTTTATCGTCAACAAAAATGTGCGATTTTGTGTTTGTGTAGCTTAAATAACATTTTAATCATTTATAAAATAATACTTTTAAATTGAGTTAGAGTCAAGTGTTTATGTTATCATTAAACTATTGATCTTTCACCTGCCTTTTACAGTTTATTTGAAATTGTTAAATAAAAGTTTACAGACTAATTCAATATCTGTTTAGTTGAGCACAATTTTTTAAGATCTGAATAATGCAAAATTATCTTTTAAAAAAAAGATTGAAATGTATTTTATAAAAATTAGATATAATGTCAAAAATTCTTAAAAACTATTTTTTTCGTAATTAAAATTTATTTAATTTTCCCAAAAAAGAAAAATTTAAAACAAAATCAATCCGAAAATCTCAGTATGAATATCAACCATAACTTGATAATTTAAAAAGCAAAGAAAATAATTTAAAAATCTAAAATAGAAAATATTCTTAGTAGCTATCACACTTTTGTACAATTTTTACGAGATTATGTCATGTGTTATTTTGTTTTGTCATATTTTAATTCATTTTATTATTTTGCTCATTTTCAATTTTAGGTTCAGAGTTTTTTTTATATTTTTCCGTTTTGTTTATTTTATTATCATTTGACAGAGACGAATTTTTGGGGTTACGGTAGTGGCGTAGCCTACCCCCCTAGATGATTTTTTTTAGTTTAGTCTAGTTTACTAGTCTATCTCTTAATACAAAAAAAATTCTTTACCTCACCGCAAAATTCTTTAATTCTCTAGGTTTCTTCGTGAAAAGAAGAACTTAAACAAAAATCAACCCTCCCCGAAATTTTTCATACAAAAAAATGAAATTTTAATTTAGAAAATATCAAAACTTAAAAATTCAAAACTTTACTTCCATCGTCTCTAAATTTTCAACACAAAAACTAAACGACAGTTTTGAATAAAGTCAAAAAATTCACTGTCATTAATATCCCAGAATTTTAATTAATAATTCATGGCAGCAATAGGACATTCAGCGAGAAAACAAAGAAGAACAAGAAACAAAAAAAAAATATTATTCCGAAAAAAAATATATAAAATACTTTATAGCACATCGAAATGACGAATGAATAAATCCACCATACATTAGTTGAAAGCAATAGTTCGCTTCTGACTTAGAATATTTATTATTAAATGAAGTTGACATTCGAAAATTTATATGAGCTATAACCGTTTTGTCGTTTTGTGAATATATACACACATATACCCTAACAGGCAATGATTATAATCAGATACGATATTTGTGATTACGAAACGGTTTTGCGATGACGAAAATTTTCGTCATCACTCCATACATTCATTTGATTACAGTACGGTACCGACACGATCGCGCTAATTTGATTACAATCACTGATCGCGATCATTATCGTATCTGATTACAATCGCTAACTTGCATGCAAGTGGAAACTTGCATGCAATTTTTTAAATTTCATAATCACTGATTGTAATCACTGATCGTAATCACAATGATCACGATCAATGATTGTAATCACTGATTATGATCATTGATTGTAATCAGTGATTGTAATCATTGATTGTAATCAGTGATTACAATCACTTCGGGGGGAATGATTACGAAAAAAATTAAAAAATTATTTTTTTCGGTGGGGCCGAAATTTTCTAAGCATTTTTTTTATTAGTATTATTGTTATTAGTATTAGTATTCGATATTTTGTATTAGAAATTTTTATACTTAGAAATTTTTCGGTCACCCATCCTTTGTCGTTGCGTTGCTTAACTTTCGAGATCTCGCGTTTTTCCTTGAAGTCACCATCTGTAATTATATAATAATTTAAATATGGCAAAAGACATATTTAAGTTACTATATATTTTTGATGTACTTTTTTACAGTTTTAACGCTTGATTAGTGTACGGGGTTTGATTTTCAACTGTTAGAGAAGTTTTACATTGTTTAATAATTAGTTTAATCCGAGTTTAATCAATTTTTCTCGTGATTACGATCGTGATTGTAATCAGTGATCGCGATCAGTGATTACAATCAGTTGTGAGTGTGATCAATGATCATAATCAGTGATTACAATCAGTTGTGAGCGTGATCAAAAAAAATTTTTTGAATTTCGAATTTTTGTAATGATTACGAAAAGTTTTCTTTGATTACAATCAATGAACATGATCTTTGATTATGTTCAGTGACCACAATCATAGATCATGCTCATAGCTGATTGTGATCATTGATTATGTTCAGTGATTGTAATCAATGATTACGTTCATGATTGATTACGCTCATTGATTACAATCAGTGATTACAATCTCTGATCGTGCAAGTAACTTTTTTAAAGTTTCTGAAAAATTTATTTGATTACAATCAGTGACTACAATCATTGATCACGCTCATAACTGATCGCGCTCAATGATTATGTTCAGTGATTATAATCATTGATCACATTCACAAATGATTACGCTCATTGATTACAATCAGTGATTACAATCAATGAACATGATCTTTGATTATGTTCAGTGATTGTAATCAATGATTACGTTTATGATTGATTACGCTTATTGATTACAATCAGTGATTGCAATCGTTGATCGTGCAAGTAAGTTTTTTAATGTTTCTGAAAAAAATATTTGATTACAATCAGTGATCACAATCATTGATCACAATCAGCTATGAGCATGATCAATGACTATGTTCAGTGATTATAATCCTTGATTACATTCACAATTGATCACGCTCATTGATTACAATCAGTGATTACAATCGTAGATCGTGCAAGTAAGTTTTTTAATGTTTCTGAAAACTTTATGTGATTACAATCAGTGACCACAATCATTGATCACGCTCATAACTGATCGCGCTCATTGATTATGTTCAGTGATTGTAATCAATGATTACGTTCACGATTGATTACGCTCACTGATTACAATCGGTGATTACAATCAACGATCATGCAAGTTTTTGTCAAGTTATTTTTTTAGATGACTTTAAAAAATATTTGATTACAATCAGTGATTACAATCAACGATTATATTCACAACTGATCGTGATCAATGATTATGATTATGATCACAATCGCAATTGATTATGTTCAATGATTACAATCAGTGATTACAATCATTGATCTTGCAAGTAATTTTTTAAATGATTACGATAATATTATTTGATTACAATCAGTGACCATAATCAATGATTATGCTCATGATTGAGCGTGATCAACGATTACAATCATTGATTATAATCATTGATTGCGTTCACAATGATTATGTTCATTGATTACGATCAGTGATTGTGATCACGACTGATCACGTTCATTGATTACGATCAGTGATTACAATCAAGTTAATCATAATTTTTTTCTTATTTGTTTGATTACGAAAATTCATATTTGATTACAATCGTTGATTGTGATCAGGTGATTACAATCAAACTTATGCAAGTTGGCATGTTCTGATTGTAATCACTGATTGTAATCTAACGATGCGATCACGAAAATATAAAAAAAAGGTCGATAGTGATTACAATCACTATCGTGATCGCGTCGGAATATCGTCATCATTGCCTGTTAGGGATAGTAGATGTTGTTATATCGGCAATTAATTTTTATTGTTTTAAAACATTTTTTTGTGTGTTTCATTTCATTTTCTTTTACATGAAAAATTCATTTTCAGTTTTTTAATTTTTTCTCTTTCTTTTTCTCAGCTTTTTGACATTCTTTTTCTTAGAATGTAAAGCTCTCGATACATTTTTAATTTATACCTGCATATTTATACTTTTAGTTATAGCCTATGTCAAACGATGTTTATTATTTATGTGACCAAATGAATCATTATTGAGACAATTTTAATTATTTTCGACGTTTGACGAAAAGAAAAGTTGACGAGATTCAGAACCCGAAAAAGGATTTTTTTTTCTTTCAAAAATGCAATATCGATAAAATTTTAAAAATCAAAAAAAGAATTAATTTAAATTTCATTTCTGATGAAAAAAGTTAATTCTAAGATATTTTAAGAAGTCTGAAAATTAATTATTCTTCATCTTAAAATTCTAATTATTATTTTTTTTTTAATTTCAATCAAATCTATTTTATTTAAAAAATTCTCAAACAATTTCATTTAAGCCATGAACCTTCTTATTCCACAATTTATTTTACAATCGATAGAATTTTTTATTTAAAAAATTGAATGAATGCCTTTTGTTCTTTAATTTTCAATCCGTTGTACAATTTATATATCTTTAATAATTATACAACAATATGAAAAATCGAATGTAATGATTTTTCATTCCTATCAATTTTTCATGAATCGAAAATAATAAAAAATAGAAAGCATTTCTTTATATATTCATATAATAATGATATGTCTTGGTTATTTCACTCGTTGGGCACTAAATTGCTCTTGAATTCTCATATTTTTTTTTATTCTATTATTTTTCTACTCATTCAATGCCTTTCTCATTCTTCTTACAATATAATAATATTTTTCAATGAGTAAAAACATGCAATGAGTCTATCATCTACATTTACGTAAAATTCATTCATACCAAATTACACACATAGTCACTCATACAGGCAAGACAATAAATACATTATACATTTGTTGGGTGAATAAAAGTAATAATAATGCACAATTGTATGTAAATTTCCTTTTTTAGCGTAATTTGTTGAAATTTAAATTATTAGTGGTGTTGATTGGAGACTAGATTGGTCTGATATGAGTCTGATATATTTTTTTAAAATTATTTAAATTTATTTATTGAAGTGTCAAAGTTATTAAGTTTAACATTTAAAATATTTTAAATTTTTTTACAAATTATAAAAAATTTAAGATTAAATTTAAAAAGAGGATTTAATAATTTTCATTACATTTTTTTTTAAATAAAATTTTACAATTCATTTATCTTCAAAAATTTTGAATTTAAAAATGCGCCATAATCTTTCAACCAAAACTTTTTCACACAAAAATTTCCATTTCTATATTGATGAAGGAAAAAAAAATTGCACTTAAATTTTATTGAGAGTAGAAATGATGAAATCTCTCACCTACACTCCCTCACATGCACACAACATAGTACTTATGCTCTTCTTACATCATCAAACACATTCATTACATGCCTTGATATTATTATATATACACTTTTTTTTGTTTTGCATAATCTGATAGTTATAACTGTTAACAACATGCAATACAATCATTTTTATGTGCTCAGAAATAAAGGAAAAATGCAAAAATTGATTTTTCTTTGGGATTTGATTTTTGCTCGCCATTTCCATAATCATTGCACCCACTTGTTCGGCTAAAATTGAGTTATGAACTTGATATTTTGTATGTTTCAAGTTTGATATTTTAAAAATTGTAATTTTAATTAGATTTTTTGTTTTCTGGTTTATAAAATATTCTTTTAATAGGGTACCAAAAATGTACATAAAATATAAAAATAATGAAATGAAAATATAAAGGAATTAAAAAAATAACTATTTAGATTTTATAAATTTAATTATCAATAACTTTTAAGCAACTTCTAAGTAAAAATTGTTTTCATAAAATTTAATTTTCAAATCCACACAAATTGAATTCCCCGAAGAACTTATATAAGTTCCATTTCTAGTCGCAAAACCAAAAATCAAATAAATTTTTTAAAAGAAAATTTATTTCCAATTTTATTATTATTTTATTTCAAATATTTTCTATTTTTGTAGGACTCTAAAATTAAATTATTCTCCCCTTTTTTTCTATAAATTTTCTACAATATTTATTTTTGTATCTTCATCCATAAATGCATTTATAGATATTTTTCATATTTTTTTTTTCCTTTTGAATATTCATAAACGAACTCATACATCATTGGACATTTTAGAAAGAAAAATATAAAATATAAAAAATAATATAATAAAAAAAAAAAAAATAAGAAAAAGTTTTATGAAGAAATAAATTTGAATTTTTTTCCCTTTGTAGATTTTATGAGTCATTTGAGATAGAGCACATACTGAGAATATTAAAAGACAATGAGTGGACATCTTGTTGAGTACTAATAAGATTGAGTTTAAGAAAAAAAAATAGCTGAATATATTCACAATTTAGTGACAGTGAAATTTAAAACTTTTCAATATTCATACTCTCATCTAGTAAATCAACTAAAGTGAAAGGGAGAGGGAGGAACTTCATATCAACTAACAATAAAAAAAACTTTTACAATCAAAATCAATTTTTTATATCCAAAACCAAAACAAGAGTTTCATCAATCAGACAATGCACATCGAGAATCCACACACATACACACACAAACTAGAAACAATTCCGGACAAAAAGAAACAAAGCGAAAGGACATAAATCTGTTAAAAATATTTCTATAACACAAAATTCCCCCTTCCTTGCAATGAAAAATTGAATTATTATAAATGTTCGATGCTGTATTTTCCTACAAAATATAACATTTATGAGACACTAAAGTCAGAATGCGACGTGCATATGATGAATTGAAAAATATATCTATGACTATTTTCACACACAATATTTATATCTGTCGTTATATGTGTAGAAAAGAAGAAATGTCAGGGGATGGGTATAATTCTGAGACGATGAGATTTAAAGTTTTTTAAAAGATCACATTTGGGACCTTCTCAGGAGATCCCCTTTATTGGTGCCCTGTAAAATCACAGAAACCTAATAAT
This sequence comes from Chironomus striatipennis, assembly GCA_026123125.1. Taxonomy (NCBI): domain Eukaryota; kingdom Metazoa; phylum Arthropoda; class Insecta; order Diptera; family Chironomidae; genus Chironomus; species Chironomus striatipennis. Next base: position 34,402,265 of record CM047392.1, on the reverse strand, counting down.
TCCGCTGCATGGAGGCAAAAAACCTCAGATCACAAGACCAAAATAAATCCTCTTTGAAATATATGAGGAGTTATTTTTTCACGATGAATTATTAATTCCTCTTATTAAAACTAGGAGGAGTTATTTTGGCACCGTGAAATAATAAGTCCTCTTGGAACTCTAAGAGGACTTATTATTTTCACCGTGATTTTTAAATTCCAGAAATTATTTTGACTTCTAGTATTTTATTTCACCGTGCTAAAATAATTCCTCTTGTATTTTCAAGAGGAATTATTTTGGTCTTGTGCAATATATTTCAGATACCTATATTTTGATGAATATAGTATTTTACCATATTTTATAATTCTGAAGTTTAAATGAAATCAAAATTGTTTTTAAAAAACAGTCAAAAAATATTTAAAAATTTAACGGTTCATTTATCTCTATAACAAAATCTTCTTGTTTTTTAGAACGTCCTATTAGTTCATTTATTATATTCCATGATAAGAATCCATTTTTGGATATTGAATTTGACATTGAGAAAGATAAAAGTTAATTTTAAACTTGTTTAAGTTGAAATTTTTGATAGTTTAACTCAGAGATTTTTCCAAACAAGTTGATGTACTCACTAATAAAAATATTTTTAATTGAGAGAAAAGCAAAAAAAACTGCTTCTAATCAATTTAGACGAGAGAGCAAATAACTTTTTGAAACTTTTCAATTAACTAACTGATTAACTAACATGTCAAACGAAGATTGACTTTCCTAAGAATGGGCTATTTTTTGTCTGCACATAACACATGTAAATTGTCCGTCTTCTTCACGATTTTCACGAACATACCATTTTTTCGAAAAATTTTTTCTTCCATTTTTTCCCTATATTTTTTATATTTGGTACAAAATTAATTTAATTTTAAATTTAACTTTTTCTTACCAAGTAACACTCACAAAAATCAAAATTACTCTCTAATGAAGGTACTTATAAACAATATTAAAGGACAAATTGATAGAATTCTGCGTTCTACATGACAAAAATAAGTATTTTGGTCGTCTAGATAGCTCTATTAAGAGAATCTTTTATTTAAAGTCGATTTTCTTGAAATTTTCGATCTGTTAAAACACCCTTAGCTATAAGAGAATTTTTTTGATCCGTTAAATTTTTAAATATTTTTTGACTGTTTTTTAAAAACAATTTTGATTTCATTTAAACTTCAGAATTATAAAATATGGTAAAATACTATATTCATAAAAATATAGGTATCTGAAATATATTGCACAAGACCAAAATAATTCCTCTTGAAAATACAAGAGGAATTATTTTAGCACGGTGAAATAAAATACTAGAAGTCAAAATAATTTCTGGAATTTAAAAATCACGGTGAAAATAATAAGTCCTCTTAGAGTTCCAAGAGGACTTATTATTTCACGGTGCCAAAATAACTCCTCCTAGTTTTAATAAGAGGAATTAATAATTCATCGTGAAAAAATAACTCCTCATACATTTCAAAGAGGATTTATTTTGGTCTTGTGATCTGAGGTTTTTTGCCTCCATGCAGCGGAATTATTAGGTTTCTGTGATTTTACAGGGCACCCCTTTATTTGATGTTGATTAAATTTGAAAAATCTGTGACAAAAATTGTAAACTTTTTAGGATATCAAATTCATAAACTATCTAGATATTAAAGTCAAACTTTCTGAATATATCAAATTTAAAATTTCTCAAAAATTCAAATTATAAAATCTTTTCCAATTTTTAATTTATTAAAAAAGATCAAACCTAATTAAAATTCTCCACCCCTTGCCAAAATAACATGCATAATATATATTGAAATGTATCGAAAAATATTGAATTCATATTTTTTGCACGTTGCATATCCACACAAACACGGCACATATCGAGAGTAAGAGAGGCTGAATTTAGTGCGTAAACATCTCATATGTATTAAAATATTCCGTGTATAATAGAAGAATGAAACCGACTTCAAGTGCATTGTGATACGGCTAATGACTTTTTAAATTGCGTTTTGTCAAATGTCTAATATAACATTCACGACTCTAGAGATTGAACTTCAGTTTTGTAGGTTTTTGTTCATGTGCATATGATATTATGTGCAATATATTATAAGCAGTCGGCATAATTGTGAGGATGGAAAACTGTACTCGAAAATTTATTTTATTTTATTTTTTTCGCTAATAATGAATTTCTATGCATTTTGTTGTGTATATTATAAAGTTGAATGTGCATCTCTACTTGTTCATTCATTTGATTGCTATACTTATTGTTAAAGTTACTATTATAGTTGTTGTGATGCAAAATAGTAAAAGTTAATGCATTTTTATTTTAAAAGAGTAATGGAAAGGCTTATTTTTTATGCAGAAATATTTGTGTCAACTAATGGAAAACATGAGTGACTAGAACTTTTTATAAAAGGCATTTAAAATTTTCTTGGACTAGATCATTAACAAACTAAAGAATGTTATGCATCGCCAAGGATCGCCATCAACAAAACTGCACCTTTAAATGGATAATTTTAATCTGTAAAAAAAATATGTTCAACCGTGACCAGATTGATCGAATTTTTGCTCTCACAAACTTTCCGACCGACCCTTTCAGATCCTTTAAATTTGATCATCTAACGTCCTAAAAATTAAATGCTTTAGACTTTCAAATCAGTTTTCAAAAATAACTTAATTTTAACCCACTCAATCCTACATACTTCAAAACACATTAACATTAAAGACAAATTGACAACAAAAATCAACATTTCGTCTACCAAAAAACATAACACCTTAAAAAAGAAGCAACAGCAACAGTAAAAAGTGGTCTGAGTGAACATTTCAAAGAATAAATAATTAATAATTTTTTTATCATTGTATGATTGTCCACCCATTTTCATAATATTCAGAAATTATTATTACCATACTCGACTGGCTATTGTACAATATATGTATATGCATAGCAATGTAATATATTTGTTGCATATAAAAGTTGCTCGAGTTCACAAATAATGCGTATTTGTTTATATATTGTGTCTCTATTTCACTCACTTGACCAATAGTGTGCATTCATTCTCTCTCGTTTTGTGATCTTTCTAATTCCACTCAAATGAAAATTAAGTAATTAATATTTATGAATAAAAATTTCATGTTATATTTTGAATTCAGTTCAATTTTCATGTTCATCTCTTCAGGGGAAATCAAAGTATTGTGGCTTTTGTGCGTTTCTGTATATGTGACTTAGTAAATATGCAATTTTATGTCCTCAAAAAATATTATTCTTCATTGCTAAATAGCATTAGAGCTCATACATTAATACTGTGTGTCAAATACACAACAGAATTTTTTTATTGTATGTTTTGCATTCAAATTTGCTGCATTTTTGTGAATATTTGTGAAAAGTCTTTTTAGCTTTTTCCAGAAAATTTCTCTACGCACACACACAACAAACTCAACATATGTGAGATTGCAGGGACTTTTTTGCATGGGGGCATTTATGTTTTATTTGCATTTTCTAATATTTCCACTTCTTCGAATATTCTATGAGGTACACACATGTATGTACATGTGCAATACGCACAACGGAAAAGATTTTTCGCAAATAAAACCTTAATACGATAATAATTTTATGAAATGAAAATTTTCCACACAGAGGAAACTGAAAAAATGTTTTAATTCTGATGTATTGTAAAAAGTTTAGAAGTTGATGAGTGAGTGAGGGCTGAAAGCTTTGATAAAAAAATTTATTTGATTTATACAAAATCCTCGACTTACAAACTGATTGGGACCGAAAATAATTTGATTCAATCCGAAAATGCATATAAAATTTCTGTTCAATATTAAACACGACCTTACTGTATAAATCATAAAAAAAATACAAATTTAGAATTTTTCTTCCTGGGGATCCTCGATTAAAACAGACTTGATTTGAGTTGGTTCAATCTGATTAACTAAAAATTTCCCATATCAAATTTTCCTTTTTTATGGTCATTTTTGATACGTTTCGATTTGAATCAAAAAATTTTGGAACAAAACAATTTTTCAAATCATATACCCCCTGTACTTGAAACAGTTATTACGAGTTTGGAAAGAATTATAAAATATTCTGCCCCTTCCACCAAAATCACCTTCCAACTTCTCACACCAAACACAAAAATTGTTGTAGGCTAACAAAAAACCGACTTTACTTTTTGTCAGGAAGAGATGAGTGAGAGACAGAGAAGCTATACAAAAAAAATATTATATTGCATAAAAGTTCATATAGACATTGCAATAGCAACCAAAAAGGAGAAGAGACAGTGAAATAATAATAGTAGTATAAAAAAATTCAAATAAGAGAAAGAGGGAAAAAAAAGTTTCTGGCTTTTTGAGCAAACTTGTGCGTCCGATGATAACGTTACGATTGACGCATTTCATGTTTGCAGAAACGAATGATATAAATAAGAAAATTAAATTGCTCCATTTGAGTGCAGATAGAAGGCAAAGCTGTAGAAGAAAAATATATATTTTTTTGTGTGTATATGCGTGTGTGTTTAAAAATATATTGAGCAGTGCGGTACCATAGATTTTCTAGTTTCCTGCTACCCTTTTAATTCTCATTTTTTAAGAGAACGGGAAAGAAGCGAAAAAGCATCTAGGAATAAAATTTGTTTGAAAAAAGTTTTTTTTGGGTGGGGTTATAGCGCATTTTTGTGAGCTTTTGAGAAAAATTCTGCAAAATCTGTAAGAATTCATGTAAAATTAAAAGAAATATCTTAGAAATCCAAAACTTTTTCTTTATCTCAATTAGTCAGTCAGACGCAAGTGCTAATGAATCCCCCTCACTACCAAAAATCTCTCTAAAAATCGCCCCTTTTTGTAAAATTCACTACACGAAAAAAAAAATTAGTTGCTAGAGATAAAAGTACAAATATATTCTGCATATACATTCACGAATAGAGTATGAAATAAAAAAAATTGTCGTCGTCAACGTCGTTGCCTCAATGTACACACAGCGACTCTATGATTGAGGCTTGATAACATTTTTCATTAATTAATACACATTCTAGCAGCAGTATAGATTGTGTGTGCATATTTCACATACGTACGAATGTACATATCTTAAAATGAAAAAGTATAAAATAGAATACGATGTTCCGTAACAGCATCAGCACAAATATAGAGACAGAGAAGGTCCTTAGTGAACACTTCGATTTGCCTTTCGACCTCCTTATATCCTACCACCCCTCATCTACTTTTTCATCTATTTTATTTTTCAGATCTCTCCACATATCTTTTTTCTCCAAACGATGCGATTGCATGTACACATGCACATCTATATGATGCATATGAAAAAGCATTCATCCTCAACATAACGGAATACGAATTCGATTTTAAATTTTAATTATTGTAGTTTCATCATTTTTCGGAGAAAACTAACGACGTTTTCTACTATTTATTATTGTCCCACATGTATCATATCACGGAGAAATCCTCTCATACCCTTACTCTCCCCTCAACATTACTCTCTTTTTGCATCTCATACAAAAATCTTTTGCAATTTTTATTTATTCATTCAACTATCAACATCAACAGAAACAACAATAATAAATGCAATAGTAACATATATGATGATGATTACGTTGATAATGAACGATGATGTTCATGTAGATTTTCAGTTTTATATAAAAAAAGGATTTTGGCTAAGTTTTTGTTTTACTTTTATAGTCAGAAATATCATGTTGATGAATTGTTGTATTGAATACTTTTAATAGCTTTCAATACTTTCGAATGTGATTTTGAATTTAAAGTTAGATTTTATAAGGGAATTTAGAGTTTTTCTACATGTAGACGAAACCCCATTCACATTTAAAATCAACCATATTAAGTAATGTTTAAATACGCTTAACATTTTATGATCTCATCTATTAGGTTTTCAGTTTCAATAGAAATAGTAATAGAAAAGAATTAAAATGTAAAAGGGCTATTTCTATATTTTAAAAACATTACAAAAATTACAAACTGAAAAATTCACATCATAAAAATCACTCAAACGAAACTCATCACAAGTAAAAATCAAAAAATTGTTAATAACTGACACACAAAATCCATCTACCGTACCATCCATTTAAGTCTTTCGACACAAGAATATAGTAAAATATTAACGCAAATATGCCCACACCCTCCCTCCGAAAAATGTTTCAAATGAGAAAATTTTCTATCTAAAAAATTTGCTCATCTCACCATCATCACATGTACATCTAGTTAAATATTCTATATCGAATAAGAAGGAATAAATTTTTTTTAATAATAACAGAAATACACAACCTTCACCTCATTGCATTCAAAGCGTGCAGTTTTATCTATTCACATGTGATATAATAATAACAACAATCAGCAACATCAGCAAAAATTTTTAAGGGAGTATGGGGTGTATGCACACAATTCATACATTCACAGAAACATAGAGCCGTAAAAAGCATCAACGAAATTTTATTAAAATTTATAGCATTTCTTCTTATGGATTTTAAACTCATCAGACGCACGAGAGAGATTTTTGAATAAAAAAGAAAAAAAAATTATACTTTTCAGTGCGTCTCCAAAACATTCATAATATCTGTGTATATTCAAGCCTCCATTTACCTCCTTTTATATTCTATATGACCTGATATGATGATGACGATGAGAATGAGAAAAAGATGTGTGTGAGTCTGTTTGTGCAAATAATGCGATTTTCGGTTTCGGTAAATGTTTCATTGCAATGTGCACTATGCCTACAGAATCTGCATCTAAAGCTCTCACACTCCTTACTTTTGCCTCTTCAAGCCATACTCAAAAATTTTCGCATTCTCACAAAAATTTCCGAATTAAAAATAAGGCATAAAAACAAGTCATTTTCATTTCTATGCCTATGTATATTTTTGTGCATCTGCATATTTTCTATATTTTTTGATGACCCTCCCGAAAAAAGAGAACTCATTCCTGAGAAGAAAAAAAAAAGTTTTATTCTGTTGCCTCTTGAACACATATCAGGAAAATGGAGGAAAACTTGTAGGACTTTTTTTATGGAATGAAAAGTTTTTTTGATTGGGACAAGGAATGAAACTATTTTTTGGTTAATTTTGAAAGTAAGTTTTGAAAATGATCAAGAAAACATTTTTGATTATAAAAATGATTTTATTGAACCCCAAGAGATTAGGAAACTGTGCATGGTTAATGATAAAATATGAAAAATTTTGTATTTTTAAAGAAGATTTAGAAACGATAGATTAATGGATTAATCTAAAGCATTATTGTTGTAAACAGCTTTTGTTGACTTTTAATGAACGCAAATGTCTCCTACAGACCACCACCTCCTATGAGAGGATAATATCCCTATTAATTTATCAGATTTATTGTATGTACCGTTGTCCTGCTTGTTTTGACTATTTGACATGCTGACAATTCAATCCTAATTCTCAATATTAATGTTTATGAACCAGAAATCGAGGAAATCCGCTTGTCTCTGAATTTCCTGAGAACCCATCAAATTTTTGTCCTCAACTTCCCCAAAAAATCTAATAAAAGCTTCTCAGAATTTTAAATCCCATCCGATCTTCCATCCCTAGAATCTGACTGCAGCATATATTAAAACAGAAAAGAAGCAATATAACACACATAAAAAAGGCAAGCAAAAAAAGAAGAAAATATAGAAATGAGCAGAGAGTAGATCGTAGAATTGAATACAGAGGAAGAGCCGTAAAGATTGGTTGACAAAAAGTGGACGAATATTTATTGTCGAATGTGTTTTTCTGGGTGAGCTTTTTGCAATTTTTATGCGAATGTTGGTGAAAATATATCGAGATACACATATAGAGTATCATCAGGAAGAGTTAGAAAATTGAGAATGAGCAATAGATGCTACAGCATGAACAAAGTATATCTACATTTATAGATATTTTTGCGAGAAATACTTTTAGAAAAAGAATGAAATAGAAAAAAAAAAAGAATTGCCTACATGTAGAGAAAAAGGCATGGCAGTTGCATCGTCGTTATATTCAATTTCAGTATCCTTTTTCTCTGGACATGAGAAATATGTATGAATGCACATATCCCCATATAGAATGTTGTTCGAGAAAATGGGGAAAAAGCGAGGAAATAATTTTTTTTTTCATAAAAAGAGTATGGCAACGGCAGAAATCTATGCATATATACACAGCGATGTTATACAGTAAAACATCTACGCAGTTAGAGACGAGAATTTTATGCGAGAACTTAATCATATAAAGGCAGAAAATGGTAAAAGAATGAGAAAATGCAGCACACATATTTGTATCTCTGTCCGGGGATTTATGTAGGCATCATCATAGGAACACACTTTTTTTATATTTCTATTCCTATGCTCTTTCTCTCTACGTTTTCTGGACGCCTCGAGAGCTCAAGAGCTTGCAATAACTCGTTATGTTTGCATTTTATTCTATCGGAGTTGGAGATGAGGAACAAACTAGAAAATATTTTTTTAAATGCTCTTTTAATGATTGATCAGGTGGATTTAACGCATTTTGGTATTATTTAATGGATTTCATTTAATGGACGTCATATTAGTTAGATTAGATTGTTTAAGATTTTGTTTGACTGACAAGATTCTTGATTAAAAGCTGTCATGAATGCATAATTTGATATTATGATTTAAATGACTAAATTTAAGCAAACATAGAATATTGCATTATTACTTTGGCTAAAAAAATAGTAAAGATTTCCCGTATAGCACAGATCGGCGCGCCGTAAAAATTGCCGTTTCGTCGACGTGGCGGCGACCTGACGTCTGATAAAGTTCCACTTTTATACGAAATGCGGCGAGCCAGAAAATTGGCGACATGACGGCGACATAGCGGTGCCGTTGTGCTATTCGGGTTTGGGTTATCTTCAAAAATTAAGTGATCAGAATCACGTCTATACAAATATAGCGGGTACTAAATCAAATTATTGTTTACTTTTTGCATACAACATTTCCGTCATAAATAAAAATTTGAAAATTTTTAAGGCACAAATTTCGTTTTGCAATTTGATATTTTTTTAGGTATATTACCTACAAAATTCATTATATTTCTACCAGGGGCGTAGCCAGAAGTTTTTTGAGGGGGGTTGTCATTTTTTTCTCAAACACCTTAGCAAAATGAAGAATTCGCTCCTGATTTCTCCCCTTTGTCTATTTTAAATGGAACAGTCAAAGATTTTTTGTATTGAAGATAGAATTTTCAAAGATTTTGACAAATGATTTTCTCAGATTTTCCAAACTTTCTCCATAGAATCAATCAAGTTTTGAACTCATTGCTCAAACTAAAGAATTCATCCAACCCTATGCAAAAAGTCCTTAATTATGCAAAAAAAACCCAAACTTAAAATATTAAGAACATTCAGTCAAAGCAATATCAGAAACACATTTTCCAGAAGAAAATAACGCCAAAAAGTTGTGTATCTCTGCCGTCAATAGGAAAGAGGAAAATGTAGAAGAGGAAAAAAAAATTGCGAAAATGCTTCGATTGCTGAAAGCTCTTTATCGTATTCTATTCTCTATGCAATTTAAGAATTTTAAGAACACACAAAAAATAAAACTACAGAAATTTCTTTTTTATTTCCTATGCAACACACATAGAATGAATATAGAAAAAAAATGCAGAAATAATTGAACAAGTTTGGCGATTGGTCGAGAGATAAGCGAGTTTAGGCCTTTTACGCAATGCTGCTTTCGTTTGCAATTCCATTCGTTCTTTTTATATCTCGTTATATGACATAAAGATTTTATTTGCAATCACAAAAAAAAAAATTCCATTTAACGTAAAAGAATGTGGGCATTCATGTACATACATTTCTCGATGTGAACGAATGTATAAGCTGATATAGAGAGATATACTTCAATAATAATAATAGTAGAGTATGTCGAATGAAGAGGAATGCTTGAATCAATAAAGATGGTGTGAGGGTGGAGATTTAAATTTAATTAAAATCACACAAAATTGATAAATAATCTCTCTTTTGCGTGTGCATGAATTTGTGTGGAGCATTTTTTAATTAGCGTGATTTTTTGCAATTACAATGCTGAATGAAATGTTTTTGCTTTGACTTGTTGGCTGATCTATATGGTAATTTATTTTTGCAATAAAATTTTATAGATCTAATGTAAATAATCATTCATAGTGACTAATTTGTGCAATTTCAACTCAAGTTATGATTTGAAAAAAATTTTGTGCTGAATTTCAAGATTAGGAACACGACTTCAATCAAATGAAATATCCTATGATTATGGATAAAATTTTCTATTATTTTGAATGAAATCGGATGAAAAATCCTTTTGTTCTAGTATCAGTTGTGTCCAAACCTTTTTGTATCACGACACATTTTTCAATTTAAAACTTTTCTCGGGGCACTAAATTTTTAAAAATGTAAAACAATTTGACAAAAGTACCTAAAACGGAGGTTTCATGACCTTCTTTTAAGATAACATTTCCATTTTTCCCAAAAACAGGAGGGTTTGGTCTTTTTGAAATTCTGATACGGGACACCTTGCAATTCTTTGCAGAGCACTTAAGTGTTGCAAAGCATAAATTGAACCTGTTCTAGATGAAGGTATCAACCTCTGGATTAGAAATTTTATTGTTTTGTTAAAATTTCAAATGAAAATTTTATTGAATACCGGCATTTGAAATTGGAAATTGGCAGAGAGCCGCTAATGAAAGAGTCAGTTAAAAGCAAAAACTAAAAGAGATCACAATTGATATTAACGGTAATCGAAGTAAGTAAGTAATTAAGTAAGTACAATGTGTAAAATAAATACAGCTTACCCGAAAATAACCCTTTATTTTGTTGATTAATTTTTGAGATTTTTGCAATTATATAAAACCAAATATCTTTATATTATCACCAATTATCACTGATTAATTTAATTTTTTACTCACTACTTTTTAAACACAACATTGAAATATTTTAAAATTTATAATTTCAATGATCACTGTAATTTGAAAATTGTATCAAAAATATATCGTTGGCTACTCTGATTTAAATTGTTATAATTGCAGAAAATCTTGAATAAAAATTTTAAATCAAAAGCTTTTTGCAACGATATTCCAAAAATGCGTTCCTATCTACCACACATGAAAAAAACACCTGTGAACAATCATATCATCAAAATTTATTTTATTTATTTATTTTATCATAAAATATTAATTAGTTGTACGAAAAGTCATATTTCATTGGTTTATCATCAATAGCCAAATAAAATAACATTGCAAAAAGGTATTAAAAATAAAATAATTTCATTCAATATAATAAATAATAAAATAAATAAACACACAAAATCCAATAATTTTATTCAAAATTCAATAATATGTATTCATGACAGTAGAATATCACTAAAATGTCAATTTTTGGCCAAAATATGAAAATTTTATAAATTTTAATTCAATAAGTGAAGCAATACTTTGTTTGAATTTGTACTGAATAAACTAGGTATACCAAAATAAATGATAACAATCGAATCTAACAAACACTGAAAAAAAATGATCGAAAATAAATTCAAAAGTGCTGACAGCGGTAGAATAAATTATGTTATTTTATTTTTATACATTTTTCTGTGCTCCTCCAATATGAATAAGGCATAAATAAAACACAAAAATGCCTATTATTATTATCATATTTAATATGTCTCAATAATAAAAAGTTAACGTCGATAGTTTATTCATGAGAAAAAATTGAGTCATTTTTATTGAAGCGATGAATTTATTCACTAAAATCATGTTGCTAGTTAGAATATTGGTAATTTAGAAGATATTTTGTACAGAATTAATTCAATGTTGAATGCGATTTTTTTGAAGATTATTAATTTAATGATGTTGATCACTTCAGGGCTAGTCATTCATAAAAACAGCTTCTACAGAAGCTGTGACAATTTGCAGTATTTAGGGCTGTTTATACTGTATTAAGCATCAAAATTGTAATTTTTTAGCAATTTATTTTTTATAAAATTATTAAGAAAATAAGCCAGAAGTTTACACGATCTTATCTGGATGGAAAATCGTATTGTTCTGGACAAAGTTGTCAATATATGAAAATAAGCTCAAAAAGTGCGAAATTGTCAAGATTTTCATTTAACCTAAAGGCACAGATCGGATAATGGAGATGAAATCCGGCACCAAGCCGAAGTGGTTCCAGCACCAAGCTGGCATAAAATTTAAGTTGAAGTGGTGCTGGCCTTTCTCCAGCTTGATGCCGGATTTCATCTCGATTATCTGACTTGTGCCTTTCGGGTTATGATGTCCGATTTTTAGAGGGGGAGGGGGGCCTAAGTCTGTGTGACAGTTTTAAACAATAGAATTTTTTGAATGAATATTTTGTGACAGAGGTGGGAGGGGGTCAAGTTTTTGATGGACGTCATAAGTGAATGACCCCTCATCCCGTGTCGTATTTTTAATTTAAACATTTCAAATCTTTATAAACTAAGTTCTTGAAATTGAATTTTAAATCACTTGAATTTAACTTTTATTAAAAATTATAACAAAACTTTTCAGTATTTTCTACAAATCAAACTTTAACTGCTACCATGAAAAATCATTCCACCCTCCTCTAAAATAAGAGACAGAAACCCCCCCAAAAAAATCCATCAACCACCCAATAAACATAAAAACAATTTATATTCGCAAATGAGGCACCATAAACAAGCAAATGCGAGTGAGTTGGAGCGATAATAAAGTCGGTAGACTCGTTTAAGTTCATAAATTGAATGTTCAATAAAGCAATTAGAGTATTTTTTTCATTTAAATTATTTATATGTATATGCATATACATATATGCTGCTTGGTTCTTTTAAATACCTTTTTCGTTCAACTTTTTTTTTTTTTTTGATAAAATAAAAATGTCAATCAAAATAAAAATAAAAAAATCAGTCGCACTCAAAAAATAAATAAAAATCTCGATTGAATATAAAAAATCACTCTTGTACGTACAGTTTTTTAATATTTACGAACAACCGTATGAGATTATTGTCGCCTCAATTTCACTGGTAATTAAATAAAAAATTAATATTTGGATATTGCAATGTCGTTGGCTGGACACAGTAGCTTTTCATCCTCCTCTAGCTTTTATTTTTTATTTTTAAATGATTATTTTTATTTTCCTCCACTTCTGTCTGATTTTTCAACATGAATAATCATAAATTATGTCATGCAATAATTATGACAGAAATGTGCATTTAATGAGACATATTTTATTCATTACATTGAAATGTTTTATTTATGAGATGATGGGAATGAAAAGGATAAGGATTCATTATGGATATGATGATAATTAATGATCGCTCAATCAGTTTTTATTGACTTACCTCGCTTACGAAATGGATCTCTTTTTAAAAATAAATATAAAATGTAATTAAATTGATTGAAAAACGTGTAAGCCACTTAATAAATGAGAGGATTTTGGATTCTGGATTGAATTTATTTAAATCTGGATATACATAACTTTAACTTTTTGTACATTAATTTTCAATTTAACTAAAATTATTAACACCTTTCTTTCTTATCCCATAAGTTTAAGTGTCAATTAATCCATAAATAAGAGTCTAGCTCTTCTGGGAGAAATTATGGAATCCATGAAAAACCCGAATTTCCATGGTTTCGATGGAATTAAATATCCCGAAAGGCACAGATCGAATAATCGAGATGAAATCTGGCTCCAAGCCGGAGTGAAGCTAGCACCAAGCTGGCATACAATTTAAGCCGGAGTGGTGTTGGCCTCACTCCGGTTTGGTGCCGGATTTCATCTCGATTATCCGTTTTGTGCCTTTCGGGTATTAGATTACTAGTTATTTAGTTCCATGGAATCTAAGATATTCGGGTTTCATTTTATGAAATCCATAGAACTTCGGGTTTTCCATGAATTACATAGTTTCTGCCAGATGAGCTACTCCCCATAAATAATGCTTAATCAACTAAATAATGACGTTATTTAATCTGTTTTTATCATCAGGCAAGTACCAAAAGTACTTAAAATAGTACCAAATTTAAAATATTTCTGGTAACTAAAAGGAAGAAAAATGATAAGCGTGTGAGTTTTATTTATACTAAAAATTTGATAAATGTTATCATGTGGCGTCTACAAATTTCTATAAACGTGTACTTTGTGTAATCAACTTTGATATGATCTCCGCTTGTGAGTTTAAAACTTTTTATATAATTTTTTAAAGATTTGTGAGACAGGTTAGTGATTATGTGAACTAGTTTAGACTTATCCAAACTAAAAAGTTTTATATATTTTTGATTAATAAAATTCTTATAGGATAGGATCCTTTTATTTATAGGACTATTCATATTATTCATTTATTTATGGGATTATTCAAAAGGACCCAAAGGGTACGTCTTCGATAGGGATCGCAGTGCCTCCAGCTGGTCATGACAGCTCATACTTTTGTTGGACATTAGACTACGTTTTTGTACTGAAAGATGCATTTGGCTTTTCTGGAACCCTAATTTATTAAGCTTCTTATTTTAAAATGTTGATTTTTATTACACTAAAATTAGGAATAATTCATAACTTGACATGATTTGTCCATTTTCAAGCTATTCTTTAAAAAACTGATTACTTTAAAAATTAAAATTTTGAAAAATTTTAAATTAAAAGAATATCAAGAAATAACTCAGATTATAAAGGTTTTTTAAGAATAGAAGTTCAAATGATCAATTTTAAAAATTGTTAAAACTTAAAACTTATCAGAATGAATATTAATTGCCTAAGCAAGGCCATTCATACAATTAATAATTCTATCTCAACAAGAGTTTCCCTAGTAACCAAAATCGACCTAATGTATTCCATTCATGTTCCTAAGGAAGGTCAATGTAATACATATGGAATACTTTGGTTATATGGGTTTAATGACCAAAAAAAAAAATCGCAATTAAAAATTTTTTCTCGATGGCATTAAAAGAGTTATTTTTTGTGTGTGATACAATCGCATCCAATAAAATTTACAACACGTTTTAATATTTTTTTATCAACAAATTATAAAGAACGAAGAGGAGTGTGAGTGAGATGGAGAGAGCAAAAATATTCCGAAAAAGCAATCAACAACAAAAATAAATTGCTCTAAAATATATAATAAAAATGAAACTAAAAATATAAATAAATATCTTATCGTGCATTTTTTTTTATTATAAGATACTCAATAAATATAAAATTTATATTGAACACATGCTCGCGGTTACAACAGCGGTGAAAAATTTTTTTTTTCTTATTTTGAAATGAAGAAGAAATCAAATCAAATAAAAAAATTTGCTGCTCGTATATCAATAATATATAAAATTGAGTTTGTATTCACATAAGGAAGATATGACATATATGTACATGGGTGATTGTGATTCACAAATGAAAATGTAAGTGAAAAATTGAGAGATCAATGAACATATCGATGATATTGTTTATTAGCATGTAATCTCAAAAAGATAAGTGTCTGTGTCAATATTTTGTCTGGGCGATAACTAGGTGGTAAAAATTAATTTCAAGGTTGTTGATAAGGGTTCATTAATAAATGGTGCTAGACTTCTAGAGGAAAAATTGGTTAAACAATAGAAATTAATAAATTTTTTAAATTTTACTAATGTGAATTAAATTGAAAAATTCAGATCAAAATTTTCAAAAAATACTTTTTTTGAGTACGTGTAAAAATGCGTTTCCGTACTCAACTCTCATCAAAATATTCCGATCAAAAAAGTTTCAATAAAAGAAATAAAAGCAAAATTGATTCAAAAATGTGAGTTAATTCACCAAACAAACCAGAAAATGTGCATCAAAAATCACACTTTTCATTATGCATATTGTTAATATTGTTATTTCAATTGTTATATCCACTATACACACAGTCAAACATATTTATTGTGCATTGGAGAGTGAGAATTAAAACATCAATATTGTTTGCGGTTTTTTACAGGTTTGTGGCTTTCGCATGCGGTCGCTTCATAAATAAATAATATGAAAATAAATTCAATCGCTATGTTGTTTAACGGCGCGAGACCGTAAATTGACAACTTGATTTAAAATGTGCATTTTTTTCTGTGGCAATTCTCTCTGCTCTTTTTTTCGCACTCAATCGATGTAATTCCTTATTTTATTATATTTTATTTTATTTTATTTTTGGTTGAGTTTTTATAGTGCACGTGTGCATTCAATTTTTCCATGTAAAGTACAAAATTCTATTCATGATGCATTTTGATTTGCATTTTTATTATTTAATCGATACTTTTTATGATTGATTAATCGTGTGGAAAATTCGAAATTTTTTAATGGCTAGTATGAATGTGGTTTAAAAAGTTTGGAATGAAAGTTCAAATGCAGTTTTGTGATTTTATGCTAATAGCTGAATTATTTAGAAATTTTATTTGTTCTAATAGTTTATTACAGGAATATTCAATTAAATCAGAATTTAGGTACTTAACGTTAAGTTAGAATACTTTGTTAAGGGGCCGTTCACGTAGTAATTTCGGATTTTAGGGTTTTAGGGAGGAGTAGGGAGGGGGGGTAAAGATTTTGTAACAGGTCAAACAAAAGATAAAAAAAAATTCATACAAAAAATGTAACAAGAGGGGGTGGAGGAGGTCTAAAAAGTTTTTTTGCGTAACGAGCTAACTGAACGGGCCCTAAGAATTATTTGATCCAAAACAGTTTTAGCAAATCAAGAAACCATTGTACTTGACACTTCAAAAGAAATGAATTGATCCTCAAGAACATCACCACAATCTGAACGACAATGACATCTACCTGAACTGTTGATTTTTCAAAGCTAACAAAACTTGAACAATTTCATAGACATCACAAAAGACACAAAAAGATGAGAGAAAAAAAAATTAAAATAATCAAAAGAAGACCACAAAAAGTAAAAATAAAATGTGTGAAAAAAGGCATCATGAGTGTCGGCAGACAGCACAAAAAATAAAGAGAATGAAAAATAAATCTTTATTTAACAGTGGTTGAGATAATATTTAAATAAACTGCCAAATATGCAAATATCAGAAGCTAAAAAATCTCTCCACACTGTCTTCTGCCACAACAAACTTTTTTTTTTGTGTGTGTCTTTCTCATTTTTCACCTCAGCATCAATAAAAAACCTTTTTCTCACTTCTTCTACTCCTCCGACAAATTATAACATGAGTCCGTTGTGTATGAGGATAAAAATGTGATAGAGCAAATTTTTGTATAATTTCATTTAAATATTTTTCCAAGCAAACGACTGCCAATGATTCTCCAACCAGTCTACATACACAACATTTTGAGGTTTTTTTTTTGTATATTTAAAATTTATAAAATAAAACTTTCTCTTCTGTCTCTAAATTTTTTTAACTCCTTTTTTATTCAACTCCTTTTTTATATTCATTCATTCCTTTTGTAGCCGCTTGTGTTTGACTAAATGTACTTGCTTGGCATGCCTTTGCTCTCTTGTACTTTTGGTTGAGGAAAAAAAGGAAAAATGAACTGAATGTGGAGGATATTTTTCAAGTGGAATCTCTTTAGGGATCGTTCGTAAACTTCGTAACTTTAAAATTGACCATTTTGGATCCCTTTACGCTGCCTGATCGTAACAAAGTTTGTAAAAGATTTTGAAAAAAAAAAATATTTTTAGCTTAATAAAATCTTAGACCCCTCCCCCTTACCTACGAATTTTGATCGAATTTTGATCGAATGATACGAATTTTACGAACGACCCTTTCGAGAATTTTTCACATTCATTCAATTCACTAAAAAGTGCTGCCTGACTTTATTACAAGGATATGTGACTAGATGTATGTTGAATTATTATTATATGTTTTCACTTTAAAATTAAGGCACAATATTGATAAATTGATCAAATTTCAAGTTTTTACAATTTGTAAGTCACAATGTATAATGAAACTTGTAGTGGACAAATAAAACCTTTTGATTACATTATGGTGCCAAATCAAGTGTCAAACTTCCTAATATAAAAATTTTCAGACTGTTCACGATGTTCAGTACAAAATTCAATTTTCATTACCTTCAATGATTCTCAAGTGCCTCGACCTTGTCACAATTATTTGCCATCTGAATCCTTTTTTTTCTCGCACATCTCTATCTTCCTCATCATGTTTTTAAAGGAACAAAAAAAATGTGTTTTTAGGAATCTCATAAAAAAATTAAATTAAATTGTCTTTTTTTTATATATAAAATAAACATACTTCCATACATCCTTGTATACACATGTATGAATGTTGAATAAATATATTGTAGACACTCAGCTTTACAGATTAAACGCCTGGCATTGAAACAGAGAAGAGAGTGAGTGAGTGAAAAAAAGGATTTAAAATTTTCCACTCTTTTGTGGCCAAATCTTTATCTCGAAGAATTGTCTATGGTTGTAGATATTTCATTCATAACATTGTTGTTATACAGAAAAGTTTACACATACAGAAAATGGAATGAGTGGATGAAAGAGAAGAAAGATTGAAAGGTTAACCGCATGGAAAAAAAGGTGAAAATTACCTGTGAAAATTCATTCTCTCATTCATATTATATATATACAAATAGTAATAATAGCATAAGGTGAATGTTATTATTTGTTGAATTTAAATATTATGTTATTCAACATCATCATCATCATCGTCCTCGTTGTTGGAATTGTATGTTATGATACAGTTTGGTAAATGAAAATGAGAATGAGGTGCTTTTGTGGATATAAAAAAGGATGGAAATACAATAAAATAAAATATCTTTTTGCTGAATTGAATTTTTTTGTGCAAAGTTTTTCAATTGAGAGAAGTTTATTTGTAAATTTTTGAAAACAAAATGTTATGGCAGTGGTGTAGCCAGAGGGAAGGGGTGAATTGCTGAATTTTCACCACTCACTTTTATTGGCATTTTTTTTAATTTACTAGTGTTTTTCGTAAAAAAAAGACACCACACCAGTGGCGTAGCCAGGGGGAGGAGTACCAAAATTCTTAACATATTAGGGTATATCGTGAAAAAAAATGGGAATTCAATTCCCCATCTTAATTTTTCATACCTTTTCATACATTTATTTATCATAATTAAATTTCCAACCCCCTCAAAATTCCTGACTATGCCACTGATACACACTTAAATTAAATTTATAAGAAACTGCAGCGATTTTATCAACTTGTTTAACACTTCCAACCAAAAAAAGCCTGAAAAATAAATTATTTTAATATTTTCAAAAATTCACATGACGCCCAAAAAATTCACACCTCTTAAAAATTCATCAAACTTAATTTAAAACAATATTTATTCGATCATCACCATCAGTTTATGAGATTACCATAAAAATAAATTTATTTAATTTTTTCATATTAAAATATTTTTTTTTGCATGCATTTATCTCATTCCTCTCATTCATGCCATAAAACCAGCCAACCAACTAGTTAGTAATGCAACAAGTGTCAGAAAAGTGCACAACAACATAAGTTCATGATAATGTGAGTGAGTGAGTGAGTGTTAAATAGCCCACAGGAAAATGTACAAAAAAAACTATCATCAAATTGGAGTGTATACAATAATTTTTTTTTAAACCGCCAAAAAATGTGTGTGAATATTATAAAAATTTATATTGGGAGGTGATAGATGAATGAATGTTAAAATGGTCAGGGTTGGTGTCTGAATTATTTGAGTTTCATCTTAATTTATTCAAATTTGTTGAAATTCTCCTTAATCGTCCTTAAATTCGATAATTTTTTATCAGTTCTAATGAATTTTACTTAATCTCCAACTCGGGATAAAAAAACTATAAAATACTGAATATTCCAACCCTACCCCAATGTAGGAAGAGTGAATTTTTATAAGCACGATGAGATTTTTTTTATTACCATCCCACAAAAGTAGTGAGAGTGAAAAAAAAAAAGTTTCAATTTTTATCCCGAGCCTATATTGAAATAATATTTTCGCCATAAATTTACAGTGCAAATATATAGTAGCAGCGCGTACGTTATTGACATATTTATGCATCATATAGTAGTTGCATTTACTCTACATGCACCCAAAACACGGTATTTTTGTGAAAACAGATCAACAAGTTTGTAAATAAAATTTAATTATTTTTTAGGTAGGTGAGAGAACAGTCATTTTGGCTGTGAATTATGTGAATATATATTTTTTTATTTCATTCTAAAAGCTTAAAAATTATTTTAGCAACAGTTGATTTGGATGTGCAATTAAATTTTGTTTTCTAAATTAGATTCTAAACATTTTACACTGCATATAAAAAAAATTATAAAATATTTTCGCATATATGGATGAATGCACGAATGCGTAGAATATTAGTTATAGCTTGCGATTATTAATTTTTGAATTTAATGATTTTGCTATGCAATAATTCTAATTATTATGTTTTATTACTAGGAAATTAATGATTTTGTATGAGTTGTACGAAATTTTTGGGAAATTCAAAATTTTATTGCATGAAAGAGTTTTTCAATGTTGATTAAGTTAACTGACTGTGAAGTAAATTAGAATCATTGATTTAGCAATATTGTTGGGAAGGATGCATGTCGGGATTTTATCGTGTTTTTATTAGATTTTGAGTGATTTATTTGTGTTCATAATTATTATAATTTTAATTAGTTCTATATATTCAAATATCAAAAATAATAGAATAGTACAAAATCTATAATAGCAAAAAAGGTTCTATAAAAATTGTATTTTCACCGCTACGCAGTTCATTCCCTTCTTGTAACCCGCGAGAAAACGGTGTTAATCTGAAAATGAATATTAATATCCTGCATTACACCAGCATCAGCATCGTCAGTTATTGTAATAACAATATTAATAATAATAATCATAAAATATTCCAACTACATTATAATAAAATTAAATTTCGATTTGGCAGTAGAGCCAATAATAACTTGAAATAATTCACTGAACACATAATGCATCGCTCAACATTCAGCATTGAGATTAAATATGATTTTTTTTTGTTTTTATTTTTCTTGAATTTCCTTGAGGCACTTTTAAGGTTCTCATTTCTTTTTGTATTATTATTAAATACAATATTTCTTCGTATTTATTAATAAAAACATTCGAAAAGAGTCTCGAGCTTTGTGTATAATTGGCGAAAATATTTTTATTTTTTTTTATATATATATTCTTTATGTTAAAATTATAACTTCTCGAAATATAAATTTCATTTATTTATTGTGCATTTTTTTGATAATTCGCATCGAATTTATTTCGTGATTCGAATATACATTTTCATTTTTGATGAACTTATTCTTTGTGAAAATGTGTTAATGAGTTTGTTTTGCCAGGATGGTATGGATGGGATGTCTGAATGCTTTTTAAAAGAAGCATTGAAATTGGAGTTTTAAGGAGTCATTCTTTTATGGTTTATTACAGAGGGTAGAAAGAGGGGTCTGAATATCCAAATTTTTGAAGATTTCATGAGTTAACGAGCCCTAGGAAAATCTGACAAATTTATGTCAATTAAGCTAAGCTCAAATCTAAATTTCTACAAAGAATCATTAGTAAACTTTTTTATTCACTGAATTATTATGAAACTTAAATAGAATTTAACAATCATAAATTAAGAAGTTTTTTAAAACCTCATTTTAGGTTTCTAATAAAATAGAAATTTACCGTCCTTTTGGAGTCTTTCGTAAAATTCGTAACACTAAAAATAGCCATTTTTGACCACCCCCCTCTTTCATAACAAATTTTGTATCGAATTCTCAAAAGATATTATAAGAACCGTAACAATATCTTAGACCCCTCCCCGACTCCCTAAAAATCTCGAATTCCGGAAATCTCGGAAACCCATCTTCCTACTCATTAATAAAAATTTAAATGTTAAAAAAAACTGCGTTCCATTTTCATTAATCCTAAAACTCAATAAAATGCCTGTAAATTATCATATTCACACCGTTTCACGTTGTGAATATATTGATTTCGATACACTTGAAAAATCGTTTTTTTAGTTTTTTGGCGCCAAAACTCAAAATTTTCATAAACTGTTCGGTGTGAAAAGTTCGGCCTCAAAATTATCTACAAAATACAAAAAACCGCATTGAATAAGGTTTTGATGCCTCCGGACACGACCTCAAATAGTGGTGGTGTATGCTTACAAGCAAGTTTGTTCCTCGCAGAACTCAAATACAAAAAAACCATTTTATGTCAAAAATGTCTCAAAATGTGCGCATTATCACTCAAATGTGCACCTCACACGTTGGTGCCGATCCATGTAGATGGATCTGAGAAACTAACGAAATAGTGTGTTTTTTAAGCATATTTTAGCCGATTATTGCAAAATACATTTAAAAAATTTCACAAAAATTGGGAATTGAACTTTTTTGATCAGAATCAATAAAAAATAAAGTTTTGTTGAGAAAAAATGCAAAAAAAAAATTTTAGCCACCAGTACACCCCCCACAAACCTAAATTTTGGAAAAATTCGTGTGGTTCACTGTGTGGATGGATTTTTGTAAACTTTTCTGTTTTTGATCAATTAATGCGAGAACTTTTATGGAAAAATACCAAAAATATTTTTAAACCTATTTTGGTCAGTCAAAATCTCGAAAAAGTTCAAAAAATCGGCATTTTTTGGACATTTTGCCCTCCTGTGCCTATAGTTCGGATTTAAAAAGTCTAAAAACTTCTGATTATTGTAGCTTATTATTAGACCTAAAAGACGTACATACATTGTCATATCCAAAAACATCAATTAGTGCTTCAAAATTAAGTCCAAATATGAAAATTTTCGATTTTTTTAGGAAACTTAATTGTCAATCTTATGCAAAGCGAAGCTTTGCTGACCCGATCGAGACTTAATCATCAATCTTATGCAAAGCGAAGCTTTGCTGACCCGATCGAGTCTTAAACTGCAATCATATGCAAAGCGAAGCTTTGCTGACTGATCGAGACTTAAACTTCAATCTTATGCAAAGCGAAGCTTTGCTGACCTGATCGAGACTTAATCTTCAATCTTATGCAAAGCGAAGCTTTGCTGACCCGATCGAGACTTAATCATCAATCTTATGCAAAGCGAAGCTTTGCTGACCCGATCGAGACTTAATCTTCAATCTTATGCAAAGCGAAGCTTTGCTGACCCGATCGAGACTTAATCATCAATCTTATGCAAAGCGAAGCTTTGCTGACTCGATCGAGACTTAATCTTCAATCTTATGCAAAGCTTTGCTGACCCGATCGAGACTTAATCTTCAATCTTATGCAAAGCGAAGCTTTGCTGACCCGATCGAGACTTAATCATCAATCTTATGCAAAGCAAAGCTTTGCTGACCCGATCGAGACTTAATCTTCAATCTTATGCAAAGCTTTGCTGACCCGATCGAGACTTAATCTTCAATCTTATGCAAAGCGAAGCTTTGCTGACCCGATAGAGAGTTTTGGAACGGTGTGAATATGCACATGAAGCGTGATCCGCTTCATTACTAGTTTCTACATGTATACATTTATATCAACTTACTTGCTTCTCCAATATGCTTTGTTGTTGTTGTGGCTGTAATAAATACAGCTTCTTGGCAGCAATCGTATAAAAAAGAGATGTATACAGAAACGAAAGATTTTATTTCAATATATTATTTTTAAGAAAAAAAAAAAAAAATAAGAGATTCAAAAGATGTATTATTAAATTTATTTCTGTTTTATATTTTATTTTATTTTTCTTTATATCTTTTCCTCTGTCTTTTCCTTGCACTGTATTATTGTGTATTAAAAAATGCAACTTTATAATAATATATTTGCCATGCGAAATATAATCTACATTTTTTTGCGATTCCCTCATCTCTTTTCTCGTATTTTGCTTTATTTTGTTGTGAATCGTTTTTTTTTCAGCAATCTGTAACTTGCAATTTTTCTTTTACACAACACAAAAAAAATACATGAATCACCATCATATTATACAAATCCGTTATAATAATAATACCTACAAAGTTGATATAATTTATTTTTATTAATTTCAGATTATTCGTTTTGTTGCTGGGTCTGAGTGCTGCTACCAAGGCTGATGGTTGAATATTTATGATTTTCCTGAAGATTTAAGAAACATAATTCAGAAAGTAAGCTCATACACACAACTGACGTACTTTATATCCTCAAAAATCATATTTAATCAAGATCAAAAATACAAATTTTAAAAAACTCAAAATAATTTTTTGCACTCAAAAATTAAGCAATTTTCTCACAGAAAATACACTAATTTAATGCAAATACCAAAATATGTAATTTCACTGGAAGCGATATAATGAACCAAAAAAAAATCCAAAATTTCTCAATTTATAAACACAAACAGCAGCAGCAAAAGAACCTCAAAAAATAAAGAAATTAGAGTTTTCATTTCCAGACGATCACAATTTTCCAGCCTTTCCTCCTCCTTCTCGAGACTTAATACAGGCAATAACAGGCAAATATTAAAATGTACATTCAAGTAAATACAGAAGTTATTTTCATATGCCTTTTATGTCTATGCATTTTATTAACATTACATATTGTTTATACTACACATGATCACTTTTATTTCATAATATGTGAGGAGAAAATTTGTATTAAAAAGAGGCACATACGTGTATAATTTCATTTAGCACAAACCTCATTCAGAAGTTTAAATAAAAAAAATATTGAAAGTTTGGGAGGATTTTTGATCGTTTTTGGATTATTTGTTGTATTTGGGCGTTTTTCAGTTTTTCGAATTTTAAAAAAAACTTCGAAATTAGACTTAAAATAAATAATGAAAAAAAATGTATATATTGATTATAAATTTATATATTGATTAAATAAAAGTTGCATAAGATTTGAAAATATTGTAATTCATGAAATGAGAAATTTGAAAAATTTTAAGAGTTCGAATCTCAATTCTAAAAAATCTGTTTTGTTTCATATTTTTATCATATTTTTTTTTTATTTTTATTTTTATTATTTAAAAAAAAAAAAAAAAAAAAAACTGCGTTCAAAAATTTTTACGGGAAAAAATATTTTTTTTTTCATTAAAATAAAACTTATCGATTGTTGAAAGTTTAATTACTTTTGGAAGTAGCATAAAGGTATATTATAATGGTTATGAAGTAATAATTATTGTTGTTAATGAACTGAATGTGAATTGAAAAATTATTTACTTTTATGCTTTTTAACTCATTTACTCGGCTTTTTTTTTTTAATTCCATTTTTTCTTGTTCTTTTAATGTGTGTTATTTTAATTTTTGTTGAAAAAAATTAATGCACCGAGAAAAAAATTATAATTATTAATAATAAATTCTTGTTAGTGTTTGGATGAATCAAATAATCATGCAGTTGTAAACATAGTAAAAGAAAGGGGGAATGTTGGATGGATTCTTGGAAATTTGATGTATTAAAAATATGGAATTCTTAGAATTGTAAAATTGGATTAAATAATTTTTTTAAATTATTGTGAAGAAAATTTAAAAAATTCCTGATTTAATAAGAGGGTACATAGGGAGGTTCTCGATTTTCTTAACGAAATATTTACCAAATTTTTGTTTTTAACGGAAATTTTGAATGCAAAAAGAAACTAGTAATGAAGCGGATCACGCTTCATGTGCATATTCACACCGTTCCAAAACTCTCTATCGGGTCAGCAAAGCTTCGCTTTGCATAAGATTGAAGATTAAGTCTCGATCGGGTCAGCAAAGCTTTGCATAAGATTGAAGATTAAGTCTCGATCGGGTCAGCAAAGCTTTGCTTTGCATAAGATTGATGATTAAGTCTCGATCGGGTCAGCAAAGCTTCGCTTTGCATAAGATTGAAGATTAAGTCTCGATCGGGTCAGCAAAGCTTTGCATAAGATTGAAGATTAAGTCTCGATCGAGTCAGCAAAGCTTCGCTTTGCATAAGATTGATGATTAAGTCTCGATCGGGTCAGCAAAGCTTCGCTTTGCATAAGATTGAAGATTAAGTCTCGATCGGGTCAGCAAAGCTTCGCTTTGCATAAGATTGATGATTAAGTCTCGATCGGGTCAGCAAAGCTTCGCTTTGCATAAGATTGAAGATTAAGTCTCGATCGGGTCAGCAAAGCTTCGCTTTGCATAAGATTGAAGATTAAGTCTCGATCGGGTCAGCAAAGCTTCGCTTTGCATATGATTGCAGTTTAAGACTCGATCGGGTCAGCAAAGCTTCGCTTTGCATAAGATTGATGATTAAGTCTCGATCGGGTCAGCAAAGCTTCGCTTTGCATAAGATTGACAATTAAGTTTCCTAAAAAAATCGAAAATTTTCATATTTGGACTTAATTTTGAAGCACTAATTGATGTTTTTGGATATGACAATGTATGTACGTCTTTTAGGTCTAATAATAAGCTACAATAATCAGAAGTTTTTAGACTTTTTAAATCCGAACTATAGGCACAGGAGGGCAAAATGTCCAAAAAATGCCGATTTTTTGAACTTTTTCGAGATTTTGACTGACCAAAATAGGTTTAAAAATATTTTTGGTATTTTTCCATAAAAGTTCTCGCATTAATTGATCAAAAACAGAAAAGTTTACAAAAATCCATCCACACAGTGAACCACACGAATTTTTCCAAAATTTAGGTTTGTGGGGGGTGTACTGGTGGCTAAAATTTTTTTTTTGCATTTTTTCTCAACAAAACTTTATTTTTTATTGATTCTGATCAAAAAAGTTCAATTCCCAATTTTTGTGAAATTTTTTAAATGTATTTTGCAATAATCGGCTAAAATATGCTTAAAAAACACACTATTTCGTTAGTTTCTCAGATCCATCTACATGGATCGGCACCAACGTGTGAGGTGCACATTTGAGTGATAATGCGCACATTTTGAGACATTTTTGACATAAAATGGTTTTTTTGTATTTGAGTTCTGCGAGGAACAAACTTGCTTGTAAGCATACACCACCACTATTTGAGGTCGTGTCCGGAGGCATCAAAACCTTATTCAATGCGGTTTTTTGTATTTTGTAGATAATTTTGAGGCCGAACTTTTCACACCGAACAGTTTATGAAAATTTTGAGTTTTGGCGCCAAAAAACTAAAAAAACGATTTTTCAAGTGTATCGAAATCAATATATTCACAACGTGAAACGGTGTGAATATGAACAACTAGATTGGTATGAGATTTTTCTGGTTCAAAAAAAAAAGTTATTCCAGTTGTGGATTCTCATATTAAATAAAAATTGTGTTCAAAAATTTGAAAAAAAAAACAAAAATAATCATAAAAATCAAAAAACTTAAAATCGCAAAAATTTTGTTTCCCAAAGTGTAAATCGACAAGTCGAGGAACTGAAAAGAGAGCGGTTTGTTGCATGAATCAATTCAATAATGCTATTGATCTCATAATATTACTTATAATATTTATTATTTTCCTCTTCTGTTGCATTTCAGCATGCTTACTTACTGGTAGATCTCACATGAAGTAGATAAAGATACACGAAATCCACAACAGTCGTGGCACATTTATATCAATAAAATAAGAAAATTTCATTTCTTATATTTTTTCTGCTTCTTTTTTTTTGCAACACAATCAATATTTATTCATGTTTTCCTTCTTTTACATCCATTTCTTCTTATGCCTTGGATATATTGTAATATTAATGTAATGTAAAGTATAGAATAATCATTTTTACATCTATATTTACATTAAAATGAATGAAAGATGAACGAGAAAAAAATATTAAAAAATGCTACTAAAAAATGAACAAAGGAAGTTTTGCTTTGTTTTTCTGTATGTTTACATTTTTATTATTTTTTTCACATTTTTTTTCTTACTTTTTGTGTCTTCTTTCTTTACATCTCATCTCATCACATCACATCACATCAACGGGATTTTTTAAAAAGAAAAAAATGACTCAAAAATGTTTCAATCAAAAACATTATTTATACATAAAAGATTTTGATGAATATTCAAAAAATAATATTTTTCTTGATTTTATTTAAAGTTAGAATTCACATAGCGGCAGGAGCGTATCTAGAATTTTTTTTTGGAGAGGGGGTCCAAAAACTTTTTTGCATGGAAGAAAAACTTTTTGAAGGATTCAAAAGCTTTTTACCTCAAAAATCCTTGCAAAATGAAGAAATTTGTCCAGACCCCCTTGAACCTTCCCTAACCACGCACCTGCATAGAGGTCGATCAATTGCTTAGACTTTAGTAGACTAGGAGAAAAGATATAGCTAGGATTCGATAGGGGTTTTCATTTTATTTAAGGGGTTTTTTGAATTTTTCCACAAAAATCTCTAGAATATTAAAGAATGTGTTTTGATTTGGATTTTGTCTCCAAAACCCTCATCTGGCTAGGAGAAAGGTTTAAAATTTTGTCAAAAATGTTTCCTTAAGGTTTTGAGAAATTATGTTAGTTATATACATCTTTTAAACTTATACAATAATTTAAATTAAATGCGTTGAAGACCACAACTGTGTAACGAAATTGAACTAAAATAAAAGAACAAAAAATTTTTAATCAGAAAGATCAAAACAAATTTCTTCTTTCGTTTTCTTCAGCATTAAATGTGAGGTAGAGCAAAAACAATAAAAAGAAGAAAAGAAAAAAAATCATAAATTATAAAAAAAAATTTTTTTATCATTTTAAATTTTTCTTCCTCGAAATTGTGTCTACTTGCAGATACGGAGCGCACTTCTGTATTTGCTTTACTCCAATTTTGGCATTCATGCAATTAATTTGTCTCGAGGAAGAATCGTGAGGCGCGAGAAAAAGAGCCGAAAAGCGGAATGAAGAAATAAAATAATAAAGAATAAAAAAATACGAGAAGGAAATGAATGAATTGTGAGTTCGATTTGAGAAGCTTAAAGAAGAAAAAATGAAGTCATGATTTGGTCATTTGAGAATAGAGCGGTTAAATGATCCGTTTGAGAGGTAATTGTTGTAAACTAGTTGAGTTTATGAAGATGGGTAATGGAATGGAAGGGGGTGTCTAGGATTTTGTAACAGGTCAAACAAAAGAAAAATTTTTCATACAAAAAGCATAACGAGGGGGTAAAGGTGGTCTAAAAAGTCATTTTTTGCATAAAATAATTAGTGAACGGACCCTATCAACAAAATGTATTTAAAAATCTCCAAAAGAATCCAGAGTAAGCAGACGAAGTGAATAACTAACTAAGTATAGAGACACCTGGAACGCCACATTCAATTCAATTCATATTTTTCATTCTCCTTTTTGTGCATTCAATTGCATAAAAAAATATGAATATAAACCTTGCCGCTGTTCAATTCACACTCGGCAACAAACGTGGTAAGAAAGAAACATGCGTTTTTTTGTGTATTATATGTGTGATGTGTGACTCTCTCATGTGTGTGAGTTAATTAAAAAATATATAAAAAAATAAAAATTGAATGCATAAATATTTTTCGCACGAAGAATGAGTTAAATGTATAGCAGGAGCAGAAGCAGCAGCGAGTGAGCATTTCGGCGATTTTTTTTGTGTGTGCTTTTGTTGAGGTAAAAAAGCCATGAAAGAAAAAATATAAAAAAAATTGTTTGTATAAAATATCATTTTTAACACGCCTTCAAAAAATGAGAGA
Organism: Chironomus striatipennis; assembly: GCA_026123125.1. Taxonomy (NCBI): domain Eukaryota; kingdom Metazoa; phylum Arthropoda; class Insecta; order Diptera; family Chironomidae; genus Chironomus; species Chironomus striatipennis. The sequence goes on along the minus strand of CM047392.1, from coordinate 34,372,816 downwards.
AAAAAAAGAAACGTGCATGTTATCGGCAGCCAATAGTTTTTAGCTCTGCTGCTTGCTTTTATATTTTATTTTATTATATATTTTTTTGCATACATGCGGGTAATTTCCATGTTTTTTTTTGCATTTTCTTTGCTTATTTCGACATGTTTAACATTTGGTTGTGCCTGTTTTGACCATGTAACAACACATGTTGATTGTATGTGCTTATGCTTTATGTTACATGATTATATGGCGTGTAATCATCTCAATTAATTGAAACGCATTCTTGGGTTCTTTTTTGGATTTTGCATATTTTTTCGCTTATACTTTCATGTTATGTGCATTTTTTTCATTAATAATTGATCTTATCTCTGAAGACTTGTTATGAAGATCTGATGATTTTTAAAGTTGAAATTTATTTCAAGCCTAAAAGGTTTTTTGAGTTTTTAAATTTTTTTGGATGAATTTGAACATTGAAAAATTCATAATTTGAATGATAAAGCTGTAACTAAAATTTTTCAATATTCAAATAAAGTAAATTAATAATTTCAGGTCATTCACCAAAAATTGAATAAGATCAAAAAAATTTTCTTCTCCAATACAACACAAAATCCTCAAAAAAGATACACTCGATAGCCCAGAATTAATACATTCACATCATCTCATTTGTTGATTGAAAATCAATTTTAATGTATTAAATTAATTCATATTCACGATACACATCATTCAGGCGTTAATTTTCGTGATTTTCAATTAATTACATTTTCTCGTTTTTTTTCATACCAACTCGCATGCCTCTGAGTCTCTCGATAAACATTCTCACCCGAAATTGAAAAAAAAATCACTTATCGCTTTGCGGCTTTGGAAATTAAAAAGAAGAAAAAGAAGTGAAAAAAGAGGAAAAAACCAACATGATTGGATTGGCTGAATGAGTGACTGGTTGACTGACTGACTGAATGACTGATGTGAAGCGAGAAACTGCGATTTTTTTTGTGTGTGCTTAATTAAAAAATTATATGAATCTCATTTATTCTCTCAGTTTTTATAAAGGACGGGATAATGTAGAGTGAATTTTATTTAATTAATTTTTTTTTCGCTCTCTATTTCGCCAATTTTATCGCACGTATAGTGTGGAGCACTCACATATTATTGCATGTATTATATACACACCTTATAAAGTGTGAACAAAAAAAATTATTAATTTGATTAATTAAAAAAGAAATGATGGGTAGCGCAATGTAGTATGAGGTAAGTGTGAAATTGTTTGGATTGTGATTTGAGATAAAGCATTTGACCGAGGTGATGGAAGGTATTCTATGGAAGTACAACATTCATAATTGAATGACCGATTAAATGGTAAAAATTGTGTTTAAGTTAAGAGTCCATCAATGATACAATATTACCCGTCTTTGATACGGATTGCAGTGCCTCCAACTAGTCATGGCAGCTCACACTTTTCGTTGGACATTGGACAATGTTTCCGTGCTGAAAAATGCATTATTGGCTATATTGTAACCCTATTTATTTATTTATTAAGAGTCCTTCATTTAGGACGTTGGGTACAATAGTTGAGGTTCCTGGATTTTATATTACTTAAATCTACACCTCCCACCAACCCCTATTCTACTGAGCATACTAAGTCAACCCCCTTATTAATTTTTGAGGGGTTTGAATTTATAATTTTTAGTTCAGCACATATTGCACACCTTATCTCAATTCAACAGCAAAAGTTGCATCACATCATAAATAAGTTACCTGAAAAGAACACCCATTAATTGGATAAAGATCAAGCAATAAAATTAATATATCCAATTTTTTTTGGCACGAATTTATCGAATTTTAATTAGCGATATCAAAAAGAATGCAGCACAGTATCATTAAATGGAAATTTCTCTCATTTCTCTTCCCATCCATAAAATCAACAATCATAATTGTTCATATGTTCAATTAAGGAATTTTATGAGAAATTTACTCTGGAATTGTGAGAATGTTAACATCAAAATTATTCATGTCTTAACAGCAAAAGTTTTGTATTTTGTTGTTGTTACTCCTTGCTGTTGTCTTCTACTACACTATGAAGATTTATGTACAAATTCATTCATTCATTCAGTACGGAATGTATAAATACATAAACTTCATGAATCACTCACTCAATTTACTTTGTTTAATCGACATCATCATCAACATCATTGTATTGCATCTTATCGGAGTTGGTGTCTCATGTCTTTCACAATTTTGTCTCGTAAAAGCATTTTCGTATTTATATTATTGGGAAGTTCATTAAAAGTGAAACTATATATCAAAATATGGACAATTTAAATGCAGAGTTGGAAGACATTTGGGATAATAAGTAGTTTTGGTAATTTTATAAATTTTAAAATTTGAGATACTTTCACAATACTTTCAATTTTTAACTCTATAATCAAGTAAATATTAAGCACAAACTTATTAATTTAATAAGCTGAATTTGCTGCTCTTAATACTAAAATATTGATCCTGCTTTCTTTATTTTTTATCAGCATTCCGAACGTAAGTATTCATATTTATTTATATATTTATTTATTTGGAAGAAATGTGAGCACAGGAAAAAGATTTCTGCATTAAAATTAAAACATTGAAGTTATAAAAACAGCAATAAAAATTAAGAATATTATTGTGAGATTAAAAGAAGTGAGGCATGTAAAACAAATGGAATGTTTGTGTATTAAAAATGTTCAAGTTGTGGACATTGTAAGTTTTAACTATAAATGCAAAATTGCAATACTTTAAAAATATTTTGATCATATTTTTTTAAATGAAAAAGTAACATTTTTTAATAAATAAAACTATTTTTAACTACATAAAATTTAGTAATAATTCAAGAAATTTCAAAATATCAAAACGTTTTTTTTATAACAAATTTTATTAGATATTTTTAAAAGATTGTAATCTTTTTTTTCTAAATCTGAAATAATTTAATAAATTCAATTAGGTACATATAACCAAATTCGAAAATCTTTAATAAATGTGGATTAAAAGTAAACAGTGATTTTTAGTTAATGTTAATGTCATGTGTCACCAAACCTTGATGACCTCATTAAAAATTTCAAACTGCAATAAAAAAAATACTCTGAAAAGTCCAAATAAAGCTTTTTTATTTTTACAAATATAATATTTATTTATTCATAAATAATTTATTTAACATGATTCATAAAAACTCTTTAGCTCTATCATAAACGTCCAAGAAAAGTAAGTGAAGAAGGGAGAAAATGAATTGGTATTCACCCGCTGTGCCTTTTTACAGCTAATATGTCGTTTTCTTCGCATGCGTTTATCACATTTAAATTTTTTTGTATTTGAAAGATAAAGTTGTCAGTAGTTAACACATGATTGTGTTTATAAAAATTTATCATTAAGTTCATGGGTGGTTTGAATATTTTAAAAATATTTCTGGATAAGAACAAATATATTTTTTATTTAACAGAGTGTAAAAAATTTTTGCAGAAAAAATAAAAACTCAAAAAAAAAAAAATCTTCTGAAAAAACACAATTGTCATTAGAATTTTTATAATAAATTATTAATACATAATAAACAAAATTTTAGTTCAAAAATTTAAAGATACGCGCTTTTGTTGTGTTTACTACTTAAAAAAAGTGTTTACTACATTTGTAGTTAATTTGAGGTAAAATCACAAAAATTTTAGCTTTTAAAAATCTTAAATTTTTTACGTCTTACTCTACACCCACTGAAACTTATCCAACTATTTATTTTTCATAAACATGTCAAACATTAAAAAATCCTTCCCTTCAGATTACTTTTAAATAAAAATTATCAAAAGGGAAAAATAATTTAAAATAAAATATTTTTTCAATTCATCTTCTTGCCTTCCCATCTGTCATAAAAAAGAACGTCGCAGGAAATTTGTAATAAAAAATACGCAATTTAATTATCCTTCAAATTTGAAATAAATTTTATTTCTTTTCAATTTTATATTGTTATTATTTCATCAAATGACAAACATTTATAATAAAAAAAATTTTTAATTCTAGTTTCAATTTTAATAGAATATTTATGACAATTTCTGAGAATAAAGGAAAAAGGGGTTTGTAGATCAATTGTTATGAAATTATTTTATATTTTGCTATTTTTTTATAATTTATTTCTCATTCAAATTCTTCAACTTTATATTCAATAATCAGCATTATGAAACAAAGCACATGTCAGTTATTCCCCAACATAATTAAAATTAGCTATTGAAAAGCAAATCCACTTTTCATATTTTCAATGACCTTTTCTGCAATTAATTAGCTCATTAAACCATTAAAATAATAATTAAAAAACTTTCGAGAACTTCTCATTAATATTTCAGCCCTTTTGTAAGTTCACGAATGCTAGAAAAATTTTTATTATAAAATAAATCATTCTTTCTCTATAGATATTGAAAAAAAAAAATGAATAAAAAATTGAAAAAGCGCATTCGATAATACTTATTGATAAATTATGCATGATATGGAATCATTTCATAAGCACAATTCCACATAAGTGAACGATTGAGTGCGGGAATATCGATATATATTGTAAAAAAATCTATTGAAAAATATTACAAATGAATAATGGATGATTGCAGTAGAAATAAAAATAGAAATTAAATTGCATATAATGAGTATCGATGCTAAAATTTTTTAAAATTTTGTACTAAGAAATAATTAAGCTTTAAATCATTTTTCAAAATTTGAGAAACATATGGATTTTATCCAAACTGCCAAAAACTTAAATTGAATATTTTTGTAAGTTCATAAAAATCATGTTCAATAGTTCAAAATTGACCAAGAAAAAATTATTATTAAAAAAAAATGCGAAAATATTTCAACAACTTTCTTATCTTTTATTTTCTTTATATTAATATCAATATCATACAATACAATCTATCACATACTCAATATTGTATTGAATATTAAAAAAAATGAAATTACACAACAATAGTAACTAACTGTGAATTGCTCAGTATTATATTAAATTTTACACTTGTAAGGGAAGTTGTGTGGAAAAAGGCAACAAATGCAATAGCAGGAAATATATGAACATATATGTTGCCCTCTTGAATAAAAACCGCTTTTACCAGCACTTGAGAAAAAAGTATATCCTTTAATATATATATGGAAAGATAAATGTATGTACATACATATATATTTTTAATATAAAACTGCTGAGTACAAAAATGTTTCATTTCACTCAGTCAATTGATATCAATATTTTATGATTTTTTATACATTCATATGTGTCCGTGAAGTACGCGGGAACAGGTTGTCAGAATGCCCTGAAACTTGGCCAGAATTACGTCCATATTACGTCCATTTACGTCCAGCATTCAAATATTTTCGTCCTACCTTCAGTTCCTGGATGTAGCACATTAAAGGTTTTTGGTATCTTTCCCGCGTACTTCTAATTTTTTTTGCGGGAAAGATATGCGGAACTAACTTTTATGGACATAATATATATCAAAATGCATCTAATTATTACGTCCAATTACGTCCTGCAAAAATTTTTGGAATTGGACATGATGGGCAAGAGTTATGGACTTCCAAAGTTTTGGACCAAATTTCTTGAAGAATAAATTTTTTTTTACCTGAAACTAAAAGTTTCAGGACATGTTATTATATATCAATTCAAATCTAATTATTACGTACAATTACATTCTGCAAAAATTTTTGGAATTGGACATGATGGGCAAGAGTTATGGACTTCCAAAGTTTTGGATCAAATTTCTTGAAGAATAAATTTTTTTTTACCTGAAACTAAAAGTTTCAGGACATGTTATTATATATCAATTCAAATCTAATTATTACGTACAATTACATTCTGCAAACATTTTTGGAATAGGACATGATGTGCAAGAGTTATGGACTTTCAAAGTTTTGGACCAAATTTCTCGAAGAATAAAAAAAATTTACCTGAAACAAAAAGTTTCGTAAAATTATTTTTTTTATCAGAATTCAATATCTTAAACATTTTTATGATTTTACTCTATGTTTTTGGACTTTTGGCAGTTCCAATTAAATGGTCGTGCCTTAATATAGTACAAGCAGATCTCAAAAAATCCTTAAAATCGTGTTGTATATCAGATAACATCTATTTTTTCTAACAATTTCAAATCTGTTAACATTTTTAAGATCCATTTTATTATAATTTAGATCAATATATATATATATGTGTTCATACAACTGAGCGACGACCATGCGACGACCATAGCTCAGTTGAGTTGCTCAGTTTTTTGTATTGAAAATTTGATAGTGTTAGTGAATTTTTTTCAAAAATTTGAAAAAAATAACGGTCACTTTTCTATATGAACACATATATATATATTGATTTAGATCATAAGGCAGTTTTATTGTATCGAATTAGGAAACTAAATATGACAAACGTCATATTTAAATTTTTTTCATATTTAAATTTTTGGCCAAAACATATTTTATGTTTAATCATATCTACTTTTTGTAAGAATTTTTAATTTATTGAAATTTTTGATTTAAAAAAAGACAAAATTTTATTTTAAAAAATCGATACAATTTTAAATTTCAGGAAAAAAAAATTATAAAAAATCAAAAAAAAAACTTTTATTCAAATCAAAAGTTGGAAAACAATATTTAGTAAAAAGTTTCTAAAGTTGAGAATAATTATAAGATTTTCTGATTAAGTATCCATAAAAAACGTTTTTTAAGAATATATTTTATATTTAATTTTTTTTTCTCTAAAATTTAAAATTGAATTGATTTTTTAAAATAAAATTTTGTCTTTTTTTAAATCAAAAATTTCAATAAATTAAAAATTCTTACAAAAAGTAGATATGATTAAACATAAAATATGTTTTGGCCAAAAATTTAAATATGAAAAAATTTAAATATGACGTTTGTCATATTTAGTTTCCTAATTCGATACAATAAAACTGCCTTATGATCTAAATTATAATAAAATGGATCTTAAAAATGTTAACAGATTTGAAATTGTTAGAAAAAATAGATGTTATTTGATATACAACACGATTTTAAGGATTTTTTGAGATCTGCTTGTACTATATTAAGGCACGACCATTTAATTGGAACTGCCAAAAGTCCAAAAACATAGATTAAAATCATAAAAATGTTTAAGATATTGAATTCTGATAAAAAAAATAATTTTACGAAACTTTTTGTTTCAGGTAAATTTTTTTTATTCTTCGAGAAATTTGGTCCAAAACTTTGGAAGTCCATAACTCTTGCCCATCATGTCCTATTCCAAAAATGTTTGCAGAATGTAATTGTACGTAATAATTAGATTTGAATTGATATATAATAACATGTCCTGAAACTTTTAGTTTCAGGTAAAAAAAATTTATTCTTCAAGAAATTTGATCCAAAACTTTGGAAGTCCATAACTCTTGCCCATCATGTCCAATTCCAAAAATTTTTGCAGAATGTAATTGTACGTAATAATTAGATTTGAATTGATATATAATAACATGTCCTGAAACTTTTAGTTTCAGGTAAAAAAAAATTTATTCTTCAAGAAATTTGGTCCAAAACTTTGGAAGTCCATAACTCTTGCCCATCATGTCCAATTCCAAAAATTTTTGCAGGACGTAATTGGACGTAATAATTAGATGCATTTTGATATATAATATGTCCATAAAAGTTAGTTCCGCATATCTTTCCCGCAAAAAAAATTAGAAGTACGCGGGAAAGATACCAAAAACCTTTAATGTGCTACATCCAGGAACTGAAGGTAGGACGAAAATATTTGAATGCTGGACGTAAATGGACGTAATATGGACGTAATTCTGGCCAAGTTTCAGGGCACTCTGACAACCTGTTCCCGCGTACTTCACGGACACACATTCATATATGTGCTCGCTGTTTTATGCTCTTTTATAAAATAAATAATATATAATAAATATGAAATATTAGAGTTATAAGAAATATGATTTGAGGGCGCATTTTTTTGGTGGAATTAAAAATTTTAGGTATTCAAATTTGGCAAAATTCGGCTAAAAACACCTCAAAAACTAAGCAAATCACATCAGTTTTTTACCTCATTTATGTATGGATCTTTTGTTGACTGTCAAATACCAAAAAAATTTGAAATTTCAATAAAATTACAATTTTTTATTCAAATGATAAGAAATGCTGCCAAAATAGAAATAAAACTCACATCACCTAAAACTTTTAGGCTAAAAGTACACAACAAAAAATAAGAAGGCAAGAAAATCTGCACATTTTGCTCCCATTCAATAAAATTCATTCATATCCATCTCCAAAAAATCCTCATACTCATTTTCCTCCTTACAATTCACATCTTCTCATCTTCTGAGAAATGCAATGCATATTTCATGATGCGTTTCACATGAAAGCAACCATGGAAATGAATGCTGAGAAAAGGAGTAGGAAGCAAGATTCACCGGTATCTGTTGCATTTTTTATAATTTTTTTTTCTTCCTTTTTTTGCATTGACGAGAAACTTCAATGAATGAATGGAAAAGTGAGCTTTTGAAATTGCTCACAATTTCAAGGACCTTTTATGACCTAAATTGCTGCTTTTTCTCACTTGAAAGGAATCGGAATTGCAATTGCCATACTTTAATCTTTTTTTTCATGCCATTGTCATGCTGTATGCTTTCTTTCTTTCCTTACTCACACCCATCCACTTACATCTTCTCAGCATTCTTTTTTTCTCGTCTCGTCGGTTTCAAAAAGAGGAAAAAGAGAATGTTCTTGTTGTTGCTATTTTTGTTGTTTCATTTATGGATGATTCACAGTTGTAAGTAGCAATGAACTGTGAGTAATTGTCGATGGTTTTTTTTTCAAATCGATTTTTTTACTCTCTTTTGTATTGTGGCTGCTTTAAGGAAGCATGTTGGGTGGGAATTTTCTTAAAGTTGTAAGGATGTGAATTGATTTGCGGAATGTTTTGTTTGTTTGACAATAAATTTTTGTATGAATTAATTTTAGGTCCTTAAAGTACATTTTCTGTGTTTTTAAAGGATAAATCTTGAAAACATTAATTTTCCCTTAGTGACCCCCAACCTCTTCCAACAAAATATACACCTCTCAAAAAAAGGATGCAATTTATTAAGTAGCACAGAAAAAAAAAGTCTTCAATAATTTCTTTTACTTGATTAAAGGAACTTCCTCATTGGCAAGGAAGCTAAAATGGACAAAAAAAAACATAAAAAAATGTAAAATAAAATTAATGGAGGAGGAAATGTCAATTGGAAGAAATTTTTTTTATTTTTTATTTTATGTACATTTAAAAAAATTAGCAGCGAATGAGAGAGGTAGAAAAATAAAAGTCCTGAAAAACGAATAATTTAGAATGCGGAATTCTGTTCTGACTGGCAGGTTCCATCATTTTGTTGATCGAATCGCAATTAAATAAATTAGTGAGGAACAAATGTGATTATTTTAATTTTTCATCTTTTTTTACATTCTGATTCGTTTTGTTGGATGAATGAAAATGTTGGTTCTACTGAAAGTGGATGAGAGATAGTAAGTTGGAGGTGGAAATGAAGAATGGGATGTAGAGTAAGTTAAAGATGATATAGAGTTTTCACGAAGAAAAAATCTAATTTTTTTGCATTTTTTTCAATTTTTTTTTTCTAAATTTGCCAAAAATGAATTTTTAAAAATAGTTTGAAAATCAAAAGATTTCGATTGAGAATTTTAAATTTACGTTAAAATTCTATATTCTTTTAACGACTCTCCAGATTACAACTCTCTAATTCATCCAGCAAACAAAGTAAAAAACATGAATAAATCTACAAAAAGTTTCACATAATCACAGAATCTTTCAGCATAGCAATAAATATACGTGTCTATGTCTGTAGATATGTATAGCATAGTATAATCCATTTACTTACTCAACAACATAATATTAATCAATAAAATAACATTAATATTGGAGTAAGTAGTTAATTTTAATTAATACAAGAGTTAGTGAGTGAAATGGAGAGGCGACGGGGTATGAAACTCATAAGAGAAAAAAAAACAATAATAATGTGAATATATGTAACTAATTTGGTTATATAGTTTTCGAAAATTGTCTGCAGGGATGGTGATATAGTTTTTTAAAAATTTTCAAAATTAAACTTCATATTTTAATATGCTGAAAGTTTTATTAAAAATTTGTATAAAATTTTTAAATATGAAAAAATATTGTTAAATTGTAAAAAAATTCAAAAAACATTTTTTTTAAATTTTATGTTTTTTTGAAGGGGTCTTTCACTTATGATGTCCGATTTTTAGGAAGGAGGGAGGTTATTTTGTGAGACAGTTATAAATAACAGAATTTTTTTGAATGAAGATTTTGTGACAGAGGGGAGGAGGACGAGGGGCTAAAAATTAAAATTATTGAAAGATTTCATAAGTGAACGGCAATCAAAAAGATTGCACAGTGGTCCAAAATGAAAATTTTCCGGCAATCGACCCCATTTTGAAAAAGTTGCACTATAAATGTTGCGGAATGTCTTATTTTAAAGCTGACATAGATACAGAACGATTCCCCAAGTTTCAGCTTTTTTCGTCCATCCAGAGCTGCATGGCAGGGCTTCAAAGTTGGGTATAGCGAAAATTCTTAAAAATTATGATATTATATTCAAACTCGATTTGCGCAAAAGATACTCAACCAATTGAAAAACGGTTTTCAGTTCTTGAAAGTACATTACAATACCTAAGTTTTAAACAAGTACTTTGATGCAAAAAAAAGTTCTTGTTGGGACAGTGCTTGATTAAGTATGAAAAAATAGGCAAAAATCGTACTAATATTTTTCACAGTTACCGGAAAGTATGTAAACATCCCCAGAACCAAACGGTTCTATGTTTTTTGTATAGTATAACACTCCAGCTTTCCATAATGGGGTCATTTGTGACCCAACAAGTGCGCATCTAGGTGCTAGAGCTCCTCAAAGTTGGGTAAAAATTCAAAAATTTGAAAAAAATAAATCTGAAAATTTACGGAAAATATCAAGTTTTGACCAAAACTTGTTCAAATTTTGTTTTTTATGCTTAATATTCAATACTTAGGCTATAGATGAACGATTTTTGAAGAAAATTTTGAAAAAAGTCAATTTTGACCACCCTGTGCTGGTTATCGACTTGGCTCATTATGCCTTCACTCAAATGGTTACTGCTCTTACGTGACTTAATATTTTTCAGTTCTGTTTTCGGATTATTATAGCTTATTGCCATACCTTTACAATGATATATAATACTTGGCAGTTATGTTTGGTCTTGGCCATCAAAACGCTTACTGTTCGTGACCTACAGTGATCGACCCCAAAATTTAAAATCTCAAAATTACAATTTTGAATAATGATGCTCAGAAATGAAAATAAAAATTGTTTTTTGGTTTTTTGAGTTGATTTATCATATTTGTGACTGTAGAATCTCAAAAAACAGTTTTAAAAAATTTTTGGTACCTCAGAGTAGCCTCATAGAATCTACCCTGGTAGTCTCAATCAGGTGTACAATTCTTACCTGAGAAACTTTTTTTGAGACTTTTTTCGATTTGTTATTAATTATTGAGCACGTTTATGTTGAAATAAACAGGTTTTGTAGATTTTGCTGCCTTAAATAAGCAGCTTTACCTTTTTGATTATTGCATGGCTCTTTTGACATTGTTCAAATAATTTAATATAGAAATTCAAATTTTCTACATGTATAAGACATAAATGTGCTCAATAATTAATAACAAATCGAAAAAAGTCTCAAAAAAAGTTTCTCAGGTAAGAATTGTACACCTGATTGAGACTACCAGGGTAGATTCTATGAGGCTACTCTGAGGTACCAAAAATTTTTTAAAACTATTTTTTGAGATTCTACAGTCACAAATATGATAAATCAACTCAAAAAACCAAAAAACAATTTTTATTTTCATTTCTGAGCATCATTATTCAAAATTGTAATTTTGAGATTTTAAATTTTGGGGTCGATCACTGTAGGTCACGAACAATAAGCGTTTTGATGGCCAAGACCAAACATAACTGCCAAGTATTATATATCATTGTAAAGGTATGGCAATAAGCTATAATAATCCGAAAACAGAATTGAAAAATATTAAGTCACGTAAGAGCAGTAGCCATTTGAGTGAAGGCATAATGAGCCAAGTCGATAACCAGCACAGGGTGGTCAAAATTAACTTTTTTCAAAATTTTCTTCAAAAATCGTTCATCTATAGCCTAAGTATTGAATATTAAGCATAAAAAACAAAATTTGAACAAGTTTTGGTCAAAACTTGATATTTTCCGTAAATTTTCAGATTTATTTTTTTCAAATTTTTGAATTTTTACCCAACTTTGAGGAGCTCTAGCACCTAGATGCGCACTTGTTGGGTCACAAATGACCCCATTATGGAAAGCTGGAGTGTTATACTATACAAAAAACATAGAACCGTTTGGTTCTGGGGATGTTTACATACTTTCCGGTAACTGTGAAAAATATTAGTACGATTTTTGCCTATTTTTTCATACTTAATCAAGCACTGTCCCAACAAGAACTTTTTTTTGCATCAAAGTACTTGTTTAAAACTTAGGTATTGTAATGTACTTTCAAGAACTGAAAACCGTTTTTCAATTGGTTGAGTATCTTTTGCGCAAATCGAGTTTGAATATAATATCATAATTTTTAAGAATTTTCGCTATACCCAACTTTGAAGCCCTGCCATGCAGCTCTGGATGGACGAAAAAAGCTGAAACTTGGGGAATCGTTCTGTATCTATGTCAGCTTTAAAATAAGACATTCCGCAACATTTATAGTGCAACTTTTCCAAAATGGGGTCGATTGCCGGAAAATTTTCATTTTGGACCACTGTGGATTGGAGTATTTATTAAAAATTTTAAAAAAAAAATTATTTACACTCAAAAATTAAATAAAAAATCTTTGAAATTCTCATGATACACAACGCATACACTTTCTAGTTAAAATATATTATATTGAAGGAAATTGTTGAATAATTTATGGATGTTCTACAAAATATATATTTTAAGTAGATTGAATGAATATAGACGAGAGTGAGCGAGAGTGTGTTTGAGAATAAGAAAAGCAGAAAATATGGCAATATAACGAATATGTATGTACTCCCATAAATGTTTTATTATATTAATATCTTCCATTCAATTTAATTAATTAATTAAAACTTATATATATAATGTATAAAATAAATTACAAAAAATGTTTTTTTTTCTCTGCGTCTTCTCTTTCATCCTCACTCTCTCAACCCCGGCAAGGCAGTAGCTATAAAACATTTTATGTTGTTTTATGAATAAATATAAATTAATGTTAATTGAGAATTATTGTGCAATATCTTTGCTATATAGATCTACATACTATAATATTATATAAATTTAAAGAAAATAATAATATAAAATTTTGAATGTATCACATCAGATTGATTGGATTTTGACCAAATTTTGGCGCATTTTTGATGGATGCATCTACATCCGGATGTGGTGTAAATTTTTACCACATTTTTTTATTTTAAGGAAACTAAGGGCTCATACACTTATAACGTCCGATTTTTAGGGGAGAAGGGTTGTGAGCCTTTGTGACAGTTTTAAACGATTGATTGAATGATTTGGTGACAGAGAAGGAAGAGGGGGTCTAAAAATCCATATTTTTGATGGACGTCATTAGTAAACGGTCCCTAATATATTTCATTAATTTATTTATGATTTTAATTAGATGTTGTATCTGGAAGGTATTTTTGGAAGATGGTGCGAGGGTCAGAGCCTTATTTTTTTGGAAGTTTTCAATAATTTTCTTTCCAATTTTCTCAAATTTTAATATCAACATCAATAAGAAGAAATTAATTCCACCAATATAATCAATATTTTAACAAAATAACCATCATCTGCAAAACGTAAACGAATACCCCATGTTAAATACATTTCTGTACGACTTACAAGAAATCAAATAGATGCATCAAAACATATCACAGAAAGAAAAATGTTGATTGCAATAATAATAATAATAATAATAAAATAAAATGTCGATACAATTTCCATCCATTTCTGTGGCCATATATGCAAATAAAATTTAATTTTCAGCCCAAGAAATATTTTTTTCACTCCTTGAAGATGCCACCATCTTCCAACTTATCCACACTTAAATAAATTCACAGCAACGACAACGACGAAGAAGCAAAAAGAAGAAAAAAAGCGGAAGATTGAGAATGTAATTAAATTAAAGTTAAATTGATTGAAAACAGCCAGTAATATTTTAATGTTGAAAGGGTGCGTGATGCCGCAAGTCATGCTGCTACATTTGTTGTTATGCTAGTAGACACCTTCCCTCCAACGCCATTTATAAATAACTATTTTTCAAATGTGAAATATGAAATGTGAATAAATTTATTTCATAGATGTCAAGGAGTGATGTCATCAACATTTTATTTACAATTTGTCATGTGATTTTAACGATGAGATATTATTATTATAATTCATAATTTATTTATTCAAAAAAATATTAAAAAGAATATTTTTTTCTATTGTTTTATTATTCACAGTGAGAATGAATTCAATTGAGAGTTTTTCTTTTCTTTTATAACATGTGTTGGACAGTTATATATATATTAAATTGATTGTAGCAGTAAATGGCCGTTGAAAATAAATTTGAATTTAGAAAACTTTTTCTAGCAGTTTTGTGAATTAAGCTTTTGAAAAGCTTTTTAAAAATTCACAAACCGTTATTTTGCATACCTACGGATGAAAATACTCTTTTTCAAACGCTTAACATCCTAATTGAGTCCTCTATAAAAACTGCAAAAAAAAACATAAAAATATTCTTAAAAAATTCCAGCAAAAAAACAAAATTTTCCATTATTTTTTTGAATAGCTCAAATGAATTTTTTTTTCTCTTTATTTTTCAATTTGTTTTATTTCTTTTCTTAATTTTTTTTTTAATATCCTGCATTTTTTTCAATTCTTCATTCCATGTTGTTTTTAAATAGTATTAAATTTTTTTCAAAACAAATCATTATTTAAAAATAAATTGATTTATTTCTTATGTAGGTGTGTGTGTGTGTGTTTATACTGGCACGAAAAAAACTTATTTTGTCTTTATATAAATAACAAAAAAAATCATCTTAATTATAAATTAAATAATTTACATAGAATTTTTTATAAAATAATCGCATACAACTTCTAATCTGTATGTTGTGTCTGTATGTATTTAAAATATATATAATAATATATTTGGTAAAATTCGCGATATGATAAAATAAAAACAATTTTTTTTTCAATTTTCTTCCTTATTTTCCATTCATTAACTTCTTTTTTGAAGATTTTTAGTTAAATTTTTAGAGATTATAGATAAGAATTAGTTTTGAAAATTAAATTATTTTTTTAAAAATTTAAACTTTCAATGACTTAAAAAAATTCAAAAACCTTCAATCCTTATCCAATAATTTACGAAAAATCTTAAAGAATCTTTTTTAAAAAGGAAGAAAAAAGTCAAAGAAGACAAAAAAGACAATTAACCAATTCCTAAGATAATACAGTAGTAATAATAGTCATAATCATATGTATGTGTGTATGTGTGACTGACATAGAGTATTCACAAGTCAAAAATAAACAAACAAATAAAAATTAAAGATTAAATAATAAAAATAATAAAATTAAGAAACAGAAATGCATTTGAAAAAAAAAACTTTGTCATTTACAAAGTAACACACGTGATTTATAAAAAGGGACATAATGAGTGTTATGGGTAGTAAAAAATTAAATATTTTCACGCATAGACAACAATATATGATTTTTTTTTATGTTAAATTATTTTTTATCTTCTTTCATTTCACAATTTTTTTTTCATCTTTTCTCATTCGCTAGTCTAGTTACATTATTATCATCAATAAATTAGAATAGTTCTCTACTTATTACATTCATAAATAATATAACACGTGATTTTCTCCTTTCATTTATATTATGGGTTTTGTTTCTCTATATAGATTGGAATTTTTTTTCTTCTTGATTCTTGTTCATTAAATTTTTTGAAATGACATAAAATGCTCATTTCTTCTAAGACATGTTTCAGTAATAAATATGGAATAAAAAGTTTTATTTTTTTGGTTGCACATTTTTGTGAGGGCTGATTGTGAGCTTTTGTATGTCAGGTTGCCAGACTGACTCAGGAGAATGATGATTCAGGAGGATTTTAAAGAAGATTTTGTGGCAGAGGGGAGAGGGGGCATAAAAAATCCTTGTTTTTGATGGATATCATAAATGAACGAGCTCTTTAGAATTTAAGATTTCCTTAAAATAAAGCAATAAAACGAACTTTTGTTCTGAGAAAGGATTTGTTTGAAAAATCTTCAAAATGCACCCCTAGCTTAGGGGTGCAAAACTTCATTTCAACTTTTCGTTGCAAAGATTATGTTTAATCAAAAATTTCAATTTTTGAAATAATTTTCATCTAAATTTCCTAACCAACCCCCAACAAAAAATGCGCTCTAGTCACATTTAGTGACTATGTTACTCAATTTTCATGACAATTTCTAATCTAAAAAGTTTTTTTTTCTACAGTCAATTCATATTGATTCATCAATTTTTCAATAAATATCATATTTTTTATGTATGTGTTTATGTATGATAATGAGTGTGTATATGTGTTGATCATTACTGTATGTAGTCATCATAGTAGCATAATAATAAAGGTTTAGTCGGGTAAGATGTGTACGAAGCTAACTGGAAACATTCCACGCCTTGATGGATCAGATTCAATTACACCTTCCATCCAATTCTCATCATCCGTTCGCTCATTGAGTACTACAAGTATTTCACCCTCTTTAAATTCCAATTCATCATCATTATCAGCATTGCAATCGTATAATGCGCGACATCTTTTCAGACCGGCCTGGATTTATCATAAAATATAAAAATAAAAAAAATTACAGTTAAGTGTCACTTGTCAATTTTAATTATCAGGCATGTATATCTTACATAATTTATTGGCTGTATTGTGACACCACCTGGACTGCTACGGGGTGAACCTTCATCAGTTAAATAACTGCTATTTGAATGTAAATTATTGGATGTATCCATTGTACTACATGACGAATCTAATTCACCATATTTTCCATAATCACCATATGAATTTGTTATTGAATCATTAAATGACTGAAATGAAAATTTGAGATGATTATGATAATTGCTTTTATGGCTTTGAGGGTATTCTTGTTGTTGCTGTTGATGGCGTTAGATTTAAATTTATAATCTCTTTTAATTTTGGAATTTATGGTAATGGCTAGGTTATGATGTTAAACTTATTGCTTGAATTAGAATCTTGTTGACTTGTTAAAGTGGATAGATTGAATAGATTTGCAACATCAGATCAGTTTCCATTTTAGAAGCTAGAATTCAGAAGATTTGCAATTTTAAGGTGAGAAGTTTAGAAAATTTAAGCTATTTTGAGGCTTTGAAGCTTAATTGAAACAACAGAGTATGCATTTTTGAAGCAATGATTTTGCGCCTTTGAAGCAGAGCGTTTGCTTCTTTGAAGCAAAGCGTTTGCATCTTTTGAAGCAAAACGTTTGCATCTATGATACAAAATATTCATTTCCAAAGCAATAAAATGTGCATATTTGATGCAATATCTCTGAGTAAATACTACTCACATTCGCATCTTTGAAGCCAAATATTGAAATTTTCAAACAAATTTTCGCATCTTTTTTTGCATCTCCGAAGCAAAAGCGTTCCCAATTTTAAATCTAGTTGCACAAATTCAAGCCTAATTCAAGCAAATTTTCGTTATTTAAGCCACATTACATACAGATCTAATACTCATCCTTTCTCAACAAATTCCTTATAATCGATTGACTTTCACTATCCATATCCTTCACCTTACCATAAATCCAATAATTCAATAAACCTTCCAATTTAAAATAAATTTTCATTACCATAAACCCAAGAATATTCATATATGTGTACCCTTCAAAAATAAAATTATTTTTATATATTCACACTCACCTTCCTTAATGGTGTATTTGACTGTACGCGTGATGTATTTTGTCCATCATTTAATGAATTCAGACTTTCACTTGATTGACCATTCGATATTGATTTATCTAAAAATTGATTTTTATAAAATAAATTAAATTATGGTAATTGGAATGTTTTTATGTATTTTGAAGAATATTGAATTACCATTGTTTGGTGGACCTGGTGGCGGCGCCAATCGTGGTCGATTCAAATTCACTGGTTTAAGTTTTGGTGGAATTTCTCCCGTTGGTGGTAGAACAAGTTTGGCACCCGCTAAAAATAAATGAAATAAAATGTTAAATTTTGTGCAAAATGATTTATCAAAAAAGATTTCATGATAATTTTTATGACCATACCAAACAAATTATACATAAAAGACGACCACGTTTCACCTCTGATTTTATCTAGCAATAAATTCTAAGACACATACCCGAAAAGCCCATAAAATCCCCCACACATCCCAAAACTTCCATTATCTTACTCACCCAATTGAATGCTTCTCGTAATTGAATCACTACTTGGTGATCTTTTATGACTAGTTTTATTGGCCTGCATCATATATGGCTCAAATCTTTCGTACACTTTATTATCAAAGTGTTGCTGATTCGACGATTGTTGATTCTTATTATTATTTGCTGTTACAGTGTTGTTATTATTATTATTGTTGTTGTTGTTGTTGTTCCGTTGGTGTTCAATCATTGAGTTCCGTCCTGGATGTGGTAGTGTTGAATTGGAGCTGTATATATCTGAGAGATCATAATTTTGTTGATAGCGACCGACGCTATGCGGTAGGGTTCCATAGACGGCTTGTTGTTGTGAATTATTTGGTGCATTTGGAGCGTTTCGCTTTTTAGCTGATGCTGATGGTGTGTTTACGACTGTGGATGAAAAAAATTATTTTTATTGAGGTTTTTGCGGGGCTTTTGTGATTTAATGGGATTAGAACTCTTTGATTGTTGTAATTAATATAAAAATGAACAGACCACCCATACAACCTCCCAATCTTTCTCAATACTCACCACCAGCAGTCTTCCGACTTTGATTACTCGTCAATGAATGTGATGAACGACTAGTTATAGAGCTCGGACTCGATGCACCAGTGCCACTCTGCGATCCATATTGAGGAAAACTCATCTGCTGTTTGGGACTCGTACCCAGTCCATGTGAAAAGCCAGAAATCTGTCGATTGGAATTCGTTGAATTTATTGAGAATGTTGGGCTCGTACCACTTTTAATTGAGTCACATGTGGACGAGCGAGATCTTAATGTGATCGGGGAATCGCCTATGAAACTAGGGGGACGTGACGTACGTCTCTAAAGGATTTTTTTTATATGTACATGGTTTTCATAATTTTATTGGCACGGGGATTATATTTATATTTACAAACACAACGAAAACATAAAAAAATTTCATCGTTACGATGGGTGTAAAAAAATTGAATTCATTAAAAAAAATTGTTTTTGGGGAAGATAAAAAATATGCAAAAATACAAAAAGATAGAAATAGATATTTATTGTATAGGTGTAGAGATCCAGATGATGCAGGGTTGGGCAGTTAAAAAAGAGAGATGAATGATACAAAAAATGTTGTTACCACAAGCAAAAAAAGATTATTTTATCATCTATGCGGCTAAATGACAAAAAAATATGTAAATGCTGTTCTGTTTGATTTGCATTCCGAAAATGGGGGACAATTTTGGTTAATTTTATTGAATGGATGAGCTAAAAAGTGTTTTCATGCCAATAAATATTGTTTTTGTTTGAAAAAACTAGTTGAGGATGAGGGGTATAATCTTGATTGTGTTTAAATTGTTGCTCGTTTGTGGATCCTATGCTTTAGGTTTTATCTAATCTTACTAAAAGATTTCTATAATTTGAATCAACTTTGACTTCCAAAACCATCAATTTTGTCAAACTTAATCTAATTATTTCGAGTCTATTAATCCTAAAGATAAAATCTACATCATAACAAGCAACTTAAATGCAATCAATCATAATGCCTCCTAGAAAAAGAATGAAAATTTTGAGATTCCACCAGAACATTCAAGAATTTTGAAGAGTATATATGCTAAGAAAAAAAAGTCAACAACATGTCCACTAAGAACTTACGCGCTCATCAAGTCCAGTATCATCATCGGAAAAGTCTGTTGATCCATCGTCATGTGGTGGCGGTAGATTCCAATCCGTATTGATATGATCAAATGCACCTTTCTCTCGTCGCATTGCTTGTTCGAGCATCTCTTTACAAACATCACGGCCATTTTCAATTGCAAGATCAAGTGCCGTTTTATTACTTGAATTTTTAACTTCAATGTCAGCGCCAGATCTCAATAAAAGTTTCATACATTCTCGTCTATCATATGCCGCACAGAAATGTAATGGTGTCATCTTTCCATCATCTCCACTTGCATTATTCGGTTGAGGATTTGTTGGCTTATTGAGACCTTGCGGTGGCATATTTTGTATGAGAAAATCAACAATATGAAGTGATGATCCCATTTCACGCAGTACGGCTAAGTGAAGTGCATTCTCGCCATAATCTGACGATGGTAATGGAACTGTAAAATCAGCACCTTCTGCCCACACTTGTAATAGTTGACTGAGATCAGCATTAATCACTGCTTGTTCTAAATCTACACGTAAATCACTCTCATCAGCACATGTTCGCATGATGTATCGTTTAGCAACATATTTTGCTCGAATAAAGTCATATCGTTCCTCCATACTCGAGTCCGGATGTATTTTCATTGACTTGCCAAGTGTTGCTTCTAAAATTTCATTTAATTGATTATTGCCCATGGCACGTGCGATCAATAAATGTGCTGTCTTTAAATTATCTAATGTTAATGATTGTATCCGTGAATGATGTACACCGAGATCTCGATGAACTCCACTACACTGTATACAGACGAGAACACCAAAATTTATACTGATCCATGTCACGTCATTTCTTGAGCCACAATCACAACATTGATCATTTCCAGGGATATTTTGGATGTAACGTATAATCGTCTTTTGTAACTCCATTAATCCCGGACTCATTTGTTGCTGGTGATTCTCGTGTTGGAAGGACTTCGTGAGGACTTTCTCCTTACAATTTATCAGCACAGACATCCATGCTTTTTGGTCCTGTTCGTCTTCTGCTTGAAAATGATATGGCCGATTATAACTGATGAGATCAAAGCTTCTTTTGTCATCTGGTACGGGTTTTATTTGGCAGGTTAGTAGATTTACACGTGTCGGTGGTTTTGATTCATCCGCATGATAAATGTCAAGAAATCCATCTTCAGTCACACGGCAGCGTCTTTTTTGCCACACGCGTCTCACTTTTCCTTCACTTTTCTTATATAAATGCCCCGATCTTGTCACACCATGATTCTTATCACCTTGTAATTGATGAAGACTATATGCTGTGCCTTTATCTGTAACTACATTCTGTTGGGGAAAAATAAGAGCAAAATGATAATGAAAAGAATACAATGATGTGGAAATAAGAGTGTTACCTCTACTCTATCAAAATCCGGTGTACTTCGAAGAAGTGTTCTTAATTCAATGAGCTTTTTCTTCTCTTCGTCCTGCTTCTGACGAATCGCCTGTAATTTCATTGTTAAATCCTCAATGTACGTTCCGAAATGAGCAATTGTTTTGAGACCATCGGAGAAATAGCTACATGAAATATGAGATTGAGAGTGAAAAATGGAAATGTAATTGATATTCTTGGCTGGATACTTTTTTGCTAGTTTTATGTTTTTGGGTGGCTAGAGCGCATTTTTGTGTATTTTTAACTTCTTTGAACTGAACTGAACTGAACTGAACTGAACTGAACTGAACTGAACTGAACTGAACTGAACTGAACTGAACTGAACTGAACTGAACTGAACTGAACTGAACTGAACTGAACTGAACTGAACTGAACTGATATGAAATAAAATGAACGACTAAAATATTTAAGAAATAATACTTAGAACAAAGCTGACACTCTTACAACCAAAAACCAGATTGTATAAGAAACTAGTGTTTAGGGCCCGTCACGGGCCCCGTTGCATTTGTCTTAAAGCTATTGGACATCTCATTTATTAAAAAAAACTTCAAATTTTCATTAAATTTAATTCTTGAATTTTTTTAGAATTTTTAATTTTGGTGGTAAAAAGTTAGATTAAGTTTTTATCAAAATCCTTCAAAGTTATTAATCCAATAACCTTAATTTTTGAAAAATGACAATTTTTTGAACACATCCATAGTAGTAAGAAAAGAAAATCCACTTAGAATTACATATTAGAAAAAATCTTGGAAAAAATCTGTAATTAGTGGGATGATTAAAAACTTTCATTCTAAACTTGCACTACATAAAAAAGTTAAAATTAGCATTTTAATCTCAAATTTCAAAAATAATTTCAAAGCTTTTAAAGCTCAATAATTTAGTATTCCAACCTCAAATAACCTTAAAATACAAAAGCAATCATATAGCCCTTCTAATCACCATACACTTGGTCTCAAGCCCAAATTTCAGCTCATAAGTGCTTAAAAGTTCACTATGATAGCAAAAGTTGCGATTCTAACCTCAAATAACCATTCAGTATTTTTAATCATCGCCCACATAGTCTAAAACCTAAAATTTTAGCTTAAAAACCCTAACAGTTCACTACAACACAAAAAATAAATATTCTAACCTCAATTAACCTCAAAATCAAAAATGACTATAAAGTCTTTCTAATCATCATCCACATGTCCTACATGCCAAATTTCAACTCAAATTACCTTAATTGCTCACCACTACAACTAAAACAAAAAGGCAAAAAACCGTCATTTTTGAGGTTAAATCAAAGCTATCCTAACCTCGAAATTTTCGCAAAAATTTTTTTTTTGCATGCGCTAATCATGAAAAGTCATTTTCCACAATATAATATCAAAAAAACTTCAAATAGAACGAAATCTAAAACAACCGTCAAAAAATATTTAAATTTTGATCACGGAATCAGGAAGAATAACATTCTTTTGTAATATGGATTTTTTAGCTATTACAGAAAACTAATAAAAATTTTGAAGAATGTGTTGTGCGTAAGACTTGAAGAAAACAAATGAAATCTACCATTAAAAATCAACAAAATTTTTAATTTTTTTTAATCTTATTGAGCGTTCGCGCGTTAGCGCGAACGCGAAAATTTTTTCATCCTTTAATGTACGCAATTTTACAAATGAATATATGGTAGAAAAAAACTAACATTGCAAAAACAGTCAATTTAAACTCAAAAATTAGACTCGAAAATACCGGTCAAAAATTTTTCAAATTTTATGATTTGAGAGTGTAACGGTCACGAAAAATTTTTTTATGTATGTTCTGACTATTTATTTTGTACAAAAAGAGAATTCAAGAAATTTTAAAAAGAATAAATTTGAAAATTTGTAACGGAAAAAAAATATTTGAATTTTATGATTTCACTGCGTAAAGGTTATCGAAATTTTCAATGAATATGTTCCTATAAAGTCAGTTTTTATAGCTCAAAACTCATGAAATTAAGGAAAAAATAAAGTCAAAAATAACGGTCAAAAAGTATTCAAATTTAATGATTAAACAGCTTAACGGTCAAAAATTTTTTTTGAAAATTATGTTTTCATGACCCAATACATACATAAAGTCAATTTTCAAAATCCACAACCCAAGAAATTGCGAAAAGAAAAATGACGAAAAACGGTCAAAAAATATTTAAATTTTTTTTATTATACAGTTTAACGACCACGTGATTTTTTTGAAAATGTGTTTTCACGTATTGCTATGCATGAGTAGTCTAATTATACACACCAAAAAGAAAAAAAATTAAAAAGGAGGAAATTCAGAAAAAACCGTCGAAAAAATTTCAAATTTCGATCACGCAGAATAAGATAATTTTATAGTATAGATATAATTCGACATACTTATTCTGAGCATGATAATATTCAACTAAATGTTGTAGCAATTCAATGCCTTTTTTGGTTTTGATTTCATTAAACTTTATGAGATATTCACACATTTGCAATTGAAATACACGCCGCTCTTTCTCCATTTCTTCTGCTATTTCTGCGGCTGATATTTCTGTACGTATCATTCCGACTTCTTTGGCTTGAGCTTTTCGTTCCTTTTCAATTTTAAGATATTTTGTGTCAAAGTCTTTTGCTGCTTTGTCAAACGGTCGTTTCATCTCGCCTTTTACACCCCTTAGTTCTGATTTGAGGAGGGAGTCAACGGGAAACATGATGATATTGCTGATATTTTGCATCTGTTGCAAATGGAAAATTTACATAGAAATTAAATTAATTTAAATTATCAATTAAATATGCGAGAGAAATTCATACCAAGGTCTTCATTAATGCTGACAATTCCTTCGTCACGACGGAAAATTTAAGAAATGCAGCACCAATGTCGGGCTCCTCTTTTGATAAAGCTACAGTTCCTAATCTCTCTAATGCACGCACCAAACACATTTCATTTTCGACATGTATGTTGCCGCTATTGTGAATTGCTTTTGATGCCTTCTTTAGCTTCGACAATCCTTCACGATCGAATTCGAGTGTCTGAAAAAATAAATTGTCATAAATTATTTTTGCTCAAAAAAATAAGCCGACAAATGATATTTTGTATTTTATTCTGTGTTCAATACTGTATTGGATTTTATGTAAACAAATAGATATGGAATGAGCCTATTATCATCAACATTGATGTCAAGTCATTCACTCATCGTGCATGAACGAGTAAAATTCCGTTATGGTGGTGTGAAGAAGAGAAATATGATAATTTCTTCCTTTTTATTTTTTGCTGTCTTTGTTGAGCGCGGATTTTATGGATGTGGAAGTGTTTTGTTGGTTTTGATCATCGTGACTGAATTTTGGTACAAACTGAGAATCCAACTATTAATAGCGGATTATTTGGCTTCATAACTCAATATACCCAACAGGGTAATTCATCAATTGATATAATTGATAGAGGCCGTTCACTTAGTACGTTCGCTTTTAAGGGGGGAGGGGGGGTCTAATATTTTGTAACAGATTAAACAAAACAAAAGAATTTTTATACAAAAAGCGTAACGAGGGGGGGAGGGGGGTCTAAAAAGTCATTTTTTTGCATAACGTACTTTGTGAACGGCCCCATATAATAAAGCCCTCAAAACCCGCTAACCATTCCAAAATATACACTCATCACCATCGAGAACTGCCTCTATTAACACATTTCAGTCTTGTAGGACATCTCAAGAGAAATTTTCCATGTCAGACTAATTTGATTATCAACATTTTTGTCGACTAAAAACGGAAATGCCTCATGGATATAATTTAATTTTGGATTCTAATAAGTGTGTTAAATTCGATTACAATAAATTCTCGGAACTTTAAGTTATTAAAGGAAAACAGACATAAAATATGTTTAAATTCAAAATTAACAAAATAATTTTTCATCATCATTTATAAAAATTAAAATATTCTGAGGCATGTATCACATGCCTTTTTCTGTATGATTTGATGAATTATATTTATAATACAGTCGGTTGATTATCACTGATATGTTATACGAAGTGTAGATTAGAATGAATTGTGAGTTGGATGCCATATGTTTGTGAATGAAATCAAATTAAATTGAATTTGTGTTTTAATGTTTTTTATGTTTGAAGGTTTTTGAATAGTTTTGAAATGATTTTTGAATATTTTTTGGGTTTAATTTTTTGCACAATTTTTAAGTCTTGAAAATTTTCTTGAACCCAATAAAATTCGTTCAAGATAACCACGCTCACCTTTCCCCAACCATCCGTAATAAAACCTTCAAACTTGCCGCTGATATTTCATTGTGTCATCACTATCGATCTCATTTTTTTTCTACAGCACATTCTCATGCATTTTCAACGTCTCTACTTCTCTCTTTATGATTTTCAATGTCACTTAGCAGTTTAAGGAGAATTGAAAGAAATTTAATAGAAAGAAAACATTCACATTGGAACGTGCGCCAAAAAAGCAGTACCTTTGTT
Source organism: Chironomus striatipennis (assembly GCA_026123125.1). Taxonomy (NCBI): domain Eukaryota; kingdom Metazoa; phylum Arthropoda; class Insecta; order Diptera; family Chironomidae; genus Chironomus; species Chironomus striatipennis. The sequence goes on along the minus strand of CM047392.1, from coordinate 34,346,871 downwards.
CTTTATCTTTAACGCTCCGAACATACTGAAAATTTTTTTTGGACACGGGTCGGACTGGATGTGTAAGAGAATTTATGTGAGGACAGGTGATGAATCTCTTGCTGGTTTTGAGAATTTTTTTTTTTTTTGTAAAAATAATAAAATTTTTGAGTTCACTCAAGCATCACAAAAATGGACACACCTGGTATGTGCCTTTATTGATCCTTTTTCTTTTCTTTCAACATTCTTTTCCAAAAATTGTTGCAACATTAAAAAAAAAATAATATAGATAAATTTCATCGCGATGAATTCCACCAATAACCATCTGTCGAGTGAGAATTTTTAAAATTTCTTTTTTTCTACTTTGCGGATTCAATGAAATTGCTATGTTGCCATGCTATGCTATACTTCGAGCTATTGTTCAGAACTAGCATAACTATGATAATTTATTGTGATGATCTGTTATTTAATTTATTATTTCTTCAAGGGGTAGGTCGTGCTCTATGATAATAAATTTATCTTTTTGAAGTAGCTAAATTGAGTTTTCCTCAAGTTGCTTTACGTAATTTACGAGAAGTGAGACTAGAAGTTGAATTTCGTGAGGTAATTGAGGATGAGAACTTTGAGGCATGTCTTATTTATCGGACAGAACTTTTTATTTTCTTCTACTTCTTAAACTCGGTTTTTTGAGCTTATCTCACTCATTTCTAGTCTTACCCCGTTTTACCTTTCTTATTTCTCGCCTAACCTCACTTTACTTCAATTTTGCATCATATGTATGACCTATCCTAACACTTCAGACAACCTAACCTCATTATTCACTTTAATTTATCTTGAATATCCTTACTAATCAATTTATTTACTCACATCAGCAATTTTATTTTAATTCAGCCTTTTTTACGTTTGTTCTTTCAATTTCCAACCCCTTTAAGTCTACCTTTTAGTCCTTTCAATTACTACGGATGAAATACACGAACAAAATACATAGAAGAAGTTTATTTACGAGCATATCTTGTCATCAAAAAGCCATCAGCACAAGAAGCTCGAAGAATCGCTAGATAAATAAGTAAAAGTTTCAGCCTTAAAAGGAAAGGAATGTCTTCTTCTTAATGCATACCGATAATGTGATAATCTTGAACTTAAAGGTGAATGGGGAGGAAAAAATATTGTTGCGAAAAATTCCTTCATATAAATTTGTAAATAGACACTTTAAAGTATGAATGAATTTATGATGTAAAGAGCTTAGGCGGTGCGCATTCTTAAGCAGTATCTCAATCTTTTTTTTTTCAGATGAAAAGGAAAGGCCTGAGTCGTTTGAAAAATGATGTAAGTTTCACTATTTTACTTCCGAAAACATTTTTGTTTCTCTGTAGAGTTGAGATAACAATTTAACGATGAGTTCTTGGAAGAGCTTTGAATTTGTCACATTATTTGTTAGCATCAAGGAGATTTTTAGGCATTTGAGAGAATTTTGTTGAATTATGATAGGATTTTTGCTTGTAAAGAAGGTTTGCTGATAAATATTTATCACTATTTACAACTTTTTATGAAGAAATGTGGAAGGTGTTGTTGAAGGATACAAATTATGCATTCGAAAAAATTAAAAAAAAAATATTTCTCTACATTGATATAAGAATAATTTCAATTTTGTGACTTTCTAGATGTTTCATTGAAAAAAGTAAATACTAAATAAATTTATTTAAAAAATAAAATTCACTGAAAGAAAATTCAATCATCTCAAATAAAAACACAAAAGTTCAAAAACCTCAACAAAAAAAATATTTTTCATCGTATTTAAAATCTCTGACCACAAATGGAAATGACCTTTCTTCAATTAACAGGGTCAACAAATTTAAAAGAATATTTCTGAATGTGGAAAGGAGTGATGCCACAATGTTCAAATAAAAAGCACCATTGAAAACCAAAACTTGATCCACTTGCTGAAAATTTTCATTTCCACAAAAAACAATTTCCTAGCTTTTTGTTTTTTTTCCATATATATTTTAAGTATCTACTTTGAGAATGTTGAAGGACACAAAATCGATGTAACTTGAAGAATATTAAAGAAAGGGTGGTGGGGTGGATATGAGAATAATAACATAAAAATTTGTTGACTTTCTAAAAAATTCATGCAGATTGTTCAGCATTTAACTTGACATAGTTTCAGTTATGAGCACATTACCATCATCTGTGCCTCCATAAATGCCCAGAAAGTCCGTAAAACTTAATGCATAATTAAATTAATGTTAAAATTCCCCTAAATTCCCAAAAAAGAACTTTACTTCTCCAAAACCTAATTTCACTTATTTCCAACCAATATCAGCAAATAAGTCTTCAATAATTCATCCTAATTTCTCCCCAAGGAACCAATAAACTTCGACAAGGAAGGCAATTTTCTTCCATCCTATTCCAATTCCAATCGTTTTCCATTTCACTTCAATAATGAAAGGCTTACATTTCCATTCATTTTCGATTGATACTCAAACCAGAAATTCTTACTTACAATAATAACAAATATTTGTTATGTATGCATGAAGATGACAATTCAATTCGACGATAAAGATAGAATTGTAAATAGAAAGGAAATGAAAAGGAATGAGAACTGCATGAGATATGTGACATGACAGTGTCTGTGATTCTTTTTTTTATCAATCAAATTGTTAGATTGAAAGTGACAAAATAAGGTATTGACAATGGCACGGGAAGGAGGAGAGAATAATTTGAATATGATTTGAATTTTATTGAAATTTGTCACACAGGCACATAAATATTAATAATTTCAATATTTTGACTTCCTTTTTATTTATTCTTTCGTTATCTTTCATCGCAACCATTATTAAATGCCTTTTTCCTTCCACTCTTTTGTTCCTTTATATTGCGATACAACCGCCCCTTAAAATGACGGCTTTTTGTCAACCAAATGAGCTTATGTTTTCATTTTGGGGTTGACTTTTTTTTTTAATTGGATGATTTTGTATTGTTCTTGATAATGGTCAAGTCCATTACAGCTTAATCTGATGTTATGGGTCAGAATTTTTTTTTGTGTGGTTTCATGAGTGACATTTGTGTGTTGGGTCAGTAACATTTAGTTGAAAATTTCTTTTGTATTTTTTTTCAAAATTTTTCAAAAAGTAAAACTCTTCAGGCTGTTGGAGTGTCGACTTGCTCCCAATTTAAGGGTTTAAAATAGAAGGTCAATAAAGAGAAATGAGAATTTCATTTTTAAATACCTATGTCATGTGTCAGATTAAGTAATACAAATAAAGCTCAAAAACTGGAAGCTCAAGAAGATCAAAAAATTTTCGAGACATTTTAAACCAATTTTCGATGATGATTAGCTCTAAAAGTCCGGCATGTTTTCTTATTAGATACAAGAATTTTAGAAGATTTTAAGGTTTTGTTTTTCATGACTTCATAAATCATTCATTTCATCAAAACTTGTCATCCACAGAAAAATCACAAACAAATTGAATTTTATTACCAAAATTAATATTTTCCCACTAAAGTGCGTCTACTCATTCATCGTCTTACAGAACCTACAACAACTTTCTGTTATTGTTAACAAAGAAAAAAGGCTATATCAATAAAAAAAAAGTTTCTTCTTCCAAAATGTCCGAGATTAATCGATATCCTTTACAGCCTTCCTTTCTACATCCATCTCATTCTCGTTCAACATTACTCGCACATTTTCCAATCATTATTCAAGTAAAATGCTTCTCGAGATATTTTAATGATGCACAATAAAAGTTACATAGAAATATTTATTGAAAGGAGGACAAAACACAGCTTAAAGTTATCAAGGATTTAAGGGAAATGAAATCGTCTTGTTGGTGGCTTTAAAATGTGCTTTGTTGGTTTGAAGTTACTATTAAACAATCATGTGGCTGATGTAGACATTTTTGTGCTAATTTTGAGGATATATTGGGTAAAATTTGGAAATGAGCATCAAAATTTTAAACATAATTTGATACCTAACCTCAAATTCTGCAAAAAAAACTTAAAAATAACCTCAAAAATCGCAAAACAATACAGACAACGGATACCAACTATACAAATGCTAATACCGAAAGACATAGAATGAGATAATGAAATAAGGGCCTCCATTCTTCAATGAATAGCTCTCAAAGGCAATTGTCGTTGTGAGCATGTAAATGGAAAGTAATTAAAAAAAAGTTCCATTCAATGGATGAAAAAATTTATGTAAAATTATTCAGAAAAGAATAACAAAATTATCTATCATCGCATTGAAAGATAGCTGCCGTTGCTCAATTTGGCAAATTTCATTACTGTTAATTGTCAAATGATTATAATCTAGCACTTAATATCGTAAGTTATAACTTATTACACAGCATATGACAATGATAATTATCACGTACGTTAATGTGTCGGTGATGATCGACTTGACATGCTTACAAGTGGCTTTATCACATGTATTGTTCAGTAATATTATTAATGACATAATATTGAATTAATAAAGTTAAATTTGACACGGTTTAATTTTTTTTTCGTTAAATTTTTGATATCGAAATCATAAAACTTAATTAAGTTTTCTTTCATGGACAATTTTGCGCTTTCATCGGATTTGTGGAATAGTTGACGGTTTTATTGGTGGCCAAATGACCATTAAATTGGTAATCTTTGAGGTAAAATTGGATTTTTGTGACTCTGCAGGCTGTCATTATTAATTTTGAACAAGAAATTGTGAAGGTTAACTGGTTTTGTGGACAATTTTTGAAGATTGAAAGTGAAAGTGAAAAGAATTTTTTCGTTGAGTAAGAACAACGGGTGGTTTGAAATTGTTGAGGAAATTGCTTTGAACTTTAATGTTTTGAATAAAAAAGGAAAGCAATCGGAACTTTTATTAAAAGTTTTCTTTTTTTTTCAGTGCCTTGATATTGAAATATAAAATATTGAAAAATATTATTTAAATAAATAATAAATATTTTTAGAAAATCAATTTCGTTATAATTCTTTTATTTCCTTCTAAAAGTTATCAAGGTTAAAAAAATCGTCTCACATTCGAATATGTTTCAGCTTAATTGTCCCTCAAAATAGAAATCAAAAATCACTTCAAAATGCCCGAAAATCCTCTATATTCCATTACACATAAAAAGCTTCTATTTACAGCCACAAAAAGCCTCTTTAACATTCATTTATTCCAAACCCATCGCAATCAATTGACTATCAAAAGTATTTTAGTACATATATCAAACACAAAAAATATGTAAATAAAATTGAATTCCCAAATATGCGACACATTTTTTTCCTTCTGTCTCTATCTCGTCCGTGCATTGTCAACAGCAACATATAGCAAGTGCCTCAAGTTCAATTGTTTATTTTTAGAATAAATTCGTTCTTATTTCACATTCATAAAAAATAAAACGAAGCATAAGCAACAACAGCAATGGCAATATGTTTAAGCAAATCGAATGAAAGCAAGGAAAAAAAAATCAATTTTCAACATAATAAATTTCTAGTCTAGGCAATGAAGACAAAATCCTATTATCAATCATTAATACAGCTACATATACAATGAGGATGACTGAATAGATGTGAAATTGATGAGAAACATTTATTGTACAAACAAAAAAAGGCATTGACAGTAGCAAAAGAGGAGGTTATTGTTGTTCTGTATCAATTGGAGACAAGAAGGAGGAGCGAATGAGAGATGATAATGCAAAATAGTTGATTAGAATAAAAGATAAGAGCACAATTAAAGTGATATGGATGGAATGATGGATTGAAATTGGGAATGACAATGAGTTAAGAAAATGGCATTGATTAAGGTTCTTTTGAGTCAGGAGCTTAAGCAGACTTGATAGTTGCACAAAAATTTTTTTAACCCCTTTAATTCATCAGATCCCCCTCCCACAAAGCCTGGGACTGTCACAAAGCCTTAGATCCCTCTTTTTTCTCAAAAAATTGGACGTTATAAGTGAATGATCTTTTAAGGGGTCGTTCGTAAAGTTTGTAACACCAAAAATGACCACTTTAAACCCCCCCCCCCCTCCTTGGTCGTAACAAATTTTGCATGAAATTTTAAAAAACTTCTCCTAGCTGATTAAAAAGATTAAAATACTCATTATAAGCTGTTTAAAATTAAAAATCATCACTTGCCCATTCCCTTACAAAACAGCATCAAAAACTCAACTTACTGATAAAAAAAATCATTTTATTTCGAAACCATCCCCATCATCTCGATCAATAGCAAGATATCATCTCCATCATCAGTAATTGATGATCAAATAAAATTATTTACTTTTCAGCAAGAAGTCAATTGACTCTCTAGACCAAATTATGTAACTCAATATTTCTGTCGTAACAGAAAATAAAATCTATTAAATCGCAAAGTAAATAATGCAATTTACAAACTACTTTAGAGATTTCCAGTAGATTGATGGATTATTGAACGTTAATTTCACATGTGAATAACTTCAAATTGTATCTATTGTTAAGTCAATAAAAGCAACAACCACATGTGCATACGAAAAAAAAAAATAATTATGCCGAAAATCGCACACAGCCGTAAAAACTGAGGAATGAAAAATATTATAATGATATCGAAAGTGGTTCAATGGAAAGTGAATTTGTTAATTATTCGACATAACAAGAATTTATTGTTAATAAGCCGCTCACAAAAAAACTGTATAATAATGGAAATATGTGAACAATAAAAAAGTTATGGACTTGAAATTTTGTTTTTTTTCCGACGTAATTGCATTGAACGAATGAATGAATGAGTGTACTTGGGTATGTATTGTTGATTGAGCTACTGACTGACTCAGGTGATATTTGGGTGAATTTTTTTTAATGATATTTGATTATTTGGGGCGGGAAATAAGTGTAAGTGGCACTGAAAATGTCATTAAAATTGACAGATAAATTTGATTATTGGGTTTGGTGTTGCAACTTTTAAGTCCCTAAATTATTTGATTAAAGAATTAATTTTTTCTAAGAAAAGTTTAAAAATTCAAATCCAAAACACTTGAAATTAAATTTTTTAAAAAAAACCCAAAAATTTTTTTCTTCAATTTTGAAAATATTGAGAAAATTTCAAAAACTAAGAAAAAAGTTTAAAGCTCTTGCAAAAATTTTTATTTTATGGTCATGTCTATTTGTCAACACATCGACTATAAATTCAATTAATTTAATTCAATAAAATCAAAAATATTAACTTTTTTGTTTTCTGTCATGTTCTTTTGTGTTAAGCTTTTATTTTAAATTTAATTTTCACGATTTCTGTATGGTTAATTATAAAATTATTATGATTTTTTTTTTTCAATTCTTTTTAACAATGAATGTGGGCATGAAGAAACTCTTAATACACTATTTTTGCGCTAACGATGTCTGCATTTGTAATGCTTATGAAATTTTAATTTTTTTGTGTACTTTTGTTTTCATCATTTTGAAATATTTTCATTTTTTTCTGTATTGCTCGTTCATATTTTTTGGCCTTTCTTCTTCTCAAATCGCCAATTTTTGTTTTGTTTGTTAAAGTAAATATTTGCAATATGGGGAATTGGCAAGGCAAATAACGAATAAATTAGAATGACAGAGCGCCATTGGTATTGTTGGTTATTATGGCTTGAGGGTTTACTAAGAATTGTGATATATTTTAATGACTTAAAAAAATGTCCGGGCATAACGGTAATCTGATGAATCAACAATTATAAAGATCCTAAAGCTACTAAACATTTGCAACTAATGCAAATTGGTAGGCTTCTTGATTTTTAACAACTTTTTGAAATTCAAAATTTAACGGTTTCCAAAAATTTAACGATTTAAAAAAAAATCATTAAGAAAGTTACGCAATATATAGTTGCTTCTTCATTAATCATTCATATTTGAATTTTTACATTAAGATTGATGAATGAAACGTCGACATTCATACATAGTCGTCGTAGCTAATGTTCATGGCACCATGAGATTGAGACCTGCTGTGCATTACAAACTTCTGTATTTTTATTATCCAATTCTGTTTTTTACAGGAAACAAGATTCCATACCAAACAACCTCCAAACAAAAAAATACTGAACATGAGAAAACTCTAATCAAACCAGCAAGAAGAAACTGATTCAGCAGAAATTAGAAACAAGTCTTGTTACAAAGTGAATCAAAAGGAATTCAAGCATATTTATAAATATTATTAAATGTAACACAAGACAGGGATTGTTGTTAACAATAGAGTGTAAGACAATGTTGCAATTCAAGAGCAATATTCCATTCTAAAAAAATGTATGCATGAAACTGAACAATTCTGCCTGTCACAAACTACTTTACATAATGCTCACCACATTATATTCGTTCATTCTGCCATGTATGTATGAATTGTCATTTGTCACTTTTTTTTTCTAAAGCCCATTCTATAATCATGTGCATAAAAAATGCTACAATTTTTTTCTACCTCTCCGTTGTTCTATGTGCTTGGTACATTCGAGCAAATAATGGAAATCTTCCACAAATGAGCTCATCATTCACATCAATTAAACTTTTTGTGATGGAAAATTTATGAGCTTCCAGGTTGAAGAAGAGAAAGTTTTTTTTTTGGGTAAGGTAAGCATGCAAGCAATTAAGTTGTTTTTATGATCAGCATTCTGATTTAATTTATTGTGTCGTTAACTTTATTTAAATGTTTATTAGTGATTTACGTTTATGGTTAAATGATTTCTAAAATTTGAGTCTTTTTTTGAAGAATTGAAATTTAACGGATTTTTAAAATCAGATTTCTAACGGTTTTCGAAAATTCAAATTTTATCGACTTTTTAAAAATTGAAATTTTGTTTGAAGTTTCTTTAAAAATTTTGGTTATTTAAATTAGTAATTGATCTAATTTCATAAGATTCAGTTCACTACCCCCATACATTCAAGTTTGATGTAAATTACAATATTTACAAAAACAAGAACCTTCAATCTGACTGTTCATTGAACCATATCACCACAACAAAGCACCACATAGAAGTTCACAAAACTCAATAATTCACCACTCCTTTTATTTCACATTTCACACATTCAACAATCATTTGTCGCCTCGTGCTTTATTTTTGCGGGTTTTTCTTATTCATTATTGTCAATTTAGAATGGAAATGACACGAACGAGTCATTGCTAGCTATTCAAACTATGCGAATGTATTTAAATGAAATTACCTCCCGTAAAATAAAATAATGAAGACAACAGCAGTAGCGACTTTTATATATGCACATATAAAATTTGATGAGGTCATTAATGGGTTAATTTTATTAACCTAATCAGTGTGATGTCACCATTGTTGACGAAGACGTTGGATGCAATGCGCTTATAATAATTCACAGTAGGATGTGGGCATGTCTTTTATAGTGAATTGATCATAAATAATCTTAATGAGCATGTGCAGCATGTCCATCGATAATCAACAAGACATTTATTTTTATGAGCTTAAAGAGGTGATTATTCATTTTTATGATCGATTGAATATTTGAAGAAATTTTGTCAGAATTCAAAAATTTTTGTGAAATAAAATTCAAATGAATTCAAAAATTATCTAAATTCAAATTTTAACCAGTTTTAAAATTTTATTTCATAAGTATTTGAATTTATAACGAATTTTAAAAATTTAAATTTCACTGAATCCGAAAATTAAGAAATATAATTTGAAAACTATCAGCATAAGGAAAATCTGGGCGAAGTTTATGACTTAAAATCATATAAATTGGTTAAGACATAAAAATGCCTTTTTTGCATCTCATTGAACAATTGACATATTCCAATAGAATTTACAATTTACGATGTATTGTATGAAAAAAGTATTTTTTCTCACTCACGAATCTCGTTTGCTTATTGAACCGCTTCAAGAGTGACAGTTTTATGAACATTCCCAGGCATAATGATATACATTTTTTTTACATTTCTTCTTTTTGCATATTTTTTTGTAAACAGAGCATGGCAATTAGTTTCAATTTTTCAATCTTTTGCACATTGTAATATTTTTTTCTTGAATCAATGTGCATGCTAGAGGTTCTTGTATAAAAATTTAATAGAATTTACTAATTTAATTTAAAACATTCTTAAATCTTTGAAATTTAAACTATTTAAGTTAATAGAAAATTTTAATTTTTGAAATCCGTTACAAATTTAGATTCTTAAAAGCTCTATTCAAATTTTATGACCCATTAAAAATTAAAAAAACCGTTGCAGAAGCTGAAAATTTTAAAAATTTTACAATTTTAAAATTTAAATATTACAAGGGACACAAAATTTTGTGCTTGTTGCCAATTATCGTGACGACAGCGACATTCTCTTACTTATTTGTATTTGTTCATGTTAACTCATTCGAATGCACTTCAATGCATATTTCTCACAAAATGTCTACAATATTTATCTTATTCAGTGCCTTTGTAGCATTATTATAATATTATCAACAAATACATAGTCACAATTGTATGTGTCATTTGCATATCTCGTTTGCATGCATACACGCAACAAACTCATTCACTTTAGCTCTGCTTTTATTGTCGCATTAAAGCATTTTTATTTTTATCTATTTATGCCATAAAAATTGCATTCCTCAACCCCTGTGTTGAGTGCCATAAAACCATAAATGCACTTTACAAATTGATTGCACGTACTGTCGAAAAAATCCCGAAAAGAAGAAATTTTTTTGGTTTTGTTATTTTATGATCGTTTTGAACGATAATTACCCATTCAACAGGCCTTCAATGTTGTCTTTTGTTTTACATTTTTGATTATTTTTATGAAGTTATAGTCAAGAAAATGAAAACTTTTGTGATTTTTACAGCAAGGTTTTGTAGACTACCCCCAATAACTAGAAAATTTCAAAGTTAGCTAAAAGCTAGTTCTCAGCTAACTTTTAGCTAGTCTTTCATAATAAAGTTAGTTCTAAGCTTGCTTTAAACTAACTTTTAAAATTTCTAGTTATTGGGGTACTTAAATTGAAGAATTACGCTTAGTAGTCATTTATAGATGACTTCCGAAATTAACTGTCATTTTTCAAAAAAGACCTTAGACGGCATTTATAAACGATTCCATATGGCAGCCTAGCAAACATCTCAAACTCATCATTTACCACTCGGACATCACGTTTTCTTATATTTTCACTTTTTTACATAAACAGTAGAATTCAATTAAGAGCATCGACGTTTCTATAAAATAATCAACAATTTAATATTCTCGATGACCTTTTTAAGAAATAAGCTCGACGGTAATTTAATTCATTTTGAATTCATTATTTTCGTCAATTAATATTGATATTAATATTCTTCAATTAATTTTAAATTCATATTGCACGAACGTTGATCTGGGACGTGTGGAGAAAATAATAAATATAATTATGATGATGATGATGGTGATTGGTTTTGAATTGGATTATTTTGTGGAAGATTTAATATCCGTATTGATTACTTTAAACTTAATTTATTCAATTGATAAATTTTTTGTTAGATTTAACTTGTAGATGAAACTATCCAATTACACCCCTACAATGTAGTAGTGTAGCCAGAAATTTTTTCTAGCGAGGGTCCAAAAATTTTTTTATCGAAGAAAAAATTTTAGGGGGGTTCATATGCTTTTTTCCTCAAAAACCCCAGCAAAATGAAGAAATTTTTCCTCGAAGGAGGGGTCTGGACTCCTTCGGACCCTTCTCTAGCTACGCCCTTGCCCTATATTCACACCCAACACACAAGCTCATCTCTTGTTAAATTTTCTAAACAACAAAATTTTTAATTACGTCGTTGATTTATTTTATAATTGTAAAATAACATAAACGTTTCATAGCTACAAAAATAAACATTGCTAAAAATAATGAAAATTATCTAATTTGCTATTTATTGCAGCTAATTTGCTTAGGTGCTAATATCAAGATATTTACAAGTGTTTCTCATTTTTGCTAATTTGAATTTTTTTCTTCTTAAAATGTTTATTTGAAGATCCGTGCAAGTGTCTATTAAAAACATCTGACATTAAAAATTTTTGTTCGATACTTTTTCGAGATGTATTGGATGGATTTTATAGGCACTTTTTACAATCTTAGGAATTTTGTTGCCACAGCTTTAATGCTCTATTGAATGACTCAAATTGTTGAGAAAATTCTTCAAATTTTTATGACTTTCTTCTTTTTGGAATGTAATAAATGTCTTAAAATTCCGTTAATTCGATTAAGTTTCATTTTAAATTTTTTAATGACTTGTTTAGTGGATTTGGATGGAAATTAAATATTTTAATATTTTCTCAAATAAAAATTTACTAAAATTTTAATATTGATTTATAGTTTTTGAAATTTCTGAATAACAAAATTGCAGAAATGTTCTAAAAAAAATTCACATTTCAAAATATTTTACCGAAATTCAATAATTTTTTTCACAAAAATCGTGACCATCTCAATCATTCGACCAAATCAGCTGACCACAAGTACAACATTATAAATCGCATTTTCATTTTACTTAACACAAAAAAAAGAATTAAAAAGAAATAAGATCTCAGAGAATAAGAAAATCTCATCGCTAATTTCCTTTCTTTCATCATTAAGAGTAAAAAAAAAATAGATTGAAAGCTGTCTAAAGAGATTAATGAAAATGAAACATGGTAGTCTATTAACAGGTGTTTAGACATTTTTATTTTAAATATATTTAAAAATGAAAATTTTTCATCGTCATGATCTTCGTCATGTGATGAACTGCAGACAAGAAAGAAATAAATAGAATTTAAATACAAGATTAAATATTTTTTTCTCTTCATGTATCTTCAGTTCTTAATCTCATCTGTACGATCGTATTTTGTTATTTCCTGGTAACTATCTATGTAGATGCTAGTGTGCATTAAGAAAAGTACTAAAAAATATTTTTTTTTTGTTTAAATTACAATTACAGGATTATCTTTTGAATATTCTGTAGAAACTGCATTGTTCAACACATTTACATCTTAACCAACAACAAAGTACTAAAAGGAAGGCATTCATTCCCATTCCAAAACAGATGCAAATAACATTCACTGAGAAATCATTAGCATAAAACTAATAAAGATATGAAAGATATTGTTAAATTCCAAGGAATTTCAAATTCCTTCAACCTGTCGTGTGACTCGTGAGAAAAGGAAGCTAACAAAATAAATGCAAGACATCCGTTGTTGTTTGCACTGAACTAAACAAATAACAGGCAAAAAGCGATGATGTCGATGTACAAAAATGCAAAAAAAAAAATAAACGTACATTCCAAAAAGGTTCTGTACCATTAAATATAATTTACTTCGCATTACACACGATGAGTTTCCGGTAATTTTTTATTGCTTCACATTTTTCTTTGTTGCCGTCTGTTTTGTTTTAGCTTTTTAATCTCATTGTGAATGTTCACATACATAAGCGTACATAAGTTTTTCGAGTACTTTTAAATTGCTGTTATTTTGCAGTTAATAGTGTGTGGGATGGTTGTTGTTTGATGTCTGAGTGAAAGTTGAGTCAAACACTTCTGAATGTCATCCTCACAGTACAAAATTTACTCAACAGATTGCTAATAATATCAATCTAATCAATGCCACATGCTAGAACTAAATTGACAACTCATCTTGACCATTTCTCCAGTTCCTGACAACAACATGCTATTCTACTTAAATTATTCATTCAACTGACCTAACAATCCACACAAATCTCCACATTTCAACCAATTCTAAATATAGAAATTTAGTATGTAACTTATGGTTGCCATTGAGAGAGAAATTGCTTTTCCTTATCATTTACTAACATCCAGCATGACTGCAATGACAGTGAAAGGCAGTCGCATACATAATGACAACGTGAGCAATTTTTTTAAACCATAGTTTTAGGCACGTGTGTGCATTTGTCTGAGGAATGTAATGACTATACTGTGGTAATAGATAAATATAAATAGATATAAACAATTACTAGTTGCGGCATTTGCGGCCTTGTCTCGCGCATAGTTTATTATTATTATTTTTTTTGTACAATTTTATTTCGTATTAGCTCTGCAGAATCATGTGTGTTTTAAATCAAACTATACTTCCTCACGAATAATGTATCTTATTTCATATATTTTTCAGGCACGCAAAATTTCAATCTGTGGCTCAATTGATTCTAGTAATATTCTCATAGGAGTCGTTCATTTGTGATGTCCATCAAAAACTTGAATTTTTAGACTCCCTCCCCCCTCTGTCACAAAATCTGCATTTAAAAATTCTATTGTTTAAAACTGTCACACAGTCTCAAGCCTCCCCCCCTCTCCCTAAGAAGTACATCATTAGTGAACGACCTCATATATGTTTTTATTATTTTTTGCTTTTTTTATTGACTTTTTTTTTCTTTTGACATGTGGTAAGGTAAAACGTTTAGTTTTAATTTGTGCGACAAATTTCATTTTCGCCTACATTAAATTGATCTGGTTGATTTTATTGGGAATTTTCGGATGATTATGGCAGGACTTTGAATAAGTTTGAAGAATTTTAAACTTTTAGAGAAAAAATTATTTTTTTAATGAATTTTTAACATTTTAAAGATTTTGCTATTAATTCAATTAAAAATCAAAAAATATCAATACCTGAATCACATGTCACTAGGTTACATACCTATTTAAAATTCACAAAATCATGTCATTCAACAAAAATCATCATGCGAAAAAAATTCTTTTCATCACTCCTCATATACAACAACACTCCATAACATACGAATATGATATCATCACCACTCATCATTTTTCTATTGACCTATTTTTTCTTCACCTCCAATTTCTACAGTGCAAAAAGCTCGTGTTCGTATAATGATTTAAAAGTTGTTTACATCTCACTAATAACATTCATTTAGATACAATAATTTGAGTGGAGAAATGTGAAATATGATGAATGTGATTTTACGGGAATAGACATAATAAGCAGAAATTATGATGATGATGATGATGATGATTGTGAGGAATTTATGGGAGGTTTGGGGAAGGTTTTGATGAAAATTGTGCAAAGAGTTAAAATTTTGATCCATAATTGAACAAAATTTTAATATTTTGTGGAATTTTTTTTTTTTTATCTTATCAAAATTGAATTGAATATAAACTAACAACTAATATATTAAATGTAAATTAATTTAACCAAAATATTTAAAAAAATTATTTTGACCATCAATAAAACAAATAAACCAAAATAAATCCCTAACAACCGACAATCGCGCTCATTCATTCATCTTCACATTCCGTCCTAACAATGTGTGAATAAAAAGCAAGAAAGAACAAGTAAAAGATGGTGATTATGGGTTAAAAATGGCAAATGATGAACACTTATATATCCATCCATCGTTCATCGTTCACTTTAAAAAAAATTTTCAAAAAATAAAAATTAATATGTGTACATACTTGTGAAAATATTGAGCAACTTTAGACAGTTTGCCAACAAAACAAAAAAAAAAAATAATGAAAATAATTTCTATCGCACCAGTTGAATGAAAATGTGAATAAATTTTTTGTGTTCGATGAAAAAATAAAAAGTGAAATTTTTTCAACTTTTTGGACGCATTAAAAAGTTTGTTGATATGAAAACAAGGCACAAAACGTATAAACAGAATGTATTAAATAAAATATAAAAACAAAATTGTATTGCGTTGACCTGCTTTCATGGAATATTTTTTTATGCTCATATCACTTTTAGCGCATTGTATGGATATATATAAAATTGTATGAAATATTCAACAGCACAAAGAATTACAATTTTAATTTTTAAGTCAGTTTGTCATTGGAGATGTGTGCACGGCATATATTGTGTATATTTTAGAGAGATCTTTTATGAGGCTATTAGAGAATGAAATGAAAAAATATTTAATCTTTTTTGATAGTCTCTTAATTATTTTATATTTGACAAACCTACTTTTATGTATATGAATATTAATCGGTGGAATAAAATGGGAAGAAAGAGAGATATGAGAAGATAATTATTTTAACAGAGTTGTGCGACAGAAAGTGGCTCATTTTGAACGAAAAAAATTTTAATTGAAGGTTGAAAAATTTTAATTTTTTTAAAATAATTACAATTTTAAATTTGAAAAAACTAAAAATTTAAAATTTTTTTTTTAAAAATTTAAAAAAAAATTAAAAATTTAAAAAAAATATAAAAATTTAAAAATCTAATTTTCAATTTTAAAAGACTTGCCAACTCAAGATCACTGACCCCACCTAACACATACTAGCTTTTCCAATTTAAATGAATATCCATTCCTAAACTTCATACCTAATTTATTACCAAATCACTCAACTCTGTCGGAACAGAAAATTATGAGCATTCTTTTATTTTTGCTTGCCTAATAAATCAAGTCCAAAAAACTTTCTCTTTAAAGGGATGATTTAATGGGATCTCATATATTTCATTTCTATGGGTTAAATTACATTTTTTCATTCACTGATACTTCCAGGAAATGATATTGGATACACAAAATAAAGAAAAAGATCTCAAATTTATCGTCAAGTTTTCTTCTTTTCACATTGCAAATTTAATAAGCTTGAAGCAAAAACTGACCATTTTTGGACATTCCTATAGCACATTAAGATGATGAATAGTTTTTTCATTGGCATAAAAATTTCGTAATTAATCTTTCAAGCGAGGTCTAAATTATTTGATGGAAATTTTACTAATTAATGGCTTATTTTACGCAAAGATGTCGTGGCTATTAGCTGGTTAGTTTTGCGGAATATTTTGTTTGGATGATGGGAAAGTTTTTTGAAAAATTTTACATTGAAGTACGTTTAAGGGCGTCTAAGGACGTGATAGAAAAGATATGAGCTACAAGACCCTTTAAAATGTTTCTATCTGACTCAAAATATTCGTAATGGAATTATCGAATGAATCCTTTTTTATTGTGAGTACCATCTGACCAAACATCTCCTATACATTCATAAAAATAACTCACAACCTCATCACACAAATTCCTTAATCTCATTCAACAAAAATTTGTACCAAAACACTAAAATCATCATCATCATTAGCATACAATGTTATTCATTCCAGCATAGTCATTCAACTCAATTCAAAACTAAAATAATCCATTACTCTTTCTTTATCAATATAAATGCGCTTAAAACGCTGTCACATCATTCATTTTATTCCTTTCAATTTACTTTCTTTTGACTTCTCTTTCATGTAGAATAAAAGAAAAAAAAATGAAATAAAATTGTTGAATTTTAAGCACACGTACATGCGGAAGTATTTTAAAACAATTTCTCAGCTACTGCTGTTGCATGTCAGCTTTTTTTGTATGAAGAATATGATGGAGATAGAAGAAGAGAGAAAAGAGGAAAATCCCTGGAAAATCCTTGACCTCATTTTGAGAAGCAAACTATAACAGCATCATCATCATTTTCATCACAAAATTTAGCACAGAGCCTTTTATGGAAATATTTTGAGAGTTAAAAAAAAAGTTTTCCTTTCAAGTCCAGAAAATTTTATTTCTTTTATTTTTTATTCGAGGAAAAAAAGGAGAATGAACACACATGTATGGAAATGACGCAGTTGGTGCCTTATCGGATTTCTATTTTGTATTAGTTTTTATGTAGAAAAATATATTTTTTTATCACTTAACTTATTTTCCCTCGCATGTTCGACGCTGCTACAGACTTGTCACATGTACGTAGTCATATATCATTTGACATATAATCCGATATTGTAATCACTTCTCAATCAAAATCGGATTTTTTTTTTCATGGCTGATAAGCCGTTGGGGTGAATTTTTATATTTTGTTGGAAGTGGTTTGGAGATTTTTTTTGTTTTTGTGCCATTTGTAAATGGAATTTTAAGTTCAAAATTTATCAATTTTTCATAGGTTTTGAACTTATTCTTACATTTTTGCTAAATTTCATAAATTTTTAAAAAATTAATATGAATCAAAATTTTTGTGGAATTTTATTTGTTGATTAATTTGATTCATGCTTACACAAACTGAATTTCCTTCCATTTAAGCCAAAAAATTTTGACAAACCGTCTTAAAATCTCCCTCAAAAGACGGCTTAATGCACAGTCTGAGTCATAAAATTTCTGCCGATAAAAACATCGCAAAAACAAATTTTATTTATTTTTGATTAGATAAAAAGCAACAACAAAACAAATTTCAACAGAAAAATGTGTGTCTCTTGTGACAGTTCCAATTCAAATCATTGAATTTAATCAGACATTTTACATGAAAATAATTTTCTTCGTCTTATTCAAATTCGAGATTTGAATTTCAATTCCAATTGTGTGTATTGGCATATGTTGTGTGTTTATCGAAAGAAGGAGAATTGAGTAAAGCAGAAACAATTTTTTTTTTGTGAAACATGGCTCAGGGCAGCCAGCTGAATTTAATAACCCATATCATACACGGATCAACATGCAAGCAGCAAAAGCTGTACATGAGAATGTTAGTAACCTCAAGAAGCCTTGAATTATAATATTTAATTCAATATGTATGCATATTAGTCATTCTATCCAGTATTGTGTGTCGATTCGATGACTAAACCTCACCTCACTTTTTGCCATGTCAAAAGAAATTTATTCATAAATTGGGAATGTCTTGAAAGTTTTTCTTTTTTGCGTGTTTTATTGAGGAATGGTTGGTAATATTTTTTGTGTCTAGCGGATTTTTCTTTCATGATTTATCTTCCAATCAGTTAATAAATCAAAATTCTAGTCAAGAAAAATGCGTTTTTTGTTTTCAACCCCAATGATTTTCTTACTTTTTCTATTTTGCCGATTACTTCTTACAATTTTTCATACTTCTTCAATGGTCCATTTATTTCTCATTCATTGATAAAAATCACTTGATGTCATGACTTTTCGGTATTTCTTTCCTACTCTCGGCACACTCAAAATATTATTTTTTTGCTACGATCAACAGTTAAATCGTGTTATGAAAAGAAAACGATTGACATTGAAGTGTGCGTGGATGAGTTATGATAGCATGAAAGTATTGTTGTCAATTTTATTTTCTATGTTTTGTTTTCGAAAGCATTGCTAATTGGATATTTAGAAATACATGTAGGTTATCAGTGATTTTCGGTCAGCTAATGAGATTTTTTATCTTTTTGAAAATTGCCAAAAAGTTAATTATTTATGAACAAGTGCTTGTCTTGTTTCTTCACTTTTGGCTTTGTGGAACAGTGGAACTTCTTTTTAGATTGTATCGAATGAGAAACTTTTGATATTTTGCTAACTAGATAGCAAAGTCATCTATCATTCACAATTCCTTTTATGGAATTTTTATTAATGATTATAATCAGCAAATTTTGATTTGTGTGAAAAGTTTTCACTTGTGTTTAGATTAGCTTTCAAATAAATCATAAACTGAGATGTTTGAAATTTTTGTGCCAATTTTTTTAAAGACTTTCGCCTAAAAACCTTTGAACTATTCCTCAAATAATATTACATTCATCAAAACTTCAACATTCTTATCTACTCCGTTTAAGTTTCTACCTGACATTCTTCCGACATAAGGAATCTCAGGATTAGTACTCCAACTGCTTCTTATAATGAGATACATTATCTTTGAAGTAACAAAAACAAAACA
The DNA here is from genome assembly GCA_026123125.1 of Chironomus striatipennis. NCBI lineage: Eukaryota > Metazoa > Arthropoda > Insecta > Diptera > Chironomidae > Chironomus > Chironomus striatipennis. Next base: position 34,327,383 of record CM047392.1, on the reverse strand, counting down.
ATTTTTTAGACACAACCGTGTGGGTAGCAGATGGATATTTAGTAAAGATACACATGTGGACCAGTTGTTAAACATTAAGTACCGATTGTTATCACCTCTAAAAACAAACAAAATCTTTCAATAATAAGTTTTGACTCAGGTAGAATATTTAGATTGTAAGCAAATACTGTCAAGGTCTAATTAGATTCTTTCTGGTTTTGCTTGCTTTAAATGTTTAATAGCTGGCCAAAAATAATTACTTTAAAGTATCCAGCAAAAATTAACATCAAATTTCTTACCCAAAATTCGCACAATTGATAAAGAAAAATAATCATTTTATTCCTTCAAACTTTGCACAGTACCTTATGGGCAATTCTTTGGATGAATGGAATTTTTGAAAAAAGAGCTTTTAAAATCCAGTATCACTAATGTTTGAGTTAAAAATATATTTTGTTGAATTTTGCCTTTCTATTAAAAGTTTACAATTCAAAATGTTAATAAATGGATAAAATATAATTTTTTCTTACTTTTTGGTTCGTTAAAACATTGTAGTTTGTCTTATTTCATTAAAAAATAAAGAAAAATGTTTTAACAATTCTGCATTTTTTTGTGGATAAGGAAGAAAAAAAAGCTCAAAAATAACTCGGTGACACTTTAAATATTTCAAAGAATCAAAATAACTCATTAATTAATGTGTTGAAATATAAACTGAAGTACACAATTTGTAGATTTTTGAATCTTTTATGATTCAGTAATAGTTTGAGTTTATAAATCTTAACAGTTTTCTTTAATTTTTGATTCCTTGGATGATTCAAGGAAAAAATGTGAATTTTTGTCACCGAGTTATTGACCAAAGAATCAAAATAACTCAATAATTACAGACTTTTATCATCTTCAGTAATGAAGATATAATAGATTTAAGGAAAATACACTATTCAAATCAATAATATTAAAGTCTGTAGTGGGAAATTTTTACAAAAAATCGATTCTTTGATGAAAAATTTTCAAAATTCATCCAAAGAATTGCCCTTATCAGAAAATTCAAGGTCACAATTGTCGTAAAATTTCCATTAAGCACATTGCTAAATATAGCATCAATTGTTCCGTTTATACGGAGAACTTAGGAGCCTTTTACTTATGATGTCCATCAAAAACATGGATTTTTAGACCCCCTCCTCCATTCTATCACAAAAATCTTCATTCAAAAAAATTCCTTTTGTATAAAACTGCCACATAGCCTCATACCCCTCCCCCTATCAAAAAATCGAACATCATAAGTGAACGACCCCTTAAGAATTTTAAGTACAGACATTACAATGTAATTTGTTTATAGTTCATTAAAAATCTGTAAAACAAGTAATTTTGAAATAATTTCAAGCTTTATGAGAATCGTTTACCGGCCTTTTTTTCTTTTGAGAATATTTTACAACTTATTCACTAGTCGTTATCTAAGCATGGATGAAAACAAATAATGTAAACATATTTTTACGATTTCTGTAAATTTGTCTTTAAGTGCTATTAAGAAATTTGTGATGTAAGCTTAAAATAGGTCGAGTTCTGAATATGAGCTGTATTTGATCTTGTTTCATGGATTTTTGAGGTTAGGTTTACATTTTTTCTCGTTTGAAATAGAAACTTAATCTATGAATTTATAATGATACTTTAATAGCTCTAAATAATCACATAAAATAATGATTGCTTTATCGATGCTTGAATAAATGATCTTAAAAGATTTCTCTCAATAAAAACATTTTAAAATCAAATTCAGCAAACAAAATTGCCTCAACATAAATATCATCTCTTCAAGAAATCACGTTCACAAAGAGAAAAAATATAAAATAAAATAAATTGACTATTGACTATAATTGAAGTATCATTCGATTTTAAATTAAATTGAAATCTGAAACTTTTAAATTCCTGCTTCTTTTATTTCATTAAGAGTAGAAGCTATTGATATTGCCAATTTTATGAGTTCATTAAATATTTGACGATCCATTTAATCACAAGAACGCAATTTATTCTACATTCATCAAATCAAAATAAAATAAAAAAAGCTTCTTTTGAGTCTCAAAAGACCCGAAAATAAAAAAAATAAAATACAAAAAAATCATTCGCAATAAAAATTATTCATAATTGTTAGCAGAATAAGAAGAACGCGTGGAATGAGAAAAAAAATATCAAAGTAAATAAAAATTAAAGAATTCCATAGCAATAATGATGATGATGATGTGATGATGAATCATCGCAATATATTCATTCGATATAATAAACTTCTGTTGAGTTACATTTTTTGTACATTTGCTGTACACACAGGTAAAGGAAAATGTCGTTGCGATAAGGAAAAAAATGGCACAAAAAAATTGTCTTCTTTTTTAGTTTGATGAAATTGCAAATATTTTTTTTTTTTTCAGATATGAATAGGAATGTGTCGTCAGTTTTATTTTGTATGAGTTGTTGAATATGAGAATGAGAAGAGTTTTGGATGTTAAAAAGCAATAATTTTGAGGCTTTTTAGGGGGTTAAAAATGCTTGCAAAATGGATAATCTAGTTTGATTATGCAAGTGTACAGGAAATGATATTAATAAGTGAAGGAAGTTACAAATTAACCCGCCATATATTTTAGCTTTAAATGTTACTAAAAAAATACCAAAGAGCATAAAAAATTTACAGTTACAAACTCTAGACACCAAAGTTCCATTAAAAATGTAAATATTGCAAATTTTCATACCAAACCCTTACATCACATCCAACCGACCCTCCATATGTACAAACTAAATGAAAAGTCACCCCACATCTCAAAAGAAATCATTCAACTTGAAGAATATTTTTTTTTTCTACCCGAAAAAAGGAATCTTCTTATTACAAAACTTTTTTTTATGAATGTACACAGAAAATTTTGTTGTGACTGAATAAGAAGAAGTGAAAGACTTCTTAGTGTTCTTTTTTCTTTCTTCGACATGAACGACATACATTCTGAAAGCAATTTGGTAGGGCTTGAAGTATCAAAAAATTTATTTTCTCTTCTTTTTTTTATTTCTGTGCTTAAAGTCTTCTTCTTTTTTATGAGTGGACAAGTCTACGAAGGGTTTGAAAAAGTGACAATATTTTGATGATTTGGAAGGGATTTTGGCAAAATTGGTTGATGATTATGGGCTTGAAAAGGGTGAGAATTCGGGAGGATTATGAGGAAATTTGGAATTATTAAAAATAAATTGAGTTGTGCTAATTTTTATGGGAACAAATTGAAGAGTTTCAAATGCACTTAATCCATTTGAAAGCTGGTTTTTTAAAGTTTTAAGTTAGTTTTTTAATGGTGGCCATTCCATTTTTTTATTATTTTTTTACTGAATATTCAATATTATATTTTTAATTTTTAAAGATTTAACTTGATTGGTAACAACTTTATTGAAAGATTGTGCACTTATAAATATCAGTTATATACCTAATTCCCCTTAAAACTCATCAAAATCCCTCAAAAGTATTCCTCAATCTTGATTTGATTCTGATCTATATCATCTATATCAAATCACTTATTCACGCTTTTTACCTCACATAACACAAATTAACTTACTACCCAGAACATCAAAAAACACCAAGCAATCTCCCTCTCTATGGATTTACCATTTACTTCTTCATAATACAAAAAAAAACTTTACATTTCTCAAAAAACATGACAAGGGATTTTCATTCCTGAAATATCTTTTATCTCTCTCACTCACTTCTTTTCTCCATGAACACGGGACAGACACATTCAATGTGAACATGAAACAAAATTTTGATATACGGAAGAAGTTACAACAACAGCAACAAAAGGCTCGCAACATATTCGCCCTAATTTCATTTCAATTTATATTTTTTTCGTTTATACTTTACTTCCATCATTCGTGCAAGCAAACAATCTTTTTTTTAGGTTATGTGCTTTGGATGCCAAAAAACAACCTTGAACCGTGTGCGCTGCTTATTGTTCAATGAGAAAACGGAAAAGTAATAACAGCAGCAAACGGTAATAACAATACTAATAATAATGTGCAATTGCATTTAAGATTTCGTTTCTTTTATTTTTCTTGTTCTTAAAAACGACTTTTTTTCTGTTCTTCTTTGGTTTTCTCTTTTACTGCCTTAATTCTTTCGTCTATTCTTTACTGTCTCAAGACACTGAAGATAAGAACCGAGTAATAGAAATAAAAATAGAGAAAAAAATCCCCAGGTGTTTGTGTTTGGTCCCAATTTGTCTTCCATATCGCTTTCAGTCAATCTATTGTTTGTAATTCGAAAGAAAAAGATCTAGTCGATGTGTCGTCGGGAGGGTGGATGATTGTGACGCATTTTATAGAGTTGTTGGTAGAGGCTTAATATTTTGAGGTAAATTGGTGGCTGACTTAGTGGTGTTGAAATTTTTCAGTTCTTGAAGAACTGCTTAAGTTTAGAGAATGTAAGGTTCAAATCACAGCAAAAAAAATCATTTTAATAAATTTTAGAACTAAGCTAGACTCTTCAGCTAGGATTGTGTAGGTTATTTTATGAATCTTTAGGCATTTAATTTGAATGAGCCAAATCATAATTTTGAACCTTTTTCAACAAGAGACAAAATTATAATTACAATAACTATTAAAAATCATCCTAATACTCCTCCTCATTAAAGCAACAAAGATTCTAATTAAATTAACTAACTAAAGTTTGATGCTGCAAATAAGGAAGTACTCTTGGTCTGCTCCTTTGTTAAACGTATTGATGAGGTAATTTATTACAAGTTGCAACATTCACAAAGAATTATTATGTCATAAGTTAATTACAGTGAAGTCATCTTTAATATGTATGATGATTCAAAAGGTAAATAAATTAGTCAGAAAATGCAGTAATGAGACATTGAAATTAATTAAATATGTCAAGAGCAATAAATAGCTTCAGGAGGGAATAAAAATATAAATTCTGCGAATATTGCAGAATTTTAATCAATTTTCAAAATTATAAAATGTAAATTTCCCAAACTGCCTAAAAATCATTTCCATAGCCCCAACAAAGTAAGCTCCAAAAAACAGAAACACAATCATGAAAATAAAAACTTCTATAAAAGAATGAAACTGTTTTGAAAACAATATTTACAGTTCATGGCACGAGAATTCATGAATTTAACTTTGAGCCACTCAATTATCTGTTGCAAGATCTCTCGCTATTTATATACATAAATATATATTATTTTTTTTCTCTTAATTTAAGAGATTAACGTGAAGTACTTTGAATGATGTAGAAAAACCATCAGCCTACTATCAAATAAATGCTGTATTATTTCAATCTCAAAACTATAAAATAAAATAAAAAAATACACAAAATCATGCCTGTGAAATAAGATAGTCATTTAAAAGTAATCAAGAGACACGAGGCCGCCAGAACGTCATTGAGTCGATGGATGCTTGAGAAGATGAAACAAAATTGTTTTCTATGTAAATATTTAGCCCTTTATCGCCATTCACAATTCTCATTTAACATGATCTTAAATTTCATTTCATGATCTGTGTTATTTCAACTTTCAATCAGTCTCGTGCAGATGGAGATGTACTCCAGAACTATGAGCTACTTAATATTTGTGTACAAAGTGGGTTAAATATAAATTTTTATTTTGAAGTATCTTTCGAACAATATTTATATACACAAGACATTCATCTTTCCTTCTTTTTTTTTGTGGGACTTTCTTTTTTTTCGTAAGGGGTCATGTGGGATTGGTTGATGGTTTAACAGACTGTCTGAAATGATTGTAAATAATATATGTGCGAATGGGAGATGACTTGCTATTGATTTTTCTCAGGGAAGTTGCGAGACAGTTTGCTTTTTTTGTGGATCTTATTTCGATAATTGTTTGGTCTGGTTTGAATTTTACGAATTTTTAGTAAGTGGAACTGTAGCTTATAGTTGAAATTTCAGTTTTATTATGACTGTAAGTTCGTCTAACTTCTGTCAACTTCTAATTCACGATAATTACTAAATAAATCACATAATGTAGTTAATCTCTTTTATTGGGAATAACTAAAGTTTAGAACCATTTTAATAATGCTGTAATGTGATTGAAACTCAATATTAATCAGTAACCATATTAAATGTCTTCATAAGTCAATCTCTAGGCCTTATCTTGACCGGAGCTACAAATAATTTCTTCAAAAATTTCCTAATCCAACCTTATATCAGAAATCAATGCAAATCCCCAAATATGCACCATAGACACTCAATCTATAGTGACATCCTTACTTCTTCTCTCGTTTCTTCATCATTCAATATTTTTTTCAAAGTAGAATGAACAGAAAATGATTTTGTGTTCACAAAAAAATAAAATTCGTTTATGTCCCAAAGCCAAAAGATCATGATGACGAATGTTACTCTTTTCTTCTTACTTTTTAATATTTTGATCGGTTTCTTCATACCGTAGACAGAATATCTCCTTCTTATTTTTCGTATATATGAACATAAGTTAAGAAGAGGAAGAAGATAAAAAAAGAAGTCTTAACTGAATGTTATTTTTCACGAATTCTCGTAAAATGAAAATAAACAACAACAATAATCATGATGATGAGATGTGTAACATTTGGTTCATTCTTATATTCCATTCTGTGCTTCATTCTCTGATTTCATATTGCTGTTCTCATTCTTTTTCTTGTTATTGTTGTTAGTATTTTTTTTTTTTGTGTTTCTTATTCATGCGAAGAAGAATGTCTGGAATATTTTCAAGGCTGAATTTTCGGGGTTGTAAAAAATTTATTTTGTGTATATATGCATATATATATACAAAACTGTTTCTGAATTCATTAGCCGATTAATGATAGGAGGAGCGAACAAAAATAAATGAAAGTGAATATAAAAAATATTTGGAGAGGAAGTTGGTTGGATGGTCAGCTGATGAAGGTGGATAAAGCGCATTATTTATGTTTTTTGATAATTTTATGAATTATAGTTTGTGAGTCAATTGCATGGAGTTAAAATTAATCTATGATGAGGGTACATATTCTTAAAACGAGAGATCTTGGTTTCACATTACCCAACAACAATGTATCATTAATGATGTAACATAAATATCGAAAGTATCATACAATACTAAGAATGTTTACTCAGAATCTATAAACTTCCAAGAATCACAACAAACTTTACTCTTTACTTTATAAATAACTTGCTCATTATCAATACACTGAGATCTAATCTTTCTCATACTTAATATCAATTTCCTGTAAACAGTGACATGCTGTATTCGAGGACCAATTAGCACATTCCAAACTAAATTGCACAACGACTTCATGACTAATCAGCGAACTCAAAAGATAATTAAGAATAAATTGCATTGAATTGAAAGAAATTGAAGCTCATTAAAATTGGAATATGTTTTTGGGGTCGTTCGCTTTTAATGTTAGGAATTTATGAGATTTGAAAAATTATAAAAATTCAATTTAATTTTGACATGATCCAGCCAAACCCCCAAACTGTCCATCTTCAACACTTTCACTAAATTCCCTCTTAGAACCTCTAATAAAAAGTAATTTTTTCTTTCTCTCTCTTTGTCCGTAGATCGTTTGGGGATACTTTTAATATTCCATTGTCAACAGATGACGACTTAGTTGTGAGTCATCATAATACCATCGAATTGGGAAGCAATAAAAATGTGAGAACCAACCAACAAAAACAATTTGACTTTGTCGATTAATTTAATTATCAGAGCACATTTTATGACTATTATCACACCGACCTGCGGATAGAGTTTTACGCGCAATGATGGAGGAGAAGAAAAAAAAAATAGTCACGGCTTAAAAAATGAGGGTGAAAATGAAATGGAATTGACAAAAAGCTATCAGTCATCACAGTACTGTATTTTATTATTATTTGTGATAGCAATGAGATCAGTTAGGAAGTGGATGGTTTGAGGGAAAGTAATTGCTGTTTCAGTCACTCACTAATTGGATTTTGATGACACATCCATTTAATATATTGATGATGGATAGACGAAAAAGCAGTAGCAAAAAAAATTATTGTAAGTGAATCAAAAATCGGAGAGAAAATTGATTTTTTTTTTTTCTCTTCTGTGATTTCGTATCTATAATCCAATGTATAAAGTCGATAATCATTCGTCTAACTCACCTCCTCAAGTGTCGAAATTGTTTGTTTCATGTTTAGCATTCTCGACACAAAAGTACTTGTAATTGGACTTTTATAATCCGCTGTTGTCTCCTCGACAAACTCTGACACTCCTATTAATGCTGGCATTTTTTTTCTTTGCTTTTTTTCCTCTTCAACTTTTGATTATTAAAATTTTTTTATATTATTTTTTTGGATATATATCCACAGCACTTTCCACACAACACAAAATTAATTTTATTTGTTAAATGCCTTTTTATTTTGCAATATTGTTCACATCATAATCTCAATGGCTTTTCGCTTTAAACTCATCATCATCTTGACTTTTTTTATATATATACACAAACACTGGATGAATTTTTATTTTTTTTTTTCCTTTTTTCTATTTTTTTGCGAAAAATTGAGTTGAGCAAATTTTTTGACACTCTTGAGGGACTTTTTGATGTAAATTTTACAATCCACTCAATTTTATGTGACTTATTTTATCCAATTTGTTTATAAAAATTAATTAATTATTAATAAATACTAAAAATTGCAGGTTTTAAACTTTTTTACGTTCCTCACACAGCAATTTCTCAATTAAAACTGACTCAAAATTCAACTGAATTTTGTTTGTTTGGGGCGAGACTGTGACGTGTGGACTAGATTGTTCGTTTTTTATTGGAATTGAAGGACGTTTTTGAGATTATTTGAATTTAGACAACTTTTTATGATTTTTTGAGCTGAACATAAAACTTTTTTTCAAGTTTTTAATTATTTTTCAAAAGTCAAGCGAATTAAATTTCCATAAATCCAAAAATATCCTCCAATGTTTATCATTTTCATCCGTCACATCCAACGTCAGTGACTCATCCACATCAAAAATTTTACTAACTCAAAAAAGTCTTTTAAGTGTAAAAATTTTATAATTTTGTCGGTAAAGTTTGATTTAACAGAATTAATTTAATGTGTATTTTGTAAATAATCGACTGATATAACATAATAAGTAGGAGTGCAATAAGATAATTAACTGATAAGTGCTAAATTAGAGAATTTTGTGAAATATTGTAAGCAATTTTTGTCATTGTGATGAACTTTGTTTTTGATAGAGATTCAAGATTTTTTTTCTTTTGGAGGATTTTTGAGAAATTTCGATTCAAATATTTTAATAGATTGATGAAGAATTTATGAAAACTTTAATTTCTGGTTTGAAATATTAATGAAGATTCCAATAAATTCCATGTAAATGACGAAAAATCGCCGAACATTTTGCAATATTTTTTTAATCTAGTTCAATGATAATAAATCGAATCGCAAATCGTATTTGAAATGTGATTCATATTAAATTTACTTCACAGTATTCATAATTTGCGAGAAAAAAATGCCGATGGTTACTGGCTTTGTGTATATACTCGTTAAAGTCAATAAATCAAAAGTAAAATTTGTTTGAAATGTTACAAATTTTTTAAGGCAGAAAACTGTTAAAAAGTGAATTTTTGTTTATTATGATCAGGTGCAACACTTGAAACTGTCAACTTTAATCAGTTTTTTTCGTGGAAAATTTTAAAGCAATTAAAGCGCATTTAATGCTTAAAAAAAGTAAATAACTGACCTAGAGCAAGTTTTTAGATATCACATTATAGAGGCATGTTTCGGGTAGATTCATAATGCAAGAGCTAATCATTGAATGTATTAAAAAACCACATCACATCTTTTTTCTGAAATCTTATTTTTGAGGTCAAATTATATCAAATTAATAAAGTTCTTAAATTTAATATAATTTTTAGAAAATTTAAATTTTTCAAAAAAATCTTCAAAATTGAAGAAAATTTGCAATAATCAATTATTGGTATTTTTAAAAATTTAAAATTCTTACAAACTTATACCATATTAAACCTAACAAATATTTTAAAATTAAAATTTACATCTAGAACCCCCCGACAAAACCCATCAAGTACCCACCATAAAAATCCAAAAACTACTGATCAAAATTGAAGCGAAATATCTTTTAAAAGAAACATTTCACTAATCAGCCAATCCCCCCGCAACGCAATAAAACAATTAAACAATGAATGAAGAAATGGCACTATCACCGAGTAAAGGATTGATAAAACATGAAGTATTATCACTGGACAGTGAGCTAGACCTACATAATTGCATAGAGGAATTTGATCGTGTAATTTATCAAATACCTGAGCAATTTGCACTTAATGAAGAACATTTAAACTTTTGTGATTCATCAATCGTTCATGACACAGCAAATGACATGAAATATGATCTAGAAATTGACCAAAGAAGTGATCGAGGGTAAGATAAGAAATTTGGTTATTGATAAGTTTAAATGAGTCACAAAAATTCTTCTTATCACAAATTTTTTCAATAGAACTATTCATCATCAAATCAATGAGAATGAAATCAATTTAACCATTCGACCAGAACAAGGTGATTTTCTTGGTGAGCCGTCACACGCAACAATTACGATTGAGGTAAAATTCTCTCATACATGTATTTGAGGTATTTTTCTTCCATTTTCGTTCCTCCGTGCATGCTAATTTTATAACTTGTTGATTGCCGTATAATTCAACCACTGAGTTGGAGTTTTCCTTCGTTTGACCTTTTTTTACGGAAATTTTTCTTTTTTTTTTTGGAATAATAAAGTATCCCATTTCATCGATGAGATGAAAGATAAGGTTGAATTATCAGCTCTACATGGGGGGAGCATTTTGTTTCGTAAATATTTTGATAAACAATATTCGAAAGGGCAAGGACGGATCAAGAAAATGTTTTTTTCTTTTTCTTTGTTTTTGCTTTTTTTATTGGCAGTAAATTAGGGGGTAAATCAGTTAGTTGAAATTATTTGGGAGATTTATTGAGTTTTAATCTTAGATGATTTTTTTAATACAGAAAACCTAGGAGTATGCAGACATGAAGTTGAGGGTGCCAATTTTTCGAAAGTTTACTTTGTATTAACAAATTCAAATCAATCATATTCTTACTAATTCTACAATTCAAAATCAAAAACAATCTTTTCCTCAAACTATCAATCCCCCCACAAAATTTACAACAAATCATCGTTATATACAAATACGATTTTCATTCACTTCAAGCACCTACAAGACGGTGCAGATAAAAATAGATGTAATTTTTCTTTTTTCTGTAATTTTCCATGCGAAAAACAGTTTTTTTTATTCTTATTTTAATCACGAATGATTCCCAAAAAGATATTCACTGTGAATGAGGAATGAGCTATTAATTCCGAAACCAACATGAGTTGATTCTATTTTTAACAGAAAAGGAGAAAGAAAAAAAAATTAAAAAAAACTTCAGCAGGTGTTGATGATTTTTTTGGTTTTCACTCGCATGTTGCATTATCTTCATCATTTCTATTTCCTTTCTTATTCTCTGTCTCCAATTCTGTGACAGACATGAATGATCGTGTTTGTATGCAACTCAACAAGTAAAATTTTGTTTTAAGTTTCGAGCGTTCATAATTTGATATTTTTTTTCAATCTTTCTTTTTTGTAGGGCACTAATCCACCAATTCATGCACGATATCGATGTAATTATGATGATTGTAACAGATCGTATAGTACTGTTGGTAATTTGAGGACTCACTTGAAAACTCATAAAGGTAATTTGATATTTTGGTCTTCTTTTTGAGTTCATTTTTGCGAAAGATATTTGGGTTAATGGGAGTAAATGAAGCGTGACTTAGTCGGTTTGGGAAGGAATTTGGTAAAAATTTGAGTGATGAATTATGAAAACCATGTACATTATGAAAACCAGGTACATTTAAACTTTTTGAGGGTCTTTGAAAATTTTATTCAAAAAACTGCGTGGTTCTGAGTTAATTTGCTCTCTTCAAATTCACAAACATACTCAACTCTTCTACTTTTCCCCACACATTACATTCCAATCATAATTAATCCTCTTACACATTTACTCTTTTTAGGTGAATTCCGTTTCAAATGTTCCGAGCAAGGATGTGGAAAAGCATTCTTAACATCATACTCTCTAAAAATTCACATTCGAGTTCATACAAAGATCAAACCATTTGAATGTACAGAATCTGGATGCGAGAAAGCATTCAACACACGCTACAGATTACATGCACATCTACGACTTCATAATGGCGAAACATTCAATTGTTCAATTTGTTCAAAATTCTTTACGACTCTCTCGGATCTTAAAAAGCATTTTCGTACGCACACTCAAGAACGTCCTTATAAGTAAGTAGTAGAATTATTATAAAAACTTATTGTTGTCTTCCTTTTCATTGAAACATTTCACCTGACAGTGATAATATACAGCGAAATGATTTTATTTACTACTAAATGTTTACGAGAATTATTATGCCATAATTGAGCTTTTTTATATTCTTCGTTGAAAGCATTGAAAGATTTATTGATAACACGTGATTTACAGAAAATAATAACAAAACAAAAACACACAACAGAAACCAAAAAGCTAGTAGACAATGAACTTGTGTGTTATTGTTTCATTCATTTTAAGTGAATAGACAGAAAATACGCTGTTGTTTGCTTAGGCGTGTATGGGCATTTTAGAATGAAATTTTGTATTGAATGATTTTGATTCAGTTTTATCGATTAGAATGATTCACTTTTTGTGTATTATGAGTTTGTAAGATTCGTGAGCTTTTTCTTCAATTCTTATTAATAATTTAGATCTGTGATGGCCGCTTTTTTTCCCGCGACACAACATGCGAGTAATTCATGAACAAAACCGCACGTAGAGCACGGTTCGTGGCACTTTTCAAAAAAATTGTCAAACTAGTGTGCCAAGGCACACCGGTTGGTCATCACTGATTTAGATATTAAATTTATGTCACCTAATCACAACAATATAGATTATAGTCAATGAAAATAATTATTTCCCTCGTTTTTGAGGATTAAATCCCGCTATATTTTTAAAATTTCTACAAATTCTAAAAGTTTTTTGAAAAGAGATTTTTAATAATCATTTCAGGATTTATCGAACAAGATATCTTGAAAAACTTTAAATATGCCCCATGGAACTACAATTTTTTTAAGAATTTGTATCATTTGAATGATATTTAAAAAGGATATACTGTCAAGTCAATTCACTTTTTTTGTACAAAATTTACGTTCACCAACCTTTGTTAAGTATGTCAGAAAATCTTGAATCCATTCTTAACGTTCATTTTCAAACTGGAATTATTAGAATCGGACTTAGGACATGGGATCAAAGTTTTTCAAAAAATGCTTTTCTCAGATTTAAAACCATCAACAGCTTGAAGCGCTTTCATTTTGATGTTCAATAGTAACTGTCACTGCTCATATTTGGTCATGCCTAAAATTCGAGTGAAATTTTTAAATTTGAATAATATTTATTTCAAAAAAGTTCCAACTTACATTCAAATTTCTTGACATTTGTTGTAAATTACATTTCATAAGAAATTTAATTCAATTTAACATTAAATTCATCCACTTTCGGACATTTTCAAATCAAAATATCCTAAATTTAGCATTTTAATCACTTTTTTCATCAAATTTCTTTCAAAAACAGGCTTGAATCCAACTTAAGTATATTTTCAGAAAAAATTAAATAAAAAATAATTCTAATCCTACTGAGATCAATTTTTATTATCTTTTTAACACTCAAAATCCGCAAAATACTATGTCGACTAAAAATTAAATTGACACGAGCACATTTTAAATTTTTATTATTTCATATTATCAAAATATTAGTTACCGTATTTTATTGTCAATACGAGTGTAAATAACCAACATCTTCAAATAAAACAATGCGTAAAGAAGTAAACACACACACAAACACATTCGTTTTCGGTGGGATTCGAACATTCGTATCTCTCGAAAAAATTTCAAATTTTTTCATTTTCGTTTTCTGTGTGGGAAAAAAATATTTTATTTTTAACTTATTTTTGTGAAAATTCAAAAATGTTTTTTTGATTTTACGGATTATTTTTATGAAAATTTTTATTGTTTCATAAAAAAATAAATTTTACTGATTTCATTTTTATTTTGCTGAAAATTTAACATTTTACTAAAATATTGTCTTCTCAATTTGTTGTGAATCATTCTCTACCTCACTTCAAGTCTATTTGACCCCAAATGTTCTTCTTCAAAACAAAACAAAATCACTTTTCCGTGTCATCATTTGTTCATTCGCGTGACATAAAAATTTGTACGTGTGAAACATTTTGAGGATATTATTCTAATTTTTTTTTCTTTTCTTCCATAATATGTTCTTTTTAGATGTCGTGAGTGCTCGAAGGCATTTACAGCGTCACACCATTTAAAAACACATTTAAGGTAATAAAAGAATTGAAATGAGCTCGTTTGGAACTTTTAATTGATTTTATTTTTCTTATCTTTTTATGCTGATAGAATTCACAGTGGTACGTATGAATAATATTCATTAAATTACGGGTGGGGATGGTTTGGTTGAGGGGGACTCAAACATTTTTTTTTGAGATTTGTTTGAATCCCTAAAGCATTCATTACTACACGTAACTTAATACTTAAACTCCCAAAATATTAATTTAATTTCCTGTTGCAGGCGAGAAACCGTACTTATGCAAAATTGACAAAACATGCTCGAAGGCATTTTCAACCCCACACAGTCTAAAATCTCACATAAAAACTCACGAGAAAAGAGCCAAAAGTTCAATTACAACAATTAATCGAACCAATACCAAAGAACTTAATTTTACGACGTCCACAGACTTACAGTCGTCATCAAATGCCTCATCATCCGACGATGGCGACACATACATGAATACATTAAATTTGCTACAATTTCAAGTTCTCGATGATAATGGAAATAGCATAAAACTTGAACCATACTTTAATAATTATATATCACCATCGGTTTCATCACCGGAACAAGCTACAAATGAGGCCATGGAACTTGCACTTGCGAATGAGGTCGAATTGAATGAACATCAGTGGGTCGATATATCATCATTAGCAGCAAAATCTGTCCTTCCATCAACGCCTGTAACCTCACAATGCATCGCAATATCAACAGTCGTTCCTACCTATATTGACTTACCGACATATCAAATACAAAATGCCAATGACATATTTGTTGATCAACAATCAGCACAGCCAACAATGAATGATTTTATTATGTCAAATAGCAATCAAGACTCACCAATGGAAGTTGATTCAATTAATAAAACTTTAAAGTCAATTACTGCAGATGCGGGCATTTGTAGATGTACAAACTGTAAATGCGATCCAATGCAAGACGGTGGATGTACGGGCTCATGTGAAACAGGGAAGCCATGTGGTGGAAAAAAGGAGAAAATTGAGAGACAGACACAGAATGAAATTGAAGCTGACACGAATAAATTGATTGAAGAAATTGATTCGCTGAATGTTGATACATCGAAGCCACCACCGAGTGGGACATGTGGATGTATAAGCACAAAAGATGCTGTTGATAAAGGATGCTGTGTTGTCATTTGTCTGAAGACTTTAGAGACAATGAAAAATGAAAATAAAACAATTGATGATTTACTCGATCAAAAACCTGTTTGTGGTAATCATTTTGTACTTTGAGGAAGGCATGAGAAGTAATGGAGTAATGTGTGCAAGAGACTTGATATGTTGAGCATCAATTAGATTTCCTTGGCAAAAATTCCTAAAACTCTTGTAAATGCCTCAAATAGCTTCAAAAAACGTACATAAATATTGACTAGTCAGAATGTTTAAAATACTTTTAGAATTTTTGTAGTATGGTTATTCATAAATTACGTCCATGTAAAATTTTAAAAACCCTCATCACTTCATGTATAAAATAATAATCCTCAGAACTACTACCAAATCTTTTTCCTACTCTATCCTTTCATATACAGGTCGTCACTTGTAAACAACCAATCAACAAAAAATTCTAAATTATGTAAACATTATCGTACCAAAGTTTCAACAATAAAGATATTTTCATAACGTAAATGAAAATGTAACAAAAAATTTTTATTAAAATGAAAAAAAAAATCGTACTAAAATATCCATTAACATGCAAAGTGAATTGTGCCTTTCAAAATGAAATGTAGAAATTTATTTAAAATTGAAAGAAATTTTATCAAAATTTTCGGTGCTTGAACTTGTAAATTTGAGAAAAATAAAAAAAAAAAATAATTTTGTAATAAATTTTAAAAATTTTGTTTCATTAATTTTTCAAAACATAAATTCAACTTAGAAATAATTTCTTAGTGGGAAAAACTGTCACACAGCTTAAGACCCCTCCCTCCTAAAAATCGGACATCATAAGTGAACGACCTCTAAATCACTCTAAATAAAAATTATGCTTTAATGTTATTATCACATAACACTTATGGGAATTCATCGTATCGAAATTTGATTTTTAAAATCGCAATTACAGAATAAAAGATGATTTTTAAAATAGTAACTACGAAGAATGTAAGAAGATTCTCTATTTTACACCATCACAAATAAATATCAGCATTTTACAAAACCAGTAAAGGTCATTCGTTTAATGTGTCACTGTGACATATTGTGTAATCAAATATTAAGACATTTACTTACATCAATAAATTATTTTAAGATTTAATAAAACGAATCAGTTGTTTTTGGTTGTTTTTCTAATTTAGATGTGGAAAAGACACAATTTTAAAAGGTAATAATCTCTACAGAATATATTTTGGGATACTTTGATTTTTTTTTTGGAAAACAAGAAATACTTAAATCATCAAGTATCAACTGCTAGAAAAATGAAAAATACTCATTGTGCATTTCTAATTAATTTAAATTAATTGAATTTGATAATCTAAAAATAATAATTGAAATCTCAATTACATTCCATTAAGATGCTGCAAATTTTTTCCATTTTAAGTTCACAATAAATTGCCTTTATTTGAATGCTGCACTCGTAATTTTCCAATACTCTCATTGAACTAACAGAAAAAGTCAATCCAGAAAAAAATGAACAGTTGCACAATTTTTGTTCATCGACTGTGTACATCTATCTCACTTCACTAAACACTCATGTAAATAAAACTAATGAAAGTTTCTATAGTAAAGAATCTCGTATTTGATAATACGCAGCTATTACTCGATACTTAAGTATGCCAGCTAGTTCATCGTCATTTCTATTTCTATGCATTTCCTCAGTCAGTATAAAAACTTTCATCAACGTATCCACAACTTTGCAGTCTCCAGGTAATTTTCGCGACAAAAAATGTTCAGTGTTAATATTTTAACAAATGAAATTGTCCAAAAAATTGACTGTCCTGGCTGTTATGATCATGCAGAAGTTAAATTAAGTGATGGTTCAAATGATCGATCATGTGTGATGATCAAAAAGTACATGGACCTTTTTGCTGAAAGAATTAAGAAAATGGAAGTGTATGAAGATGATGTTTGGGTTGTGACGTTTCCAAAATGTGGAACTACATGGACACAGGAAATGATTTGGCTGGTCAACAACGATTTGGATTATAAAACTGCATATAAAGTCAATTTAAATGACAGATATCCATTTTTAGAGTGAGTAATTTTGAGAAATATTTAAGGAATTTAGACAAAATTTGAAGGTTTAGCTGCTTTAGGGGCCGTTCACTTATTACGTAACGCTCAGAGGAGGGGGGGGGGGGATTAGAATTTTAGCATTACGTAATAAGTGAACAACCTCTAAAATATTAATTTCTAAAAAAAAGAATTTTTCTAGTTTGTGTAAAAATTAATTTGAGCTGCTTTCAACTACTTTAGCTATTAAATGCATTTGACACACATTTTTGTATACATAAAGAAAGTTTTATGACTTAACGAAATGAATACACAATGTGATGCATCATATACCCTAATAATTGACGGATTATTATAGCTGGCTGTCTTAGGGGTCGTTCATTTATTACGTAATGCTAAAATTCGGATTTTTACCCCCTCCGTGACGTTTTTAACAAAAGAATCAGACATGAAAACAACAAAAGACCGTAACAATCTCTGCCCACCCCTCTCCACCCTTAGAGCGTTACGTAATAAATAAACTTAATAGTTTACAACAGTGATGGCCAACCGGTGTGCCGCGGCACACTAGTGTGCCAAATTTTTTTTAAAAATGTACCACGAGCCGTGTTCCGCACACGGTTTTGGTTATCACTTACTCACAAGTTGTGCCGCTGCACAAAAAAGGTTGGCCAACACTGTTTGCAATTTTAATAATTTTCGAGCAAATTCGTTTTAGATTAAATGGAGTTCTAAATAAATTTGACGGTGATTCTGTTGGAATCTGTGAGAAGATGCAACGACCTCGTCACATAAAATCACACCTTCCGATCTTCATGCTTCCTGATCAGCTATGGACTGTGAATCCCAAGGTAATCTACCTAATTACATAAATGCAGATCTTAATTGCATACATAACTGAAATTATCAATTGTAGATCATTTACGTTGCAAGAAATCCAAAAGATGTTGCGACTTCTTTCTTTCATCATTATCGTCACATTGTCGGCTATGAAGGCACACGAATCGATTTCATAAGAGCATTTCTTAATGATCAAGTCATTTATGCACCGTTTAATGAGCACGTTCTTGACTTTTGGAAGATTCGAGAACAGAAGAATATTTTATTTTTACATTATGAGGATATGAAAAGGAACATGTCAGAAGTCGTGAGAGAAGCAATGAAATTTCTTGGAAAAAATTATTCAGATGATGAGATTGAGAAACTATGCAATCATCTTTCAGTTGATTCTATGCGTGCTAATCCATCATGTAATAATGATTCTTTGGTTGAAATGGCAAAGAATGTTAATAAAAATGGAAAGACAAGTGGTGAGTTTAAATTCATCAGGAGAGGCCAAGTTGGATCGTTTAAAGAAGAATTCTCGGAAGAAATCAATCAATTATTTGAAGATTATATTAATCAACCTTGTTTGATAGAAAATGGATTTAAATATAAATTTTAAAATTTAATGGTTTCATTGATTTTTTGAAAAAAAAAATGTATGTTTAAATATCAAATAAAACTTTTTTCTTACCAGCTTATCTACTCAAAAAAATTATAAAAAAAGATAAAGTGTCATGAGATTGTATAGTTCAAAATAAACATTTATATCAAAATAATTTTCCCATTTTAGTTCTCATGCTGTTCGCAAAATGTATAAAATTGAAAAAATAAGTGGTGAATATATCGAGGAAGTTGAAAAATCTCGAACTTATGGTTACGTAAAGGTAACTGCGACTGATGGATCAGGAAACTTTTGCATTATTCCACAAAAAATGGTTGATCAGTATTTAAAGAGAATCAAGGAAATGGAGATTTATGAGGATGATATTTGGATAGTAACTTTTCCAAAATGTGGAACCACATGGACACAAGAGATGTTGTGGATGCTTAACAACAACCTGGATTATGAGGGTTCAAAAAATAGGCTTTTGTGGGAAAGATTTCCATATATTGAGTAAGTTTAGTTAATTAAACCTAGGTTGGTTTTCCCGGGACTGTCCCAGTTTATTTCAAGAAATGCCGTGTCTGTAAAGTAAGCTTTTTAAACGAACTAACATGCTAAAAGTAATTTTAAACTATTTTAACCTTGAAATGAAAACTTTTCCCGGTTTTTGGCTGAAATGTCCCGAATTTTCATGAAAAATATCTTGGCTTATTTTAATCTTAATGTTCAAAAATTTTTCTAACACCAGTTGTTTCGTCTATCACAAACGTTCATTCTCAACCGCTAATTTTAAAAATTATGTTAAATTAAAAATTAAATTAATAAATTGATATTCTGCATGTACACATTAATATAGAGTTGGAGGAGTCATGATTGAACTGACTATAGACTCTTTTGAAGTTTGCGCAAAGCTTCCACGTCCAAGACATATAAAAACACACTTGCCCCTTTTTCTTTTGCCTGAAAAATTATGGACAGTCAAAACTAAGGTAGTATTAATTATAGTATGATTTTCAATTTTATTATGCAATTTTCATTACTTTTAAAACAGATTGTGTATGTTGCTAGAAACCCCAAAGATACTGCCGTATCATTTTATCATCATTTTCGGCATATTCATTTATACATGGGAACTAAAGATGTCTTTCTGAAAGCTTTTGTTAACAATCAAATTCTTTACTCTCAAATTAATAATCATGTTTTGGAATTTTGGAAGATTCGAAATCAACCAAATATTTTGTTCTTATTTTTTGAGGACATGAAGAGAAATTTGGATCAAGAAGTGAAAAAAGTGATGAAATTTTTAGAAAAGAGTTATTCACAAGAAGAAATCGATAGACTATGTGACCATTTGTCATTCAATTCGATGAGAAAAAATCCATCTTGTAACGTTGAAAAGCTAGTTAAATTCTTAAAAGAAAACAAAACCACTGACGAGGAATTAAAAAATGAAGAATTTTGCTTCATTAGAAAAGGTCAAGTAGGCTCTCATAAAATTGAATTATCTGTAGAAATAAATAAATTGTTTGATAAGATAATGAACGATCCAGAGTTGAAAAAATATGATTTTGCTTATAAATGTTATTAATTGCATAGAAACGTTCTTTTTTGTAAACAATGAATAAAAAAATTAATAGCTCTTGATTTTGTATTTTTTAATTTTAATTAGGCTAAAATGAGTTTTTAAAAAATTACACTGGATGGAAAAAAATCAACTCAACTATGAACAGTCAGTAATCAGCTTATTTATTTGTAATCAATATATTGCATTTATATAATGCTCCAAAGTACTATCAAATGATAAAATTTAAGTAGATTGTACAATAATTTCAAAAAGGTTCTAAAACGAAATAATTTTTGCAGTCAAGTTCTCACTTTAGGTGAAAATGTACACAGTGGAAAAAGCTAGTGGTGAATATATCGAAGAAGTCGAAAAATCACGAACTTATGGTTACGTAAAGGTGACTGCAACTGATGGATCAGAAAATTATTGTATTGTCCCTAAAAAAATGGCTGATCAGTACCTAAAAAGAATCAAAGAAATGGAAATTTATGAAGATGATTTGTGGGTTGTAACTTATCCAAAGTGTGGAACCACATGGACTCAGGAGATGTTGTGGATGTTGAATAATAATTTAGATTATGAAGGATCGAAGAATAAATTATTATGGGAAAAGTTTCCATTTGTTGAGTGAGTGTACAATAAAATAATAACTAAACTGCTCGTGAGAAGTAAAACTTCCTGAAAATAAATTTATTATTTTATAGAGATGGTGGAGTTATAGTTGAAATGACTGATGACACTTTTGAAGAATGTAAAAATCTTCCACGTCCGAGACATATAAAGTCGCATCTGCCTGTTTTCTTAATGCCTGATAAAATTTGGACTGTAAAACCTAAGGTAACATAAAATACAATTAAGATGGAAATCGAAATTTTAACCTTATTTTAAAAAAAGATTGTTTACGTCGCTAGAAATCCCAAAGATGCAGCTGTATCTTTCTATCATCATTTTCGACATCTTCATTGTTATACAGGAACTAAGGAAATTTTTCTAAAAGCTTTTGCAAATAATCAAATTATTTATGCTCCAATTAATGGAAATGTCATTGAATATTGGAAATTGCGTGATCACCCACACATTTTGTTCTTGTTTTATGAAGATATGAAAAGAAACCTAGAACAAGAAGTGAAAAAAACGATGAAATTTTTGAACAAAAACTACTCACAAAATGAAATTAACAAACTTTGTGAACATTTATCATTTGAGTCAATGAAGAATAACCCATCCTGTAATGCTGAACGGCTAGTGAAATATTTGAAAGAAAATAAAGTCACTGATGAGCAAGTAAAGAAGGAAGAATTTTGTTTCATGCGAAAAGGCCAAGTAGGTTCTCATAAAACTGAATTCACTGCAGAAATAAATGAATTGTTTAATAAAATCGTAAATGATCCAGAGTTGGAAAAGTATGGTTTTGCTTACAAATGTTAAATGCATTAGTAACTTGTTTGTTGAATAAATTTAGTAATTTTTAGTTACTTTTAATTTTATGTTATTTTCATTTAAATAATTATTATTTTAGTAACGCAAATAATAAACTATTTTTAGTAAGCTTTTTCTCTTGCTCTTTCAAAAAACATATTTCAAAATTTTTCACTATATTTTTAGTGTGTTAATTTTTAGCACTGACTTATTTACACCTAATCAATAATTTTTTTATATACATATATTACAGTTGGGGGTCTTAACTCCCCCTCTTTTTAGAAAATTTCTTCAATTTGCTAGGGGTTTTTAAGAAAAAAACCCAAAATCTCCCCCTAAATTTGCCTATGCACCTGCTTAAAATTATCATCATCAAAAGTCAAATCATCAAAGTTTACTGATAAGGTAATATTAAAAACTTGAGTCCAAAAGTACTAATTAGTATCAAATATAATTTTGAGCTGTAAAGTTAAACTTAAAAGAAATAAAAAAAATATGTTTTTAATCGAAAAACCCAAAGAAGAGATTCTTAGAAAAGTGGAAACAAAAGTTATTGCTGATCTTGTGAAAATATCACTAAAGGATGATCCAACAAAATTTTGCATAATGCCTAGAAAATTCACAGAAAAAGATCTAGAACGGATTAAAAACATGGAAATTTTTGAAGATGATATTTTTGTTGTAACTTTTCCAAAATGTGGAACAACGTGGACTGAAGAAATGGCATGGATGCTCAACAATAATCTAGAATATGAGACTTCAATGAATGTCAAACTTACTGCTAGGTTCCCATTCTTAGAGTATGTAATGATTGATATTTAAAGTTATTTTACTATTTATTTTTGCCACTCTTAATTCCTTTAGATGGGGTGGAATCATTCAACATTTAAATGTTGATAGAATTGAAGAATTGAAAAATTTACCTCGTCCACGTCATATTAATACTCATTTGCCAATTTTTATGCTTCCTGATCAATTATGGACTATAAAACCTAAAGTATGTAGAATGTAAATAAACCTTAAATTATTATAGGGACCATTCACCTAGTACGTTCAGAGGGTGGGAGAGTAAATTAAATTTAAATTAAACATTAGAAATTCCATGAATTCTCGTGTTCATTTTTTTTTTAAATCGTTATGTATAGCGTACCGTACTAAACGAATTGGCCCAAACGTTGAAATTTTTCTTCTCCAGATAATCTATGTCACCAGAAATCCTAAAGATGCTGCTGTATCCTGGTTCCATCATCATCGTCACTTCCATCAGTATCAAGGTTCAAAAGAAAACTTTATTGAGGCATTCGCAAAAGATTTAATGTTTTTCTCGCCTATGAATCAACACGTTCTTGATTTCTGGAAGATTCGTGATCAGCAAAATATTTTGTTTTTATTTTTTGAAGATATGAAGAGAAATTTAGAGCAAGAAGTGAGAAAAACAATGAAATTTTTAGGAAAAAGCTATTCTAAGGATGAAATTAACAAACTATGTAAACATTTATCGTTTGAATCAATTAAAAGCAACAAGACGGTCAACAAAAGTGAAGAACTTGAAAAGTTTGTGGCATCTGTAGGCGGAAAATACGATCCTAGTGCATATACATTTATTAGAAAAGGACAAGTTGGAGGATACAAGGACGAATTGTCTGACAAAGAAAATGAATTATTGGATGAATATTTGAATTATTCTGAATTTAAAAAGTATGGATTTGAGTACAAATTTTGATATTTTTAAGATACTTAATAAAAAAAATTAAATAAAAGCTTTTCAAAAAATTTCTTTTCATGGAAAAAAAAATTGAAGTACTTTCAAAATCAATACTGATAATTATAATCTAGAATGATAAAGAATTATCATTGATAGTAAATTAGATACAAAAATTGATAGGCAATTCATTAGCTTCTGAACTTCAAAAACCTAATTCACAGAACAACAACAATCAGTATTGGTTTGATATTGTGAAAGAAAAGTTCGATTAATTTTTTTGTGTAAAACTTATTTGAAATAAAAAATGTTTAATATTGAAAAACCTACTGATGAAATTATTAAAGTTGTTGAAACCAAATTGATTGTTGATTTGGTCAAAATTTCACTTAAAGATGATCCTTCCAAGTTCTGCATTATGCCTCGAAAATTTGTCAACCAAGACCTCGAAAGAATTAAAAATATGGAAATTTTCGAAGACGATATTTGGGTGGTGACTTATCCAAAATGTGGAACAACCTGGACGCAAGAAATGATTTGGATGCTCCATAAGGATCTGGACTATAAAACATCTTTGAGTGTGAAACTTAATGATAGATTTCCATTTTTAGAGTAAATAGAATTTTAAAATATATTTCATTAATTTTTATTTATTACAAATCATACTTATATAATCTTACAGATATAGTGGAATTTTTGAAGAATTTTCAAGTGATAGCTTTGAAACATGCAAAAATATGCAACGACCAAGATTTATTAAGACCCATCTGCCTTTATTTTTACTTCCTGATCAATTATGGACTATCAAGCCAAAGGTAATTAATTTTTTGAAAGTTTTTATTAAGGGCTTGTTCACTAATGATGTCTATCAAAAAATGGATTTTTTAACCACCTCTCTACCCCCTCTATCACAAAATATCCATTGAAAAAATCCTATTGTATAAAACTGTATCACAGCCTCAGACCCCATCCCCTCAAGACTCAGACGTCAAAAGCTGTCAAAACTAATAAGTGAACGGCTCCTTACAAATGTGAATTAATTCTGTCTGTATCCAAAATACTTTAGATCATCTATACTGCAAGAAATCCGAAAGACACATTTTCATCATGGTTCCATCATCATCGACATTTTCAGCTTTACAAAGGATCCAAAAATGATTTTTTGGAAGCTTTTCTAAAGGATCTAATGATGTATTCACCGATGAATGAGCATATCATTGATTTTTGGAAGATCCGCGATCAACCAAACATTCTGTTTCTATTTTTTGAAGATATGAAGAGAAATTTGGATCAGGAAGTCAAAAAAGCTATGAAATTTTTAGGTAAAAGTTATTCACAAGAAGAAATTGATAAACTATGCAAGCACCTGTCATTCGAATCAATTCGTGACAATAAAATGATTAACAAAAATGAAGAAATTAAAAATGTCAAAGAATCTTCTGGAGAAAAATACGATCCGAATGAATACAGTTTCATCAGAAAAGGACAAGTTGGTGGATACAAAGATGAGTTGTCTGTTGAAGAAATTGAAATGTTGGATGAATATGTAAAACAGTCTGCAGCTAAAGAGCCAGGATTTGAATATAAATTTTAGAATCATATTTATTCTAATTTAATTTTTTATTACAATTAGTAAATTTATAAGAAGATATGTATGTTAAAGTATATATAAAGTCAGTGGCGTAGCAAGGATTTTTGAGGAGGGGTAAGAATGCAATTTTTTGTATGAAAAAATTTGGTGGGGGTGGTATGATTTTTCGTTTTTTTCACGAAAAACTCTAGTAAATAAAAGAAATTTACAATTTGAAAAATCATCCCCCCTGACTACGCCACTGATTAAAGTACTATATTAAATTTAAAAATGTTTGTTTTACTTCATTTAACTTCCCCCTCCTTCGTACTTAAAACTCAAGCCTTTTTTTAAATATTTCATATCAATTTTTTTAAGTGCCGTGTACGTATTATGAATCTACAAAAATAAAGCCATTTGATGATAACATTTGCTAAGTATACCGGTGTCCCCAACTGCTGATAAAATGATTACATTTTTACCAACTCATGCATTAAGTATTTTTTTTTTGTTTACAAAAATATCGAATCACCAAGGCAAACGCTCTTATAAGAATTCATGACACATTACATTTTCTTTATCAGTTGCTGCGTGATAGCTGAAGTGAGAAGACGTAGAATTATTTATTCTAGTATTAAAAGATGTTTAATTTTGAAAAATTGAACGATGGACCAGCAAAAAAGATTTCAACTGAAGTGACTGCTGATATGGTGAAAATTTCGTTGAAATCTGATCCATCAAAATTTTGCATAATGCCTCAAAAATACGTCGACCAAGATCTTGAAAGAATAAAAAATATGAAAATTTATGAGGATGATATTTGGATCGTGACATATCCAAAATGTGGAACTACATGGACTC
Source organism: Chironomus striatipennis (assembly GCA_026123125.1). Classification (NCBI taxonomy): domain Eukaryota; kingdom Metazoa; phylum Arthropoda; class Insecta; order Diptera; family Chironomidae; genus Chironomus; species Chironomus striatipennis. Next base: position 34,301,276 of record CM047392.1, on the reverse strand, counting down.
AGGAAATGATTTGGATGATCAAAAATGATCTTGACTACGAGACGTCTTCGAAAGTGCCGCTTAGTGACAGATTTCCATTTTTAGAGTAAGTTTAATTTTATGTGGTAAAATTGTTAATTAAGATTGCTTAATTTAAATCAGGTGGAGTGGAATAATTAAAAATTTTACGATTGATACTTTTGCGGAGTGTGAAAATTTATCACGTCCACGATACATCAAATCCCACCTTCCACTATTTCTGTTGCCAGATCAATTATGGACTGTCAAACCAAAAGTATGAAAATTTTTTTCAATTTTTTTATTAAAAATTTTAAAAATGCATTTTTATGTATCTAGATCATTTACACAGCCAGAAATCCAAAAGACACTGCAGTTTCATGGTTTCATCACCATCGACATTTGCATTCCTATAATGGAACAAAAGAAGATTTATTAGAAGCTTTTGTAAAGGATGTAATGTTATACTCACCAATGAATGACCACATTCTTGATTTCTGGAAGATCCGAGATGAGCCAAATATCTTGTTCCTATTTTTTGAAGACATGAAAAGAAATCTTGACCAAGAAGTTAAAAAAGCTATGAAATTTTTTGGTAAAAACTTCACACAGGAAGAAATTGACAAATTTTGCAAGCACCTGTCATTCGAATCCATCAAAGACAACAAAATGATTAACAAAAATGAAGAAATCAGGATGTTGAAGGAATCAGTTGGTGAAAAGTTTGACCCAGCTGAATTTAGTTTTGTCAGAAAAGGACAAGTTGGAGGATACAAGAAGGAGTTGACATTGGAAGAAAATGAAATGCTTGATAAATACGCAACATGGTCAAAATTTAAAGAATTTGAATTTGAATACAAGTTTTGAAAACAATGTTCATACTTAATAAAGTTAACTTTAATTTATTGTATTACTCATTTTGTTCTCTTTTCTCATCAAAAAACTCTCTTTTTGACAGTTAAAACTTATTATCAGCACTTAATAATTTTACGACGTATTGCTTAAATATTAAACAGTGTTCACAGTTCAGTCGTTTTAGAAGCTTATTTAGTAAACATAAAAATTAGTTCAGCTAAAAAAAATAAAAACAAGATGTTTAATATTGAGATTCCAAAAGAGAAAATAGTCAAAAATGTCGAAACTAATCTCATTAAAGATCTTGTTAAAATATCTCTAAAAGATGATCCAACTAAATTTTGTATAATGCCTCAAAAATTTGTCAACCAAGATCTCGCCAGAATCAAGAACATGGAAATTATTGAAGATGATATTTGGGTAGTGACATACCCAAAATGTGGTACAACATGGGCTATGGAAATGATTTGGATGATTAACAACAATCTTGATTACGAAAAGGCAATGACAGTTAATCTTGAAGATAGATTTCCTTTTATGGAGTAAGTCAATTATTATTTTGAAATCTATGATCAATAAAATTTTGTTTCATAAAGATTAAGTGGAATAGCAACTGGTGTTTCAACTGATTCTTTTGAGTTTTGTAAGGATAAGCCTAGACCGCGTTACATCAAGACTCATCTTCCAATATTTCTATTACCTGATCAATTATGGACCATCAAGCCAAAGGTAATAAATTTGTTTGCAATTTTTTAATTACTAATATTTTTTATTTAATTCTAAGATAATTTATGTCGCAAGGAATCCAAAAGACGCGGCTGTTTCTTGGTTTCATCATCATACCCACATACATGGGTATCAAGGGTCAAAAGAAGATTTTATTGAAGCTTTCGTTAAAGATTTAATGCTGTACTCACCAATGAATGATCATATTCTTGATTTTTGGAAGATTCGTGATGAAAAAAATATTTTGTTCCTATTTTTTGAAGACATGAAGAGAAATTTAGATCAAGAAGTCAAAAAAGCTATGAAATTTTTAAATAAAAACTATTCACAAGATGAAGTTGACAAATTGTGCATGCACCTGTCATTCGAGTCGATCAAGGATAATAAGATGGTCAATAAAGAGATTGAATTGAAAAAATTATTCGAAGCTTCTGGAAGGGATCCATCAAAAACTGAATTTAGTTTTGTGAGAAAAGGTCAAGTTGGTGGATACAAGAAGGAATTGTCTGCGGAAGAAAATCAAATGATGGATGAATATGTAATGAAATCTACAATTAATAAACTCGAATTTGAATATAAATTTTAAACTGTTTCCAACTCTGGAAACTTTATTTTTATTTGAATAATTAATCAAACTTTAAGTATTCTGTTCTCCATAGAGAGTGATTAAAAAATAAACATTTTAGCTGCGATAAGAACGACTGACTATGTAATTTTATATTTTAATTTTCATTCAGTTCATTTTCGTTTCGTTTTCGGCAATGTCAGACCATTGTAAAGACAAAATGTTCAAAGTTGAAATTCTAACAGAACAAATTATTAAAAAACTTGAAACGTCTCTAATTCACGACTATGTCAAAATATCACCAAAAAATGACCCAAAAAAGTTTTGTATCATGCCTAAACATTATGCTGATAATTATCTTGAAAAAGTCAAGAATATGGACATTTTTGAAGATGATGTTTGGGTTGTGACATTTCCAAAATGTGGAACAACATGGGCACAAGAAATGGTTTGGATGATTGGACATGACTTAGACTATAACACTTCAATGGAAGTGTCACTTGATGAACGATTTCCATTTATTGAGTAAGTAAAAAATATTTTTTTAAAAAGAAATTTTATAAAAACTCATAAGCTGTATCCTCAGTGGTCTTATATCAAAACTTCCATTGGATATATTTGAAAAGAACATAAAGATGCCACGTCCACGATACATTAAATCGCATTTGCCTTTATTTTTATTACCTGATCAGCTATGGACTGTAAAACCTAAGGTATTTAAGAAAGTTTAGATTAGGCACAAGCTCATAATTATATTCTTAGATAATTTACGTGGTTCGAAACCCAAAAGACACAGCGGTATCATGGTATCATCATAATCGTCACTTGCATGGATATCAAGGAACAAAATCTGAATTTCTTCAAGCATTTGTAAAAGAATTGGTTCTTTACTCACCCATGAATGATCATGTCAATGACTTCTGGAACATTCGTGATGACCCAAATGTTTTGTTCTTATTCTTTGAGGATATGAAAAGAAATTTGGACCAAGAAGTCAAAAAAGTCATGAAATTTATGCAAAAAGATTTCTCACAAGATAAAATTGACAAGCTTTGCGTCCATTTGTCATTTGATTCAATTAAAAACAACAAAATGGTCAATAAAGAAATGGACATAAGAAATTTAATGCAAATGATGGGAGGAAAGTATGATCCACGAGGTTTCACATTTATTAGAAAAGGAGAAGTCGGAGGGTATAAAGAAGAACTCTCTCAAGAAGAGATTAAGATGTTTAATGAATATGAGAAATATCCTAAATTTAAAGAATTTGGATTTGACTATAAATATTAAGGTTTCTAAATTTTATTGAGGAAAATTGAATTAAAAAAAAATAAAATATTGTGAATTAAAAATATTTACTATATAAGGTAATAATGTAAAAACCGTGAATAAAATATGAAATTATCATTTGTGATAAAACTTATCAGCACTTGCCTCTTTTTTTGTATATAAAACCTTTTAAATTCAAAACATTATTTCATTATTCTGTCAACATTAAAACTCGTGTGTCGCTGAAAACTTTTTTTTTAAATGTATAACGTTGAAGTTTTGGACAATAAATGGACAAAAAAGTTGGAATCTCCTTACATGAAGGATTTTGTAAAAATTTCATTGAAAAATGATCCGAAAAAATACTGCATTTTGTCGCAACATTTTGTAGATAAATACCTAGAAAAGATTAAGAATATGGAAGTATTTGAGGATGACGTTTGGGTGATAACATTCCCGAAATGTGGCACGACATGGACACAAGAAATGGTTTGGATGATCGGAAATAACCTCGACTATGAAACGACTATGAAAATTCCACTTGATGATAGATTTCCATTTATGGAGTAAGTTTGATAAGAGTTTGAATGTCAATGGAAGTTTATTGGCGCAATTTTGATTTTTTTAATTAGGTGCAGTGGTATTGCAAAGGAATTTCCAGTTGATACTTTTGAAATGGCTAAAAATCAAACCCGTCCAAGATACATCAAATCGCATTTGCCAATTTTTCTTTTACCTGATCAGTTGTGGACTATGAAGCCGAAGGTTCAGTTATGAAGAATTTCTATTAAATTATAATATTTTAAATGCTTTAATCTTAGATTATTTACGTCACGCGAAACCCAAAAGATGCAGCTGTGTCATGGTATCATCATCACAACAACATGGGATTTTACGGAGGAACAAAAGCAGATTTTGTGGAAACATTTGTTAAAGATTTAACTTTATTTTCACCAATGAATGAACATGTAATTGAGTTTTGGAACATTCGATTCCAACCAAACATCTTGTTCTTATTTTTTGAGGATATGAAAAGAAATTTAAATCAAGAAGTGAGAAAAGTTATGAAATTTATGGAAAAAGAATATTCACGAAGTGAAGTTGACAAGCTTTGCGTTCACTTGTCATTTGATTCCATCCAGAAAAATAAAATGATTAACAAAGAAGACCTAATTGAACAATTAGCATTAATGGCCGGTAAAGAGTACAATCCACAAAAATATTCATTCATCAGAAAAGGAAAAGTTGGAGGATATAAAACAGAGCTGACAATAAAGGACAATGAATTGCTTGATGAGTACATCAAGAAAGCTGAATTCGATATTGAATATAAATTTTGAAAGCAATAAAAAATTATTTACAGATTGCATAACTGTCATTTAAAATTTTAATTTTTTTATTTTAGCAAATTCCATCTATGTAAGTCTGGTCTAAAAATGACCTTCAACAATATTTATTTTTTGCTTACGTTGGATCCACAAGACAGTCTTTTTTTAAAAAAAAATTAAATCTCGGAAATTTCACTATTTTAATTCCAACTCTGTTTTAATTGTATATATTAATAAAAATTTATCAAAAGTGATAAAAATAATCAGTACTTCACGTGTGCTCTTAAATCATAACTTTTCTAGTTTGCAAAAAAATTCTTTAACAATTCAGTCTCGAAACAATATTGCGAAAGCAAACATAATTTTTTGAGTTTTGAAAAATTCACATTTTTAAAAATGTACAATATTGAAGTCCCAGAAGATGAACTTGTCAAAAAAATTGAAACATTTCAAATGATGAACTTTGTAAAAATTTCATTAAAAGATGACCCGAAAAAATACTGCATTCTTCCTAGAAGATTCGTCGATCAAGACCTTGAACGAATTAAGAATATGGAAGTTTTTGAAGATGACGTATGGATTATAACTTTCCCAAAATGTGGAACAACGTGGACGCAAGAAATGGTTTGGATGATCGGAAATAACCTTGACTATGAAACGGCAATGAAAATTCCACTTGATGATCGCTTCCCATTTTTAGAGTACGTAAAATTAAACTTTTGCAAATATTTCTTACATTTTCTGATTATCTAGACTTAGTGGCATCGCAACACACTATCCAATAGACACATTTGAACTAGGTAAAAATTCACCTCGACCAAGGTACATTAAGTCACATTTGCCGATATTTTTGCTACCCGAACAGTTGTGGACTGTTAAACCTAAGGTAAATATCCTGTAGCCTTAAGGCTATCTTCCATCCACGAATTAATTTAAATATTCATCCCACTAGATCATCTACACAGCACGAAACCCAAAAGACACAGCAGTTTCTTGGTTCCACCATCATGCCAACTTGCATGGATACAAAGGCTCAAAAGCTGATTTTATTGAAGCATTTGGAAAAGATTTAGTTCTGTACTCGCCAATGAATGATCATGTGATAGACTTTTGGAAGATTCGTAATCAACCAAATATTTTATTTTTATTTTTTGAAGACATGAAGAGAAATTTGAATCAGGAAGTCAAAAAAGTCCTTAAATTTATGGAAAAAGATTTTCCTCAGGATGAAATTGATAAACTTTGTGTTCACTTGTCATTTGACTCTGTCAAAAATAATAAAATGATTAACAAGGAAGATATGATAAAGCATGTAATGAAGATGACTGGACAGGAATATAATCCTGAAAAATATACATTTATAAGGAAAGGAAAAGTTGGTGGATACAAACAAGAATTGACAAAAGAACAAAATGAAATGCTTGATGAATACATCAAAAAAGCTGAATTTGAGATTGAGTATCAGTTTTGATATTGTTAAAATTGCTAATTTTTGATTTTTATACATTGTATGACATGAAAAATAATACTTTTGATAATAATTTTAAAATAACACAATAAGTGAATCATTCAAATAATAAACCTCAAAATTATAGAAAATGATAAGAATTATCAGTGCTGCACGTGTGCTATTTTTTTTTAATCAAATTTTTATAATTTACGAAAACAATTATTTTATTTAGTCAGTTTCAAAACAACTGTAAGAAAGTAAACAATTATTATTTAAAATAATAAAAATATGTCTTTAAAAATGTACAACATAGAAGTTTTAAAAGACGAAGTTATTAAAAAAATGGAAACACCTCTTATGATAAATTTTGCAAAAATTTCGTTAAAAGATGATCCGACTAAATATTGTATTCTTCCAAAAAAATTTGCTGAGCGTGATCTTGAGAGAATTAAAAATATGGAAATTTTCGAGGATGATATTTGGATTGTAGCTTATCCAAAATGTGGTTCAACATGGACTCAAGAATTAGTTTGGATGATTGGACATAATCTAGACTATGAAAATGCATTAAAAATACCACATGATGATCGATTTTCAATTCTAGAGTGAGTTTTTATTGCATATGAAATTTATTTGTGTATCACATTCTTTTTTGATTTTATAGATTTAGTGCAATTGCCACAAATTATCCAAAAGATACTTTTGAGAAGTGCCAAAAATCATCACGTCCACGGTACATTAGATCGCACTTGCCGATATTTTTGCTCCCAGATCAGCTTTGGACTGTTAAGCCAAAAGTAAGTTAAAAAAATTTTTTACCAAAAAATGATTCTTTGTTAAATATTTCACTTAACTAGATCATATATACAGCACAAAATCCTAGAGACACGGCAATATCATGGTATAATCTTAACGCTAATTTGCATGGTTTTGAAGGAACGATGCACGATTTTTTTGAAGCATTTGTAAAAGATTTAGTCCCATACTCTCCAATGAATGATCATGTTGTAGACTTTTGGAACATTCGAAATCAGTCGAATATTTTGATCTTATTTTTTGAAGATATAAAGAAAAATTTAAATCAAGAAGTGAAAAAAATTATGGAATTTTTTGGCAGAAATTACTCACAAGAGGAAGTTGACAAGCTTTGTCATTACTTTGAAAATGATGCTTTCAAGAAAATCAAAACAATTAATGAAGATGACAGATGAATAAATTTAAGGTTGATGGACATGAACAGAAATTGACCAAAAATAAAATGAAATGGATTTTGAATAAATTTTGAATAAAACTGAGTTTGAAATTAGGATTAGGTTTTATAGTTTTTTTTTAAAAAAAATAATCCTTAACTTCGGACATAATTTATGAAAGACCTCTCTTACAGGGTTGCAATAGAGGTACCTATGTACAGGTGAGAACCACAAAACTCCTTGATAAATTATAAGGTTTTATTGGAATTTGTATGATTTTATTAGTAAAACCTTGCAACCCTGCTCTGTTAATTATTAAGTATCAATTTTAAAATAACATGACTTTTCTTTTGAAAAAAAAAATTATTTTTCTTGATGAACCCCAAACGGAGTCAGCAATAATAAAGGTTATCATACCATAAATGATAAAAATTATCAGTACTTAAAAAGCTTAACTAAATCAATTTAAAAACGAAAAATTGCTTTACTTTAGTCGAATTAAAAGCATTAACAAAATCAAAAGGGTTATTTTTTCAATATTAAAAATGTATAATATTGAATCACCAGAAGACGAACTCTACAAAAAATTAGAAACACCATTCAATAAAGACTTTGTAAAAATATCACCAAAAGATGATCCTTCAAGATTCTGTGTCATGCCTCGAAGCTTTGTGGATCTAGATCTTGAAAGAATTAAGAACATGGAAATTTTTGAAGATGACGTTTGGGTTGTGACTTATCCAAAATGCGGAACAACGTGGTCACAAGAAATGGTTTGGATGATCGGACATGATCTTGATTATAAAACATCTAAGAAAGTTCAACTTGATGACAGATATCCATTTTTAGAGTGAGTTGAGTAAATTCTAAGATTTTTAAGGGTATTAATTTAATTTATTAAGGTTGCAAGGAATTGTGCCAAGTTATCCAAAAAATATGTTTGATATGTGTGTAAACATGCCACGACCACGTTATATTAAGTCACATTTGCCATTATTTCTACTACCAGATCAACTGTGGACTAAGAAACCTAAGGTAAGGGATTATTATCAAATTTATTGCTGATGCTTTTGGGGTTCTTAAAATATTTTGTTTTTAAATGATGAAGACAATCACAAGTAATATTAGATCTTTGAATAAAAAAAAAAAATATTAACTATTTTTTATTTTTCTCCACAGATAGTTTACACAGCTCGCAATCCAAAAGACACAGCTGTGTCGTACTTTCATCATTATCACAATATGAATGGATATCAAGGAACAATTGGAGATTTCGTTAAAACGTTTGTTAATGATATTATGATGTATGCACCAATGAACAAACATGTTATTGACTTTTGGAACATTCGTAGTGAACCAAATATTTTATTCTTATTTTTCGAAGATATGAAGAGAAATTTTAAGCAGGAAGTGAGAAAAGTTATGAAATTTATGGACAAAGATTATTCTCAAGATGAGATTGACAAACTTTGTATTCATTTATCATTCGATTCAATTAAAAAGAACAATATGATCAATAAAGAGGATGATATAAAGCAATTGATGAGTATAGTGGGAAGAGAATATAATCCTGAAAAATATACCTTCATCAGAAAAGGAAAAGTTGGTGGATACAAGCAGGAATTGACAAGAAAAGAGATCGAAATGCTTGATGAATACATTAAGAAAGCTGAATTTGATATAGAATTTCAGTTTTAATCAGTAGCACTTAGTAATGACATATGTAATTGATTGTTCACAAAATGACTTTACCTCCAAAAATGTCAAATAATAAAAGAAAACACACACTTAGTTTGATATAATTACCCGAAAAGCACACGCAATCCGAGCATTGGCGCAATCCGGGAACAGATCATGCATCGATCAAAATCTGTACCGTTGGCTTGAATTTGGCACAGACTTTTGCACTACTCCGGCATCAAACCGGCACCATTAAATAAAATGTTCCGTCAAAAAATTTTTTCTTAGAATCGGCGTAGATTAATATTCAAACCGGCTTCATGCCGTCACAGTTTCTAAGTTTGTGATATAACTGTGACGACAAAAATTCAAGTTTTCTTATTTTTTTTTTATTCAGTTTTGACAAATTAAGTGAGTTAGTGAACCCTAATAAACCTTTCATTGAACAAATTAGATTCAAAACACAGTAAGTTCGTTAGTTATCAAAATTTTTCAAAGTTTTTTAATTTATTTGTGTTATTAGCTTTTGAATTCAAGGCATCATTAAAAATCTATTCGTTTTTTAAAAGTACCATTATCTAATGGAACATTATGAATAAGTAGGAGGAAGCAATTTCAGGTAATAAAACTCTTAAAATAAAAATTTAAAATATCGTGGCATCGATTTAGCACACTTTGAAAATGTGTTTCATATCTGTGCCGTGAAAATAAGCAACACATTTTTTTCTTACTTTTAATTTTCGAATTAAACTGTGGATTCTGGACACCAATAGTTATTTATTCGATCATTAAAGGGATCATCAACTCGTGGAATATCAAGATTGAGGAAGAAAAGGTGATTTAAGGTAAAAAAAGTTATTTAAAAAATTGAAAAATTTGCGGCATCATTTCGGCACACTTTAAAATTGTGTGTCATATCTGTGCCGTAAAAACGTACAACAAAATTTTTTTGGAAAAATTAATTTTAGTGTTAAACTATGAATTCTTGACGCAATTAGTGATCCATTCGTGTATTAAAGGTACCATCAACTCGTGGAGCATTAAGATCAAGAAAGAAATGTGATTTAAGGTAATAAAAGACTTTTTAAAAATTTGCGGCATTGATTTGACACACTTTAATTATGTATGCTAAATCTGTGACGAGATTATTCTTCTCATAAGTATTTTAAATTTATTTAATTTTTGTTTCTAGTTTTGTGTTTTTGACATCATTTGTGGATCATTCAAACATTAAAAGAATTGTTTATTCGTTGAATATCAAGAACATGGAAGAAAAGGTGATATAAGGTAAAAAAAGTTTTTTGAAAAATTGAAAAATTTACGGCATCGATTCGGCACACTTCAAAATTGTGTGTCATATCTGTGCCGTGAAAATACACAACACATTTTTTTCTTATTTTTAATTTTCTAGTTAAACTGTGGATTCTGGATGCCATTAGTGAACCATTCATACATTAAAGGGATCATCAACTCGTGAAACATCAAGATCAAGGAAAAAAGACGATTTAGGGTAAAAAAAATACTTTTTGAAAAATTGAAAAATTTACGGCATCGATTCGGCACACTTCAAAATTGTGTGTCATATCTGTGCCGTGAAAATACACAACACATTTTTTTCTTATTTTTAATTTTCTAGTTAAACTGTGGATTCTGGACGCCATTAGTGAACCATTCATCCATTAAAGGGATCATCAACTCGTGAAACATCAAGATCAAGGAAAAAAGGCGATTTAAGGTAAAAAAAAACTTCTGAAAAAATAGAAAAATTTGTGTTATAATAAGACTTTTATGTTATAGTTTTCTTATTTTTTGTTTTCTTCCATTTTAGAATTTTGACCACATTTATGGATCATTGGAATTTTAGATGAATCATCTACTCGAGAAGTTTCAAAAAATAAGGATAAAGCATTAATTGTAGGTAATAAACATTATTTCATTGTGTCGTGATTAATTAGCTTGAGATTTTTAATATGTATAATAAGACCTAAAATATTATCTTCTCTTTTCAGCTGTGTTTTTTATGAAAAATTTCTCTCTTGAATGGATCATCAACTTATTGTGCATCAACGAAAAAGGAAAGTATAGTGATTGCGTCAATTAATTTTTCAAATATGATGAGTGAACATTAATAATGCAATCATATTATTGTAAAAACAAAATTTAATAATTTCATGCTTTAATCAATAATTTAAAAAAGAAGCTGTTCACATATGACGTTTGTCAAAAATATAAATTTTCAAACCTCCCTCCATAACTCTGTCACATAATCTTCATATTCAAAAAAAATCTTACTGTTCTAAACGATTCCTAAGTATAATTATTAGGAAAATTTAAGTAGTGTATCTACAAGTGTATCTGCTAGATCAGCAGCAATTGGGGTTTCGTAGTGTATTTTTAAACTGATTTGAGCATTTTAATCACTAATTTTAGATTTTATTGTGTTTTTCAGATTTCGAACGGTCTAAGAGGAAATTCATCAATAAATTGAAAAAATTTTTGATTGTTTTTTAAATTTAAGAAAAATATTGATTTTTAATAAAATAAATTAAATTAATAAACTAGAACAAAGTATATGAATTAAATTTAGTAAAATTTGTATTCATTTAGCGCCAAAGCAGCACAATTTTAATTTTCAGGGTGAATTTAATCCATTCTAATGCCAGCATCAAGCCGGCACCGAATATATTTCTGTGCTTTTTTTATGAATCAAATCCGGTATGACGACGGCGTGGAGTGAGCTTTATGCTGTCTTACATTAAAAAATTGAGTCAACTTGATGCTGGATTCAGACCGGATCCGCGTTGCACGGATTTAAAAGCGTACCGGCTCGGTGCCGGAAATTCTTTTGTTCTTTTGGTGCACAACTCAAGCATGGGGCCGGAGTGAAACCGGATTGATGCTAAATTTTAGAGATCTGTGCCGTCACCGTGACGGCACCGAGCCAAATATCTGTGCGGCGCAATCGATCCGTGCCGCACTTACGCCATCCCCAAGCCGGTGACGTGCCGCTTTTGTGCCTTTCGGGATTTATCAATTCAGTTTTGAGTTTGCCAAAATTGATTTTCAAAGATAACAGAAGAAAATTTTACAAAGGTAAAATTGCCGTAGAGGGATGGGAGGGGGTCCGGTCCCATCCCTCTTCGAAAATAATTTCTTATTTTGTCAAGGCAAAAGCATTATAATAACTTTTGCTTTCACACATTCAATCAACTTATCAACTACACCAACTTTAACCTGATCAGATAAAAAATTATCAAAATTTATACTTAAGTAAAAATATTTTGAACTTTAGCATTGTATAACTCACACCATTTGATCACGTTCATATCAGTTTTATTTCAGCCTTTAAACAAAAACCTCTTGAAAGAATTTTTTTTCTGTTATGGATACCATTGAAATAACTGAACCTGAAGATGAAATTGTCAAAAAAGTTGAAACCTATTACATTGATGATTTAGTCATCAATTAGTCTAATCTAATTGATTAACTTCATTATCAATAGATTCATTATCTTTAGCGAATTTATCAGAAAAAAAATAGCTTTGAACTTTACCTTTATAAACAGTTAACTATTTAGAAAATAAATCAGTTCAAACTTGGCAGTCAATTTATTTCTTTTTCAATAAGTTTTAGTTTTAAAAAAATGTTTAACATAGAAAAACCTGACGATGTCAGACTTAGAAAAATGGAAACAAATCAAATTGTAGATTTGGTCAAAATTTCACCGAAAGATAACTTGAAGAAATTTTGTATAATGCCAAGAAAATTTTGCAATGAAAGTCTAGAAAAAATTAAAAGCATGGAAATATTTGATGACGATATTTGGGTTATTACGTTTCCAAAATGTGGCACAACTTGGACTCAGGAAATGGTGTGGATGATTGGACACGATCTTGATTATGAAACATCTTTAAATACTCGACTTGATGATCGATTTCCATTTTTAGAGTGTGTTCTGGATTTCTACTTTTAAAATTAAGTATAATTTAAATGTTTTAATTCCAGAATGAGTGGCTTTGCTGAAAACTTTCCAATAGATACATTCGAAATATGCAAAAATATGCCTCGTCCACGGTACATCAAATCACATTTGCCCATATTTTTGTTACCAGATCAGCTGTGGACTGTTAAGCCAAATGTGAGAATTATTAGTTCAAGCCAGGGGCTTAGAATTTTTTTTTGTTCGGATCTGAAATAATATCTAGCGTAAACTTCGCGAAAATAGAGATGTTTGACCCCCAAACCTCTCCCGCCTCACCGGCTACGCCCCTCGTTCAAGGATCTTATGATTTCTTATGATTTTTTTGAAAACCAAACACTCAGCTGTTATGTTGTATACTAACGAAGTTTTTTTTAAGTTTCCCACTTGAAATTCTATATCAAGTTTAACTTCAATTACACTCGAGATTATCATGATTGATTAAAGTTTTTTTTTTTTTTAATTTCATTAGCAACACTAAATTTTTGAGAGCACTTAAAAATTTCGGTTTTTTTATCTTGGGGCCGTTCACTAATTATGTAACGCTTTTAGGGGGAGAGTGAGTCCGAGGGTTACAATACGTGATTCTTTTGTTAAAAACGTAATGGAAGGGGGTAGGGTGGAGTAAAAAAATCCAAATTTTACGTAATAAGTGAACGGCCCCCATCATTTATTGATAAAACGATTTTAATTGATTTGAACTTTAATTTTATTTAAAACAGATTATTTATGTTACTAGAAATGCTAAAGATACAGTCGTTTCATGGTATCATCACTATAGTAATATGAATGGATATCAAGGCACTAAAGAAGACTTTATCGATGCTTTTGTAAACGATTTCATGTTTTATTCACCAATGAATAATCACACTGCCGACTTTTGGGAACTTAAAGATAATAAAAATATCTCATTTCTCTTTTTTGAAGATATGAAGAAAAATTTAGATAAGGAGGTGAAAAAGATGGCTAAATTTATGGGCAAAAATTATTCACAAGATGATATAAATAAGCTTTGTTCTCATTTGTCGTTTGAATCTGTTAAAAATAACAAAATGGTAAACAAAGAGGACACTGTAAAGCGCATAATGGAAGTAAGAGGCAAAAGTTATGATCCACAAAAATTTTCATTCATCAGAAAAGGGGAGGTTGGAGGATACAAAGAAGAATTGACTGAAGAACAGAATCAAATGATGGATGATTATGTAAAGAGAGGAAATGCTGAAATTAAATTCAAACTTTAGTCACAATTTCTGAATTATGTGAATGCTTTGTAGCTCATTTAATGTGTGCATTGACTCAATATTTAACGTAAATTTTCATTGGTTTCACGCGAAGCTTTACCCCCAAATATAGTAATAACAAAAACATTCTTATCAATAAAATTATCAGTACTAAAAACCTTTTTTTATTAGAAAAGAGTTTCACTTCTCTGAACTTTCCATTCGACATTCCAAACCATTTTTAAATTTATATTTATGAGAGAATGAAAATTTTTAGTCTCTCATTTTTTTTTTTTTTTTTGTAAAATAATTTTGGTCATTCTTCTTTAAGCAATCTTAAAGTAAAGCTCTGGAGAAAGAAGGATTTGAAAATGTTTACTATAGAAAGACCAGAAGATGACAGTGCCAGAAAGATCGAAACTCCGCTAATTTTTGATCTAAAAAAAAATTTCATTGAAGGATGATCCAAGCAAGTTTTGCATAATGCCAAAATTTTTCATCAATAAGGGATTTGAAAGAATCAAAAATATGGAAGTTTTTGAGGACGACGTCTGGATTGTAACATTTCCGAAATGTGGAACAACTTGGGCACAGGAAATGATTTGGATGATTGGAAATAACCTTGATTATGATTCGTCAGCGAAAACAAATCTTGACGAGCGATTCCCATTTTTGGAGTAAGTTTTAATGTTTTTATTTATATACTTAATTTGATGATAAGCAAGTTAAGCCATTCACTATCAATTAATACCTTTTTGATTTAAGAATGAGTTGGCTTGGACCCTTTGATCTTTTTGAACTATGTCAAGAAATGCCACGACCAAGATACATTAAGTCTCATTTGCCTTACTTCTTGTTACCTGATCAGCTGTGGACTGTTAAGCCAAAGGTGAGTTTTCACTGATTTCCAGTTAAATATCGGATTTTAGACTTAAACTTTATTTTTTAGATAATTTACGAGATTAGAAATGCAATAGATGCAGCAGTATCTTGGTATCATCATCATGTTAATTTACATGGATATACAGGATCAAAAGAAGATTTTATTGAAGCATTTGCCAAAGATTTAGTTCCATATTCACCAATTAATGAACACATCATTGACTTTTGGAATATTAAAGATGAACCGAATATTTTGTTCCTATTTTATGAGGACATGAAGAAAAATTTGGATCAAGAAGTCAAGAAAACCATGAAATTTATGGAAAAAGATTTTTCACAGGAAGAGATCGATAAATTATGCAAGCATTTATCATTTGAATCAGTCAAGAAAAATAAAAATGTCAACAAAGATGAACACATAAAAGTTTTGATGGAGCTAGGTGGACAGAAATATGAACCAAAAGATGGCTACAGTTTTATTAGAAAAGGAAAAGTTGGTGGATATAAAAATGAGTTGACAGATGAACAGATTCAGTTGACGGAAAATTATGTGAAACATTCAGGATTAGAAAAAATTGGATTCAAATATAAGTCTAAGCTTTAAAGTTTTAATTTATGAAACTTGCTTATGGAACGTCCAATTTGCAAAAAAAAAAAAAGATTAAAATATTTTAACCAAATTTTAATTTCTTGCGTATTCTTTTTTGATCAAATCAGCGCCTTTCTCAGCAATCATAATTGCTGGTGCATTTGTATGTCCTCTTATATTGCTTGGCATAATACTTGCATCTATAACCCGAAGTCCTTTAACACCTTTGACCTTCAATTCCGGTGTGACTACAGCCGTTTTATCTGACTCTCTTCCCATTTTACAAGTTCCAACAGCATGATAAATTGTCGTTGACACATACTTAAGATAACATCTCCAATAATTATCAGAATCGTAAGTAAATTTATCACATTCTGGGAATGGCAAGTGAATTTCAGTTATCTCAAAATTTTTGTAGCTTGATGAAGTTAGTAACTTTCTATATTCTCGAATTCCCTTTATCATTGTAACCAAATCATCGTCATCATCAAAATAATTCAAATTAATTATTGGATTGTCAAAAATATTTCGACTTCTTGGCTTCAAAGTTCCTCGTGACTTTGGTTTTAATAAAACTGGAGCTGCAGTTAGAATTGGAGCTTCATTGATTGCTTTATTTAAAACATGCATCACATCGTCATTTAATCCAAAATTTTCATATATTTTCGTCATAATACTTTGCTGTTTAAGGAAGCACATGTGGAGATACTCAATATTTGGGACATTAGACTTTTTGTCATCAGTATTGATAAATCCAATAGTATTCAAGCATCCAACTCCAGAATTAGGGCCAGTTCTATCATTCAAGTACTTGTACATATCATCAAATGAGTCAGTGATTTTTGCAGTTGGAGGAGCAGATTTAAGAAAAGTAAAATGCAAATTTGTCATCAAATGATCTTGTAAATTATATCCAACAGGTAAGTCTACTTCTTGTTTAATTTTTAATGGCTTTAAATAGGGTGACCAGAAGATTTTCGTAAAAATCCGGGACATTTTCATGAAAATCCGGGACATTTTTAGTTTAACATCAAATCACCTTACTTAAAGTGTTTATTATTATAAATCGAGATAAATAAAGCAACAAAAATGCAAAAAAGTATGAAAAATAATGAAAATTTGGATTCAAAAATTTTCAGTCATGGGCTTGAACCCATGCCTCTAAAAGGAACCAAAAATTTTGCAAAAAATTTGCACATGAAATGTGAATTTTTTTACGATTATTTAATATTTTTTTGAGATATGTTAGAAAGAATTACGAGTTGAAGATTAAAATTTACGAAAAGTTAATTTCTGATTGAACGAACCTAAAAAATTTTTTTTTCAAAAATTTTCAAAAATCCGGGACATTTTGATGTTCTGCCGGGACACAGCAGCTCGAAAAAAAGTACAGCTGTGTCCCGGCAAATTCCCGGCAGATGGTCACCCTAGCTTTAAATCGTCATTTCTTCCAATACCAGAAAGCATTAAAATTTTTGGACTTTCAAATGCACCAGCTGAGAGAATGACCTCTTTATGTGCACGTACTTTCATGCTGCGTCCACGTAAAAGAAATTTGATACCGTCAACTTTTAGATTGTTCATTATTAAGTGTGTTGCGCGTGCATTTTTTATTACCTTTAAATTGGGTCGATTTTTTATGGGACTCAAAAATGCTCTTGCGGTACTGCATCTTTCGGAATTTAATAATGTTCCTTGTGATACGAGAAATCCAGTGTGTTGTTCTTGATTGTAATCATTAAGTATCTTATACCCAAGCTCACTAGCTGCACCTATTATACCAAATAAACTTAGTTCTGGAGTTAATCCATAATTTTCAACACTTAATGGACCATTGTAACCATGAAAATCACTTCCTTTAAAATCTTTATTATTTTCAGATTTTTTAAAATACGGAAGAACATCGTTAAATGACCATCCCGGCACATTCCACCCATCATAATCTTCTGGAACTCCACGAAGGTACAACATTGCATTTATAGAACTTGATCCCCCTAACATTTTACCACTGGGAAAAACAGGTCCAAATTTATATACATTACTTGCTTTTGATGTTTTATTTGCAATATAATTGTAAGAATAGGAAGTGTTCATAAGTAATGGAAAATATGCAGGAATCTTAATTTAAAAATAAAATGTTAGAATGAATGATTGGATAATGATCAGTAGAAATTTGTTACTTTTACCTGACTTTCAATTGGTGGATCACCGCCTGCCTCTATTAATAAAATTTTCCAGTCACTTCTTTCACTCAATCGATTTGCGAGGACAGATCCCGCTGAACCCGCTCCAACAATCACAAAATCAAAATTATTTAATGCAGATGCTGTAAAATGATTTTTTTAGATTAAAATTTTTATTTAATACTAATTTTTTCAGCTTAAATATTTGTTCAAATGTGTGGCTGTAAAAATAAAATTTTCTTACGATTATTAAAAACAGATGGTCCGTAATCTTCAGGCCATAAAGAAGGCGAAGAAAATTGACATTCCCGATGGATTACATTTTGAAACATTCCATTGATTGTACTACTGACAGCTCCTGTGCTTTTTGTGGAACATTGATTGCTAGTTACATCTGATTAAGGATCGAATGATTAACAAATTTTACAAGAAAATTATTTTTATATTTTTCCCAAATTTTAGCAATTGTTTTTTTTTCACTTAAAATTGCGAAACAAAAATTTAGAAATTTTTTAAGAAATTTACTAAATGCAACTGCCAACTCAAAATTTATTTTAGAATAATTACTTACAGCTCTTGGATTTGATCATACTGTTTTTATCAAAAATATTTTCAATACTTGAATCAATTTCAGAATTGTCCTTATACAAAGATTCTTTTGCAAATAATTCCAAAGAACCAGCAGAATTTTTAAAAATAATTGCGAAAAAAATTAATTTCAAGAACATCTTTAAACTTTTTGACTTCAATGCCAACAGTAAACTGAAAAAGTATCCCAAAATTTTTGCTGACTTTTTTCTTCTCTTTTTATTGTTGAAAAAACAAAAAAACTAGTTTAAAAGTTGGTCAAATTGTCACAGCATCAGGGAAATTACTGTAAATTCAGGAAATGTGTTAATTTTTTTATGAAATATGAAAAAAATCTTTATCTTCACACAAAAAACGTAACATGGTGGAGAGAGAGAGGGGGTTTTAAAAAATCGTTTTTTTTGTGTAACGAACTAATTAAAAGGGCTCTAAACATGTCTTTCAAATTTAAAAAAAAACTAAGATTTTTCTTTTGGATAAACCTTTTGAAAAGTTTTCAGAAGTTTTGTTAATTTCAAAAATTCATTGGGAGATAAAAAATCTAATTTGACTAAATTATTGGCTATACTGTGGAAAAATAATTATCAATCAATAATTTTCATCATTTCTTTCTTTGATTATCTTCGTAATTTTTCTGACTTCCAAAACTTCTGTCATTTTTTTCCCCTCCTCTTCATAATTCGTTTGATTTCATTCATTGTTTCTGTCTCTAACTTTAAATGAGAAAATATATCATCATAGCACTTCATCACTGATTTGATAATCCAACTATCACGCTTCCTTAAGCATCTTAAAAATTTATTGTTAGCCTCGAAAAGTGGTCTTTTGTTGTCCATATGAACATATCCTGTCTTCTTTTCAACATAAAGTGTATGGATTTGATGGATGTGAGGATATTTTCTAGTGACTAATTTAATCATCTTGTAAAGGAATTTTGAACTTGTACTGATTTTAGCATTATTCCTGTACGGCTGCCTATATAAAAAAAATTAAATTAAATTTAGCAAAAAATTTTCAATTCCTTAAAGATACTCACTCAATTGTTGTAATATAAAACATTCTGATTTTCTCTGCAAATTCCACATACTTCTTGGCATACAATCTCAAGCTAAATTCCTTTGCCTGATCCATAACTTTTTGAACATCATTGACCACAATTGAAATAATCAAGTTGACTTTATTGATGATCAAAATAATTATTATAGTAATTGCTACAACTTGAATAAATCCTGACAATTTTTCGGAATCTATTTCCAGTTCTCCAGCATACATGACAATATATTTAGTTGTTGCATTTCCAAATCCATAAAATTCCTCAATCTTCCCGCCAAGTTTCTTATCAAAAATTATAAAAGCCATTGCAACACATCCAAAGAATAATGGCAGGAACAGCAAGAAAATCATCAAATAAGTCGTAAAAACTGTCAAAAAACATTTCATGTAAATCGCAAATCTCAAAACTGGATACAAAAATGCAGTTGCGATTATCATCAAAAGAACATTTGCAGCTTCAATTATAATTAATAAAACAAAGCATTCGATTGATTTAAAATCATATGCCCAGTAAATTCCAGTAAGAATTGAGAACGTTATTGGCAAGAGGATGAGTCCCATCTCAATTAAGTTTGAAATTTTGCGGAAGTAGTTGTTTTCATAAACGTAGAAAAACTGAATATATTCTCTAATTGCTACAGGAATTATCCTAAATAATGATAAGAAAATAAGAATCGAAAATCGTGGATTGTCATCCAAGTTGTATATCAAGCCTTCAAACCAATTTGAAGAACTTTTTGCGAACGCTTCAAAAGTTTTACTTAAATTTTCTGCAGAGTTCGGTGAACATTCGTCGAAAACTGTAACATTAGTCGCGTTTGATTCAATTTTAGGTTCAACAAAATTATTATAAGAATGCAACAAAAATACCAAAAATATCGTCGGACCGATGTAAGTGAAAATAAAAATTGTCAAGTTCCAGAAGAAAAGACGACTGTATTTTTCAATTTTAGTTCTGATGATCATTTCCATGACTGGATGTGTAACTAATGATTGTAATTCAAAGTCATTAAGAATGTAATTCATTGTGTCATAGTCCTCATTCATCATAATTCCATCATTAATTTTTTCTGGCTTTTCGTCGTGAATATAGTAAGGCAGCATAAACTGACAATTGACTTTATAGAAATTATCTTGACATGTGATTCGAGAGTCCAAAAAATTCTCCATAACTTCATGTGGTATCCATTTTTTTGGCAGTTCCGCTCTTCCAAGTTCGTATTTGTTTTCTAGGAACATTTGGACAGTGTAGTGATGGATATCACTTACTATCATATTTGCAGGAAATTCAGGGCAACTGATGAGGAAGTTGTTGTAGTCAAAAATCAGTTTGACAATATTTTTCTGATTTGTCTTGATTGCAGCATAAAGGAGAATGAAACAGAAATTTGTTGAATATTTTTCATAGAAATGAAAAATCTCATTATCGTCATTTTCTTGGTGGGTTCTGTCGTACTTTCCAGGCAGCTTGTAAAGATCTTTGTAAGACTTTTCCATGTCTTTTATTTCTATAGGGAATTCCTTTAAAAATTCATCATCCTGATTGTTAATAATTAATGACAATAAGTTCAAATATGGAATAAAGTGTCCTTCAAGTTTTGAAATTTCTTCATTTGGGCTTGATGTGCTGTGCAGTATAATGTAACATTCTTTTGTCTTATTTTCCTTGGAACCTTCAACATGCTGAAATTCAACAAAATATCCCCAATAAATCATCATTAATCCAATCCAGAAATGCTTTCGTGGAAGTTTTAGTTCTTTTTTTCCATCAAATATTTCAGGTTCTTCGTAGAGAATTTTCTTAAAAAGTTTCACAAAAAATTCATTTTTGCCAACCTGATCTGGACAGAATTGGTAAATTTCTTCGAGAAGATAAAGCAAATTTTTGGTATTATCGTAATCGTTCCTTTCATTCTTGTCTATCAAATTCAAATGATATTCTATCAAACATTTTGGATTGGTTCCAAAGTCAGAATAATTTTGACTAACTTCGACAAAATCATGGTCGATATTACTTGCTTTATAGTCATAAAATAACGAATTTTTCAGCATCATAAAGAACATCGGCTTACATATTTCTTCATACTGCTCTGCTTTATTAGGCATCAAAAATGAAATTATATCAGCATCATTATCTTTTTCGAGGACATAATCAAAAAGTCGTTTTTGTTGTGGATTTTTCTGTGAACAAATTGAACAAGTATTTTAAAAAAATTATGTTGATGATACTTAACCGGAGTCATACTCACTATAACCAATATTTCGGGTTTCTCCCACAAATTAAACTCATTCCATATATATTTTAATACTTGATCAAACATATCCATACCATCTTTGTCATACATCATTTGGGTTGATAAAATTTCTTCAAGCAAACTTTCACTTTTAAAATCTTTTCTACCGAACAAGAGTTTTACAATTTTTGGCGTATTTTTGATCAACTCTTCAAATTCCAAAGATATCTCGTGATAGCGAGGAAGTTCATTCCTAATTAAATTTGTCAGTTTGTCCTGAAAAAAAAATATTTATTAAGCAGCTTACTTAAAAAATTCTGACCTTCTTTTCTTATTTTTGCTAATAATAACCTTAAAAAAAGATACAAATCCTTACCAATAAATTCTGATGTTTCTTATCCAATGGTTCAATAAATACAGCCTCAAATTCTGCAACTTTCCAAATCGTTGATGTAATACTTGACTTTAAATTAGCTCCTTCAGTAATTATCAACAAAAATTCTTTTGTGTCAGTCAGCATTTGAAGAGCAGCAAAAATGAAAAGAAGTTGTGCATTTTGCTTGATTGCGAATGTCCAATACTCTCCAAAATAATTCTGATAAGTTTTCTTAAAAACTTTATATTCAAATTTAAAACTCATCATCAAGTTTTCGTTTAATAAGAATAAAAGCTTGAAATAAAGTTCATCACAATGTCGCATAGTTTCATTGTAGGAAATTTTGCATGCTGATTGATGTGCTCTGGGTTCATGCTCGATACTTCTTAGTATTCGATCTTTCAAGTTAAAATAAAGCTCTTCGTTAGTATTGTCAAGAAATGCTGAAACAAGTTTTAAAGTTTGAGTTCGATATTCAGCATTTTCAAGCTTAAGAACCATTTCGATTAATTTTGGAATGATTACTCTTCGAAAGTAGTTGATTTTAAGTTTTTGTTTTGATGACTCAAGAATATCAATAGTGCTTTTAACTTCACTGAATAAAAAGTAAATAATATTAAGGCAATACTCGTAATATTCTTGAAGCTCATCGTCATCAAATACATTTAAAATTTTTGGAAATAATTTTTCATAAATTTTAGTTTCAGTGTCTGCGAAGAACTCAAACTTCTCAGTTAGAAAGTAAGTTTCTGGTGAATTTTCACTTAATTCATACCAATCATACATCAGTACACTAAATAAATTCATTATACAGGCATCACAATTATTTATGTAAAAATTCATCACCGTCTTAATTTTTTTAGAATTCCAAAATTTTAAGTTTTCATTTTTTCTCAGATATCCACTTATTTGTGCTGCATGATTCTCGATGAATGTTAAATCGCTAAGAAGACTTGCAGCTTCAATAGCACTTCTTGCTTCAGCTTCCATAACTGTTGTTGAGTCTAATTCAATCATATCCAATGAAACTTGTTCATCTCCATTTTTAAGTAAATTTTGATTTTCTGCATTTGGATGAGCCATAATTCTGTAAAAATAAATTAATTTTCAAGAGTGTTTTCACATCTAAATTTGAATTAGAACTAAAAGTTTTTAGTCAGCTTCATTTTAATCAAAATGAAATTTATGACTAACTTTTATAGAAACTATAAAAATAAAACCAGACTAAGCAAGCAAGTAGTGACTCAAATTTGAAGTCATAACTACAGAAAAAATTAAATGACACTCAAAAATCTAAGTACGTCCTAAATTGTGGTTAAGCGATTATTATTGTGGTTTTTAGTCATTATTATTAATTTATAATAATTTTAGTTGTTCAACATCATTAAATCAAAACTTGTATTTTATGTTGGAGATTTTTATGGATTAATTTTTTTAATACATATGAAATATTATTGAAATTTTTAATATTAGTAAAAATTTTAAAGCACAACTATTTTTTTTATCTCCTTAATTAATATCAAATAAAGATAAGTTAATTGAATTGAAAAAAAAAAATATGACATTACTTAATTTTTTAAATTTTTATAGTTTGAGTAAGTGATCGTTCACTTAGTACGTTCGCATTTTAGGTGGGGGGAGGGGGCGGTGGTAAAAAGGGGTAACAAGGGATCACTTTCAAAAATGTAATTTTTTTGCGTAACGTACTTAGTGAATGACCCTTAAGATTTGCATATTTTCTTGTAACATAAATAATTTTTTTTAACACAACTAAACGTGAGAAAGTTTATTCAAATTTTTACCAAAATTTATTTGGAGTAAAATTAAATAAATTTAAAAAAATACCAATTTCTCATTAATATATTTATTGTCACATCTTTTCACTTGAACATGCAATCTCAAACTAATTTTTGTCACAGCATAAAATTGTTCATAAAATATGATTACAAATAAATTTTTATCTTTTTTAATATTTTTTTTTTATTTTTTCGTCATTTAATTATTAGTTTTAATAATAATAATAATAATAATAGTAATAATAATAATAATAATAATAATAGTTTTAAAACTGAACTCAAACTAAATTTTAACATCATCTAGCTGAGTTTTGACTTTTTCATCAATATCCTTAATTTTTTCTACAATTTCACTATTTATTATAAAGTTTCCAGTTAATTGCTCAAACCATTTAGAAACCATTTCAACGAATATATTTTTTGGAGTTTTTCGAACACATTGACTTTGTGAGATATCAAATTCGTACGCTGATTTATTTGTGTCAGCATAAACGTTTAGAGTGTCTTTTTCAATATACAGGCATTGAAGTCTATGAGCATAAATGTCCTTTCTTGAGAGTTTCTTGATGGTTTTGTAAAGAATTTTATTGATTTTGCCAATATTTTTGTTATACCTGTGTACAGAATTAGAAACAATTTAATTAAAATTCGGAATATATAACATAAATTATTCATACTTACTCAATATATAATGCATAAAAAAGTCTTATTTTCTTTGCAATTTCTACATACTTTTCTCCAATAAACATCATATTATACTTTATTGCGTGTTCCTTCAAATCCTTAACATCACCAATAACCATCGAGATGATTAAATTAGATTGACTAATTATGAGAATTATGATTAATCCAATTGCAGCTCCTTGTAGAAATCCAAATAATTTTGTAGGTTCAATTCCCATCTCTCCAGAAAACATTATTATATATTTCATAAAAGAGTTTCCAAATCCATGTAAATCATCAATTTCACCTCCAAGATTTTTGTCAAATATTATGAACATTAGTGTTGTGCATCCAAGAAATATAGACATAAAGACAATCAATACATTAAATAATGTAGATATGACCTTTTTGTAACACTCCATATAAATGGCAAAATTTAGAAATGGGAAAAGAAATCCAGTCGTCAGCATCATCAATAAGACATTAATTAATTCCGTTGTTATCAAAACATATGAAGTAGGTTCTACGACTAATTTGCAAATTAGATGAATAAAAGTAACAATGACTAGTAGAAATTCAAAGCAATTAGATAAAATTTCGAAATAATTGCCTCGATAAAAAATGTGCCATTGGAAGAGCTCTCTCGCTATTAAGTATGGAAATCTAATGAAAATTAGAAATCCATAAAAAATATTATTTCCAAGCCAATTACATAAAAATGTTGAACCAGTTTCACAATGATTTTCATAGACTAGTAATGTTGTTGGGATGATGTAAGTAAATAAAATCAAAAGAAAATTCAAAAAGTATAATTGACTGTATTTTCTTAACTTTGTTCTGATGATGATTTCCATCACTGGATGAGTAACAAGTGGCTTCAAATCTTGATCCTTAAGAATATATTCCATTGTATCATAATCCTCATTAAGGCATAGATCGTCGTCAAGTTTCTTTGACTTTTTGTCTTGGTTGTAATAAGGCAACATAAACAAGCAGTCAATTTTATAAAATCCATTTTGAAATGTCACTCGAGAGTCCAGAAATTTCTCAAAAACTTCTTTTGTTATCCAATCTTTGGGTAAGTCACCTCGACCTAGTTCGTATTTCTTATTAAGAAATCCAAGAACTGTAAAATGATGAATGTCACTAACGATCATGTTTGCTGGAAATTCTGGAATTGTGATGAGAAAATTGTTGTATTCAAAAATCTTTTTGACAATATTTTTTTGATTTGTCTTGATTGCAGCATAAAGAAGGATGAAGCAAAACCACGATGAGTACTTTTCATAGAAATGGTATATTTCTTCAGCATTTTGAGATGATCTGTCGTATGTACTTTTTAACTGATAAGTTGT
Source organism: Chironomus striatipennis (assembly GCA_026123125.1). Classification (NCBI taxonomy): domain Eukaryota; kingdom Metazoa; phylum Arthropoda; class Insecta; order Diptera; family Chironomidae; genus Chironomus; species Chironomus striatipennis. Next base: position 34,275,298 of record CM047392.1, on the reverse strand, counting down.
TTTATAAGTTTCTTCTATTTGAATCATTTGATCTGTAAATATTTCCATAAATTTCTCTTCATTTTTATTTATTATCAAAGATAAAACCCGAATAGACAAAGAGTACGCTCAGAGTACGCTCAACTTTTGGCTGAGTATACTCACTTGAGCATGCTCATTCATACAAAATTTGATCGCACTACTTTACGCATTTGAGCACGTCATTTGAGCATACTCTGAGCATACTCATTGAGTATACTCAGAGCATACTAATTGCATACAATTGAGCATGCTCATAAGTATACTCATGAGTGTACTCATTAAGCATGCTCATAAGTACACTCTGAGTATACTCAAATAATCGATCAAAATTTTAAAAAATAAATATTTTTTTATACTTTTTCACATTTATGGAATATTTTTTATTAATCTGTAGCATTTGTACTGTATTAGGATAAATTTTATTTATTAGTAAATCTGAAATGAAACTTAGAAAATTTTTGATTTTACCTGGATTCGAACCCATGACCGCTCTGTTGCTGTTGAGACCTTCACCTTAACCGTTGCGCCACTGCTACTTTTTACCTATATAATAATTTTTGGCAAAAGGCACATATAAATTATTATATATGTAAAATACTCTAAAACAGGTCTCATATTGTCTTATTAGACTTTTAACATGCTTAAAAGTCATAATTCCCAAAAAAATATTTATATTAATTGAATCTTTCACTTGTGAAGTATATAAAAATATTACAAAATTTTTGAGCATACTCATGAGCATACTCAAAAACTTAGAGAAAATTTTAAAAATCAAAGATTTTTTAAGGATTCTAGTGAGCATGCTCAGAGTATACTCAAGAGTATACTCAAGATGAGCATACTCGATTTTCTAAAATTTAGCATGCTCATGAGCATACTCAAAAACTTAGAGAAAATTTTAAAAATCAAAGAATTTTTAAGAATTCTAGTGAGCATGCTCAGAGTATACTCAAGAGTATACTCAAAATGAGCACGTAATAGTCTAATGAGAGAATTTTTTTTGAGTGTACTCAGCACGTACTCAAGAGTATACTCAAGATGAGCATACTCGATTTTCTACAATTTAGCATGCTCATGAGCATACTCAATCGAACGTGCTCATTTAATTTTTGAAACAATTTATTGAGCATATTCAGAGTATACTCATGAGTATACTCAAGTGAGTGTACTCAGCTGAGTACGTGGAGCAATATTTTGAGTATGCTCATAAGTATACTCAGTTGAACATGCTCATCAATATATTTTTATTTTTTTTATGAGTATGTTCAGAGTATACTTATGAGTATGCTCAAGTGAGTGTACTCAGCTGAGCACGTAAAACAGTGTTTTTGAGCATACTCAGTAGCGTGCTCAAAAAACTGAGCATGCTCAATGTTTATTCGGGAAAGTTCAAAGACTGGCATTGGTTTAGTTTCACATTTAGAAATTTCCATATTCGGATTTGATTTACTGCAAAGAACGGCAAATAATTTCTCGTTTTCATCTTTTCGAAACTCAACAAAAAAATCCAAGTAAATCATCGACAAGCTTAACAGAAAATGCATTTTAGGTAATTTTAACTCATCTTTTCCGTTAAAATTTTCAGGCTTCTCTTTCATAACTTTACCAAATAAATTGGACATAAACAACTGATCTTTTGATGCATCAAGATTATATTGACTTATTTCTTCGAAAAGATAAAGAATGTTTTTCCAATTTTCATAGTCAGATTTACTTTTCTTATCAATTAATTTGAAGTTAAAGTCAACCAAATTTTTATCGTTTTCATCAGTTTTGTAGTCGTAATATAAAGAATTTTTCAACACCATAAATTGCTTCAGTTTATGCTCATCAGGTACTCTAGCATCTGATGATTTTTCTGGCATAAGAAAAAGGATGAATAAGTTATCATTTTGAGTGTCCAGAACTATGTCAATTAACCGCTTTTCTTGGAAATTTTTCTGGAAACAATAGTAGCATAAAAATTAATTAGTTTAAAGTGCATGTTCTGAAAATTTTTAATTTTAAATATTTAATTTCATTCAACTTACCATAACCAATGTTTCTGGCTTATCTTTTAATCCAAACTCTTTCCAAATGTAATTTAAAATTTCTAGAAAGGAATCGTAAAAGTCACGTTCTGCAAATTTTTCCATCGTTATGATTTTTTCAAATAGACTTTGGCTCTTAAAATCCTTTCTTCCATAGAATAGTCGAAAAGTTCTCTTGTCATTCTTAAATTTTCTTTTAAAATTGTCTTTTTGCAGCATGTTTTCACCTTGAAGTTGATTATCAACAAAATCTGTAAGTTCATCCTGTGAAAAAATTAAAAGTTATATTTTGAAGATTATAAACTACATCAGAGGCGTAGATAGCGGGAAGGGGGGGGGGTTGATTTGGGGGGTTCGAGTTCCAAAAAATTTATTCAAATGCAGTACAAAATTTTCGGACGAAGAAATTTTTTTTTTTTTGGGAAATTTTAAGAATTTCCATGAGAAATTTTGCGAGGACTCTATTCGCTCGGCTGTTCCATAATTTTGTAAAACATTTCAGAATATATTTATGATTTTAAATTTTTTGATTTTTTTTTTCTAGCTTTACCCCAGAATCAAATCCTTATCAAATCATTATAAATTGTACGCATTTGTGACTCAAACTTAACTTGTTATATGTGTTGCGTCATTAATTTAATTAATCTTTATTGATTGCGTACTTTTCGCATGATCTTATAAAATAAAGTAAGATTACGCATTTGTGACTCAAACTTAACTTGTTATATGTGTTGCGTTAAAATTTCCAATTGATTAGATGAGACTAATAATTTCGATAACAATGTTTAACTTTTTTTAAAGAAAATTGTTATAAGATTTTTCTTAAAATTATAGTTTAAAATAAACTCAAAAAAATACTCACTAAAAGTTTTTCGTCCTTTTCATCCAGAGGCTCATTGAACACAACTTGAAACTCAGAAATTTTCTCAAAAATAATAGTTGGTGAGCTTTTTATTTCCGGATCATTTAACTCAATCAATAAAAACTGTTTTGTGTCAGTTAAATCTTGAAGTTTTGCTATTGCATAAAGCAGCTGTGAGTTAAACTTAATCGCAGTCACCCAAAATTCTCCAAAATAATTCTTGTGCATCTTAATGAAATTGTTAAATTCAACTTTAAATTTCATGACTAAATTTTCTTTCAAATAAAATGCCAACTCAAAAAACTTTTCATCGCAATATTTTGTAATTGCTTCATAAGATTGTTTGTAGGGTGATCGATACTCAATCAAATACTTAGTTGCTTCAATGATATTGGTTCTTATATTTCCGTATGATGCATCGTCAGAATAAGTTAAATGTACAACAAGTATTTTTAGAATTTTAATTCTATATTGATCATTTTTTATACATAATACTTTGTTGATTAGATAAATTATGTCAGAATTATCAAATACTTGAATGTTCCTAGCTGATTCAGACATGCTCAATTCATCATCTGTGGTTTCTGATTCATTTCCTCTTTCTTTATGAAAATAATAGTAAATGATTTTTACGCATATTTGATGATACTCCTTTGCAGTATCATCGTCTATAATTGCAAACAGCTTCTCAAATAAACCTTTCTTTTCCGGTGAAAATCGATTAAATGCATAAAATTTTTCCACTAGGAAATAATTCTTTTCCAAAGAGTCTTGTTCATGCCAATTAAACATCAAAATGCTGAATAAATTCTTTAAATGACTTTCGTTTTCTGCATAAAATTTCATAATTTTTTCACAATTTTCTTGTATAAATTTTTTATTTTCAACTACACGTAGAATCAAACTTATTAGGTGTGAATTATCTTCAGATGACATTAAATATTCATCATATTCTTCTAAATAATCTTCCGGTTTTCTCAGTTGTTTTTTGATTGAAAAATACAAAATTTTTTCCTTATTATCTGCTCTTTCAGATATTTCCGATTGGCTATTATTTGCTCTTGAAGATATTTCTGATTCATTATTATCTCCTGTTCCAGATATTTCCGATTGATTCATTAAAGGTTCAGATGAATTATGATCATTTAAATCATTGCTTGCCATTTTTGCTGTAATAACGGTAATAATAATACAATCCTTTATTAACAACGTGGGAAAATTAGGCGGAACATTTGAACAATTATCTTGACATTAACCTATCGGTTTTAAATCAAATTTAATAATGGAGTAAGAAAGAAATTTGCGTTAAGTATGTTAGAAGCCTTGAAAAAAAATATAATCTTAAAGTAAAAAAAGTTATACATACCAGAATCTATTAATCACTATAAAATCTTTAATTTAAAATTTTTAAAAAATAAATTATGATTTTTAAATAAATTTAAAATAAATCTTCACTCTTTGAAAATCGCAACACAACTGATCATTTCAATATTAAACAGCTGTACGAAATTACTAATGTGTTTGTTTATACTCACAACTTTTGAGTATAAATAGATTTGAGATCTCTCTCAATAAAACTTTTTTACTTCTCGCGCTTTTTTTGGTGAGATAAGAAGAAAAGAATAAAAGAAATGAATAGGTTATTCAATATAAAACTTTTATTGATGTATACCCATGAATACAAACTTGTCTATAATTGTATTTGAACATTCAACAAAACAGATTTTACAAATACCCATAAATGTTAGAAAATAATTCAACATAAATTCAAACAAATTTAATTATTGTACATTAAATATTTTCAAATTAAAGTGTTAGCTAAACTTTTGATTTAAATGTAAAATGCTAAATCTTTTTCGAGGCATTCGCAGATTATAATCTTGAAAAAATCCCATACAAAGATTATAATCTTCAATACATAATCTTTCATTTTTTCAAGATTATAATTTTCATACAGAGATTATAATCTTTAAAAATTCTTCATGCACAGATTATAATCTGCGGAAGCCTTGATCTTTTTAAATCCTTCAGTCTTCATCATCTTCACCCTCAGTGCCCATAAGTTTTGCAATTTTCTTCATCGTGTCTTCCTCAAGCGTGAGATGTGAAAATAATTTGTCCCAAAAATTCGTCAATTTTCTAAACACCGACCATTTATTGCACCATTTCACAATCCAATTCCATGATTCAAATAGTGGACGCCTTTTAACAATAAACACATTTCCTGACTTCTTTTCCACATACAGGATGTTGATTCGGTGTAGATGCGAATATTCTCTTGTTAAAAATTTAATGAACCAATATAAAAATCCATATTTTGTTGTAAGAAAGTTTTTGATTTTCGAAAAGATTTTGTCACTTATGTTTTTGTAATTTGTTTCCTTGTACTCTTGATTATTTCTTAATTTTTAAAAAGGAAAAAAAAAATAATATCAGGTATGGGATCGTTCACTTATGATGTACGATTTTTAGGGAGGGGGGGGGGGGTCTGAGGCTGTGTGACAGTTTCAAACAAAAGATTTTTTGAAAGAAGATTTTGTGATAGAAGGGTGGGAGAGAGGTCTAAAAATTCAAGTTTTTGTTGGACGTCTTAAGTGAACAGCCCCTATTAGAATTCATAAATTTTCATAAAAATAAAGTTTCGCAAAAACTTACTCAATATTACAGGCATAAAAAGTACGAATTTGTTCAGCAAATTCAACATATTTTTCAGCATACAATCTCAAACTGATTTCCTTTGCTTGATTCATTATTTTTTGAACGTCATCAATTACAATTGACAAGATCAAATTTCCTTTGTTGATGATAAGAAATATGATCACTAGCATTGCTGTCACTTGTAAAATTCCATTTATTTGGTCAGCATCAATCGACAACTCTCCAGAATACATGATGATATACTTAACACAAGCATTTGTAAAGCTGTAAAAATCTTCAATTCCACCGCCAATCTTCTTATCAAAAAGTATGAAGACTATAGCGACACATCCAAAGAATAGAGGTAGAAGCAGGCCAAATACTCTTAAATAAGTCACAAAGACTTTAAAGAAGCATTTAATGTAAATTGAAAACTTTAAAATTGGATAGAGTGACACAGTTGCAGTAATCATAAGAATAATATTGATGACTTCAATGACAGCGATGGCGATAAAAGCTTCAGTTGATGGATAAATGTAATTACAACAGGTTGCAACAAATAAAGCAACAGGAAGGAGGATCAACAGCATTTCAATCCAATTAGATTTTCTTTTAAAATAATCCAAACAATTTTGGCGAAACACAAGCTGAAATAATTCTCTAAATAGCAGTATAGGAACTCTCATTAGCGTCAAAATTATTATCCAGGTATAATCCAGCTTTACAAGTTTCATATCCGGCAGTTCCGGTTGATCTTCAGCAATTTTTGTTGAATTTTCTTCTGAATAATAATCAGGGTCGGCAACAACATCTTCAATTGTTTCCGTAGAATTACTAACATCTCTTGTAGAATGGAGTTCGACGACCAAAAAAATTGTTGGAATCACATAAAATGTTAAAAATAGAACTAAATTCCAGAAGAAAAGTCTTGAATATTTTGAAATTTTTGATCTTATAATCATCTCCATAACTGGATGTGACACCAAAGATTTTAAATTGTAATCATGAAGGATGTACTTCATTGTCTCATAATCTTCATTTACAATCATGTCATCACTTGTTGGCTTATCGATTTTATCATAATTGTAATATGGCAGCATGAAACGACAATCAACTTTATAATAATTATCTTCACATGTTATTCGTGAGTCAAGGAAGTTTTTGAGCATTTTGTGTGAAACCCAATGCTTTGGAAAATCTTCTCTTGCTAATTCATATCTATTTTCAATGAATTTTGCAACTGTATCGTTATGAATCTCCTCTGCTTTCATGTTTTGTGGAAACGATGGACAACTGATAAGGAAATGATTGTAATCAAAAATTGCATCTAAAATGTTCTTTTGGTTGGTCTTAATTGCTGCATACAGGAAAATGAAGCTAAAATTTGTTGAATATTTCTCATACAGATGGAAAATTTCTTCTTGATCATCTTCAATTGCACAGTAGCTTGGGATGTTGTAAGTGTTTATGTACAGTTCTTCCAAAATTTTAAAGAAATCAGCAAGTCCTTCGATTACTTCTTTTTCTTTATACTGAATGATCAGAGATAATATTTCAAAAAATGGAATCTTATTCGTTGATTCATTTAATGTTGTTACATCTTCAATATTCTGACCGTATAATTTTATTGAAAATGCTTCTCCAGTTGTTTGAAATTCAAAATAGTATTTCCAATAGATCATCATTAACCCAATGTAAAAATGCTTTCGTGGCATCTTTGGTTCACATTTTCCATCAAATTGTTCTGGTTTTTCATCAAAAATTTGCTTAAGAAAGGCAACAAAAAATTCATTTTTTCCCTTCTTATCCGGACAATATTGAAAGATTTCTTCAAGTAGATATAAAAAATTTTGAAGGTTTTTATGATCTTTAATTACATCCTGATCAATTAAAAACATTTGATACTCAAAAAGACATTTGACTTGAACTTTTGTCTGTTGTGGTGGGTTTACAGCATTGATTATATCATACTCAATTCCTGATACATCATAGAAAATTGCATTTTTGAGCATCATATAATGAATTGGTTTTCGAATCTTTTCACACTCCCTGGTCTCAGTACTCATTAGAAATGATATTAATTGCATACCATTCTTAGCATTCAAAACATAATCCATTAGATATTTACCTGTATGATTTTTCTATGTTGGAAGAGAAATAGAAAATAAAAATAATGAAAAGACGGTAAAAAATTTATCATAAATTTTTAATTTAACTTACCAAGCACAAAATTTCAGGTTTATTCCATAGTTCAAATTCATTCCAAATATATTTAATGCAGTCACAATACATTTCATTTTCTAAAATCTGTTCAAATATACTGTTACTTTCTAGTTTAGTTCTTCCTAAAATAAGCCTTCTAGTATCAGGTGTATTTAGAAATAATTTTTGAACCTGTTCTTTAATAAATTTAGCTTCCTCGTTATCTGGTTGAAAATCTTTGTATTTTTGGATAAAGTCTTCAAACTCTTTCTGCGATTAATAAAAAAAAGGAACATTAATTTCTTTATCACTAAAGTTTTTGTCACAAATAATTTTACGAACGACTAAAACAAATAAATTCTTAAGTTTCTTACCATTCTTTTTCGATCAGCATTATCAAGTGGCTCATTAAGAACTGCCAAAAATTCAGCAGTATTTCTATATATCGTAAGAATATCGGATATCAAATCTGACTCGGATGTATTTATCAAAATAAACTCTTTAGTATCAGTGAGACCTTGAATATCCGCCATTAATAAAAGTAATTTTGCGTTTTGAACAATTTGATGGCTCCAATATTCTCCAAAATAATTCTTATTAATTTCGACGTACTTTTTATACTCAATTTTAAAATTCATTGCAAAATTTTTCTTCATAATAAAAACAAGCTTGAAGAATATTTCGTCACAATTGTTAATCATTTCAGCATAAGACCCCTTGCATATTGTTATGTCTAATTCATTAATTTTTTCGTTTAAATCATCATTTCCGAAAATTTGAAGAATTTTTAATTTTAAATCGTCATTTAATTCAGATGGTTGAAGAAATACGATTAAAATTTTTAGAATTTGTATTTTGAAGTTCACATTACTTTTAATTGTTGCTAGAACTTCATCAATACGTTGTAAGAGGAACTTGCTAAAACTGTTTGCTGCATCTTTGTCTTTGTCGGTAAAATTATAAAAATATTTTCTTTTTTCCTCAATATAACAATAAAGGATTTTTAGACATGTTTGATGATATTTTAGGTTATCTTGATCTTCAAATATTTTCCAAAGCTTTTCAAACAATTTTCCATTTGTTAATTCCTCAAATTTTTTAATTAGAAAATAGCTTTGGTGTGGATTCTTATCAGGTTCATGCCAATCGTACATCAAAATGCTAAAAAGATTTTCAACTTTGAAATCTGTTGAATCTTCAAACTTAATCAAAATATCTTTATTTGCTGCCTTTTCCCAAAATGTTTCGTCTTCCATATGCCTTAATATCAAACTAACGCATGCAGATTTATCTGTAGAAAGATTTATCTTTTCTTCTTTTACGAAAATGTTGGATAAATTAATATCTGGTGTACGAGAACACAAAGAGCTGATTTTTTTAAATATTAAGCATCTTTCGAGAGCTTTTTGATACTTAATGTACTCATCACTACTATTTTCTAGCAATGCAGATGATTCTGATACACTTGTTTGACCATTACTAGTAGAAACAACTTCTTTAAGTTCCACATCATTGTTCTCTTGAGATGCTGCATTCTGGATTTAAAATTGCATAATAAATAAATTTAATTTAGTTCTTAAATCTTAACCAAAAACTAATTAGAAATTTGAAATTATTTCAAAGAATTTTAGATCATTTTCATCATGATAACATAGTTATACATAAGGCCGCAAATACTATCTTTTCGTAAAATTTTGACATACTCAAGATAGCACGTACACATATAAAAAGTTTTAAAAATAATTTTATGAATCATCGTGAACAATAAAAGCTAAAATTCTTCTAAATATTAGAGAAGAGAAAATCTTTATTCTTTAAAGTTTATTGTTAAGCTTGTTTACAATAAAATGAGTAAAACTATGCAAAATTGCTTTTAAAAACTCTAACATACCCCATTCATTTTTTTTTTAATTTTAAAAATAGATCAAAAAATATTATCACTGAAATTACCAAACTACACAACGTTCACACAAAGACTGAATAAAAAATATTTAAACATAGTGAAATCTTAAAGTAAATATTCTCTTGTGTTTGTTTTCTAAGTGTGTAGATCTTTAAGTTACGTTGCTACACATGCCGAAATTTTTTTGTTTATCAATCTTTATTCGCGGGAGAATTCTTGCAAATACATTGTAATTTTTGCTGAGCGTGATTGCGTGTTTTTTTTTTTTTTTGATCATGAACACATTTTTATTTTTCTCTCAAGAGCATTTCTGTTTTTCTTCTCACATGTGAGAAAAAGCAATAAGCCGGTATGATAATTTTATACTGAAACACTTGATTGTATTTTGTTTATACACGTGGCCGTTCTCTTTTGATTATGCATTCACATACTTTTTATTAGTGAGAAGAGAAATTAAGAAAAATGACATGTGAATTATAAACACATTTTGATGTCGTAGTAAAATACTTCTACTATCTGATAATAAGCATAAAATATCAATGCTATTATATTCACAAATATTAACTAGAAAAACGCTCTCAAATTTTACCTTAAGTGTAAAACCCGTAAAAATAATAAACAAAATTGTATTATTTTCATGATAAGGAGGGATAATAATTGATTTTAAATTCACATAAATGTAAATAATGAGGATTAGAAAATTTGAAAGAAATATCGAAAGAAAATCCATCGAACAATATTGAAGATTTTTAAAAAAATGTTTTGAATTTCAAATACTTGCAAAGTGTTTTGCTTGCAAACTAAATATGAAAAAAAAAAAAACTTAAATTGAGAGTAAAATTCTGAAAATTTTGTTCTCTTTTTGAATTAGTGATACAGTAAACATCTTCGTGTTCAGTTGTCGAAAAATAATCTGCATTAAAATATTTTAGAAAAGGTATGTGAATTTTTTTTAAAGGATAGCAATTAAGTATCGTAGTATTACAATTAGATATCAAAATTCCACAAAATAGTTTTATACGTTTTGAGTTTAGAATGTATGGACCTAAAACTTATTTTTTGTTTTTGAAACGTTTTATTGAAATAAAAAAAATTATATTTTTGTAAAAAACACGACTTACATAGAAAGCCACGAACTTCCACGCCACTTATTGATAGACATTTTAACTGACAGATTACAATATATATAATAAAATATATAATATAAATTGAAACTTTAATCCTGCTAACATCCTACTTCATTGCTCTTTTAAAAATATGTGAGCTACGCTCAACCTACTTTTCTTCGCTTCGTTCCGTTCGACTTTTATAGATTACAGGAATGTCGAACTCCACTTCGCTTCGCTTCGTTCCGTTCAACTTTTATAGATTACAGGAATGTCGAACTCCACTTCGCTTCGCTTCGTTTCGTTCGACTGTTATAGATTACAGGAGTGTCGAACTCCACTTCGCTTCGTTCCGTTCCGTTCGACTTTTATAGATTACAGGAATGTCGAACTCTACTTCGCTTCGCTTCGTTCCGTTCGACTTTTATAGATTACAGGAATGTCGAACTCCACTTCGCTTCGCTTCGTTCCGTTCGACTTTTATAGATTACAGGAATGTCGAACTCCACTTCGCTTCGCTTCGTTCCGTTCGACTTTTATAGATTACAGGAATGTCGAACTCCACTTCGCTTCGCTTCGTTCCGTTCGACTATTATAGATTACAGGAATGTCGAACTCCACTTCGCTTCGCTTCGTTCCGTTCGACTTTTATAGATTACAGGAATGTCGAACTCCACTTCGCTTCGCTTCGTTTCGTTCGACTATTATAGATTACAGGAATGTCGAACTCCACTTCGCTTCGCTTCGTTCCGTTCGACTTTTATAGATTACAGGAATGTCGAACTCCACTTCGCTTCGCTTCGTTTCGTTCGACTTTTATAGATTACAGGAATGTCGAACTCCACTTCGCTTCGCTTCGTTCCGTTCGACTTTTATAGATTACAGGAATGTCGAACTCCACTTCGCTTCGCTTCGTTCCGTTCGACTTTTATAGATTACAGGAATGTCGAACTCCACTTCGCTTCGCTTCGTTTCGTTCGACTATTATAGATTACAGGAATGTCGAACTCCACTTCGCTTCGCTTCGTTCCGTTCGACTTTTATAGATTACAGGAATGTCGAACTCCACTTCGCTTCGCTTCGTTTCGTTCGACTTTTATAGATTACAGGAATGTCGAACTCCACTTCGCTTCGCTTCGTTCCGTTCGACTTTTATAGATTACAGGAATGTCGAACTCCACTTCGCTTCGCTTCGTTCCGTTCGACTTTTATAGATTACAGGAATGTCGAACTCCACTTCGCTTCGCTTCGTTCCGTTCGACTTTTATAGATTACAGGAATGTCGAACTCCACTTCGCTTCGCTTCGTTCCGTTCAACTTTTATAGATTACAGGAATGTCGAACTCCACTTCGCTTCGCTTCGTTTCGTTCGACTTTTATAGATTACAGGAATGTCGAACTCCACTTCGCTTCGCTTCGTTCCGTTCGACTATTATAGATTACAGGAATGTCGAACTCCACTTCGCTTCGTTCCGTTCGACTTTTATAGATTACAGGAATTACAGGACTTTTATAGATTTCAGGGAAGTCAAACTTAACTTCGCTTTGGTTCACTCCGTTTAAACCTTTCAGTATTCTATTAAGTAAAATCTAATAATACATGAAATGAGATTTAATGAACATTCTTGATCATATAATGAGATCAAGTGAGAATTCATGATCATAAAATGAGATCCAGTGAGTATAATGATCATGAAATGAGATCCAGTGAGCATTAATTGTCTTCAAATGAGATCCAGTAATCGTTATTTATCATAAAATGAGATCCAGTTAGCATTGATGATCATAAAAGGAGATCCAGTGAGCATTTATGGTCATAAAGTGAGATCTTTTAAGCATTAATGATCTTAAAATGAGATTTAGTGAGCATTCATAGTCTTAAATTGAGATCCAGTGAGCATTCATGGTCATAAAGTGAGATCTTATAAGCATTAATGACCATAAAATGAGATCCAGTGAGCATTCATGATCATAAAATGAGATCCAGTGAGCATTCATGATCATAAAATGAGATCCAGTGAGCATTAATGATCATAAAATGAGATCCAGTGAGCATTTATGATCATAAAATGAGATCCAGTGAGCATTCATGATCATAAAATAATATTTAGTGAGCATTCATGATCATAAAATAAGATCCAGTGAGCATTCATGATCATAAAATGAGATCCAGCAACAATTTATTTCAAATAACTGAGATCCAGTAACATTTATGTCAAATAAATGAGATCCAGTAAACATTTTCTCTTTTTTGACTTAATTAAGCACGATCCAGTGACTTTTAAGTCTAACATTGTCTTTAAACTTCTACAAATGATTGTTTTCATACAAATTTTACGTTACGTAATTTTACGTAACGTAAAGTTTACGTAACGTATGAAAACGTAAACAAAATTTCTTAGATTTTTTGTCAATCTTTATGATCTTATGTTTAACTTTAATTTTATGATACTTATCATTACCAACAGTTAAAATCCTGGCCTGTATCAAAAATGGCGCAACTGTTGCAAAATTTGCAGTTTTTTGCATTTTTAGGTCACTTAATGGACATAAAGTCCAGATTTTTTTCAGCACAATTTTGTTTTTAGGTACGATCTATCGAATCAAATAGAAGAAATCCTTAAAAAATGCTTCCTTGAGAAATTTTCCATACAAAAGTATGGATTTTTAACGGTTTTTTGCGTCTAGTTCCAACACAACGGAAGTGACCGGAACTAAACATGCTTTAGGTGATAGATATTTAAATTACCAATCAAACGAGACCAAAAACGTCATGATTGGTGCTTCCAATTGCTCACAAAATCAAAAAAAGTGAAATTTTGAAACTTAAGTGAATACAATAACTTGCACGCTTTGCGTGGAAGTTAATAAGAAATTTTGCAATCAAAACCCGGTTTTTGCATAATGATCATAATTTCGGATGCAAAACTATTGATATAACTTAGTTAGAAATCTCCCAAGTCTTAGAATGAAGTCAAATATGCTAATTGAATTCATCAAATTTGATTATCATGACGTAGTTGCTGCGTCACCACGCCAAATACCAAAATGTGATAAATGATATAAAAACAGTTTGGCAAAAAACATAAAGCTATATTGTGCTGCTCGGGTGAAGGAGTTTTAATAGTTTTTAAGTTAAAAAACAGTTCCAAAATATGAGATAATTCAGTGATTCCCAAACTTTTAAAAATGTTACATAATTTGTATTATGAATGAAAATCAGTTTTTGGCTCAACGAGTAACATCCTCACTAATCAGTATAAAATTTTTGAGAAACACTGAGCTGAATCATTTTCATATTCACACCGTTTCACGTTGTGAATATATTGTTTTCGATACATTTGAAAAATCGTTTTTTTAGTTTTTTGGCGTCAAAACTCAAAATTTTCATAAACTGTTCGGTGTGAAAAGTTCGGCCTCAAAATTATCTATAAAATACAAAAAACCGCTTTGAAAATGGTTTTGATACCTCGGTGCACGACGCAAAATAGTGGTGGTGTGACTTTACCAGCAAGTTTGTTAATCGCACAACTCAATTACGAAAAAATAATTTTTTGTCAAAAATGTCTTAAAATGTGCGCATTATCACTCAAATGTGCTGCTAACATTTTGGTGCTGATTCATGTAGATAGATCTGAGAAACTAACGAAATAGTGTGTTTTTTGAGCATATTTTAGCCGATTATTGCAAAATACATTTAAAAAATTTCACACAAATTGAAAATTGAACTTTTTTGATCAGAATCAATAAAACAAGAAGTTTTGTTGAGAAAAAATACAAAAAAACTTTTTTAGTCACCAGTACACCCCCTACAATATAAAATTTTCAAAAAAATCGTATGGCTCACTGTATGGATGGATTTTTGTAAACTTTTTTGTATTTGATCAATAAGTTCAATAACTTTTATGGAAAAATAACAAAAATATTTTTAAATTAATTTTAGTTGGTTAAAAAGTCGAAAAAGTTCAAAAAATCGGCATTTTTGGGACGTTTCACCCTCCTGTACTTACAGTTCAGTCTTAAAAATTCCAGAAACTTGTGATTATTGTAGCTAATAAATAGACTTAAAAGACGTACACACATTGTCATATTCAAAAACATCAATTAGTGCTTCAAAATTGAGTCCAAATGTGAAAATTTTCGATTTTTTTAGTAACCTTAATCTATAATCTTATGCAAAGCGAAGCTTTGCTGACCCGATTGAGCCTTAATCTTCAATCTTATGCAAAGCGAAGCTTTGCTGACCCGATTGAGACTTAATCTTCAATTTTATGCAAAGCGAAGCTTTGCTGACCCGATTGAGCCTTAATCTTCAATCTTATGCAAAGCGAAGCTTTGCTGACCCGATGAAGACTTAATCTAAAATCTTATGCAAAGCGAAGCTTTGCTGACCCGATTGAGCCTTAATTTTCAATCTTATGCAAAGCGAAGCTTTGCTGACCCGATGAAGACTTAATCATCAATCTTATGCAAAGCGAAGCTTTGCTGACCCGATTGAGCCTTAATCTTCAATCTTATGCAAAGCGAAGCTTTGCTGACCCGATGAAGACTTAATCTTTAATCTTATGCAAAGCGAAGCTTTGCTGACCCGATGGAATCCTAATCTTCAAACTAATGCAAAGCGAAGCTTTGCTGACCCGATTGAGCCTTAATCTTCAATCTTATGCAAAGCGAAGCTTTGCTGACCCGATTTTGGCTTAATCTTTAATCTTATGCAAAGCGAAGCTTTGCTGATCCTATAAAAAGATTTTTGGAACGGTGTGAATATGCACATGAAGCGTGATCCGCTTCATTACTAGTTTTTTTTTAAACCCTTACAACGCCCTTTTCTAGAATGAATAAGCTTTTCATAATCTAAATAATTTTCAGCTATAATTGCTGCATTAAACATTTTAATTTTTTACTTCATTCTCTTAGGAAATGTCGTACCATCAAGTGTCATTTTTGGATGCCAAGGATAAGCGAGCATCACTGAGATATGGACAACAGCAAGTTTCAATTAATATATCAAAAATCAAGAGAAGTGCAACTCTTCCAAATCCAAAAAGCAATCGTAATTTGCTTAAATATAAGCCTCAAAATAACGTATCAGATGTGTCAAAAAGCAGTGCTGAAATGTTTTTAAAGAAAACCAAATTGATGGAAAATAAGAAAAAGTTTGATGAGCAAAAGGGAAATGTTAGCGAGCTTATTCGTGATTTTATGTTTGATGAATATCAAAAAAATGGTAAAACTGTAATTGCGACATTTGGACGTACTATGAAAGATTCGGATGGTATAGAAGTTTATCGTATTCACATCGAATCATTCCAAGACTTATTTAGTATCATTGAAAACAACAATGCTAGTGAACATCATCAGATATGCATAAAAATAATATATTATTTCCTGGATGAATTTTTGGAAATCGAAGAAGAAATTGATCAATCTGACGTTCAAACTTTAATAGAAAGAGTCCTTAAAATGGTGAACTTAGAATGTAGAAATCAAATTTTAAAAGTTTTTGCGACTTTTTTGGAAAATACAAAAGATGAAGCTTACACAAAATTGAAAAATGATATCATTAACTGTGCAGTCTTTGACCCCGAATCTCCATCAAATTGTAAAATGTCTTACAAATCAATGATGATTCATTGTGATGAACTATTTTTTAAACTTGCATTTTTGCTCAAGGAAAATCTGATTATGGAGTTTAAAGTTGAATACAAGAAGCTTCTCAAAATTTGTCAAAATTATTTTGGAGAATATTGGACGTACGCAATTAGATTAAATTCTCAATTGCTTTATTTGATGACACATTCACAACAGTTAGTTGAAACTAGAGAATTCCTATTGCTCAATGAAGGTGGTGCTGAACTAAAATCTAAAATAACGTCAACTTTTAAGAGAATCACTGAATTTCAATCTGTTTACAAAATTTTAAGCAACAATGAACATCGTTTATCGGTGAGTGGAAAATTCATAAAAATTTAGTCTTTATTTTCTTCGTTCAGTACGTAGAGAGATTTTTTATAACCCCCCTCCCCCCTCCTTACGCCTTTTGTATGAAAAAGATATATTTTTTTTTCATTTAATTTATTACAAAATTCTAAACCTCCACCCCCCTCCACCCCACTTAAAAACTAGAATGTACTAAATGATGAATGAACACCCTATTAAAATCTTTTTTTTTTTATTCTATAGGCAGATCTTGAAAGAATTGTTAACAAAAAATATTCCAAATCTAAGGAAAATGAGGCTCATGAAGAGTTTATTTTTAATACTGATGAATTTATTGAAAAATTTCAAAACAAACCAATAATAAGGAAGCTTTTATTTGGAAGAAAAGATGTCAAAAGTTGCAGTCTATTTGAAGAAATTCTTTCAAATTGTTTATTTTCTGAAGAAAACTTAGATGGTGAATTTGATGACATTTTGAGTTACATCTGGCATGAATTTAGATTGTGGGAAGTACCCGAGATAATGACAATGGTAAGTTCACAATTAAAGAATTTAGAAAAAATCTAAACTAAAATTTTATTCCCCAGAAAAATCCATTTGGTAAAACTCTAATTGAGTACGTTCTGGAAACTGAAAATGACGCATATATCATATCATTTTTAATGATAAAAATCCCTAAAAATTATGAGCACATTCATCAACCACTACATTACATGATGCTCAAAAATTCACTTTTCTGTGATTACAAAATTCAAACTAGCTCAAATCTCAATCCTAATGATAGCAATGTGAAATGTTTCATCGAGTATCATTTGAAACTTATTGATAAGAACATGAAGCATGACTATGATAATACTCAAAATTTGCTATACCTTTTTGAAGAAATGTGTCAATACCGTCCAGAAGAAATGGGTGAAAATCAATTTTTCGTGGATCTTTTCAAAGAAATTCTTTCGGAAAAGCCAGAAAAATTTGATGGAGAGCACGAATTAAAATTACCAAGGAAGCACTTTTGGATAGGATTAATGATGATTTATTGGAATTATTTTGTTGAGTTTGAAGCTATCAATGATGATGGAGGTTCGAATAATTCTCAAAAATATTTTATTATTCTACGTAGTGTAGCAAAACCAGACAAAATTATATTAAAGCTTGAAGGATTTTACATTCCATTTTTAAGTATTTTATCACTTATAATAATTAAAGAAGAAGATAAATTCATAGAAGAATTCCCAAAAGAAATCATAACCATGGAAAAATCATATCGACAAATTTATGAACTCGAAAATAATTACGATGCAAGGCATCAAAAGGAAGACGACACAGAAATATTCAATTTTTATGAAAAATACTCTTCAAACTTCTCGTTCATCCTTCTTTATGCTGCCATCAAAACCAATCAACGTAATATTATAAAGAAGGTCTTTGAGTTCAACAACTTTCTCATCAGCATTCCAGAATTTCCAGCAAATATGAAAGTTGAAGAAATCCATCACTTTACAATGTTATTATTCTTAGAAAATAAATATGAATTAGGCAGAGGAGATCTTCCAAAAAATTGGATTCCGCAAAAAGTTATGAAAAAATTCCTCGACTCACGCATAACATCCATGGATAATCACTATAAAGTTGACTGTCAATTTATGCTGCCTTACTACAATCATGATGCAAAAAATGAAGAAACAAATGAAAATGATTTAATCATGAATGAGGATTACGATACCATGAAATATATTATTGAGGACAATAATTTGAGTCCATTAGTGACACATCCTGTAATGGAAATGATCATCAAAACTAAGCTACAAAAATACGATCGCATTTTGTCATGGAATTTATTTTTATTTGTAGCTACATATCTACTGCCGACTATTGCTTTGGTTTATTTGTTTCATCGAAATAATGATGCTCCTGAAGATGACGAAACCAAAAATGTTGCCAATGTTAATGGAAGTTTTATTGAAAATGTGACCAAAAATTCTACAAACTCGGCTTCAAAAGAAGATTCTTTAAACAACGAATCTTTTCTAAACCAGAATATTTGGTGCATTGCCGGTCTCGTCTTTGTGAGATTAACTTTCCTGGTACCACGCGAAATCATGCAATTTTTATACATAGATCATGGCATCAAAAAGTATTTCAAGAAAATCTCAAATTGGATTGAATGTGGGCTGATTGTATTGCCATTAATTCTTCTTGGAGTTGCTACGCAATACATCAATGACAAAGATTCACTAAAATTTTTTGTTTTAGTCGTAATAGAAGCTCTGAATGTCCTTTTAATGATTATTGCTACTGTGTCACTTTATCCAGCAATTAAATTCTCAATTTATATGAAATGCTTGCAGACAGTATTCAGCACTTATTTAATGACATTCTTTTTGTTTCTTCCGCTATTCTTTGGATGTGTTGCAATGGCATTTATATTGTTTGATAAGCATCTAGGTGGACAAATTGAAGATTTTCATGATTTGGGAAATGCATCGACAAAGTACATCATCATGTATTCTGGAGAAATTGCAATTGAACCGAAGAGTATTTCTGGGATCGTTCAGATTATTGCTATTACTATAATGATTATTCTTATCATTAACAAGGCAAATTTGATTCTATCAGTTGTCGTTAATGATGTTCAAAAAGTAATGGAACAGTCTAAGGAGTTCACGATGAGATTATATGCGAGAAAGTATGTGGAATTTGCTGAAAAAATTCGAATATTTTATGCTGTTAAAATTGAGTAAGTCAACAAAAAATTTTAAATTTTAATTCAAATTAATATAATTTTTTTATTCATGAATATAATAGAAATAATCAAAATCTGAATGCGATCACGAGGTACATGTATGAGTTTGTGAAACTAGCAACCAGAAAATATCCAGACATACACCAACTGCATACGTTATATGTTGAAAAGAAATCTGGTATTGTTTATGTTGTAGACGGAACACCACTCTTTGATTCAAGTTTCTTCTGTCGTAAATCATTTAGACAGAGCGATTGGTGGATTGTTAAGAAATATGTGGAATATTGGGATAGATTTTTCTCTAATTTAACTCTTGATCAGGAGACAATGGATGTTATTAAGGAGATTATTGAAGAAAGAAATGAAGTAATGTCAAATCGTATCGAAAATGTTTTGAAGAATATTGATGGTCAGATATCGAAGGATTTAAATGAAATGAAATGGAATTTTGACGGAAAAGAATTAATTATCACTCTATCATCTACTAAACAAATTAAAAATTAATTTTTTAAGGAAGAGATGGTCATTGGTGTGCCACGAGTGAGGTTGAGGTTGAGTGAGGTTATAGTTAAGACTTACACAAAATGTGCCGCAATGCATATTTATTATTTGTTATCATTTCTGACTAGTTAGATTTGCTTTTACATGTAAACTTTTTAGAATATCGTAAAAAAATTCTTCTTGAATTTTAAACTTAATCAAGAAACATTCCTGTAATTGTCCTGTAAAAATATTGCAATCATGTTCAACAAATTAGATTTATTTTTTTTTTCAATTTTTTGTTAAAGAAATGCATTCCATGTCTCCATTTTTTACATACAATTACAATTCCTCGCAATATTATAAAAGACGCAAATTTGTTCAGTTTCCCGAGCAGCACAATGCAAAAAAGACCATTATGGATCCCTAAAAATGATCCCACTAGAGTTACCGTTACTTGTTATTCCCAAATGGAATCCGCACCCACCTTGTTTCCGAATAATAAGGCCTAAATGAATTAATTAATAAAATTAACTCTGGTGGATTTTTAAGAATCAGCAATGGATTTTTTTACATTTATGTCGATCGTAAAATTCGTAATGCTTGGAGAGGGGAGAAGGGGGTCCAATTGTTACGATCAGGGGGGTGGGGTAAAAAATGGTCAATTTTAGCGTTACGAATTTTGCGAATGACCCCTTTGTGCTGCTCGGGATTTAAAGATTTAAAAAGGGGAATAACATGCTTTATCATTTTTTTAATGTATAAATTTTTTTCGCAACATATATCAAATTAAATAAATAAATGCTTAAAAAAATATGACGAACTTTTCTTGGTGATTTTCAGTTAATCAAATGAGTAGAGTTTAGAACTTATCTTAAAAAATAATGTTTTAATGCAACTAAAATAACGATTCAGTCGTTGTGATGAGTTCAAGTGAATAAGTATTAAAAAATTGTGAAAAAAATTATTAGCTTCCGCGCAAGCTCGGAAGCTGTTTTAGTACACTTTGAAAATTTTGTCACCTAACCTACAGCCTCCCTTTCAGGTCGAGGGTTAATGGTTTATATCTCAAAATTTAGGTATTTTGGTCTAGTAGGGGGGAAATTTAGGCGGAATCCGCGAAGTTTTATTTTACACCCGTGGTGCCACCTACAAGGTTTCCATACAAAACCTATAGAAAACTCATTTTTGCTATAACTTTTTTTAACAGCACTAAAACGAAAAAATTCTGGTACTTTAAATGTTCCAAATATTTTTTAAAATTTTTTGGTACAAAAATCTAAATTTCAAAACCTCATCCTGAACCAGCAGAACATGCATATGGTTATTTAAAAATGGATTAACTTTGTGGTTGGTCTGGTGGTCATGAGTGTAGGAGATTTGGAATGAAATATTTTTTATAAAATAGCCCTTAAAATTACCTTTCCAACGATACCAAACATGACCCAATTTGGTTAAACTGTGAGTCAGGAAAATTAGTTGAAAGTTTAAATCCTTCGGATTTATTTTAATCCTTCCCTATTAGTTACACTTTTGAAAAAGGATTAAAATTTGTCACCTAACCTACAGCTCACAGGTCCATATTAAACATAATGAATTATACATCATTGGAAAGCTACGGAGGTCTAGTAGGGGGGAAATTTAGGCGGAACTCGTGAAACTTCTTTGTTTACGAGAAATAGCATAAAATGTGTTTAATCCAACTGGCTTAAATTTAAATCCATCGGATTTAACATAAAACCCCCTCATTCTAAATTTTTTCAAAACTTTTTTCTATGAATGATATATCAAAATAAAGGTAAAAAATAGCAGAATTTTATGAAATAAACAGTTTTTCAAAAAAATTGAAATTTTAGGCGAATTGAGCCATCTAAGAGTTAATCCCGACTCAATTTTAATCCATGTGTGAGGATTAAAATTTCGAAATTTAACGAATTTTACTTTTTTCACTCGAAATTTTTACAAAATGGTTAGAAATGACTAAAAATAGCTAAATAATGCTAAAATTGAAGAAAAAAAAATATTTTAAGCTTTGATTGGTAGCAGTTGGATTTAATCAAGATTTTAATAAATCAGCTTTATTAAATTTAATCCAACTCGATTAATTTCAGATTTTTGGTTAAGAATTGATCATTTTTGGCATATTTTGACATATTGTAATGTTTTTTGGACATTTTTGGACAAATCGAGCTTGATTTAGTGGTTTAAGCGTTCAAATTAAATTTAATCCGAGTAGTTGGTTTAAAAAATTTACAATGAAATTAAAGTCTCAGATTTTATTGACTCAACTCCAATTTTTTCTAAAATTATTAAATATGAACAAAAATTGCAAAAAACAGTCATATTTTAGGAAAACATAATTTTTCTGAATTTCATCGTCAGTTTAGGTACTTAATCCAGATTTAATACTTCTATAAAATTTCAATCTTATGCAAAGCGAAGTTTTTCTGACCCGATGGAATCCTAATCTTCAAACTTATGCAAAGCGAAGCTTTGCTGACCCGATGGAATCCTAATCTTCAAACTTATGCAAAGCGAAGCTTTGCTGACCCGATTGAGTCCTAATCTTCAATCTTATGCAAAGCGAAGCTTTGCTGACCCGATTGAGTCCTAATCTTCAATCTTATGCAAAGCGAAGCTTTGCTGACCCGATTGAGTCCTAATCTTCAATCTTATGCAAAGCGAAGCTTTGCTGACCCGATGGAATCCTAATCTTCAAACTTATGCAAAGCGAAGCTTTGCTGACCCGATGGAATCCTAATCTTCAAACTTATGCAAAGCGAAGCTTTGCTGACCCGATTGAGTCCTAATCTTCAATCTTATGCAAAGCGAAGCTTTGCTGACCCGATTGAGTCCTAATCTTCAATCTTATGCAAAGCGAAGCTTTGCTGACCCGATTGAGTCCTAATCTTCAATCTTATGCAAAGCGAAGCTTTGCTGACCCGATGGAATCCTAATCTTCAAACTTATGCAAAGCGAAGCTTTGCTGACCCGATGGAATCCTAATCTTCAAACTTATGCAAAGCGAAGCTTTGCTGACCCGATTGAGTCCTAATCTTCAAACTAATGCAAAGCGAAGCTTTGCTGACCCGATGGAATCCTAAACTTCAAACTAATGCAAAGCGAAGCTTTGCTGACCCGATCGAATCCTAATCTTCAAACTAATGCAAAGCGAAGCTTTGCTGACCCGATGGAATCCTAATCTTCAATCTTATGCAAAGCGAAGCTTTGCTGACCCGATCGAATCCTAATCTTCAAACTTATGCAAAGCGAAGCTTTGCTGACCCGATTGAGTCCTAATCTTCAAACTAATGCAAAGCGAAGCTTTGCTGACCCGATGGAATCCTAAACTTCAAACTAATGCAAAGCGAAGCTTTGCTGACCCGATCGAATCCTAATCTTCAAACTAATGCAAAGCGAAGCTTTGCTGACCCGATGGAATCCTAATCTTCAATCTTATGCAAAGCGAAGCTTTGCTGACCCGATGGAGTCCTAATCTTCAAACTTATGCAAAGCGAAGCTTTGCTGACCCGATGGAATCCTAATCTTCAAACTAATGCAAAGCGAAGCTTTGCTGACCCGATGGAATCCTAACCTTCAAACTTATGCAAAGCGAAGCTTTGCTGACCCGATGGAATCCTAATCTTCAAACTTATGCAAAGCGAAGCTTTGCTGACCCGATTGAGTCCTAATCTTCAATCTTATGCAAAGCGAAGCTTTGCTGACCCGATTGAGTCCTAATCTTCAATCTTATGCAAAGCGAAGCTTTGCTGACCCGATTGAGTCCTAATCTTCAATCTTATGCAAAGCGAAGCTTTGCTGACCCGATGGAATCCTAATCTTCAAACTTATGCAAAGCGAAGCTTTGCTGACCCGATGGAATCCTAATCTTCAAACTTATGCAAAGCGAAGCTTTGCTGACCCGATTGAGTCCTAATCTTCAAACTAATGCAAAGCGAAGCTTTGCTGACCCGATGGAATCCTAAACTTCAAACTAATGCAAAGCGAAGCTTTGCTGACCCGATCGAATCCTAATCTTCAAACTAATGCAAAGCGAAGCTTTGCTGACCCGATGGAATCCTAATCTTCAATCTTATGCAAAGCGAAGCTTTGCTGACCCGATCGAATCCTAATCTTCAAACTTATGCAAAGCGAAGCTTTGCTGACCCGATTGAGTCCTAATCTTCAAACTAATGCAAAGCGAAGCTTTGCTGACCCGATGGAATCCTAATCTTCAATCTTATGCAAAGCGAAGCTTTGCTGACCCGATGGAATCCTAATCTTCAATCTTATGCAAAGCGAAGCTTTGCTGACCCGATGGAATCCTAATCTTCAATCTTATGCAAAGCGAAGCTTTGCTGACCCGATGGAATCCTAATCTTCAAACTTATGCAAAGCGAAGCTTTGCTGACCCGATCGAATCCTAATCTTCAAACTAATGCAAAGCGAAGCTTTGCTGACCTGATGGAATCCTAATCTTCAAACTAATGCAAAGCGAAGCTTTGCTGACCCGATGGAATCCTAAACTTCAAACTAATGCAAAGCGAAGCTTTGCTGACCCGATGGAATCCTAATCTTCAATCTTATGCAAAGCGAAGCTTTGCTGACCCGATGGAATCCTAATCTTCAATCTTATGCAAAGCGAAGCTTTGCTGACCCGATGGAATCCTAATCTTCAAACTTATGCAAAGCGAAGCTTTGCTGACCCGATGGAATCCTAATCTTCAAACTAATGCAAAGCGAAGCTTTGCTGACCCGATAGTCGAACGCGGAAGCTATTGACTTTCTACGTAAGTCGTGTTTTTTTTTCTGTTTCTTCTTTTTGATAATGTGAAAGCAATTTTCTTAGATTTTCTGATTAGTAAAATTCAAAGTAGATATTTTTTGTAAAGAAATTAATAAGGAAAATTGTTATGAGATTAATTTTACAAGTCTGTTTTTTTTTTTTTGTATTTTTAAAGCAGTGAAATAAATACTACGTAAGTAATAAATCCAATACACGAAAAAATAATTCTTGTGTAAAAAATTAAGAAAAAGTATGGATAGTGAAGAAGATAAAAAATCCCTTTTAGCTGCAAAAAAATCTGATAAATTCGCAAGTGTAGTAGAGCATCATGCACGTAAGTTGTCTGAAAATTAAATAAAATTGATAAAAATCCGCTAAAAAATACTCTTTCACATTCATACTCATCTCAAATTTTTTTCATTAAAATTACAATTAACAGCACCAAATATAACCATACACGTGGATAACAATGGAATAAATACTTCCAAAAACTATTCATATTATAAGGAACTTTTGAATAAAAGATCAATTAAAAAAATCTTTAAAAAACCAAAACAAGGAAATCTCACAGCATTTGAGGAAATTCTAACATCCAATGAAGACAATTCAGCAGTCATCAGTTTAATTTTGAGGAAATTTGAGGACGAAAATTTCTGGACAAATGAAATCCTTGGCAAAGTCATGAATCATTATGTCAGCAATCAAGCCACAAACGATAAAAACTTATTCAGCATTTTGATGTATGACTGGCACGAATGGGACAAAAATATATCACGAAAGTACTTCCTGTTTGAAAAGTTCGAAACATTTAAAAAATTGACACTTGGCCGGGCGACATTATTTGAAAAGATATTTGATATTGTCGCGGACGAAACAAAGAAAGAATATCATCAAATTTGTGTAAAAATCATTTATTTTTACTTCCATGAAATTATGGAATGCGCATCAAAAAATGGAGACATGCAAGATATCGTCATCAAGGCTTTACAAATGCCTGACAATGAGTATAAAAATGATATTTTAAAAATACTGTTGGCGCACGTTATCAACATAAATGTGGATGAATATCAAAATCTCAAAGCTTCAATACTCACTGCTGTAAATTATGAAACTGAAAATTATCATTCAAGCCTTAAATCATCGTACAAGTCGATGACAAAATGTTGCGATAAAAAATTTTTTGAGCTTATGTTTTTGCTCAAAGAGAATTCATTGTTGCAGTTTAAAGTTGAATATTTGGAATTTATTGCTATGTATAAGAAATATTTTGGAGAATATTGGACAGTAGCAATGAGACTACAGAATCAAATCTTATTTCTGTTGACGAAATATCACAAATTGATTGACATAAAAGAATTTCTGTTTATTGAATCAGCTGATCCAGAAATTAAGTCATTCACAACATATTTTCAGAAAGTTGCAGAATTTCAAGCGTTGTTTAATGAGCCACTAGATGCTAAGAATGAAAAGCTATTTGTAAGTTGCTTGTAGCGATGGTTAAGATTTATTTGAAAAGATTTTTTTTTGATTCCACAGACTAAACTTTTGAACTTCATGAATGAAGAATTCGTTACTGGTGCCGTAAATCTTGAAGGCTTCAAAAAATTATTCCAGAACACTCCACAAATCAGACGATTGTTTTTTGGAAGGAAACAATTTGAAGGAAAAAGCTTTTTTGAGCAAATTCTTTCAACAATCCAGTTCAATGATTTTGAATTTAAGAATCGATTCCAACAGGTTCTTAATTATGTCTGGGATGAATTTTTGTTGAAGAATAAGCCTGAAATTTTGACATTGGTAAGGGATCATCTACTTATGATGTCCATTAAAATTTTGGCCACACAGCTTAAGGCTAAGCTACTCCCTAAAAATTGGGCGTCATAAGTGAGCGACACCTAAGCTCTAACTTTACTTTAACATATCCAAAAATTTTTTTTGTGTAACTGAAATTTATTTTTCCTTTTAGAAAAACTATCAAGGAAAGCGTCTAATTGACCACGTCCTCAACACAACATGTGACTCTCTGTTCACTGCATTCTTATCTACAGGCAAACCCAACTATTTTGAAGAGAGACGAGAATCTGCACTCTTTATGATCCTCAAAAATTCACTTTATTACGACTATAAAACTGATGAAAATGACAAATGTTTGGTGGAATTTCATATGAAATTAATTGACAAGAACATAGGAGATGACCACAAGAATCTAAAGAATTTGCTATATTTATTTGAAGAAATTAGTCAATATAATCCAGAACAAACCATGAACAACACATTTGCTGAAAACTTGTTAGCAAAAATTACAGTTCAAATATCTGAAACATTCAATGAACTTAAGTTACCAAGGAAGCATTTTTTGCTGGGCTTTATCATGCTGTACTTTAATTACTTCATGGAATTTCAAGAAATTCAAAATAATGCAAGTGCTGGATCCAGTAAAGTCGTTGCAAAAAAGTTTAGAATCTCCATTCGAAGCTCGGCAAAAATGGAAAATGAAATTTTAAATTGTGAGACAAGTTTCATTCCATTCCTTAAAATTTTGTCCTTAATCGTCACTAAAAATGAACATGAAGTACTCAATGTCTTTTCACATGAAATTGTTGCAATGGAAAAACTGTACAAAGAGATTTATCAAGTTCCTAATATTTATGATAGCTTCTATGAAAATCTCGAATGTCACTACGAAAAATATCCATCAAGCTTCTGCTTCATTCTTCTTTATGCTGCAATTAAGACAAATCAAAAAAACATTGTCAAGAAAATTTTTGAGTACAACAACTTTTTGATCAACATACCAGAATTCCCAGCAAATATGATTGCCAGTGAGATCCACAACTACACAGCATTGAAATTTTTAGAAAAGAAGTATGAACTAGCATGTGGAGATCTTCCAAGAAAATGGATAACAAGTGAAGTCTTTGAAAAGTTTCTTGATTCAAGAATTTCATACCAAAATGGATTTTATAAAATTGACTGTAATT
The DNA here is from genome assembly GCA_026123125.1 of Chironomus striatipennis. Classification (NCBI taxonomy): domain Eukaryota; kingdom Metazoa; phylum Arthropoda; class Insecta; order Diptera; family Chironomidae; genus Chironomus; species Chironomus striatipennis. Next base: position 34,247,607 of record CM047392.1, on the reverse strand, counting down.
TTATGGTTCCATACAGCAAACAAGACTCAAAACTAACTGACCTAACTGACGAAAAAATTATGAATGAAGATTACGACACGATGGAGTATATCCTTAATCATCAAGATTTGAAACATCTGATCACACATCCAGTCATGGAATTTATAATTCGTATCAAGTTGAAAAAATACAGTTGGATATTTATGTGGAATTTCATTCTGTTTATGATGACGTATGTGATTCCAACATCCTTATTAATTCATCACTTTCATACGGGTGGAAATAGCACAAACATCAGTTCTACTGAACATTCTAAAGTTGAAGAAAACTATGGCATGGATATACATGAATTTATTTACGATGTGATTTGCAAACATTTGACTTTTCAAATCTTATTATTCATTAGATTTCCACTAATTATCATTCGTGTCATATATACAAAAGGAGTATCTCGTTATGTTGAAATTGGATTATTAATTCTTACAATTTTTCATGTCATTCTTTCGTTACTTTATGAGTACAGACATGAATACTTCATCAAAGATGAAGAAGACTTGACGAAATTGAAGTTTATGGGATTAGTTATCACTGAAGTGCTCATATTACTTTTCATGATTATTACTATTGGACTATTTGACTTATTTCCACTCCTTAATTTTTCGATTTATATGAAATGCTTCAAACGAGTCTTGGCGACATATTTGAATGTTTTCCTTATTTTTTTGCCATTATTTATTGGCTGTACAACTTTAATGTTTATCATATTTGATAAGCATTTGGATGGTGAAGTTGATGACTTTAATACTTTTGGTATGGGATTTGTAAAGTACATAATGATGGTTTGCGGTGAAATTGACATTAAAATATCAGATTTGTCTGGATATATTCAAGGAATATCACTAAGTGTGGTTATCATTCTTGTGGTGACGCAAACTAATATGATCTTATCTTTGGTTATTGATGATGTTCGTGACATCATGATTCGTTCAAGGTTGCATACATTAACAGCGATTGCTCAAAGATATGTTGAACTAGCAAAAAATTATAGGAACTTTTATTACGAATACAAACAGTAAGTTACACACACATTTTTAAAAATGTATAACTTAAGTTATCATATAAAATTATTTAATTTACAGGTGCCAGTTAGGCAAAATGATACGATACAAATTGAGAAAAATATTAATTTCTAAGCATCCATATGTTCATCAATTGCAAATATTTTATATTGAAAAGAATTCTGGAAATATTTATGCTGATATAAATAAATCTGCTTATGAGTTTGATGTATCGGATAGTCAATGCGTTAAAATGATGCGAACAAATGTTATCCGTAGAAAGCTCGACAAATGGTGGGAAAACATTTCTGGAGATTTTATAATAAATGCTGAAATTCTTGAAAAAATTTCTAAAATAGAATCAAGAGCAAATTAATTAAGTGATTATATTATAATTTTTTTATTTTTATTTGTTCACAAAAAAAAAACAAATAAACCAAAAATATGATTTAAATTTAAAATTTCAATATAAAACAATTAGGTACCTAATCATTTTCTTTTTTTAATGGTTTTTATGCTTTGGAGTATAGAAAATACACTTTGGATAGATCAGCAACTGTTTTTGCTCATAAAATTTTTCACAAGAAAATATCATCATATTCGTCAAATCAATACACTTTATGTTGAAAAGAGAGCAGGAAATGTTCATATCGATGAAATAGACCACTATTTGAGGCAAGAATTTTATTTCACTGGATAATCTCTGGATAATCCTTATCCATGTATTATCTTTTTTAATTGAAATCCATTAATCCGTAATCATATTCACACTAAATTTTCAATTTGGGTGAATCTGTGGTCGGCAAATGGATCTTATTTTTAGTACTTTCTGATTTAGTACCATTTTAGTAGTCCTTATTTTTAGAACTAAAACCGTTAATAAATTTTGTAAACAAAAAATTAATTTGTTAATTTTTGTTGCAAATGCCATCACAAACTAGGAAATAACAGTGAAAATCATTAGATTAATGTATTTTAGATCTTTTGCATCAATTTGGTTCTTAATTTACTTTCTCATTTTGACAAAATTTCAATTATTTTTTAAAATATGACAATTGTGAACAAACATCCAGTGAGATCCAGTGAAATTAAGATCATTTTAAATTCAACTAAATATCCCATTGTTTGTTAAATTTGTTAATGTTACACTCTAGATTTTGCTTAAATATGTGAAATAAATGCAAAATAATATGTTTTTCTTAAGTTTGAAGTTAAATTTGGCAGAAAAAACTTTTGCTTCAACTAACGTATTTTTAAAAATCAAATTTTTTGGTAAAAATAAAACAAATTCAAATTCAAAAATTTATTATTTTAACGGCTTTTTCGAGCTCTTTGCCGACCACAGGGGTGAATATATTGCTTTTGGGTAAAACTGAAAACAACATTTTCAAACTTGCTGCTTCAGGATTGCAATTTTATTTCATACTGTCTTTGGTGGAAAATCTGTGCCTGAAAATACAAATCTAACAGTGAAAACCGCATCTCATTTGGTGCTTCCAGTCAAGAGAAATCGCAAAAAAACGCATTCTGTTATTTAGTTAGTTTGGGACGCTGAGGAAGACCATTTAATTAAGTTTTTAAGTTTTTGTTCTCTAATTGATTTCAAAAGAAATTCTACTGGTGGTGTGAATATACCCATGAAGCGTGATCCGCTTAATTACTAGTTTTTTTTTTTCAAAAATGAAATTTTCTAATTTTTCATGGAATTTTAAACGAGAAAAAATTTTGTGGATTATCCTCGGATCAAAAAAAGAGATAATCTTCGGATAGGATTATCCACCTTAGTGAAATAGACCGTTGGAGTTTAACCTTAAATTTAGTAATGTGAATTAAATTTTTATCTCTTTTCTAAATAGAATTATGACAAAACTTTGAATCATTTATAACATAAATATCTAAAGTACATTTAAATAATAAAATTTGATGGTAGAGTAACCAGTTGTGTTTTCATGCTTTGTCAATAAAGTTGTTTTAATTTAGTGAATTTTTTAATACTAAAATACATTAATTTTTTGCATTATGGAAATGAAACTTTCGGATTGTGACCGAATCAAGAGTCAAAATAAAATTACCGAGAATGCTGATAACTTTGATGGAGTTTCGATACAAATAAACGAAGAATATTCTTATTCGTTAGATCAGTTTGAAGATTTTCATAGGCATTTTGCATTTTTAGCTGAAAATGATGAAATTGAAAAGTTTTACTCAAAAATTGTATGTAATTGCGATGAAAAAAGCGAAAGTAGTTTTCTTACAACCAAAATGTGTGAATTTGATGATGAACGAGAAAAAAGTCAAACTTTACTTAAATTGAATATTTCTGCATTTAAACAACTTTTTGATATTCTAAATAGTAATCAAGCTATTGAATATCACCATGTGTGTCTAAAAATTATTTACTCATTCTTTAACGAAGCTAAAGATTGTGAATTTGAAAACTCTGTTGTGGAAAAATTGATTGATATGATCCTGACTATAAACGTTTTTGAGAATAAGCTTCAGCTTTTGAAAGTCTTCCTTATATTCTTTCAAAGCACTAGCAATGAAGATTTTATCAAGATGAAAGATAAAATTGAAAAAGAAATTCATCATGACGAGCATGATCATCCAGCAATTTGCAAAACTTCTTACCAAACATTAACAAACCATTGTGATGTGCACTTCTTTAGGCTGATTTTCATTCTTAAAGAGAACCTTATTAATAGCTTCAAGTCTAAATATAAGGAATTTATCAAAATGTATCAAAACTATTTTGGAGAATATTGGATCTATGAAATTAAGCAAAATGGACGACTTTTGTATTTTTTGGCAGAAATACAAGGTCTAGTTGATACCAAAGAATTTCTTTTAATAACCACCAAAGAGTCAGAACTAAAGCTCAGCATTGTTGAAAGTTTTTCATGTGTTTCCGAGTTTATGGCCGTTTTTGATAGATCTGATAGGAAAAAATACAAAACATTACTAGTAAGTAAAAGTTTCACTTAACTCCATTTTTTTATTTTACTTATAAACATATTTTTATTCTTCAGACATCCTTAACAGAATTTGTTGAAGACAAATTACTCAATTATATTGACAAAGAAAAAAACACGGTTTTTGCACAAGTTAATAAATTCAAAGATTTATTCAAAAATAAACCAAAAATAAGAAAACTTCTTTTTGGTAGAAAAGATTTACAGAGCAAAAGTTTATTTGAGAAAATCTTAACAAAACCTGAACTGAAGACACACAAATGGGATGATGATTTTAAATATGTTCATAAATATATTTGGAATGAATTTCAGCTTTGGGAGAAACCAGAATTATTGACGCTGGTAAGTGTGTAATAACTGTGCTGTTCGTAAAATTCGTAACGTTTAGGGAGGGGGGAGGGTTCTAAGATTTTTTTTAAGCTTAATAGCTTAATACAATTTTTCTCAAAATTTGATAAAAAAGAATTGTTATGAGGAGGCAGGGGCATAGCCAGAAATTTTTTAAGGGGGGTTGAAATTTTTTGTATGGAACGAAAAAATTAGGAGGGGGTGGTATTTTTTTCTCAAAAAACCCTAGCAAATTGAAGAAATTTTCAAAAAAAAGGGGAGTTAAAACCCCATAAACCCTCCCCCCCCTGACTACGCCCCCAAGAGGAGGCCGAAAATTATCCTTTCATATTCACACCAAATTTTCAATTTGGGTGAATATATTGCTTTTGAGTAAAACCGAAAACCACATTTTCTAACTTGCTGCTTCAGGATTTCAATTTTATCCCATACTGTCTATGGTGGAAAGTCTGTGCCTGAAAATACCAATCTAACAGTGAAAACCGCATCTTATTTGGTGCTTCCAGTCAAGAGAAATCGCAAAAAAACGCATTCTGTCATTTAGCAAGTTAGCAAGTTAGCAAGTTAGTTTCCGCGATAACTCAATTTTAACGAAACGTTAAGACTTCGGGTTTTTTGCATTTGATTAATATTGGCCCAAGGAAAACCGGTATAGTTTTTGGAGTCATGAGCTGCTTCCTGTGAGGCACAATGGACGAAAATGTGCCATTTTTGACCAAAATATGCAAAAAATTTTACATTTTCTTTAATATCTCAGACATAACTTAACCAAATGATTTGAAATTTTCGGTGTTAGATTAAGCATTATTTAAGGTATAATTCACACTATAATGACAAAAAAATTTTCATGCGCAATGTAACAAAAAAGTTGAAAAATCGAGGCTGTACTTTAGTTATAGTGCTAAATGCGCGCTGAACAGATGTAGGGTTTTAAAACGATTAATTATGAATGATGTAATCTATAATCAGTAGATAAAGTATAATTATTTTTTTTTCTCTAATTGAAATCAAAAGAAGTTCTACTGGTGGTGTGAATATACCCATGAAGCGTGATCCGCTTCATTACTAGTTTGGTGTTACGAATTTCACGATCGATCCCTAAATAACTGTGCAATGTGGTTAAATTTTTTAAATTTACTATAGCAAAATCCACATGGCAAGAGGCTTATCGACTATGTTTTGGAAACCGAGAATGACGCTTATTTTATCTCATTTTTAATGATCCCAGTCACTAAAGATTACGAAGTGATTCGTACGCCAAAATATTTTATGATGCTGAAAAACTCATTATATTTTGATCATACATCAAGCTTGATTCCGCAAAATATGAATGATTCCACTGAAAGTGTTTACTATGACGCTAATCTTTCTGATAATGATGGTAATATTAAATCAAGATGTCTCCTTGAATATCATTTGAGATTAATTGATGAAAATAATAGAAAGGATTATGATAATAACAAAAATTTACTATACTTACTGGAGGAAATGAGCCAATTTTGCCCAAATCTAATGGGGAAGGATCAATTTTTTGAAAAAATCTGCAAAAGAATTTTTAGTGAAGACCGTGAAGAATTTGATGGAGAAAATGAGTTAAAATTGCCAAGAAAGCATTTTTACATTGGATTAATGATGATTTATTGGAATTATTGTGTCGATACAAAACAAGATTGTCATAGTATCTTCAGAAGCTTATCGAGACCTGAAGACGTGATCGTCAAAGGTACAGAATCAATTCCATTCTTCGACCTTTTATCATTAATTTTGAATAAAAGAGAAAGCGAATTTATTCAAAATTTTTCGAGTGAATTTGATGAAATGGAGGCATCATACAAGCATGTCTACGGTCTGGCACAAAGCTACAATCGTCATAATGTTGATAATGAAGACATTTTTAATTATTATGAAAAATACTCTACCAACTTTTGCTTTATTTTACTTTATGCAGCCATAAAGACAAATCAGAAAGGTGTTATTAAGCAAATATTTGAGTATAATAACTTCCTAATTTGTTGTCCGGAATTTCCTGCAAATATGATTCCTGATGAAATTCATTACTACACAATGAAGATGTTCTTAGAAAGTAAGTACGAACTAGGCAGAGGAGAATTTCCTAGGAAATGGATACCAAAGAAAATTTTTAATGAATTTCTTGACTCACGAATCACATACAGCAATAATTTCTACAAAATTGACTGTAATTTTATGCTGCCATACTATAATCATGACATAAAATTGGATAAAATTGACGACGGAGTAGTGGTTAATGAAGATTCCGATACGTTAGAGTACATACTTAATGACTATGATTTGGCACCATTAGTGACACATCCAGTGATGGAAATGATTATAATGACTAAAATACAAAAGTATGATCGTATATTTTTCTGGAACTTAATCGGATTTATGTTATTGTATATTATTCCAACCACATGCGTCGTGTATTTGCTTCATAATTGTCAAGCTCCATTTGAAGACATTTTTCAAAATAAAACACAAAACTCTACGATTTTGGATGATAGAAATACAACAGACATAAAAAGTTCTAATTCGACAATTTCTGATAATAAAGCAGACGCATATTTGAGTAAATCCGATTTAGGTTGGATGATAGGACTTAATTTCGGAAGATTTTTATTCATTACAATAAGAGAGCTGATGCAAATGATTTATATTGACGATAATTTTAAAAATTACTTCAGAAAAATTTCGAATTGGTTGGAATGCTTCTTAATCCTATTTTCAATTTCTTCCTTAGTCTTTTGTATATTGGATATACTTTTTGGACTAACATGGATATTCTACTTTCTCGTTGGATTCGAAGCCTTCAATGTATTTTTGATGATTATAGTCACAACTTTTCTATATCCAACTTTAAAATTTTCGATTTACATGAAATGCTTTCAAACTGTTTTCGGGACTTATTTAATGATATTCTTCCTATTTCTACCATTATTTGTTGGCTGTGCTGCAATGGCATTCATTGTATTCGATAAAAATGTTGGTGGACAAATTGAACATTTTCATACTTTTGGAAATGCAACCATGAAATATGTTGTGATGTACTCTGGAGAAATGGATATTGAGATTAATAAGATATCAGGATTCCTACAAGCAGCAGCCGTGACAATGATCATCATACTTGTAATTAATAAAGCGAATCTAATTTTATCAATTGTTGTGGATGATGTCAAAAAGATAATGGACCAAGCAAAAGAATTTAGTCTTTCGCTCTATGCTGAAAAATATGTGGAGTTTGCCAAGAAAATTCGGATCTTTTACGCATGTGAAATTGAGTAAGTATTATTTATCTAAAAACTCTTGGCATATGTTTTCATATGTACTCATGCAAAATATTATGATTAGTAACATAATAATCATACATTTATATATTTTTTTAAATGATCTCATTTATTATTCATCAAAATTTTTAAATTCGTAATATAGGGGTTCCTCGATTTTAACAGATTCGATTTGAATAACCAAAAATTTTCCATACAAAACGTTTTGATTTAAAAGGAAAAATTTTAGAAAAAAACAGCTGTTCAAATCGAGGACCCCTTTATTTTATGAATCTAATGTTTTTTTAATTTGACCAGGTATGAAGAACCAAAATGGTCTAACGAAAAACTTTTCTGGTTGGTGAAATTTTTTACTAGGAAATATCCTCATATACATCAGATTAATACTCTATACGTGGATAAGAAAACTGGATTTGTTCATATAAATGAGAAGAGACCTCTTTTTGAAGCCAGTGTAATTTATCCTGGAAAATTAAGAAATAGTGACAATTTTATTGCAAAATCGATAACTGAGAATTGGGATAGAATGTTTTCACATTTGAAACTAGACGATAAAACCATGACAAAGATTCATCAGATTGTTGAAAAAGACGCAAACATAAATCACGAGAACTAAAGCCAGAGTTAGATTAAAATTAATACTCATATTTATAATATTTAGTCATACATATGAGGTCGTTCATAAATGACGTCCGAAATTAACGATCATTTTTCAAAAAACAACAATATAATTCTAATAAATTTCTCAGAATTCTATTGTTTTCGACCTCCTCTCTCCCCCTGGACGTCATTTATCAACGATTCCTATTTAGTTTAATGAAATTTAATAAAACTGTAATTTATTACTAGATTCAGTATTAGTTTATATTTGAAAGTCAACAGATGAAATCAAAAAGTAAAAAAATTAATGTAAGTATGAAAACTTATTTAAAAAAAAAATGATAATTATTACTAATAAAAAATATTCCAAAAATTTTAAAAGGCTATTCTTTAAAGTAAATTCAAGATAAAAATTTGTTATTATATGGTAGATAGCGCCATAGAATCAAAAATGTCACTATTCATTTATACTCAAATTTTTAATTAAATATTTCTAAACTTAAAAAATTTAAAATTAAGATGATTTTATTAAGACTAAGATGACTAAGATGACTATCCATTAAGTCATCATGAGATTTTTAGTATAATTATCTTTATCATTTTGTTTCATTGTTTTACGGTTTAAATTTTTACAATATAAAATTTACTATGTAAGTCACAATTTGTAGTAGAAATTTTCACACCAAATCAGATGTAGATTTTTTTGTTCAGGTGAGCATTATTGGCTAAGTTTACAATTGAAAAATTTAACTTTTCAGTTTTCAAAAGCAAATTTAAATTATAATAATAAACGGTAAAAAACTATATAAACTATATATATAAAGTTTCTATCGGGATTTTAATAAACTTTATATTTTTCATACTTAATAAATTTTAAGTTTTAAAAATTTCACCTTTTTAATTTAAAAAAAAAATCAATTTATCATAAATTATAGAATTTTTATATCTAATTATAAATTATTGAATATTTTTAAAACAATTGTTCAAATTTTAACTTTTTTAATTCAATTATTTTAGAGTAGTAATATTGTTCAAAAGCATAAAAAGAAAGCAATGGGATCAAATAAATGGTAAGTCAAATAATATTGAATAAAATTAAATATTTCTTATAAATTTTATTTTCAAATCTTATTTTTTTCAGCAATGATAGAAAACTCACTACAAATTGTCGTAAGTCACATTATTAAAATTTATATTTATTTCTATTTATTTATTTTTTTTTATCGATATCGTCTTGAAAATAGCAGTTTTGCTGCTGAAATATATTGACTTTTTGTTAATTTAAGTATAGAAAGTAAATTGTTTTTGTTCGGTATTCAATTCTTAACAACGTAAAATTGTGACTTTATATATTTCCAAAAAAATATTCATTTATTATTTTTATTTATTAATTTTTTTTTTAAATAATTTTTAAAACTTTAGGTTTTAATCCAAAAAAGTTGTGTGAAAAACATAATAACGCACTTCGTGAAGAATATGGATATAGAGTTGGAATACCTATTAATAGTTCAGCAACTCCAAATAATGCACGAGGTACAAGTAATATTTTAGATTATTTGAAAAAAAAGGTTAAACAATAAAAATAACAGTAAAAAATAAAATAAAAATGTATAATTAGTATAGACTAAATATTTACAATAAATAAATCAAATTAGATAAAAAACTACTAATCTAATTTTTAACTTTATTAAGTTATTAAAAAAAAATATTCGGAGATTCTAAAGTATTTAATTTGAAAATTGTCTTTTCTCATATTTTGTGTTTTTGATCATCATCATTCTCTCTTTTTTAATCTTATTCACATAATTACATCTCTCCAGAGAGAAATATTAGAAAAAAGAGAGAACAAATCCACCTCGACGCACAAAAGTGGTCTTTCTAGTAATAACATTATCATATTTATTTTCGTGTTTCATAGTTGGTAAAATTTTTAAAAATTTAAATTAAAGATTTTAATATCTAGTTTTTCTACTAAATTGAAGACTATCTTTAGAGTGTCAAAAACTAAAAGTGATAGTTGTAAAATTTATAAAATTTGTAGCTAATAAATCGGTGTAAATGCAAAATTAAAAATTATTTAACCTGAGAAACAAAAACAAATTACACAGTCGTACACTTTATTTATAGCGATTTAATATTCTATTGAGAAAAAAAAGATAAAAATATATCCACACAGGTTGTTGAACGTCTGTGTATAAGTGTTTACTCTTCACTCTTTCGCAACTCAAACTTACTTGCATCGATTGTGATTGATAAGGTTTAATTGATTAACCAAAAAATTTACAAAGCTTAATCAAGTCAAAGATATAAAAAATTACCAAAATCCAAAATGGAAAAAGTTGATTTAGAAGATCCATTTTTATACAAAATAAATCGTGACTATAATTATTACAAGAATAACATCAGCAAATGCAAAGATTTATTAGAAAGAAAAGGCGGAAATTTGACAAAATTTGAAAGAATTTCAATTTCCAAAGAAGACAATTCAGCAATCATCAGTTTAATTTTGAGACATTTTGAGAATGAAAAATTTTGGAAACAACAAAATCTTCAATTTATAATGCAATCGTTTGCAGCAGATGAACTCCACATTAAGAATTTTCTCAGTATTTTAATGTTTGATTGGCATGAAGAAAGTGGAAATTTGCTAAATAATTACAACTTTGCAGAAAAATTTGAGAATTTTAAGAAGATTTCGCATGAACACAAGTCATTATTTGAACATTTACTTCACACTTTGGGAAATGAAAAGTATAGAAGCTACACTCAAATTTATATCAAAATAATCTTTAACTATTTTGAAAGAGGTCATGAGTTGAAGCATATTGATTTTCAAAATTTTATAACTGCAACCTTTGAACTTCCTGATGATGAGTATAAGAATCAAATTTTAAAGATTTTATTAATGCATTTGACAAATACTAATGATAAAAATTTGGAAAATATCAAATTAAGAATTTTGAAACATTTTGAGGAAAAATATAAAAAACCAAAATCATTCTATGGATCAATATCAAACCTTTGTGATAAATATTTCTTTAAACTTGCATTTTACGTAAAAGAAAATTCAATTGCAAGCTTTAAAGTAGATTATAAAGAGTTTTTGAAGATTTATCGAAAATATTTTGGTGAATATTGGACTCATGCTGTTCAGGAAAATTGTCAATTACTTTACAATATTGCTAAAATGCAGAAATTAAAAGAAGTTGAAAATTTCTTGAAATTGGAAATTCCTAATTTGGAATTCAATCAAAAGTCAAATTTTGGAATAAATTCTGAATTTTTGACGATCTTTAATGAACCATTGGAGAAAGGCGATAAAAAATTTATGGTAAGTTTTAATTTTTTTAATTTCAATTTAAATTCTTAAAAATTCAATCAAATTTCCAAAATATACCTCCTATAACATTTTTTTTAAATTAAAAATAATCTCCAAATTTTTAAGAAATCATTATCAAGTTTTTTGGAAGAACCAGAAAGTCATCGACTCAGCATTAGAAAATTCAAAAGTATTTTCAAAAATACCCCAAAAATCAGAAGATTTATTTTTGGACGGGAAAAATGTGAGATCAACAGTATTTTTGAAGATATTTTGTATTGACTTGGCAGTTTACAAAATATTGAAGAACCAACAGAAATATTTAATCATATTTGGAATGAATTTAATTTAAATGAAAAGCCTGAAATTTTGACATTTGTGAGTATAAAATTTTAAAAAGTATTTTATGTTTGTTCACTTAGGAGTCGTTCATAAATGACATCTAAGGGGGGGTGGGGGCATTGAGGCTGAAAACAATAGAATTTCTTAGAATTCTATTGTTAATCTATGAAAAATCACCGTTAATTTCGGACATCATTTATGAACAACCCCTTATGACATCTATCAAAAATATAAATTTTTAGACCCTCTTTAAATCTTTATTTAAAAAATTTTATTATTTAAAACTATCACAAAGCCTCATGCTCCTCTAAAAATTGGACGTCATGCTCATGAGTGATTGATACATTCCATAAATTTTATGATTAAAAATGTGCAAATTAATTTAAATATTCCCAACAGAAAAATTATCTAGGAAAAAGGCTGATTGATTACATCTTAGATTCTGGAAATGACAATCTTCTGATAACTGTTTTAAACCCAGAACTATCAAACGAATCAAAGTTTCGAAGACCAAACCATTTGATGGTGCTTAAAAACTTATTACTTTGCGAGTCTACAGCTGATGAGAATGCTTTAATTGCATTTCAATTAAAGCTTATTAATACTGATAATGAAAACTATTGGAAGAATTTAAAAAATCTACTCTACTTCTTCGAAGAAGCCAGTCAGTATGACAACTTTGAGTACTTTGGCAATTCAACAATTAATTTAATTCGAGAATCAATATCAAATTCCGAAGATGATCAAGTTAAATTTTTGAAAAAGCATTTGATTTTTGGTTTGGTGATAATTTATTGGAACTGCCTAGAAAAGGACGACGATAATTCATTAACCTCAAATTTAAATGATTTTTCCATCTTCAAACTATTGAGTTTGATACTTACTGGACAAGAATCTGAATTTCTGAGTTTATTTCCTGAAGAATACATCAAAATTGAGCAAATTTACAAACGAGCAAAATTTGCAACTCAAAAGACAATAGAGGCAGCTTCTAAAGATATTGAGGAACTAGATTACCTAACGTACATTAGCTTTATTCTACTTTATGCAGCTATTAAGACAAATCAAACGAACATTTTGATCAAAATCTTTGAATTTAACAATTTTTCCAATATCAAAGTTGAATTTCCAGAAAATATGACAATATATCAGAACATCCAAGAATTAACAGTTCTAAAGTTTCTTGAAAAAGGTTACGAAATAAACCAGAACATTTTCCCCAAAACATGGATCACACAAAAAGTTCTTGACAAATTTTTCGATTCAAGAGTTTCTTCCGAAAATGGAACCTACAAAGTTGACTGTCAATTTATGCATCCATTTAGCAGAAACAAGAATCATCAAGATGATGAAGATGATGTCAATGATGTCGTTGAATATATTTTAAATGATAATGAATTGAAATCTTTGGTGACACATCCAGTAGTTGAAATAATTTTTAGAACCAAACTCAAGGAATATAGCTTCATGTTCTTCTGGAATTTCATACTTTTCATGCTGACATATTTGGTTCCAACAATGTTTCTGGCTTACGAGTATCATTCGGCAAATTCAAGCTACTCGAATAACACAATTGAAGTGGGCACTGAACCTGAAGACGACTCTCCAAGACTTGGATTAAATTATTCAAGGATTTATTTCTTAATTGCCATCAGACTTCCGTACATAACAATAAGAGAATACTTCCAATACTCAGTTTATTATGAACGAGTTTACTTCAAAAGGATGTCAAATTACTTCGAATGTGGATTGATTGTAGTCTCAGTGATTCAATTAATGCTGACATGTGCATATCAATATAGCGAAGTGTATGACTTTTTCATACTAGTTACAGTAGCTGAAGCTGTAAATGTCTTCTTGATGACAATTGCTTTTGGATATCTCTTTCCATTCTTAAATTTTCCAATCTACATGATCTGTTTTAAAAAAGTTTTGATGACTTATTTGAATATTTTTGTTGTTTTCTTGCCATTATTTATTGGTGGTGCTACATTGATCTACATCATTTTTGATAAGAATTTTGGCGGTCAAATTGAAGATTTTCATGATTTAGGAAATGTTTTTATGAAGTATATTATCATGTTTTCTGGTGAGATGGGAATTGATCCAAAAGAATTGATGGGATTTATGCAAGGAGCTGTCATAACTCTTGTCATAATATTCATTATTAATCAATCAAATCTCATTTTATCAATCGTTGTTAATGACATTCAAGGAGTTATGGAAGAGTCAAAGCAGTCTAATTTGGTATCTATTGGACGAAGATATGTTGAACTGGTTAGGAACAATATGAAGTTTGCAAATGTTGAAAAGAAGTAAGTATTAGATCTAAGGGACTGTTCACTTAGTAAGTTCGGTTTTTTAAGGGGGAGGGGAGTCAAGGAAAAAATTCATACAAAAACCGTAACAAGAGGAAGGGGGTCTAAAAAGACGTTTTCTTACTTAATTTACTAAGTGAACGGTCCCTAATTATAGGTAATTCAAAATTTTTAAAAACAATTTAATTTCATTTTTTTCACCAAACTTAGCTCAAAAGTGAAAACCAATAGGCATAAATTCATCAATAACTGTTTGAAATTTCTGGAATATTTTACATCCAAACTTGCTTATGGCTATCAATTGAAGTATATTTATATTGATAAAGAAACAGAAGAAGTTAATGTCAATTTTAACAAATTCATGAACGATGTAGAAATTCTCAAAAATCGATCCATTAAAAAGAAACGAAATAATGTATTTTTGAGAAAGATCATTGGATGGTGGAATCAGTTATCCGGTAATTACATTATAAATAATGAAATTAAAGATAAGGTTGAGAAAATTGTAAAGAATTATTAGTAACCAAAATCGACCTAATGTAATCCATTCATGTTCCTAAAGAGGGTCAATGTAATACATGAGGACAATTTTGGTTAAATGGGTGTTAAGTAAAATGTGTGATAAAAATTATTTTAAAAAACATAATTTTATTGAATTACCTAAATACCTAATAAAAAATTTGAAAAATAAATAATTTTTGTTTTTCAAAATAAGAGGTTTCGCCAAAATTTTACTAAATACGCACAGCGTGTAAATTGTTTGATTCTTTTCTGTTTAAAAATTTACACTTTAAACTTAACATTTTGTGCTTGTTTTGTGCTATGAAACACTCCAAATGTTTCTCTTAAAACACAGCAAATGTTTCTCACAGGACATAAAAATTTAGAATTCGTTATGTGCGGGTTGCATTATTGACATCTCTAGTTGCATACAAAAATAAAAAAATTAGAATTCAAAATTTTTAAGGACCTAATTTGATAATGAGTCGAAGTGACTCGGTGACGGAATGTTTTAGTACTTCGGTACCTAATTATTGCAATACCGACCCTGCAATCATGAAGACGACTTGCAGCTTCCATTTGAAGGCTAAAGGCTTTAATTCTATCAAAGAAGTGGTTCGGATTTTACTTTAAGATGTAGTGCTCAGGCATGAGCGATATGCTTATCACATATCCTTAAATTTAATGCCTGTGATAAATGATATTGAAACGTTGAAATCAACTCCCCAACACTTCTTGGAGGAGTAAAGGAAAATATTTATCTTATGTATTTAGTTGTTTCTGGAAGTTCTAGACCTAGAGCGAAATTTCACGTTTTTTCAAACTTAAATGATGATTATAATCTAAAATACATCCACTGACTTCTGCATTTATATAGATTAATACTAATCATAATATCTTCATTTTCTATTGATTATTTTTAAAAAAACCTGCAAAACCAATATTTTTTATTACACAAAAGGAAAAAATTCATCATTTAAAGGACATAACAAACGAAACAATAGAAAATAAAATTTTAATTCTGTTGAGGGAGAACAAAAGACAAATAGCACAAAACATCATGAATTTTTACCCCTTTCCTCTATTTCCATTTCTGACATTGAGACGATGAAAAAAATAAAAGAATGAGTGACTGTTAAGCTCCTGTTGTTGTTCATAATGTTGCACAGAATACGGTCACTCAATTAGGATTATTAATATCTTCCGGCCAGAGAACGAAAAAAAAAATGTATGTTCCTTTTATGCTGTTCTTCATAGTCCCCACACCGTGACATTTTTTTCTCCTTTTTCATGCGAACATTAAGTAATTAAAGACGAAAAGAGAAAAATTACTTAAGCCATGAAAGAAGTGAACCTTTTGGAGGGTCGACAGCAAGACAACAAAAAGAAGGAGAAGAACTACAAGGAAGAGATCATAATTTAAATTTTCTTCTCAGTTCAATGTGTACATTTCTCTTTATTTTAAGTGGTTGGTTTGGTGGAAGTAAGGAGTTGAACAAGTTCTAAAATTAAATGGATGAGATGTTTAGAGGTCTTTCGTTAAGCTCGTACTTAAAACTATCCAAAATTGTTACAATGAGGGTCAAAAATCAGCATTTTTGGCGATAGAAGTTTTAGGACGACCTTTTAAAGAGGTCGTACACTTAAGATTTTTGATTTTTTGGGGGGAGGGGGTCTGAAGCTGTGTGACACTTTTAAGAAATAAAATTTTTTTGAAAAAAGATTTTGTGTCACAGTGGAGGAGGGTCTAAAAATATATGTTTTTGATAGATGTCTTATGTGAACAGCCCCATAGGTTTTTTTTATCAAAAATCATTGAATAAAAATACCAGACAAACTTGCAACAATTTACTCTAACCAAACATTAAACAGTTTTTAAAAAATATTGTCGAGAAAAAGGTGACCCGCGGCGTCATTAAAAATGGTGTTTTCAAGGAACAGAACAGAAAAGAAAAGAAATGAATGAGGTTTTTAAATAAAAAGCATCACGATCCCTTTAAATTTATTCTAAACTGCTATAAAATACAAATGACCTCTCCATCCACATCCTCACTTTCCCTTTTTCATCTCGTTCCACCCCTCTCGCTTTGTTTGAAGTGTGCACAGAGAGAAGATGATTGTAGAAATAATGAGGAACAAAAAATTGAAATTAATTAGCTGTTAAATCATTAAAAAAAAGTTTGTCTGTTTTCCTTTTTTTGTCGTCCACAGTTAGTGCTTCTAATATCCATTTCTAAAAAAATGCTATGTGAATTTTTTTTTTTTTTTGCCTATTTTTCATAATCTTTTAACAAAACACAGGCCACATCGTACCAATGTTCTGTGAAAAATGAGATACACAGCAATTAAATTAGCGTACGGACGGTATTGCATGAGAATATTTAAATTAGTCCCTTCTGAACGTTGAGGACATTCTTTATTGTCCATGACTCTATTGTTTAGAATGGTATACTGCTTCTCCACATTGAGAGTAATTAATGGAAATGGAGAATTTCATTTGTTCCTTGAAATTCTAGACATTCGCTTTTTGACAGAAAAACGGAATGGAAATTTTTTTTAATAATTAAAATTATAGTCAGGAGAAATTAGCGTTGTCAAATTTTGACTTTTAAGGAGTCGTTCACTGATGATTTTCGATTTTTGGGGGAAGAGGTTTCTGAGGCTGTGCGACAGTTTAAACATAAGGATTTTTTTGTTTGAAGATTTTGTGACATGACAACAGTGGCGTTGCCGGGGGGGGGGGGGGGGGGGTGGGGGTGATAGGGTGAGGCAAATTTCTTTCATTTTCTAGGGTTTTTCGTAAAAATAAACGAAAAATCAACCCCTCTCTCCAAAAAAACCAAAAATTAAATTTTCACCCTCCCTCAGAATTCCTGGCTACGCCACTGCATTGGCAGTGACTGATATCCTTCTATGTGCTTAATAATTAATTTTCAATGCTGTACCATTCTTAAATGCAGTGTCTTCCAAACTTTTTTGGTAGTGATACATCGAAAGATAAGCAATCACAAAAGCTGTACTCGTCCTTTGGCTCATGGCATTTTCGGAAAAATTTGGCAACACATTAAAATGTCACGATACCGAGTATTTGAAATTCACTGCTTAAATGCAAATAATTCAAATTTTATGAAAAAAATTCTTTACTGGATCTTTGTGCAAGCAATTCATAACATCCAGTCAATACTAATGATTAATAAGAAGCATGTCTAGTTAGTCAAAACGCATTACAAACACTTATTAGGACACAACTTTTCAACTGAGAAAACAACTGCTATTTTCTTTATGGACATAACAAGTTATCCATAAGAAATAATCTTTTTATCTTCGGGATACTTCTTTTCGTCGCATCAATTAGAATCCAATTGTAATTTAAGTGGAAATTTTGTTATTCAATTGTATAAGATTTTTGTTTACTTTTTGTTGTTGCCGTGTAAATTTGTCATCTCGGAATTTATTTTGAATAAAATTGGTCGTCTTGGAAAACTATTTTGCTGAGAAAGAGTGTTGAATGTGAACTTTTGTCAGCTTGTCCATTTGCAACATGTTTAATGTTTGGGATTAAAATGATGTCTTAATAAATTTTAAACCTGATTTTTAACTTAAAAAATCAAAAATGATTAATAATGATCAATTTATGACACAAAATTAATCATACCAAATTGTACTTGTATTTCAATAAATGCGCTTTAGCCATTTTCTACGAATAGTTTTCAAACTTGTTTTTTTCATAATGGAACATTTAGAAGACGAAAGGAGCAGTAAAAGAGCAAAAATGGACATTAATGAAGGTTTAATTACAATAGATTTAAAATGGAATAATTCATTATATCAGCTGCTAGTCGATCCCGATGATGATGTCTTAATATTAAAGCATAAAATCCAAATGGAAACTGAAGTATTGCCGGTAAGTAAAAAATAAAAAGAATCTAAACATGAAATAAAAGTTGATTTAATGTCATTAATCATCTTACAGGAACGACAAAAGATTCTAAATCTAAAAGGCAAGAATAATATTAAAATTGATGATAATTCAAAAATCTCGGATCTTTTAATTAAGCAAGGAAAGCCTTTACAAATGGTTGGTTCACGTGAGGAGGATATACGTAGTGTTAATGAAAAGCCCGAAGAGATTGATGAAATTGTGAATGATTTTGAAGATCCAGAGCAACAAGATAATGACTCATTTGAGAATCGTGAAGTTTATTTAGCCAAAATTAAGCGACGTGTTGATGAATATAAAGTCGAAGTTTTTAATCAGCCACGTCCAGGCAAAAAGCTCCTTGTTCTGGATATTGATTATACATTATTTGATCATCGGTCAGCAGCTGAAACTGGTGCTGAATTAATGAGACCGTACTTGCATGAATTCCTTACAAGTGCTTATGAGCATTATGACATTGTGATTTGGTCCGCAA
Organism: Chironomus striatipennis; assembly: GCA_026123125.1. Classification (NCBI taxonomy): domain Eukaryota; kingdom Metazoa; phylum Arthropoda; class Insecta; order Diptera; family Chironomidae; genus Chironomus; species Chironomus striatipennis. The sequence continues at coordinate 34,228,453 of CM047392.1, read as the reverse complement.
CAAGTATGAAATGGATTATTGAAAAGATGAAGCTACTTGGTGTTCATAATAATGAAAATTATAAAATGACATTCTATCTCGATTATAATGCAATGATATCAATTCATCATCCAAGTAAAGGTGTTTGTAATGTTAAGCCGCTGGGTGTAATTTGGCAGAAATTTCCGGAATTTTATTCCAGTAAGAATACAATCATGTTTGATGATATTCGTAGAAATTTTCTTATGAATCCAAAAAGTGGATTGAGAATTAAAGCATTTTCACAATGTCATTTAAATCGATCTACGGATACGGAACTGCTCAAGTTGGCAAAGTACTTGAAAAAAATTGCCGAAAATTGTGATGATTTTAATAAGCTAAATCACCGAAAGTGGGAGAGCTATAATCCATGAATATATACGATATTTTTTTTTTTCTTCTTTATAATTTGTAATGCTTTCCTTAAAATTTTGAATTAATAAAAAAAAACAAGGCCTTTTAAGGGTTTGAATGTGGAGATCTTCAGGAAACTTATCGTCTTTCATTTCTGTCGACATAAGATTTAACGGATTTTTAGAATTTAAAAAGTAACGAATTTTTAAAATTTGAATTTTATAGCAAAGTTTTATAGCTCCGTTCACAATTTTATAGCAACATATCATTGAACATACGATTTAACGGATTTTAAAAAATAACGAACTTTTGAAATTTGAATTTTTAGCAACTTTTTATAGCTTCTTTCCCCACTTTATAGCAAATTTTTAAATCAAATTTTTACTGGTTTTTTGGTTCCTTTTATGTCTCAAAAGCCATAAACAGCACTCGAGTGGCCAAAAACAGATGCATCAATAAATTCAACAGTTTTTTGAACTCATAGAAAATAAATTTTCCTTTTCAATAAATTTGAAACAAAAAAGTCAAAACTTATCCACTTCATTAAACAGCATTTATTGTTCTTCTCTTGACTTTTCTTAAACATACACACAATATTTCCTTCCACCAACCTCCTTTCATCCACAAAAAAATATTCTTAATCCGACTACCGTCACTTCATTTCGAAGTTTTTCGAAATTGATTTCGAAAAACTTCGAAATTAAATGTAAACAAAAAACTTTGTAAACAAACAAATATTTTGAAATCAAATTATTTTTGTATTTTTCCATTCTGGATCTTGATTTATCAAATGAATTGTATTCTTTTGCGAATTTTCTATCATTTAATCAATAAATCGTACTTTAACAAGCTTTAATCAACAAATTATCTTGAAAATAAAAATTGGTGAAAAATTTTACTAACACATTCACAATTTTTATTTTCAAATTTTTAATTGTTTGTAACTGACAAATTTTGAAGTGTCGGTAGTCGGTTCTTAATAATAATTTTTCCACATCATATAACTTTTTTCCTCTTCTTTCTTCATGCTGCAAGCAGAAGCGCAATTCTATCCTCATCTCTCGTCTAATTGGCGAAACAATTTAATTTTATTTAACAATGAGCATAAAAAATGTGGAGATGAAAAACTTTCGCTGTTTTGGAGGAAAGAAAAAGAAAATTAATTGAACTTCATTAAAATTTCCACTTAAACGTCTCGAGCACTTCATAATCGATATTCATTGTTTCTCATAAAAATGAAGTGTGCTGTTTGGAAATTGAGATGAGACTTGCTATTGAAAGTAGATAAGTTTGAAAATTAAAGCAATCATAATTTTATAGCAATACGTGGAAGTTTAAATTTTAACGGAAATTTTGACAATTCAAATTTTATAAAGCGTCGCTTTAATTTCAAATTCGCAAGCATTAAAAGTGAAAATTATTAAATTAAACAGTTTAAAGGCAACTAATATATGTGTTATAACGTTATAAAGACAATTTGGTCAATAATGAAGTCGAAAAATGCAAAAACATCGTCTTTTGTCTTCAAATTGATCACAAAATATACATTTTATATGCTGTTGATTTTAATTGCCATAATTGGATGTAAACAGTTCTTTGGGTAAGTTCTAGCTTATATCCGCTTATATCTTTTAATTTATAACAAAACTTACATTAATATTAATTCCAAGCATATCGTCATCATGTAAAACAAAGTCGGGAAGTTTAAAAACTGATGTTATGAATCACAAGTGCTGGATTAAAGGAGAATATGACCAATTTGGACGTTATATGTACAATGGACGTGGATGGTTGGTTTATCGTGAATATGACGCATTCAATCCAAATTATCAAGGTGAAAGATATCTGGAAATGGATTTTTATGAATGGATTGTTCCTTTATTGCTGCTTCATGCTTTCTGCTTTGTCGTTCCTCGAGTTCATTGGCATTTTAAGCAGGAACAAACTATTCCTAAATGTCTGCAGAAGCTTTGTAAGTCAATATGCTTAAAATCTTTTTTTAAAGTCCCTAATACTTGCTTATTTATACAGCAACTCCAGAATTCACTGACGAATGGATTACTCAGCGTCAAAAGTTAATCAGCTACTTCAAACTTACCCACAAGTCTTATCATCAGTCATTCGCAATCAAATATTTATTTTGTGAACTGTTCACTATCATCTTAAATGGATTAGTCATGCTGCTCATGAATCTCGTTATTTATGACTTTTGGAATGAATACAAAAAAGCTGCATTTTCATTTTTCTGGCTTGATTTTCCACAATTCTACAAAGAGTCATCGCGTCTATTTCCAAAAGAGGCAAACTGTGATTTTTATTCCTTTGAAGTCAGTAAACTTGTTGAACATAAGAACTCAGTCTGCACATTTCATCAAAATGGATTTTATGCCAAAGTTTTTGCATTCCTTTACATTTGGTACATCTTCATCTTAACATGGGCTGTTTTAAATTTCATTATATTGGCCGCAATGTACATCTTCAAATGCTTACGTATAAGTCATATTCGTCGTATGCTTGAACGTCCATCAACAAATTGTGAATGCGAGCATCTCACACAGAATGGTGATTTTGGATTATGGTTTACTTTACGCATTTTTCGACGTAATATGCACTTGGCACATTTTCAAGATTTTTGCACAGCATTATTGGCTGATTCAAGTTGCCCATCAAATGCTTAAAACTTTAAGTTAATGTTATTTATTTTATTTTTTTGGCTTTAAATGACAAAAGTTGTCATTCTAAATTTAATGTAATCATTCATACATTCAAAAAGAATCAAATTTAATGAAATCATTCAAAAAGAAGGAACTTAATAAACAAGAAGGTAAACATATCATATAGATCTGATTTCTTGAAAAAGTACGTCCTCGATTTAAACATTTATTTTATTGCAAAATTTTTCTATTTAAATCGAAACGTATGAAAAATGGCCGATAAAAATGAAAATTTGAATGGAAAATTTTTGGTTACTTATTTAAATCGAGGACTCCCTGTGTGTTTTACTATACATTTTAATGATTAATGAATGAATTTCAAATTTTAACTGTAAAAAAATTAAAATTTCTAAACGCACTCGACACGTGTTTTTTATGAAAAGTTTTAAAATAAAAATTTTCGTTTTATACGCATTTTTTTAAGGCTTAAATTCTGTTACAAAGATGACACGATAAAACTTAGCTTTTTAAAAATAATCTGAGGTCTTAATGATGACTAAATAAAAAGTTATTGATCAATTTCGACACATAACCTCAAAAACCAATATTTATTTGCTATTCAACAACGCGTTTGGAACGAAAATAAATTATTTAGTAGCTTAATTTTTAATAAGTTCCTATCCACAAAATCTTGCAAAATTCTGTCATTTTGGCCATTTTAATCCATTGAATCCTTAAAACATAATTCAGGAAATATCAAATTTTTATTTTAAGCTGCAACATTTGTTAACAATTGTTCTAAAACTATGATAATATCCGAAACAACATCACCCTTATATTCTACAAGAATCCACAAGTAGTCATTTGTAACAATAAGGAAGGAAGCAAGTGTAAGTTAAATTTCCTTACTCTCAAAACTTTCATGCTTGATAAGTCATTTAAACCCATTTCAAACGAGAACATGAACAATTAAGCGGTCGACAATGAATGAGGAAAGTTTCGTCTCCACATCTTGACAATTATAAGACAATTTTTTAACAACTTAACTTAACACTGATAAATTCTAGCTGTGGGAAGATAGCGGAAGAATTTAATTTCCTTTTGCATCTCAAGCCAAACTTTCTCTGTCGTCACTTCTTTTGAAAATTATTTATTATACGATTTAATTGCGCGTGAAATTTTTTTTTTATGGTCCTGATGACGCGGCTTCTCTTAAAAAGTGGTGATTATGATGATGAATTGCGAAAAACTAATTAACACTCAAGCACTTCTTGTTTGCTCATGCTGCTTATTTGCCACCATTACCGCATGCTCGCATATTATATAAATGATGATGATGAGAGGAAATCTCATTTTTCTTAATTAGCGTGTTGAGAGGAATTGCAGCAGATGAATTTTTTAGTCGGTGCTTGTGTCAACATTGTGAGAAGCTTTTTATCAATAATTTATCACACCTGGATAAATTTTTGAGGTACTTTCATTGATTTTATGGGTTTGTGGCTCGATTTGAGTGAATTATTTGCGATGGCTGAAATTTTTTTAGGTTATTTTTGATTTTTGCTAATTTTGATGATTTAACTAACATTTTAGATGATGATTGTACTTAAATATCATCTGTGCTATCTTATCATACAAGAAAATATCAGCCAAAAGCAACAAAAACTCAAATAAACAGTAAAATTTACAAAAAAAAATCTCACATGGAAAAATCCGCCATTTTGAAATTTTTAAACACTTTTGTTGTTACACAAAATTCCAACTAAACAATTGATCACGCTCAAATTCCATCATCAGTAATTGCACTTCGATCTCAACATAATAATAAACTCTTAACTCGCTCCAGAAAACACTGAAAAATTTTATGTTCATGTAAAATATTGAGCATAAGTACATGCTGTTAAAGTACTCCATCAATAAATTTGCTCCGGGAATGCATTTAACAATGACTCTCTTTTTACCATTTTTAAAAAATTAGTAAAACAAGGCACAAAAGTGAAATAAAAAAAAATATACACAACGCTGTACGGAAATCATAAATTCAAAAAGTGAATGAAAATTTTTTTATGCCATTTCAAGTTTTTCCAATTGTTAAAAGGAAATATATGTATGGGAATATATGGAATAAGGATTTTAATTTTATAAAAAGTATCGCGAAGTGGAAAACACGACAAGTGCACTTGCCAGCTTTTTTTATGGGCATATATTTTCACTGCTGCAATTTTATGAGCCACATTGTAGAAATGAAAGAAAAGTTGAAGGAAACAGGACTTTTTTTGTGCTTCACAACGAGAAAGAAAATTTGTTGTAAATATTTTGCCATAAAAAAGATTCATGGATGTCATTAAGAACGAGGGAATGGAGGGAAAGGAACAATAATTTTCATTGTTCGAAGCAAAGTTTCGGTTTGATTGATATTAATGGATTTTCTTTCTATATTTTTAAGGTTCTTAAGCAGTTTTTTTGGTGGATGTGTGTGGAATTGAAAGTTGATTGACCAATTTAAAAAAGGAATGAATAGTAGGTTTCGAACCACTTGGAAATTCTGCATATTGCAAAGACACGAGTATCCCCCTACAATATGTGCCAAAGACCTCAAAACTGAACCCAACACACGAACCGAGTTTCCCAACTAGAACAGTGAAATGGAAAAAGAGCTTCTAAATTTGACACGGTCTGGGATTGAATCCTGGGTGTGGTCAGAAATTTTTTGAGGGGAGTTGGAGTTGTATTCTTCGACGTCTTGTTATCTAGTGTATAAACCCTGGCTACGCCCCTGATCCAGGACCTCTGGCATAGATGACCATCGCTATACCACTTAGGTCACTGATGCCATTTCACAGTTTTGACCGACTTAGTTTTTTTAGAATTGAAAAAATTAAAAAAAAAATCAAAATCAATTTAAGAATGAGAATTTTCCAAAAAAAGGCTTTATAACCTCAACCAATTCTAAAATCCTTAACTCACTAAACATAACAATGAGAAAGATATTAAACTACACAATTTTACTATTGCAATATAAACGCTACAATTTTTTTTCACATGCATATCCATTTCCGCCAGTTGAAGCATAGTACCACCTGAAAATGCAAAAACGAGAAATCAATCTACAATATTTGCTCCTTCTTCTTGCTTCCATCAACCTCATCGCATTACCATATTTTTGCACTTTATTCGATTTTAATAATCTTTAAGGATTTCTCTTACATTTCAGATTTTCTTTCACAAAAGCGGTTTTTTGAAGGATTTTTTTTTTCTTTCTCAATGCATTGATATGTAAAATACATCTCAGACTCTTTTCTCACTTTATTGTTGCTGTATATCATGAATGAGTTGTGGAGATTTGTTGATGTAAAAGAGAAAAAAAGCAATACCTTGATAAGCTTTATTCAATCTGCATATTCACACAGTAGTGTTTGGTAGCATGAATATTTTTTTCACATCCATTGATCCTTCATAGCTATGAAAATACCATCAATATACAGTCAACGATACATACAATATATTAAGCCGATATTGAGATGAGATGTGGTTTTTGTGACAACAACGACAACTAAGTTCCTTTGACTTGACTGACGAGAGAGAGAGAGAGAGAAAGAGATCGATTTCACATAAATATTTATGCTATATTCACTATTGTATGTATGTATGTATATGTGCTGCATATTATATCCGAGAATCAAGAAATGTATTAAAGCATGAAACAGCAAGATTAAGTATGTAAAAGAGTAAAAAGGAGGGAAAGAAAATCTGTTCCAAGGTATTAAACATTTTCTTGCTGATTTGATTCTGTTTTATTGCATTAAAATGCCGAGACATTGATTGAAAAAAGTATAGCATGGAATGGCATGAAAGAAATCTCAATATACACCGTTGATTGTGTTTTGAAAGAAGAATAATGTAGTGGAAAATCCTATTAAACATGGGCTTCATAGTAAGTAATGCTGCTTTTCATTTATGCTCAATTTTATTCTTTTGCATATTTAAAAGAAGTTGGTGGGTTTTGTGTGCTGCTTTGTCGCTTGTTATGAATATTTTTGTTATAATTATTTTTTGATAGGGTTCGTTCACTTTAACGTTCAATTTTAAGGGGTCTGGGGAGTCTGTGTGAAGTTCATCAAGTTTTTGATGTACGTCTTAACTGAATGACCCCATAAATACTTAGATTCTTTTTTAAGTAAAATATAAAATTTGAAGGCTTTGAAGAGATTGGTGACTGTTTTACACAAAAATTCTATTAATTATGGTTAGAAGTTAAAGTCGGTCACTCTAAGGTCTGATTCTTGTAAAAATATGGGACACTTTCAAAATTTGTATAAAATTCGGAACAAAATGGTGATTTGGTTGAAAAGAAAATGCTGGACCAGGAACAGAGATTTTTATAAGAACGATCATTGAAAATACTCGCAATGATCATCCTAGATAAAGCTAATTTTATCGTACGTGTGCTCGAATCTCATAAAACTCCATTTCCTTACAATTTCACTAAATTTCACCATATTCATAGTCAAGCTTATAATCTTTTAGCATTTCCAACCATACCTCATCCAAATGCACCCCATATCCATCCACATCCAATAAACATCACTCCAACTTTCATCACAAGCTCCAAACTAGTATAAAAATCATAAGACTAAGTGAATAAATGAATAAAAGTAATATTGGGTCATGGCAGGAAATTGATTATGCATTGCAAGCAATAATCATGCTGATGGAAGAATGGAAACCAAGAAAGAAAAAATTATTTCAATGAAGCGTCCAAAATTTCACCTAATAAACAACATTCCTTCATTCATTTATCGATTCATTTCATTTCTGTACTTTGTGTTCATTTATGACATTGGATTTTCTTTGTAGCATTGCCACATGTGATGTGTAGGTCGGACAAAGAGGCATGAATATCTTGATTAACTTGAATTGTGAAGCAGGAAAAATCAATAATTTCATTTCACTTCCTTTATCACATCTTCTTCATCATCATCATCATTTTCTCTTAAAGTATCGTACAATAAGAGCAATTCCCACTCCAACGTAACGATGAAATGCATCCGAGACACGTAAAGATAATCTTTAAAGTAATGTTGAATGAGAATTTTTTTTTTGTTCCTTTTTTTCCTCTTATGTATTGTACGCAACAAGCTTCTAGGGTATATAAAATGCAACAGTCTTCTTTATACTTTCCCTCCTCCCTCACACACATAAATACTCTTATTCTATATATATTTTGGTACGGCAATGGCATCATTTTTCATGTCAGTTGCACAAAATCATCATCCATCTTTTATGGTTGAAATTAATAAAACATTTTTTCGCATTATTTTACAACCACTCAACTCACATCATGGGTGTATTGTACAATTTTTTTTTTTTCGTTGTTGTTATTGAGCTGATGCTGGTGCTGCAACTTGTTTTTGTTATGTTAGCAGATTTATGGTTGAATTTTTTATGAACACACGACGTCAACGGCTCAATGTGATGGTGAATATTCGAATGCGGTAAGCAATGAAATGCTTTTTTTGTGCTTGCCTGCTTCCTCCATCTATGAACTATGTATCGTGTAGAATGAGGACAGTTTTCACTTTTTTCCTGTGTTACTTACATGCTGTATGCAAAAATTGTCATATTATCCTATTTTTTATAAACACTAAAAAATGTTTTATGTAAATATATTGTAAGCGCTAAATATAGTTTGCAGCATGGGAGTTGTTTGGTATGTGTGGAGTTTTACAGAATCAAAAGCGCATATTTATGTGGGTGTAGAGTAAATGAGCTTAGAGAATAGAATATAAACTAGGGTTTGCATATAGCAAAATCAGCACTGCGATCGATGATCTGTTGTACTATCCCCAAGTCTTTATGATAAAATTCCAATATCCTTAATAAAACCAATAATGTCCAAATAGTTCAGCTTACAAATGTCGCCAACCTCCAATATATCCTTATTAAAATGCTTTAAACGATCGTTTAAATGAGCTTAAATGTCGTTTGAAGTTAAAAGTGAAAAGTCTAATGATTGAAGTGTTGGGTGTAGGGTTCGATACCTTAAAATATTGAAAAATTTCTCCAATTAGCTAGGATTCTTTTGAGAAAAAGTACCAGCCACCTCTCTATACAAAAAAAAAAATCATTTGACCCCTAAAAAATATATGACTACGATCTTGAATCCTGAACTGTAACAAAACCTAGAAAGAGAGTATCCTATCTAGGGGTGAATCCAAAATTTTTATAGGAGGGTCTATTTTTTTGGTATGGAAGAAAACATTTTAGGTGGGGGCAGTCCTCAAAAACCCTAGGAAAATAAAGAAATTTTTCCTCGAAAGGGGGTCTGAATCCCCCTTGGATCCTCCCTTGGCTACGCTCCTGCCTTAGGGATCCACCCTGATGTTACAATTCCCAACTCACCTTCCACTTGACAATCGACTACCTTGACAATAACTACCCATCACAAATGAATCATCGTTCCATAAAATAGCATCATGCGACAAAATGAAAGGCATGCATTGTCAGTTCAAGATATCACACCAAAAACAGAGAATGAATGTCAGCAACATGTGCGAAAATATTTGTATTGTCATCATGGTTTATTAGCGGCTTAATGCTGTTGCAAATTATTTTATGTGTGAAAATTTATGAAAAAAAAAAAAAATATTTCGAGTCTCTAACTGCAATTAGTATAATCATTCTTGACATTTCTATAAGCTGTAAATGGCGTTCAGGATAGAATGTTGTTCAATTATTCTAGACCAGAGTACGAGGTTGATTCTCAACAAAAGCCTACAATAATTTTCAATAAACTTATTACGGACGAAAATTTGTTTAGTGTTTGTATCTGTAAATATTTTATTACCTCGAACCATACCATTATGTACATTATCTACACAACAACACCACAAACTATATCATGAACTTGCAATTTTCTAACGTAATTGATTACGTGCTTGTACTCTCTTTATTTCCCTTTTCACATTCATTCCTTACTTTCTTTTTTTTTTGGTGAACTAATTTTCTTATTACGCTTCCATAGACATTTTTGTGACTATTCACGGTGTCAATTTGTGAATTGTACACAATCATTCCATCATATATGAAATTAAATAAATAAATAAATAAAATAAGAAATAACACGGCTGTTGGTGATATTTATGGAACTTTGTATATGGAATCTCCGCATTTTCATCCTTCCTCATCCCCATGTAACCAACCATTTGGAAAACTTACTATTGTTGTCATTTCCTACAGTTTCTCATTCTTCATGTAGTTGAATAAGAATGTTGTTTAACCGTCGAAAAGTATAATGGAAAAACTTTTCAGTTTGCTCATTCATCGTTTATTTTCTTCTTTATATTCATACACATTACCTCTACCTTGCACTGATGTTCTGTGTAAATGGGAAAATTAGTTGGGAAATTTCTTGAGTTTTGAGACTTTTGGTGACATATGACGCATTGTGGACTTTGGAAAGAAAAAAAGATAGCAATAGAAGGTGTTTTAAGTAGAATCAGATATTTTAATGCAGTAGTTTTTATACTTTTCATCTCGTGACACTCTTGAAGATATAAGCTTATCTTCGCGACACCTTTTGACATTATTCATGATTTTTTAGTTCACGAAACTTCAAAACTGAATTATATCTAGCGCAAACAGGGGCGTAGCCAGGGCTGGGTCCAAGGGGGTCTTGACCCTCCGTTTCGAGGAAATTTTTTTTCATTTTGCTAGGGTTTTTTTTAGGAAAAAAACATTTGGGCCCCAGCTTTAATTTTTTCTTCAATTCAAAAAATTTTTTGGACTCCTAGAAAAAATTTCTGCCTACGCTATTTGACAAATCTAGAATGTCGCTATTTGAGAAAAAAATTTAAGTTAATTTTTTGTGGCTTCAAGATATTATTCTGAACTAAATGCCAAATTTTTGAGCATCAAAAAAAAATTAACCAAGTATCAGTTGAACGAATTTTCATTACATTTTATGTGAAAATTATAATTATAGGATTTGAACCTCATTTTCCAATTTTTATTCTAAAATCTTTCATTTTGAACATAAATTGTTTTTTTCATCAGACAACTTAAGCTTAAAAAAGCTTCCAATTCCCACCTCAAAACATGCTCAAAGGAAAAATTCAAGGTAAAAGGTTCTGTGCAAACGAGTAGTTAGTAAGTTACAGTAGAAAAGTCATTTTTATTACGATGATAATTTTCATGTTATTAATTTAACTGTAAACGATTTAATGTGAATGAAAGTTTATAGTTTTTTAAATGTTTAATTTACGTGCACTTCCAATTATGATATGATATTGTATATTTTAAATACAAAAACTTTTCTTGTTAGCTACTCATCATATTGTTTACGTTCTACCTTTCTTTTGTACACGATGATTTCATGCTTTATGATCATTTTTGGCAATTACGAGATATAGAAAATATGAAAAGTTAAATGATAATTTTTTTTGTAGTAAAAAGAAAAGCTATTCCAAAAATACATGTACTAAATTATATTTATAGTAGCAAGTCCTTGGTTTTTGTGTTTGTTCTTTAATAAATAACATTCATTCTCCCTTGTGACATGACATGAAGTAACGATAATGGCAATTATGAACAAAACTCATTAAAATAAAGTTTATGATTGCATCAGTTCATTTTAAAATTTGCATAAAAAATTATGACGTTTTTTATAATATTATTATTATTATTATTATAATTTTTTATGACAATAAAAGAGTTAAGTTAGAAAGTCACAAATGGCTTGTTAATGGAGCGCATTTCTCAAAACTTGATTTAAACCCTTTTCAAACTATTCATTATTTTTGTAAGAATTTTAAGATTTATTTTCATTAAATTAGGTAATTAAAAAAATTCCTAATATTATTTTTAAAATTATGTAGCTTAAAATAAATTTTATATTTCTGTACAGGGCGTTATTTTAACGGTCATTTTTTATACGTTTTGATTTGAATAAGCTCGATTTGAATAGAAAAATTTGGAACCAAAACAACAATTCAAATCGAGGGCCCCTTGTACTTTAAGAATAAACAGTAAAAATCCAGCATTGCACTCTCCAAAAAATAATTTATTTACTTCGACTTTAATCTACTCTAATCCCTCACATTGAACTCTCTCTCAAACCATCCATGCCCCAACAGTATGTATGTCAGTAAAAAAAAAACATCATAAAAAAGTCTACAAAAGGAAGAAAAATGTATAGCCGGCACGACGAGGGAGAAAGAAGAGAGCAACTCAAAAGCAATTTTCTTCCTCATTTTTCCTTCGTTCATTATTTATTCTCTCGTTTCAGATATCCAATTCAGTCAATTCAATGAGAATGAGAGAAGGAAAAATGCCGCATGCTTGATTTTGACACACTTTTTTTCCTTCCTTTCCTATCCTCAATTCTTTCTTTTCACCAAATACACACAGTATACATGAGAAAATGATTTTCATTCCTTAAACGCGAAAGTGAGAAACTTTTTCATCCAATCGCAAGGCAGGCAAATATTTGAGACGGAAAAACACAAAAATTCTTCTTCTTATTTTCTCAGCGTTACATCATCAATATGATTTTTCGAGAAAATTTGATGCCGCATAAGAAGGGTTTTCGATTTTATTTTTGCTTCTTCTTATTTCCATCGATATTTGAGTTATGATACCGAAATAATTAGCTTTTATGGATCGAATACTAATGCATTATTTTATATGAGAAACACACGTCCATGCCTTGTTAAAAAGTATTCACATATTGCCAATAAAATCCAATAAATTCTTAAGTTTCCAATTATGTTTGTCATTCAATTCCATCGCATCGTCATTTTTGCTTTGTATAAGCCCCGAATTGCTTACTTAATATTGAGGGGGTTGAGTTGAAATGAAATCGAAAATTATGTAAGGAATGATGGTAATATAATGTTACTATTTATTAATTATATTGTAATAAAAGGACGTGCTGGAAATAATTATTACTTTTGAAATATTTCTGTTTGTTGATGTTTTGCTTTTGTTTTTGTGTAAATAGTTTGTTATGGTAGTTTTTGTGTATTGTATATATTATTTGTAACTGTTGTTGTCAAATCTTTTTTTGTATTAAAATGGTTTCATTAAAATATAAATTTAGAGTTTCGATATTTTTAAAATGTTTCATAAATTTTTATTCAGGTGATTCTCGAAGTAACAAACTTTTAATGATTTAATTTTTTAAATCTCATTTTTTTTTAATTTTTAAAATTTTTTGTTATATTTTTTTTATTTTTATAAAAAAAAAATTTTAAAAATTTTAAAAATTTACCTTTTTGCTTTTTTTAAATAAAATTTTCACAATTAATTTAGATTTGATTTTTTTTTTTTACTTTAAATTATTTGGTTGAAGAAATAAAAAAAGTAATTCTGAGAATCCAATTATTCTTTTTTGAAAAGTTTCTGTTACATATTTTGATCGACATTGGGAAAGCCGAAGTCTGAGTAAGTAAGTAAGTAAGTAAGTAAGTAACCCCGAAGACATCTAAAAATTTTATAAAAAAAATTTAAAATAACTTTCGTTTCAAAAATTAAAATTAAAATTAAATTACCTACTTTCTAATTTCAAATTTCATCTTACATTTTCTTTGAAATTTCAAATATCAACTACCGAAAATTAAATTTAAATCCCAAGAGACAACATGTATAGTTCAAAATACTTTTCTTTAATTTTAAGAAGCTACAACAGAACTAATCTGCTTCTGTTTTTCTTTTTCATAAATTGCAGTTTTACAAACAGATCAGAAGTATTAACAAGAGTTTGCAAGTAAATTTATTTAAAATAATAATAAAGGATATTACTCGCATTACAAACAAGAATGTAAACACAAGAAAAACCGATTTGCAGTTGTTCGAGGAAGCGACGCGAAGAGTGAGAACAGTGAAAAAGTTTATTTTTCCATTCCTCCTTTATAATCCCACGAGAAATGAAGGAAGGAAACTGAAATCATACTGTATATGATGTAAGTTAGCGAATCATGCAGACATGAGAAGAATGAGGGGAAAAAAGTTTATTTTTATAAAAAAAAAAAAATCTTTTTCCTTTAAAATCATATTCGTGAACAGGATAAAACATTCATGAGTGAATCTTAACGAAACATTAGACTTGAATTAAGTAAATGTTGAGTTGAAGAGTGCTGCTTACATCGCTTATTTATTTATCATTATCTTACAGTTTGAATGGGAAAAAATAGAATTAAATAAAATGTGAATTGTTGCCTGCCATTCCACACATATTATATGTGTCTGTAGAAATTTATATCATATCAACATTCTCACATATTCTTATTCCATTTACAAATTTTAAATTTTAAATGAATGCAATGAGGAAAATGAAAACTTCTTCTTCAATTCTTACTTAATGCTTACACATTACAAAGAATCTCTGTTTTCGGATGTCAAGAAATACTATTCTATTGCATTATTTTGAGAATATTTATTTGTTTGTTGTTATTGTTGTCAACAATGAAGATATCGTCTGACACATAGAAATAATTTAATATTAATCTACACTTACAGATAATTGAAAAAGATGTTGAGATGTAATATAAAATATTTTTGTGTCTGTATGCCGGGGAGAAAAATTTTCACTTATAATAGCTTAAATTATTATGCTCTAAATGTTGCTATGATTTGAAACATTTTAGTTTTACAGATTAAAACAGGTATTTGCCAAGAAAATTTTTATTAAAATCGAAATTTACTATTATTGATAAGAACACTGCAAGTCTAATTATAGACTAATTTTTACCTGATAATAAACTTTTGGTGAGATTTTAAGTTTTCCAAACTTGATAACAGAAATTGATTGCACAAATTGATTTGTATAGGTAATCAAACTTTTTTGATTCTCAAAATTGTATAAAAATCGATCCCTTTTCATCAAGTTAATCATTCACACAATTCAAGTGTATCGAACAACTAATTATCAACAAAAACTAAAATCATCGAAAAAATTAAAAAATCATCGAAAAAATTAAAAAATCATCGAAAAAATTAAAAAATCATCGAAAAAATTAAAAAATCATCGAAAAAATTAAAAAATCATCGAAAAAATTAAAAAATCATCGAAAAAATTAAAAAATCATCGAAAAAATTAAAAAATCATCGAAAAAATTAAAAAATCATCGAAAAAATTAAAAAATCATCGAAAAAATTAAAAAATCATCGAAAAAATTAAAAAATCATCGAAAAAATTAAAAAATCATCGAAAAAATTAAAAAATCATCGAAAAAATTAAAAAATCATCGAAAAAATTAAAAAATCATCGAAAAAATTAAAAAATCATCGAAAAAATTAAAAAATCATCGAAAAAATTAAAAAATCATCGAAAAAATTAAAAAATCATCGAAAAAATTAAAAAGTCACTAACAAACATCAAAATATTAAAAAAATCTCCAGTATAAAAAATGGAAAATCAACAAGAATCAATCATAAATTTCTCAGGTGAAAACTTCGGTTCAGACATCGCCAGCATGTCACCAGTATTCAACAACTCATCACCAGCTTCTATTGAAAATCATAGTAACTGCTTCGAAATCATCGCCGACTTAGAATCTCAACTAAAATCAACAAGAACAGAACGTGATCGTTTCCTAAACATCCTCGACAAACGTAGCGTGGAAATTAATCGACTTCAAGCAGAATCAAGATTTTTAAGACAACAACTTCAAGATTCCGTCATTGAAAAATGTGAAGCAGTTAGAAGTTTAGAAGAAATTCAACACAAAGTCACTGAATCTGAATTTAAAGAAAAACGGTTTATTCATGAAAGAAAATTGGCACAACAGCAAATTGAATTATTAACAAATGACTTGAATAGGAATATCGCAGAAGTACAAAAATGCCATGAGCAATCATCAATGCGTATTAAACTATTCGAAGACAAATTGCGTGAAAACTCATCAGAACTTCAAATGTCAATGATTAATGAAGGGAAATTGCGAGAATCCAATTTAAAGCTGTCAACAAAAGTCGAAGAACTTTCACAGGAAATTTTGAAGATTAACGAAGAATTTTCTTTATCAATGACGAAGTATCAAGATGAATTATCCTCAAAATCACGACTTGTTGAGCTCTTCAAGCAAAGATCAGAAGATTCAGTTGATGTACAAAAAGAAGTAACAGAAGCTGTATCTGAGTTGAATTCCTCATTAAAGAAAGCAACCAATGAATATTACATCCTTTCATCTAAACTCAAGCAAAGCAATATTCAGCATCAAACTGATGTCAAACAATTGACAGAACTCATTGAAGACCTTAAGCATGAACTTCATGATGCTAATCAAAAACTCGAAGCTGCAAAGTTGGATAAATCCGACACCTCAATAACAGAAGTAGTCTCATTGTATGTCGATGCTACTGAAGATCTTGATGTCCTTAAGTTAGAGCATGAGCAGTTAAAAGAAACATTTACAGCTGTCGTCCATGAGATTGAGGAAAGAGCACCAGAAATTCAAAATCTTCGTGAAGCTTATGAAATGCTTAGTGCTGAAAATCAAATTATTAGAGAGGAAAGAATTGATTCTCAAGGTACGATTGTAAAGTTAATTAAAGAAATCAGAAACTCCAACCAAAAATGCATGGAACTTCAAAAAGAAAATCAAAGATTAAGTCAACTGATGCATGCAATTAAGAATCACAACAACGTCAACAACTTTGACGATGATTTTAGAAGTGAGCATTCAAACAACAATGTCCAATTGGTTGATTTAGTACGAGACTTGGCAGCTGTGATTCAACAAGTTGATGTATCTAATCATGAAGCTCAAGAGATTCCTGCAACATTTTCAAAACCTGACAAAATTATCACAAATTTGACAAAAGAAAATAAAAATTTGATCAAATTAGAAGCGGAACTCAGAACAGAAAATGCAATGTACAAACAACAACAATCCATGCAAACTCAAATTATGAATGCCCTTGAGAACATCAGAGTAACTCTTGAACAACAAAATACTGTTGCAAATCAACCAACAAATGAAGAAGTAAAAATTGAAGAACTAAAAATGGAACTTGAACGTGCTCAAAATGAACTATCAACAGTAAATCAAGAAATTGACACAGCTATGTCCTTAAAAGATTCACTAGAACAAGCTGAACGAACGATCGCAAAACTCAACGAAGACATTGAGGAGCTCACGAATCAAAAGGATGAACTCGAAAAGAAGTTAAGTGAATCAACTCAAAATGATTTCATTTCTTGTGCAGGATCTGTTCCGAATTTGGATGTATTTATGTCTGCAAATGATCTTTTTCATACCCAAAATGATGAGCAGATCAGATCACAAAAGCGACAACGTGAGGATGAAGATGACGACAGTGAAGATTTTTGTGATGCTTTTGAGGATCTCATTGCTGAAAAAAGATTAAAATTTGATGACGACAGCAATCATGATAGCACTTTTGATAAACTCGTAGATGATGAATACTTGGATATTGAAGAAGAAGAGGAGGAAGAAGTAGAAGCTGAAAGTGAAGAAAATCAAGATGAAGCATTAGAAACAGAGTTCGAAAATAAAATGAAAATTGATCAATTTTCAAAATAAATCAAAATTGGCTTTTGCAAAATTGCTCATTTTGAAAATTGAAATTTTGCAATTTTCTCAATTTTGGAAAATTGCAATTTTCGAAAATTGGCTATTTTGAAAATTGATCAATTTTTCTCATTTTGTGACGTCACAAAATTTGAAGAAAAATTTGTATAGAAATTTTATATGAAAATTTTGTATGGAAAATTTCCTTCACAATGTATGATTTTTCTTCCTGTCTCTCTTGAGTTTGACTTTGAAGGATTGTGACTTGATTTCCTTTATGCTGGATATATGCTTGTGTCATTCCTGAATTGTTCCTTAATTTCAGTGTTAATAATCGCAGAATGTAATGGATTTAAAGCATTAGTACAATACAATGATACAACTCATATGGAACTGGTCATGTTCAACTGACTGGAACTGACCAAAAAATTTTTTCAACTTTTTTATGCTTTTAGAAACATTTGAGGAGGTGCTGGAATCAAGCACTTCCACTACCTCTAGACTCAATTTTAGTAGCTAAATATGTCCGGGAGGTTCCAAAACATCAGGAAAATACATTTTTATCAGAATAACCAGCAGTTCCTCTGCGAAAAATTTTAAAAACTGTTTTTTTTTCGAGAAAATGTTCAGAAAAATCATGTAAATGTGAGTTTTTGCAAAGGAACTGCTGGTTATTCTGATAAAAATGTATTTTCCTGATGTTTTGGAACCTCCCGGACATATTTAGCTACTAAAATTGAGTCTAGAGGTAGTGGAAGTGCTTGATTCCAGCACCTCCTCAAATGTTTCTAAAAAGCATAAAAAAGTTGAAAAAATTTTTTGGTCAGTTCCAGTCAGTTGAACATGACCAGTTCCATATGAGTTGTATCATTGTATTGTACTAATGCTTTAAATCCATTACATTCTGCGATTATTAACACTGAAATTAAGGAACAATTCAGGAATGACACAAGCATATATCCAGCATAAAGGAAATCAAGTCACAATCCTTCAAAGTCAAACTCAAGAGAGACAGGAAGAAAAATCATACATTGTGAAGGAAATTTTCCATACAAAATTTTCATATAAAATTTCTATACAAATTTTTCTTCAAATTTTGTGACGTCACAAAATGAGAAAAATTGATCAATTTTCAAAATAGCCAATTTTCGAAAATTGCAATTTTCCAAAATTGAGAAAATTGCAAAATTTCAATTTTCAAAATGAGCAATTTTGCAAAAGCCAATTTTGATTTATTTTGAAAATTGATCAATTTTCATTTTATTTTCGAACTCTGTATAGAAAATGAAAATATTGTTTTATTTGAAATAATGCAGAATGTAAACGAAGAAATGATTTTAGAATTGGAACAATATCAATTAGAATTAGAAGAAAATGACGGCATGCATATTAGCATTTAAAGCTTGTAACCACAAATAAGCCTTTTATCTGTAAATAAAAATTAATGAAAAAAAAAATAAAACTTATAAAAAATAAAAAAAATGTTTTAATTAATTTTAATTTTTAGCTTATTTCAGGTTTTATAAGTTTATGAACGGCACATAAACAAAAAAAAAAGATTTTTCCACATTATTATTCCATATTACTTATAGCACAAATTCCATAATATTATTTTGATTACGTGCTGCGTTTGAAAAAAAAACAAAAATTTACAATATTTACGACCTTGAAACTAATCTATCTTGACTTTAGATTTTGAGTATGTCTTGACCTTTTTTCTAAGAAGAAGAGCATTAATTTTGCTTCTCAATATTCATAGCAAATTTTTTAAAATAAAGTTAATCATTGAGGTGCTTTATTCATAAATAATTTCCAGTTAGTGTTTTGATTTCAAACTCTAAAGAAGTAAATTCTTCTGTAGCAATGAAAATTGCAATTTTTGTTATCACAACGAGTAAGAAGTATTTTTAACAAGTTTTTAGCTATTTTAATTTTTTAAATATTTTAATAATTATTTTTTGTTTAACAATTCTTGTTGAATAAACTTATTTTAGTATATACCGATTCTTATTCATTTTTACGTAAAAAATTTGTATTCTAATAAATTTTAATAAAGGTACTTTCAAGTTTTAATTTAATTTAATTTTAATAATTTCTAGTTTTTTTGTTACATTCAAACGAATGCAAAATCGTGTCAAACAAGGTAAAAGATAGTGACCCATCAACAGTGTCTGTTGATTTTGAAGGTGATTTCATTAAATTATTGAAATTTTTCTTGCTAATGAAATTTGAAAAATAAATTTTCTAGAATGCAATTCACATGACGAATGCTCTGCATCAGAAGTTTGTATTGACAAGCAATGTGTGAATCCATGTTCTCTAAATCTCTGTGGATTCAATGCAGAGTGCATTCCTCATAATCGTCCAGTTTGCAAATGTGTCAATGGATATATCGGTAAAATTTCTCTCAAAGATATTATAAATTACACAATAAATTGTCACTTTCTAAACAGGGGATCCATTTAGAGAATGTATCAGAAAAGATGGAAGATCAGATCCTGTCAAAATAAATACCGCAATCCCACCAACTTGTGGATTTTTCAGTTTTCAAAGGGACCGTAAAGATGGTCCTGTTTGTGCATGTCTTCCAGGATTTTTTGGAACTCCACCAAACTGCTATCCAGAATGTCGAGTTCACGAAGACTGCGCATCTAACAAAGTCTGTTATTCAAATAAATGCACAGATATTTGTGAAAATGTTTGTAATGTCAATGCAAATTGCAAAATTATTGATCATGCAACAATTTGTGAATGCAAGAAAGGTTTTGAAGGTGATCCGTACGATTTAGAATGTTGGCCAAGTCTAGGTTGAAGATAATTTTTAAATTCGTAATGAAGATGAAATAAAATGGTTTTGTAAAAAAATTTAACAAAAATGTATTTTTTGGCTAGATTTTTTGAGTTTATTTAATTTTTAGCCTTGGAAAAAAACTTAAAAAATTTCATAGTTTAAAAGAACACAGGACACTGTTAACGAAAAAACTAAAATTCTATAAAAAAGCTAAGCATCTCTTCTGCGCGAGGTGGGTGGAGTGTGTGTTTATCTGTCAAGATAAATAATTATGAAAATCAAATTAACTTTCTCACATATTTTCGAAAATAATACGTTTAATGAAAAGAAACATTTCATTACATAAAATACATCTACTGAGACATAGATACACACATAACTTTATTATGGATAAGGATATGCAATTAAATATTTCTGTTTCATTATTTTGATGTAAGAGAAAAATTACATTGATTTATCATTGTCAGAAACATTTATTTCTTGAATACAGTTGTACTTACTATGTAACTTTGCCTTAAGTTGTTTAAGGATTGAACATGATGAAAATTGTAAAAGGAGAAATAAATTGGGCGGAGAAGATTGAAGAAAATTGCTTTTTGAAAAGGAAGTGAGAAGTTAATTGAATTCTTGTTTAAAGGGATAAGTATTTAGGAAATTTTTAAGAGCAAGAGGAGTAATTCATATAAATGGATGGTCATATTTGGGAGGTCTCATATCATGTGTGTATAAATGATCATATATATATATATGACTTTATATGAAAATATTGATGTGGTAATACAGTTGTATCTGAACATAATTTCTTCTTATCTTTATGTTTCTCAAGCTTTGTAACAAAATTTGTGAAAAGCTTCAAATTTAATAAGATAATAAGTCAAAATTTAAAGTTCTTATCCCAAGAATCGCTTTCAGTCATACTCATTTCCCTCCTTCTCTCCTCACCAAGCATCTTTTAAACTTCTCCTGATTTATTGTTTTCCATAAACTACTTATTCTCGTCTTAAAATAATAAAATAATAATCAAAACAATCTTCTGTTGTTCTTTCATTTCCAGCACTCTCATTCTGTTTATTTCTCTTCCGCTAAACGCGTTTAAAACTTTAATTAAATTTATTAAATAATAAATCTTTTACATTCGATTTCTTTTTCAATTCACTTGGCAAAAGCGTTTGTTTGGCAGAGATTGTTTGCTGTTGAGATTTTCTAAACATGAATGTGCATATCAAAATGTGTATGTTGTTCCCATATGAATTAACAGGATTAAAATAGATAAAATAAACTTATTCGAGGTGCGGCTTTTATTACTTATGAGAAACAGAGCGGCTTTACGTTTTTGAAAGCAGTTAGATGGGGGATGATATATTTGCAGAACTTGCTGTGACTGTCCTCTTAGTTTTAATGTGAAATAATAATTTTGGAGATTTGTATTTGCCATAATTTTTGACTAGAGACAACTGTAAAATTTAATAATGCAATATACATTGTAAGGTATAATTAAACTATCGTAGCGCCAAAAAACTAATGAAGGTGTTCAAAAGATAACGAGCTAAAGATTTTTAAAATCAGAGGCATAGACAAGGAGGGTTTTGGAAGTCAACCCACCACCCTATTTTCCCGAAGTTTACACCAGATTATTGAACTTTTTTAGATCTAAACCAAAAAAAAAACTTCGAAAAGAAGTACCATCCGAACCCCCCACTCTACCTCAAAAAATGGCATAACCGGAAATTTTTTCTTGGGTCCATATTTTTTGTATGAAAGAAAAGATTGTCTATGTATGAAAGAAGGTGTCCAAATGCTTTTTACCTCGAAATATAAATATGAATAATTTTCTAGACTCCCTTGGACCCTCCCCTGGTTACGTTCCTAATATTTTCCCAAAGGATGCTAATCAAAAATTTTCAAACTAAAAAGAATTTAAAGGTTGACAGTTTTTATCCAGGGTGTGGAACTGATCAAATTGATCAAAAACGATCAAAAATGATCAAAAATCAATTTGATCAGTTCCACACCCTTGGTTTTTATCACATGAAAAAGAATTAAAACCCATTTTATTACTAATGATTAATGATTTTTCATACCAAAATAATAAAAAGTCTAAAAATTTCTTAAATGCGCTCCGTTCCGTCCTTAAATTCTCACTAAACTTTGCATCCTTTTTAACGAAATTTCGTGTAAATATTCCAAATAAAAATACTTTATTTGGCCAAACAATTACGCGCTATAAACATGTAAAATATGGGTGTGATTCCTTACAACCCAGTTGCTTCACCGTAACCGCAATGATAAACATAGATAATGTGAATGTGCTTTAATAAGAAAGTTCCTTATAAAATGACGAAATAAATTAAAAGAGTTTGGTATTAAATAGATAAGTAAAAGTCACGCAATAGCTGTGTTTATTGCCCTCTTTTTTCTTTGCTCGTTTGCTTTCTCTGTTTTGTGAATATACGATAATATGCAAGAGAATAAAAGGAATTAAAGAAAAGTACATCCACACGACAATAAAATAGAAAATAATCGCCAAATAGAAATCTTCATTATAAAAAAAAATTAAAATAAAAACTAAAGAAATGAATGAATGAGAAATTTACATTAAAACCACATTGCTGTAATGTGAATTGTGTTGTTGGATGTTTTTACAGGCATTTGTTTAAAGACAGACAAGCAAGAAAGAAAGTTGAAGGAAATGAAAAAAAAAAACTTAATTTGAAATGCTTTTTCATTTATTAAAACTCAAGTTCTGACAATTGGTTTGGTTCTTTTCTGTTTTCTTTATTCATTTACAAGCAGGGATGGAACTAATGAACTTGATGATAAAATTCGAGATTTTATTAATTTTTACTTCAAATTTTGTAATGACTAAGTTTCTAGAGTAAAAGACGGACAATTTTGATACCAAACCTTTGTTAGAGCAAAGTATCCACAAATCTAACAATTTTCTTAAACTCAACCCTGCTTCTTATTTTCCATACCGTCCACATTCCATAAAACATTCATTTTCGCAATGCAGACGAACAGTAGCTCTCTATCTTCCTTCTTTTTTGCTGCCTTCCTTGCTTGACTTGAAAAATTTTTATTTTATTCCTTTTTTTTCTCTTCATTTATGTACTCGACACAAGTCTTAATTTATTTAAATGTTTCATGCGAGAAATTTATTATAAGCAGTAGCTGAGGAACAACTAGCGAAAAAAAAATGAAATAAATACAAATAATACAAAGAAATGCAAAATGGTAAGACATAAAAAATGGGATAGTAGGAATGAAAACTTTTGTGGTTTATGGGCTCGTGGAAAGTTCTTTTAAAAGGAATGAGGAAAAAGTTGGACTCATAAAAATTAATGTCTATAGCTGAAAATGTTTTCATGATTTGTAGCTTCTGTTATTGGAATTCCTTAATAAATAAACAATTCAATTTGTAATTTCAAAAATTTGTTGATTTATTTTTCAACTTTTTTGGCAATCCTAAAAACTTCCAATGTGGCCACTTACGAATTTCTGCAAGGAAATCTCCACCAGGCCCGGATAAACCAAATTTTAGTTCCTGTCGTCCATTTACAATATAATTTGGAGTCAATTTGCCAAGAGCTTTGCCATCTTCAAGAAGATTTTGTGTGGCATCGAGGAGAGTTTGGCTTGGTTTTTGAATTCCATAAGATCCAATAGCACAAATCGCAATGGTTTTTGTATCAAAATCATCTGTATGCTGTCCAATGTAGTCCCAACCTCGTCCCTCGAATATTAGACCTGAAAAAAATTCTTTTTTAAGAAAAAATTTACTGATTTTCACATTTAGAGTTTAAGTTACCTTCGGTGCTGATTATAAAACCAAATGGAATGTCATTTAGATTATTTTCGATAGCTTTCGTTTGAAGCTTCTTGACTTTTTCTGAACAATTTGTCTGCATTGATTTATTAAAATTTATTAAAATGTTAAACGAATACTTAATTCAATTGAATTGTTTTTTTTTTTAAAAAGGTACTGGAGGTAAAGATATTTCTCGAGGTGAGAAAAAAATTAATTTAAACTTTTTCTGTCTAAAATACGTCAAAACTTGAATTATGAAAAATTAACTATATCGATGAACACTTACAAATCCAAAACATTGTTGGTCTGCTGTGCTGGTAATAATAGACCAGTTCATATGATAACTGAATTTTTCTAATACTTTTGGAGGCTCTGCATTCCAATCTTCTCTGTAGTATACTTTTTGTACTGAAATTAGATTTTTTTCATATTTTTTATTTTACCTATATAAAACTTAAAGAACTGAATTTGGAGTCGTTCTTAAATTTCTTAAATCTTTTTGGAGGGAAAGATTATGAAAATCTTTTGTATGGTTTAATAAATGTCATTTATGAACGGCCCCATATGACTTGAACATTCAAAAAATAATATCTCACATTTTCTATATCCATTCCAATTTTGAACAGTCTGTAAAAGCCCATCAGCATTAATTTCAGTCTTCATTAGTTGATCTTGCATAATTATTGTATAATTCTCATTAATAGTTCCTGATTCTTTAAAAAATTCAATAAAATCTTGAAAGACTTTAACTTGAGATTCAGAAATTGTTTCATGCTCATAATTTCCAATAAATGCCACACAGATTCCAATACTATTATATTCAGTCGCATTAATATTCGATGTATGTTGACCTTGATATTCAAAACCTCGACCTTCGTATATTTTTGAGTCATTTCCAATGAGGAAGTTGAATGGAATGTCATCCAAGTGTGTTGAATTTCTTTGCAGTTCCTGCACGAATTTTCTACATTCTAGCTCAGAATTACAACTTTCACTGGCTGTATGAGCTATAATTATTCGATAAATTGGTAATTTTAGTTCAACTGTTGCACGCGGCTGTTCAGCGTTCCACTCTTTTCTACTAACAAATGACTCAAGTGTAATTATCGGCGGTAATGTCGGTATCATATGTTCTGTGGTTGTAGGTGTGATTTCACTAGTTGTTGTTGTTGTTGTTGACACTTCGGAAGTTGTAGTTGTTTGATACGTTGTACTAGGAATATCAAATTCCGTAGTTGACGTAGATATGAAATATTTTATCGTCGTTGTTTCAGTCATATCAGTTCCAATGAGTTTATGACGCATCATAAAAAGTATGCCACCAGTAATTGCAACGATAATTACGCTTATCATTATAATCAACAGACTGTGCTTTCGTGTGACACATGAGAATAATTTTCTCTCATTTGAATCTACGGATGAGATTATTGTGCTCTCTGAGTGTGTCGCTGGGGATTTTGAGTTGCAGCGAGAGTGATCTGAGACTGGAAATTGGGGAAATAAGTATATTTTATGAATTTAAGGTATTTTTATGCTCGAAACATGTGGGGGTTACTGAATATAGTCTTTAATTCACTTTACAAAGATTAAAACTACAAAATGACAAGATTAAAGCCACTAGTAATTTGAGTTTCACGAAAAAATTCCATAACCTTGAAAATCATCAATAATCATATCATAAATTACCTGTATAAGCAGGTGACCCACAATAATAGTTGATGACATCACCAACATGAATTCCATCACTTTTATCAAATTTTATTGAGTGTTGAAATTTTGGACTGACGGAATTTTTTTGTATAGTTTGATTTTGGATTGTTAAATTATTATTTGTGATATTTTTCGTGTCTTCATATTGTCTGACTATTTCAGCTGCTGTAACGCTGTCTATTGTCGAGGTTGAAGATCTTGGATTTTGATTGTAAAACTCTTTTGATTTGCTTCTGAGATCTTCCATTTCTTGTTGATGTGATATTAAATTAAATTAAATTAAGTCTCTTATTTTTAAAATTTGTTAAATCACAAATATTTCATTTTTTTTTATTGAAAATTTTAATTTAAGAGCAAAACTTGACAAAACCACAATTTTATGGTCAGACCGAATTTATTTAGTTAAAAAACTCTTGTGATTGTGATATTTATAGAATAAATTTGTTGTATAATATTTAATTAAATAGTGAGTCATTTTATATTTTTAACTTTTACAGAACATATTTTTTATTTTATTTTATTAGTAAGTACAGACTTTTTTGATTTATACTATCCAAAATTAGTATCACAATATATCACTTAATTAAATAACATTCGATATTTTTTATACTTAAATATTTTTAAATCATTCACTAGCTTTGTACTGTAAAATTCTAACTTTATTCATTATTTTTCTCGCGAATCACATACGAATCGGATCACAGACCACAATAAACTAAAGTATCGTGAGAATAATTTTTACGCAATTAGCTCTTTTCTCTTATCAGCTGTTGAGTGCATTTACTATTTATTTTGTGATAATTGCGAAGTAATGTCAACAATTAAGTAAACATAATGATTAGTCTTATAAATTTTTTTTATTGATTAGTTTTTTGTGATTGGTGTTAAATCTTGTTTTAATTTTATTATAATTGTGGGTTTGTCCATAATTTATAAATGGATGAGTGTATGTTAAACATTTTAAAGCTGGTGCATGCTATGAAAAGTCCTTGTCAAATTTAATTAGCAATTAATCTCTATTTATAAAAATATATTATCCATGCTATTCATTACAGTAAAAATTACCCATCAAAATTACAAGCAAATCCAATTCACGCAATGAACATTAACAAAAATTCTAATGCTTACAAACAAAAGATAAAAAATGCCTGTAAATTAGCAACATTTTTTCAATATAATTTCTATTTAACACCTTCATTCTCAATAAAAAGGCAAACGCAAAACCTTTGTTGATTTATTTCTGAACCAAAAACTTTCCTTTTAATCGACACAATAAAAAAATTTATATGAAATCATGCAGCAGATGTAAGCTCGTGCCAGTTACGAAGAAAAATAAAAACTGAACATAATTCAGTGTAAAAATGAACACAGAATATGAAAACAGCAATTCCACTTGGTGGAGAGATTTTTGATAAAAAAAATACATTTTTGTGCATTTGTGTGTAAAAAGGTACTCAAAATGCATTTACTTTTTATTTCTCATTTGAACGTTTTCAATGATAGAATAATGTTGTAATATTTGTATAAAAGATACTTGAGATATGCGAAATGATGTTGGAGTATGATGGAGTGATGTAAAAAGTATGAATATGCAGTTTGAGTTCATGATGGGGGTATTAAAGATTACAACGCATCTTGTTTAAATAAGACAAAATTTTAGAGAGCAGGACCCCAAAAATGCATTTTTTCTTAAATTCTTAAAAAAACACTAGCAAAATGAAGAAACTTTTCTTTGAAGGGGGTCTTGATTTATGTTTTGAATTTTGTAATCAAAAATTTACGAACCGATCAAAATTTTCACAAAAGCACAAAATTGCATCAAAAAATAGTTCAAATTCTTTTAAAAAGTGTTCAAATTATTAAAGGTTTAATAATAATCATGATTTTTTTGCTCATCAAAATGATGGATTTTTTTTCATCAAAGATGTTTTTTCATCATTTTAGTCCCTGATAAAAATTCCCAAAATAGTTTTTATAATTAATTCGAACGCCAACAAGACAAATTACAAATAATACAAACTTTTTTCCTGAGAATGTGTACCAAAATAACACCTGAAAATATTCACTGCAATGATTTTTAAAGAACGAAGAATCAGAGCAGAAAAAGCAAAAAATTGATTTAAAATTTTCATAATGTTGCTGTGTAATCAATGCTCCTCGTTCAAGAGTCATAAAATTTTTTTATTTCATATTATTTCGAGGAGGTAGGGTAGATGAAAAAAATAATGCTAATGGAAATAAACGGTCCTGCAGATTCTCACGATTCACTTTTCTGATTATTTTTTTAATTTATTTATTTTTAATGGCCATTTTTGCCATCATCTCTTCTTTTTTTCATGCCGCTTGCTTTCCATTTATAAGGAAAAGATGCCTATCAGCACCAAAAAGCAGTTTATAAAAAGGAAACTCATTTTCTTCTTCTCTTTTTCAGTCCTTTTGTACGTGTGCATTAGCATCACAGATTGAAATCTCTTCCTTTCATTACTTTCGATTCAGTTAATTTGAAAGGAATTTTTGTTCCTTTTCAATTTTTCATTTTTTTAATATTTTTATTTTTCATCTCCAAAAAAATTTTTTTAGAGAATTCTTTTAATGCAAATGGGAAAGCTTTTTTATGCTCGGAAGGACCTTCATTCTCAATATCAGAAAAGGACATCACAAAAATTATCTTCTTTTGATGCATCATTCTTCAAAAGAATTCAGAATTGGAATATTATCTATGCTTTTCATTTCTGATGACATAATAGTCAAAATATGATGACAGACATGCTGAATGAAAAGGATGAGATTTTTTTTTGTTGATATTTTCATTGTCATAGAAAATTATTGTTGACTAATTTTTAAATATTGTGCAAAACTTTGATATGAATGTGGGTATTTTTTAGGGGACATGAAATGTGGGAGACTGACTGATTTTGAAGCTCAAATTAATGGATAATTGTTGACTTAAAAAGTTGCAGATTGCCTGATTTTAGATATTAAAAAAAATATGTGTCATGGCCGTTAAGAGTCTTTAATGATACTCTACAAGTGTACTTGAGTACTTTTAGTATTAGAAAATAATACAGTATGTGGCCAAAATATTGTGTAGTTTTTTAAAAATCAGTATTTTGGACCTGCTGCTCTTAGTTTAACAGATAGCCACATACTGTATAATTGATATTTAAAGATGTTGTAAATTGGTAATAATAATAACTGAGCCGAGCTTAACGCTGATTAAGGGCTCGTTCGTAAAATTGGTAACGCTTAGAAAGAGGGCAATGGCGAAGAGGTCTAAAATGGTAATTATTAGTGTTAAGAATTTTACGAACGACCCCTAAAAGCCATTATTTTTTTTTTTCAAATTTTTGTATGGAAAACATTTGGTCACTTGAGTTTATTTAAATCAAGGACCCCCTTACAAATAAAATATTTTACTCTGGTAGAAATTCAAAACTTACCAAAAGCTTCAAATTGCTGCTCAAAAGGTTCAAAAAAATTAACTCACTTGCAATTTTGTTTCATATCTCTAATTCTTTTATTTTCAATCAAATTGAATCAAATCATCATCCTCAAAAGTTATCAAGTCATACTCAATCGGTGTTTCTCTTTCATCAGCAACAGCCTCTTTCAAATTCATCATTTCCATCAATGAATTGTGTAAAAATTCAGAATTTTGCTCAATAATTTCAATTGCTTCATGAACTGCATCACGATCCTTTGGAAATTCAATATTTACTTCCAATTTTTGCAATCCAGGTATTAAAACTTGATCGATTTCTGTGATGGAGTTCTTAAGCTCATTGACTAGCATGGAACTAATGTCTTCAAGATTTTCTGTTCTATTAAAATTAGCAGCAAGACTTCTTTCTTGAATTTCTTCCAGACGCTCTTGACGTTCCTTTAATTTCAATTGACGCTGTCTTTCCATTTCATTTTCATCCATGACATCCAAAAATCCTAAATCCTGATTGTCAATATCAATTAAATCATTATCGACATCCATGACTTTGGAAATTGCTACTTCAACATCATGTAAAATTTGTAATGTTCGTTCATTTATGTCATTCAGTTGCTCATGCTTTTGTGAGTCAATTTCAATTGCCTTTACAGCATTTCGAGTTCTGTCTACATTTTGGACCAATTGAATATTTTCATTAAAACTACTTGAAAGAATTTCATCAACAGTTTTTACAGTCTTTTCAATAAGTGGAAATAAAGCTGGTTCATTATTTTCAAGTGCTCTAGACAATCTATCTCTTTGCTCCTGTATATCATAGGCTAATTGTTGGCTACTGTTTTCAAGTCCTTCAATCAAAATTCCTTCTTGTTGTGTTCCTGCCTGAAGGCTTTGAAGTTGATTTGCTGAATTTTCATTCACATCCAATATGTCGTCCATCACTTTTATCAGTTCATGACCCATTTTCATTTCATTCATACGAATGGATACATTTTGTGCTTCAAATGCTGATTGCTGCATTCTTTCCTTTATTTCATTTAATTTTCTCATTGTCTCGTCATGCGTTTGTGCTCCTTGTTCTAACATTTCATCCAATTGCGACATTGTTAGTCGAACATTTTCCAAAGCACCAGCTGCATTCTCGGCTGCTTCTTGTAGTTGTTCCGCTTGATGCTCTTTCAGCATATTCAAAATTCTATTTCCAACACTTAATCCCGTATTATGAAGTCGAGAGACATTTTGAAGATTTGCAATTCCATCACGTTGTAAACGTTCTGATTCTCTGTTGATATCTGCCGACACTTGACTTATATCGTGTGTCGTTTTAATGAGCTCTGATGGGGGAATGTTTGATTGACGTAAGTGGAATAGACGACGTTGCAAATCAGCATGTGGTCCCTTAAATTCTGGTGATTTTGGCTCCATACGAGAATCTGAAAGTGTTTTGCTCATTAGACTGGCATCAATGTCTTCTACAGCAATGTCTCTAATGATTCTTTGAGATCTTGATGAATGTTTTTGTAATGTTGATGGTTTCATGGTAATTAATCGTTTTGAAGGTGCTGCTTTCTTTGGTGTTGCTAATTTTGATGATCGTTCTTTCTCTTGTGCTTTTTTTGCAAGTCGTTCTTGTCCTATAAATAAATTAAATTACTAATCCACAATCTTCAGAAATTAAGAGCCAAAACATACTTTCTTGCTCTGCCTTAGCCATTCGTCTTTGTAAAGCTGGTGGAATATTTTTTGCAAGAACATCTGTTGGAATTACAATAGTAGGCTGCTTTCTCTCTGGTTCTGTTTCTAATTCTTCTTTTTCTATCAAGTCTTCCCATTCTGGTTTTTTAGTGGCAAATAACTTTTTAGGCTGAAGTTTGAGTGTGACTTTAGTCGGTTCTGATGTACGTGATTGAGATTTTGGGAAGAGCCGTCCTTTAATTGGTGATTCCACAGGATCATTTTTGCGCATAATTTCAACTAAATTTTTAGGAACATTCATTTTATTAAATTTTGCCCATTTATCAATTTTGTCACGTGGTGAGAAGGCATAATAGAAGTGAGCACCAAAAAATGGAATCTCCTGAAAAGCTACATATTCATTCAAATTGCTGGATAAATCAAGCTGATAAGGTGGAGTAAATGAGTCTTTATAAAGTCGATGAATGACTGCATTGTTGATGTCTTGTTGATTGTGGATTCTATCAAAATTTTGCCATTGGTTTGTCATGTCTTTTGGTGGTGTATCAAATGGATTAACTAAAAGTTGCTTAGTTAAGCAGCTCACAAAGAGAGACAGGTATTGCTGATAGGAGTTTGGATCACATGCATGAAATTTTTTGACCCATTTTGATGCTGTTATTCGTTCTGAAAGGTAAAAAATTTAAATATTTTAGCTCAATGTCAAACTTTAAAGTAATTGAAGATCCAAATCTGCCTGCATGACGTCTGAATTTTATTATTTTATAAGATTTTTTTCAAAATGTTACAAAAGCCTGTTTTAAAAAGTTTATTACTAACCACTTCCTTCAGGCAACCTCAATGTTAAAAGCTCTGCAATATTCAGCAAAATTTCATTCGAAAGTTCTCCATATTCACTGACAAACTGATTTTTAGCCATGACTATCCTAACTTCTGCGTTGTAAAATTTAAAAATTTTATGAAACTTTAAGAAAATTTATAAAAATGTGAAAATGAAGATTCAAAGCTTGCTATGAAAATTAATGAAAAATTTACTTTAAATCAAATATTTTTCCAGCATCAAACCAATGATTAATTGCCACTTCCTACAAATAAATCTTCAAGCATAAAACCATCCGCAAAATCAATAAGATTTTATTCCCACAAATTAATCATAACTTTCTAGATTTGTCATCATCACAATACTGTTTTTGTCACACATAAGTTGTTGATGTCAAGAGCACACATCTCAAAGATTTGACTCATAAGCCTTCGCAAAAAACTTCCAATATGATTTTTCAGCATTTTGTCATTAAACATTTAATCCCCTTTATTCATTAAATTCTCCTATCTTTATTTACTCATTCACACAACTCTTGAATCTCGCTCAAATGCTTGTTATTATTCTTCAACATTAGTCAACAGACACACATGTCATACCGCTAGTTATGTTTACACGAGCATTTCATTCAAAACGTCGTCATTAAAATTAATGGTATACAATCAACATGTTGAGGATATCAAAAGCAAACATAGAACCGAAAATTCTCTTTTTTGTTCAAGTTTGAATTGTATGTACAACACATAAGTAATAGAAAATAGATAGAATGGAGTCGGGGAATGTTGGGGAAAAATTGATTTTACGAGCATATCTGAATCTTTCTTTGTCAAAATGAACTGCTTTTGGCTGGATTAATTAGTATAGTGGACGTTAAAGCTTGTTTTGCTTTATGTTGAAAGTTATTTACTGTGGTTTTTGAGGTATGGATAGTAATTAATCAAAGGTTTTTGAATTTTAACTTTGATTAAATTGTTGGATATCAAATATCAATAAATTTTAGGCATTTCCTAAGCTTTCAAATATTTTATCATAGATCATAAATTTTTAAAAATTTAAGAATCAACTCAAACTGGGAGTCAAATCTGCGTTTTTAGCGAAGGGGATAAAACATCCAATTTATAATTTGTAACCTGTTTATTAAGTTGCA
Source organism: Chironomus striatipennis (assembly GCA_026123125.1). Lineage (NCBI taxonomy): Eukaryota > Metazoa > Arthropoda > Insecta > Diptera > Chironomidae > Chironomus > Chironomus striatipennis. Next base: position 34,195,486 of record CM047392.1, on the reverse strand, counting down.
GGAGCTTCATTTTAAACCATAACACTATAATATACACACAAATCTATGCAAATGCTGCCAAATACTCAAAACAATAAATATGAACGAAAATTCCTTTAGATTTGATTATTCATTATATGTAATCATCACCAAATTTCATCAATCCAAATCCCCAAAAATCGAAAGTTAAAAAATCTACAGTTTCATGTCCAAACCATAAAAATTAATTGCCTTAGTTCGATTGAATACAATAGTTTTGGGATATTCAATTTTTATGGCAATTTTCACTTACTCTTCTATTGCATACACAAGCACAATGGTACGGTTATTGAGAGAAAATCTCACAAAAATTCCTGTTCATGTTCTGTTACTGTAACATGGAAAATGTTATTGATTTTGACACCTCAAAATGCAAACATTGTTGTGAAATAGAATATTGTGATGCGGTATGGCTTATGAGCTTCAAGTCTCTATCTAATGTAATGCTCTATGTTTGGGATTCTCATCCCCATAAAATAAATTTTGATGACATACAACAGAATTCGGCAAGCAACAAACTGCAAAATCTTTCTAATGATCTATTATTTCAAATTGATTCTCACTCGTTCCTTTAGTTTCTCATCACTTTCTCTATATGTGTTTGGTCTGTGCAAATATGACTCAGAATGGCTGTAAAGTTAGGTCAGAAAATAATAAACAATTCAAGCATCATATTGAAAATTTTTGAGGGTACTTTTCAGTACAGAATGAGGAATGGATGACTGAATTGATGAATTTTGAAAGGTGATAATTTTGTGTCTGGTTTCAAAATGAAATTTTTGAATGGAATTTACATTTTAGAAGAGATGATGTGACTAAGTAATTCAGTTACTGGCTTCTGCATCTTTTGTTATGTCTGAGTCTTTTCGTGTAAGAGAAAATATTTTGTTGTGACAATTGTTTAATATGTGATGAATAGGAAGGTTTGGGTTTTGTGGACTAGTATCTGGAGGGTACTGTAAAATTGAGTTCAAGTCTGTTTTCAGTGACAATACAGCCAGAAACCAGCCAGAAATGAATATAATCCAAAACAAAGGGTACCTAAGTTGTTGATTAATAATTTGAAGTAAATTTGTTTCTTATGAACTACCTTAAAATCATGAAAATCAAGTCGTCAACCCTGGACACAAATAACTAGTCATGCACTCTCAAAAATTCCAAAAAGAATCAATTTTATCCAAAAATTTCCAAATAAACTTACAAAAAAAAAAAAAAATCAATTGCTACAGCATCAACAAAACATGTTATTGACCATCTTAATATGAATCAAGCATGCTCATCTTTTAAGTATTTATTCCCAAACAATGCATAAATTTCGCTCAATTCCATTTTAGTCTTCAAGCATTTCCATTCTTTCTTTATTGATACATTCTTATAAAAGATGAAGATGATATCCTCAAGAGACTCATAAGCACATGGATAGCATTAAAGTATCACGCAAAAGTATTATTCAAAATATTTTGAATATTTTTCTATCCAGCAAAAAAGGAAATTTTTTTGTTGTACATGAATATCAGAAGAGAGATGTGTAAAGTTATTGATAAAATTTGAACACTTTTCTACAATTGCAAAATGTCATTCACTCATGTGAATGTATCAGAATGCTGTTTGTATGATGAGTAGCATACATCTCTATTGAATTGATATAAATACTATTTCCATATTGTACATTATGTTGTACAAAATTCCTATCACTTTTCACGTTTTGTTGAATTTGCATTGTCTCGTTAGACACATACAGATGTATGAAGAGTTGAACTATTTTTCGTAGAAATTTGTGCAGCATGAAATATTCATTGAGGTAAATTTTGAGAATGAAAATGCAACTTTTGGTTTGAATTTAAGAATTCAATATTTTTTAGAATTTTTGACATGTAACTTGAAAACTTAGGGCTTTAGATAGTAGAACTAAAGCCTTCAGCTTTAATAATTAAAGCAATAAATTGAATGTAAGTAAATACATCTAAATCCCAAAATCATGTCCAACCCCTTCAATAAAAAATCATTGATTAAATTCAAACAGAAACATGATGCCAAACAATTGTCGAAAAGTCGGAAAAACGCATGACATTGACAAAACCATTGGATTGTAGTCACATATGTACATTGTTAGATTTGTAAGTCCATGGACATAAAAAATATTGAATTGAAACAAAAAAAAAGAAAATTGTTATGAATGAATGATGAAGCATCATTGTAGTGCATGTATGTACCAATAAAGAGGAATTGCCTCATCATTTATGTATAAAACTTTGAATATTTTTGCGAACCTTTTTTTATCTCACATGAAGTGTCATAAATCGCAGCTTTTTTTTTTGAACTCACAAAACATGAATGGAATTTTTAATTTTACTTCGTGATGGTTTTTAGTGTGTGCATCGTGTCTTAATTAATTTGATTTAAAATGTAATTCATTCCCTAAATTTAACGAGATTCGTTTTTTTTTTTGCTACGCTCTTGTAGCTTTTCGAGTTGAGACCATCAAATAACAATGGTGCTTTATATTAGTTGCATTTGATGATGTTCCAGAGTTAGAATCTATGATTTTGGACGCTTTGAGAATTTTTATGGAATTAAAATATTTAAGTTCAGAATTTTAAATTTAGCAACTTTTAAATTAGCTTCCAATAAAAATTATTTCATAAATTATCCAACCCTGTCCCACACACAAAAAGCAAAGCAGCAACAGCAGAAAAATATAAAAAATTATTCAGCAAACAGCATCAGTAGCATAGAAAGAGATTATTTAAAAATCTCATCACGTTTACAATGCTTTGCACGTTCTATTATGTTATTTGTCTGTTTATATCCCATTTTCATTTCTCATTCTCCCCTTTCAACTAGACATTTATCATGTAATTTGTATCATAACAATATTGTTTGGGTAAATAATAATAAAACGAAGAAAAATATCCAAACTGAGGAAATTTACACAATATGGATAAAAGTAGTAAGTTTATTGAATTAAGTTGAATAGATGCTGATGGTGCGAAAGGTGAAATTTATGACACCAATTTCTGTCTTAATGGATTTTCTTCTATCTAGTTTTGTCTAAGTTTTATTGTTTCTTTTTTTTTGAAGTAGATGCAATGTGATATGGTATGATGCGTTAATTAAGGAACTGAGAGAAGTGAGTAGCTGAAAAAAATTTTGATGATTAATTTTAAGAATAATGTGAACGATGAAGGTTAAATAAACTTGTAACGAACAGACTTAAACTGTTAATATTTGTAGTAAGATATTATTTGAAGCTGCAAATATTCGAGATCTCTTTCCTTTTTTGGAGAGTTTTTTTTAACTTTTATGAGTTTTTAAGACTTTCAATTTGATCATTGTTGACCAACCTTTTTTGGCCCCGGGATAGAATTCGGGAATTTTGAAGTAGATCAAGAAGTGGTAAGTCATAATTAAAACCGCACACGGCATACAGATCGTAAGACCTGTCGTAAGGCTTCTCATTTTTTGTAACACACTTGTGTGTCAAGGCACACTGGTTGGAAATCACTGTACTAGATGATCGTGAATTAGAATAGAGTTAATGATCTCACATATTCTTCATTAAATTCACAATTTAATCAACCTGAACACAAGGACAAAGGAAGTAACCAAACAAAACCTTCACATTCTCCCACATTTCCACTTAATTTCTTATTCCAATTCTTTTCTTTTTCCTTCGTGCTTCCGAGACATTTATTTTCTGTTAACGCACATACAGCAACCGACAAGGACATGCAACAGCAACAATTTCAATATATTTAATGTCATGTACTTTAATTAAATTTTTCTCTTTTCCACTCCCGCTCACATCTTTGTATATTCTTCTGCGTAATCGAGACGTTCAAACTAATTACATTTATTCTCTACATCCAGCCTTCACATAATAATAAATGTATGTGGATGTCTGTTTTCTATACACTCGCGATATGTCTATGGAGACATCTTTATATGAAATTTTAATTGGTTGATGTAATTATGTATTGTGAAAATTTATATATAAATTATGTATTATGATGATGATGAGAATGATGCTGAGATGAGATGCTTACTGCTGTGATATAATTGGTGTTGATTCTTATGGGAAATGATGTGAATGAATGTGAATTTTTATTAAAGATGAAGATGAAAAATTAAATCGATTTCCTGTTGTGTGTTTTTTTTTTACTTTGTTTATTGCTCAACGTGACGCTAATGAAGAGTCGAGGATGGAAAATTTGAAATGAAGGGAATTTTAGATTTTAATTGGAAATTTTTGACATAAAAAATTAAGGTGGAATATTTAATTTTGTGTCATGAGCACTTAAAAGAATTTAAATACTTTTTTAAGGGGGGATTCATAATGTGACAATTTTATTTTGGTCTTCACTGTGCATCAAGTCTAAAAATTTCAGTATCCCTACTTTTAATTTATTCAATACATTATCTAAGAATAAAAATCAATAAAATTAAAGAAACCTGCTAATCAGTCCATTCTCCACCCCACAGATCCATCAGATCAAATTACAAACACCAACAACAACAAAACCTCAAACCACAATCCACATCAAAGTCATCAAAACCACTAAGCAGGGATAATAATATTATTGAAAAGTCTTGTAACTTTTGTGACCGATTAATTTCATTAACACTTCCATTAGATGCGAGGAACGCATTAAATAACAATTTCTGTACATTAGTTGTAATTAGAATTAAAATAAATCAGCACATACGACTATAATAAACGACAGTATGCATGTTTTGTAGTAATATATCATTCTGCCCCTTCCTTCCAATTTTCCACTTCTTCTTTGGATTGTCGCTGTGTAATTATATGCGAGAGAAACGTTATGTGTGACATAGCTGAGTGGCCTAATAAAATGTATAAAAAATTGCTGGAAAAATGCGAAAGAATTTTCATTGAAAAATAGTTTTACGGAACTTCATATGTTTGCCTGCCTTTTTCACATGCTGTATGACTTTCAATTCTCAATTTAAATTGAAAAAAAAAATTCTCTTTTATTTTTTTTTCAAATCGGAAGTTCTACGAAATAGAAATTCAAAAATGACCGAGTGTATAGAAAAAATGAATATTCTTACGGATGTATGCATGAAAAAAGATTCAATTTTATGCACTTTTGAACTTCAAAGCTTTTGTCATTTTGCATGGATTTCTATTTTTTTTGTTTGGAAAATTCTTTGTTCTAGTTTGTTCTAGTTATTTTTAGAGTTTTGGCCAAAAATTCTTACTGAATATTTATTCATTGTTAAATTTTTAGAAAATTTCCGTTGAATGGATTAAGCAGTGTTGCCGTGGCATACAAGTGTGCCAAAAAAATCTTGGGTGTATAAAGTCCGTGTGCTGCGAAAAAAATTTGGTCAAAAGTGTGCTAAGACACCAAAAAGGATTTTCACCACCAGATAAGGACATGAAATTGCAAAATTCCATGTATTTTTTGTTAAAATCAAATTATAATTTCTTCTGATTCGTGCAAACATTCAAATCAAAAATTTATGCTGATCATAATTCTTATAAGAATCTTAAAAACAATTTCAACTAATAACTTCAACATAACAACTTTGAACAATAAATATGCTCAATCATTATTAATACCCCCAAAAAAACTTATTAATCCCTTACATACTTATTGTATGTGAATGGAATCATCAAAAAAATATGATGAGTCAATAACTCACAAGTTCTTATTGTTTATTTTCTCTCTTAATTAACTTTGTTGTTTCTACAGGCAATTAACTTTTTTTTGTTGTTATTTCTTAAAAAGTTTGGTCATGATGATGATGGTTGATTAATTTTTAAAAATATGTTTTCTTTCTAGGATTTTTCAGATTCTACAAAAACTTTCATAAATGATCCCAACATTAGATTTAAATTGAAATTTTATCAAAAAAATATGAACTACTTACCTAAATAAGTATCAAAATATGAAAATAAATATAAATATCAAAATTGTACGCCTATTCCATGAAAATTCAATAAAAAATCCTCAATTAACTCATCATCTTCAAACTGTTCAGACCAATAAGTCTATAAACATATTGCAAAGAGATTAAAATTAATTGTCTATTATTTTTAACAAACTATTCCCATTGACCGCAATCGACTTCCCACGTCAAGTGGTTTTTTCTTTCAATTCTCATTTATTTTCTCATTTTATGTTGCTGAAGTGAGGCAATTAATGGCCAGAAGAAGAAAAGTAGATGAGATGAGAAATAACCATCAATTGACATGAAGAAGATACATCAAGATGTAAAAATATCAATTTTCCTTATTTCACCCTCCTACAATATCCACATCAACATCATCTCTTGACATTCACATCTCTCAATTTTTTTTTTGTGCAACATTCTTATTCGACTTATAAGATTTTTTTTTTTTCAAGAAAAAGTAAATAAAATAAACGACGAAGGAGGAAAATCTGAGGTTATACAAATAATAAATTGTAGAATAAATACTTTGAGTCAATATTTGACGAGCGTATTAGGTGAGTAAACACATTTTTCAGTAAATTTACTTTGTGTACAGATGATGAGAAGCCGAAGGAGGAGGAAGAATTTCTTCATCTTTAAATTGAAGATGGGAAAAATGTTTGAGCTCATGTCATGATATGTGTGTATGTGCATGTCTTTTAGAGCTTCTTCAAATATTTTATTACTTAGGGGATTTCATGGATGCAATGTAATTTAAGATTGTATGGATTGTAAGTAGAGAATGTGGCTTTAAAAAATTTTTCTTTTTGTTGTTTAAGGAAATGACTTTGTTTAAAATTGAGGTACGAGGCAGTTCATTTATTACGCAATGCTGAAATTTGGGGTTTTAAACTCCCACCCCTTTGTAAAGTACACGGCTCATAAATAGATTTGAATGAGACACAGGATGATTAGTTTTTTGAATCAGTTAGTTAAATTAAGTTTATGTCCTACTATCCAACTGAATAAGCAGTCCCAATTAGATTTGTCCCTGGTAGACATAACCTAAAAATCCCAACTTAATTCTATTCCTTTCAAAATTGAACATCCTTTGTTAGTAAGTCGTATTACTTTCCTTTAAATTTATTTCGTCGTGCAATTTCATTATTCCATTTTCCTCATATGTTAAGCTATGTCTAACAACTTCAACCCTAAATAGAACCGTAAAATGCCACTCAACACGCAACAAATTCTATTCTACTTTCATTCTTTTTACCTTTCCGGTGTAACTAATTTTAATTCTTCCTGTCCAATTTTTTTTTCTTTCGTGATACACACACAAAAATATATTTTTTCGGTAATTGCCACAAATGGATGCTAATTATTTAGCAAAAAGCATATGAAGGACCTAAAATGATCCTTAAAAAATTTTTATTTCCATGCGTATCATGTTATGATGTCATGCAAGCACGCAACAAATGACTTTGTTTATGGCGATGATTTTTATGAGTCCTCATCCGACATCCAACAAGCCAACTCAACCAACATTTATGTCGTTCGATATTTTGTTGCCATTTTTCTGTAAATAGTAGTTCAATATTAGCTTTTATGATGATTAAAATTAGCACTTTGTTGTTTGGCTATTTCATTTTATGGACATTCAATGGCTGGTTTTATTATTCATCCACTAAAAGCATTTAGAAGGACTAAACAATGAGCCTTTTAATGTACATTATTTGAAATTTTCACGATACTTAATGAATTGATGTTGTTTTTCTCATCATTTTTTCATAATTCATGAGTTGATAATGGGTGTAGGGACGATGAGCAATATGATTTAGGTTGTTTTGTTGAATTTAGGGGGATTTTTTGATGTTGGCTTGTATTCTAGACATAATTTTAGTCATGTCAGAAAATTTGGATTTTTTTTTAGTTTTTCAGAGCAGCTTTCATGTTAAAATCCTAGTTTCCAGTTTTGAGTGCAACTAGAAATTTTTTAATGCAATTTTAAGTATTAAAAGTTCAAATTTTTGATAAAAATTTACTAAAAATTACCTTATTGTAAAACATTTGAATTTAAAAAGGATTTTAAACATCTTAAAAATTCCAGGCTATTTTAAATTGCCACTTTCCCAAAACCCTCAAATTTTCATCCAACAACCCCCAAAAAAATTTAAAATAAACATTCATACGCTTCAGCACTTCAATGATTTGTTAATAGACCAGCACTCACACAATAAGCCATTAGAATTAATTCGAAAAGTACTCTGCATTAAATTTTCAACATATAAATTGACTTTTAATTAGAGAAATGATTCACGATGATATCATCCATTTGCGTGCATTGAAATATTTTTTTTTGTGTTTTATTTTCAATTATGCTACACAATAACGTTTCATAGAGAAATGCTTATTTATCATACATAAAATATTATGTGAAAATAAATTCATCATGAAAGTGAAAGTGAGCTGTAAAATGAGCTCAGCTCATAAATCATTTTCGACATATCGATTCTGTCGGATTGATACTTTACAAGATGTTTTGTGGAAATTTATTGACTAAGTGAATGAGTGAATGATTGAGCAAAATGACAGGCAATTTGGAATATTTTTGTATTAACTGATAAGTTGAGGAAGAAAAATTGGAATTTAATTTTGTGAGGAAGTTTTGATGGATTTTTGGCATGCTTTGAATTAGTTTTCTCAATTTCAATAATATTGTGTAGCTTGTGCCTAAAACCTTGCTATTCAGAAGCAATCTAAAGTATAACGTGTCCCACATGTGGAAGCTCTTATCTTACAAACTATAAACATGAATTTCAACTAAAATCATCAAAACCAGCTGTAATGTTCTAATTTATTGCCACAGCATGGGTGTGACGAGCAAATTTGCGTAGAATTTTTATAAAATAACATAAATATTTATCTCTTACTCTATCATTTCATATCTTAAAAGCATTTCCACAAGAAAAGTGCTATAAATTAACAGACAAGTAGGAAACTTTTATTGGGAATATTTGGAACGTCTTTTAACATTTTCGAGGGGAAAATAGCATGATTAGAGAAAATTTTGGTCTGACCATTTTTTTTTACCAATAATGAGAAAATGACGGGAAATTATTTTTTTTCTTGCTATATTATATTGACCCCCCTCCCCTTCCCCTGATAATTTTTAATGTCCTTTTCGGTTTCTAGTCAAAAAACTTACAAATTATAGGTTTAAATCCAATAAAATATTAAATTCTGATTTATAAGCCCCACTAACTAGAAATTATTTTGAAAGTTGGTTTTTAACTTAATTTTAAGGGTCGGGGAGATCTTGAACATCAAAACTGATTTGTGAGATGTAGAATTTCACTAAAAATTTGACTGTTCATAAAAGTCATCATTTCTACAAGAGAACTTGCCCGAGGAATCAGACAAATCAGCAATAACAACTCATTCACCAAACGACTCACGATAACGTTCTAAAAATGAAATAAGAGTTTATAGTTCAAGTTGATGAGTAGAAAGGAAAGTAGATAAGCTATTTAATGTCAGAAAACACTCCCAGTTTTATGTCTTAAAAGAAAGTATCTAGCCACATGTAAATAAACAGCAGAAACGCAAGTGGATGGAAGCAAAAATCGATTGAGCAGAAAACGACAAGTTGAGGTGAAATTTCTTACTAAATATTATTCACATACATTTATCATTAACATCTGTCATCTGATGATTCCCTTATCACACATAAAAAATTTTTTATGTTGGTACTCAATGCAATTTGTCAATTGAACTGCTTCACAGTGTAATTGTACAGCAAATTCTTGCTCCCTTTATGTATGAGAAAAAAAATGTATTTTTATGTGACATTTAAACGCTTCTTGTGAGTGACATTTATTCACATAAAACAAACTTTTATTGGTGAGTATTTTTCATCATTTTAATACACACATTTGATATGTGCATGCTTTCATATGGTTCACATTTTTGGAAGTAAAAACAAAATGATCGTAAATTCATAAATGGCTTTTTAGGCATTTTTGTCATAAATTTATATTTTTTTATTTTTATTTTCGTTTACCTCGATTGCTTTTGAATGCTGGAAACAAAGTTTGTAGATGAAATATGTGCGAAAAGTTGAAGTTCTTTTGGGGTGATCTGAGTACAAAATTAGTGAGCATTTTGAAAAATTTCACGAAATTTATAAAACTTTAAAAAATAATTTTTGTACCCAAAACTTGTAAAAATGGATTTAAAATATGGAAAAATCCCAAAATCATCCAGTCAGTCACAAAACTAAACCATATTCTAGCTAACATCGACAAAAACACGTACAACTGCTAAAGGCACACAACACACTAAAAGCATCCTGAAAATGCCAATGAATTGCGTCCTAAAGGAGTCATAAAATAAAGAACAAAAAGCCGATAGATGTGCGGCGTTATTTAATGCAAGCGACAATTTTTATTTGATTGCTGGCTCGGCTGTGTATGATTCCATTTTTTTTTATTCCAACTCACTCTGTCAATTTTCACAATGAATGAAAAGAGCAAAAGCATAAGCCGTGCTTAATGTATTGAAATGGATGTAAATCCATACGTCCATCCAAAATGACGAGGCGTGCTCTGTAATCTCGATGAATTCAATTTTCCGCGGATTGTAGCATAATCAGAATTAAAGACTCATGCAATTTAAAATAGCGGTTAATTTATTTCCATCGACCAACAAAATTAAATCTTTTAAATTTTCAATTTCAATTTATATTTTACTGTGAATGAATTTTGAGTTAATTTATTTAACTTATTTGAGTGGTTATGATGGAATTTGCTGTGATTTAGAAAAAAAAAACTAAGTAAGCATAGTAAATAAATTTATTATGGAATCAGAACGATAGTCAAGGCGTGGACACTAGGATTAATCCTGAATAATCCCAATAATCCCGAATAATCCTGATTTTGGGATTATTGACAAATTCATTATCTATGTATCGAAAAAAGTTAAAAATTGATAAAAATCATCAATTTCACTATAAATCCACCATAAAACACAAAACTAAGCATGAAGAACCCAATAAAAGAGCTTAAAAATTATTGCCAGGATTATTGGGATTATTAGGATTATTGAGATTATTGGGATTATCGGGATTATTCAGGATTATTAGGATTATTTTTTTCTTTTATTAAAAAAATTATCATTCAGAATCCGTCACGAACATAATAATACTTAATTTTTCATATTGAATTGTGTTATAGAGTATAAATTCTAATTAATCATGATGAAATATGCTCAAAAATATCAATAATCCCAAATAATCCTGAATAATCCCAATAATCCCGATAATCCCAATAATCCTGGTATAATTTTGAGTGTCCACGCCTTGACGATAGTGGCATCAGCTCAAATTTACTAAATTTTCATCAACCTTTTGGCAAATTGATAAAAAATGCTTCAGAATCATCCTTAATATCTAACATTCGCAATTTAAAAGTCAATAATTCATCAACGAAAATCCCACATATTACTTCCGACAAAAACTTTACGTAAATATGTATCTACAAAACAGATAAAATGAAATCAAAAATAACAATTTTACAATATCAAAAAATTGTAAATGTAAATGAATTTGAGGAGTGTTGGCCTTAGCAATAAAAAGTGAATAACAGCATAAATAAAGGAAGGGATTTTTTTTGTTTTTTATTCCATTTTCATTCTCATTTTCGCTTTCCAATATTACTTCCCCTGCACATACAACAAACGGAAATGAAGGAAAAAAATCGATAAAAAATTTACATTTCATGCGGAATCAATCACATATAAAACACATGCTAAATGTGCAACATATTCTTTGTTTTCATTCAATCAGTGAAGAGAGAATTGAACTTTCGTTTATTGTATGTGCTGTGTATAGTACAATCCTCACATCATCATTGTCATTATTTTATTTATATTGAAATTGTAAAAGGGGAGGACGATGCTTGCACATCCTACATAATGTATGTACATTTAATTTTTTTTCATTTTTATTCAATTTTTCTCATTTACGGTAGTGTGTGGCAATGAATTTAGCTAGTTTGGGGGTGGTAAAGGATTTATGGAGCATTTGTTGGAATTGAATTTGAGGTTTGAATTATTTTGAGTTGTTTTAGCTAATTTTTGGAATTTTCAATTCATAAAAAAATTGAAAAATTTGCAAATTGTAGAATTTTTGAATTTAGGAAATCAAAATCTTAAAAAAAACTTTCGTCAAAAACCCTAGAAAAATGAAGAAATTTATCCTCGAAGGGGGTCCAAACCAACCTATTTTTACGTCTCTGGACAAAACAACAAAATGACACAAAACTCAGTTCAACATTTCCTCAAAATTTCAATCCAACTTAGAGACACATGAAATCCCTCTAAATAAATTTATACAAATTGGCCCCTTCTCGCCTGTTCATGACGACAAAAAAAGAATATATTAGATTTTTTTTCATCCATCGATATCTCGTGTGGATATATTCACATTCCATTGAGGCAATGTGTGAGCATATTAAAGACAATTCCCATGTAAATTTCAATAGATAAATTTCCCTCCGAGTAATTCCTTTATCCTCAAGTCGTTTCTTTCCATTTCATTTGAAGGCAGAAAAGAACAAAGGAAATCGAGTTTCTTTCAAATTTCCCTTTTTTCACGCTTTTAGTGTGGCATGAAAAAGAAAGCCTTTTCATCTTTTATTTTCTTCCTTTTGCTGTTCTTAAGAATCGTGAAAAATGATTTCTGAAAAGCGTGAAATTGAGTAATGGTAAATTCAATTTCATCAAAAGAAATTGTTTGTGTTTTTTTTTCTTTTCCTTTCAAGCTCTAATGCGCTTTTAAGCGTTTTGCTATTAAAATTTATGAGATTGTTGTTTTCATGCTGTATTCATTTTTTTGGTGAATAAATTTTGTGAATAAGGAGGGGATTTTAAGTGGAAAAGTGAAGTGTCAAAAAAGAGGTAACTTGATGAGATTTTTGAGTTTGGGGCATGAAAATTGATTTTTGGTATGATTTTGTCCAAAAAAGTTGTGGTTTTCTTGTTTGTGCTTGTTTTTATTACAGTTCATTTTGTGTTGCTGAAAAATTCAATTAAAGGTAGATTTAAGTCTCTTTTTGTCGTTCGTAAAATTTGTCAATTTAACCCTCGGTCCTTCGTTGTAATAAATTTTAGATGGGAATTTAAAAAAAAAATTAAATAAAAATCAAGGAAACCATAGACCCCTCCCTGTGCGCATTTTCAAATGACCCACCTTACAAATTTAATTTTAATCTCAACTCCTAAAAACTGCATAACAAACTCTTTCATAATCAACTCAACTTCTATCTCTACTCTTTATTTTCAATTTGCACATCTATTCAAGATGAATCACGACATTGATGATGTCAAACTTTCAAAACGAAGAAAATTTCCAACTTTTATTACAGAATAAAAAAATTCAATCTCAGTAACATTAAGAGTCAAGTCAAGAGGTAATAGTGTGAATATTTATTTTCTATTTGTTTGATGATAACTTCTTGATACATTGATGTAATCGGAAGACATCAAGGTGAAGTAGGTACACATGTAAGAAAAAGGTTAAATTTCTCTTGTGAGATTCACAAATTGGGAGAAATCGAAAAACTTTTTTTTTTCACTGCAATTGATGAAGAAACGAAAGAAAAATTTGTCAACGAACGATGGATAGAAAAAAATTCACAAACAACCATCAGCACATCAATTTTTCTTCTATTCATGGTAAGTGACTTATCATCATTGAAACCCTCTTATGTCCCTTATGAGACATGATAAAAGTTGAGCATGTGAAAAATCCAAATAAACGAGATAGAATATGAGAGGAGAAAAAAGTTGTGAAAATTCATGCTTTATTAGACTCAGAAATGAACGAAAAAGAAGTAAAAGAGAAATATATTGACAATAATGTTCAAGTAGTTTCAACTACAGCATGAAGAAGTCAATTCAATTTTTCTTTCATTTAGTTTGGAGTTAGTGAAGAAAGTTGGAAATTTCTCTTTTTTTGAATGAGTCTTATCGTTATTATTGAATCTTATGATCCTAGATACTTGTTGATTTTTTAGGTATAATCTCTGCTTTGATCTTCCAACTTAAAAATATGTAGGTTCGATTCCTTTCAGTGTTTGAATCAATTCGACATTTTCGGACACTGATTACTTAAATCTTTGGTGCAATGTTCGGTCCGTTTCAAAAATTCAGTTGATAATTCACATAAGCGTTACATTCGTTCAAATTCTAATATGTTTCTAACTTGTTCATGCTTAAACTTACATGATAAGACTTATTGAAATCTAAAAGAGAATCGAAAAACGAGAAAAAAATTCTTAAATAAGAAAAGTTTCACCTAACAAACTGGAAACTTTTATCCCAATTTTCTGCATTTATTCTGAATAATTTTTATTCGATTTCTGAGGACTGAAATTCACAAGAGAGTTTAATCTTGTTATCTTATGTGAAAAAAGATTTTCAAATATAGAAAGTGAGATAATTACGAATTCATTGTTAGAGGTTAATTCAAACATATATACAAATTTTTAAAACAATTATTGATGCCATTTAATGTAAAAATCATTGAAGAAGGTTTTTTTTTTCAAAATTATTCAAATATATCTGCAAAAATATTTTTTGATCCTGCATTGGTATAATTTCTTTTTTTTAAAATACTTTTTTGCGCAAAAAATCAGTTTTTAAAATGATTTTTTTTAAAAAAATCTTCTTTTTAAAAATATAAATAAATAAGCCTATTAACGCCAAGAGTTGACCGATCTTCACGTGTCAAAAAATGTCTAGCAACTCACATGTTTGTTTTAATAAAGAAGAAAAACTTGATTTTGATAATTTTAACAGACGAAAAAGCATAAAATGAAAATTTGATACAACTTCATATCACACATGTTACATGAAGTGAAGGTATCATCACGTGTATAATGTATTGATCTGAAAAAAATATTTCCGGTTTTGTAACTTCCAGTTTCAGCAACAAAAATCGCCTAGTTTTACAAGATTTTTAATAAAATGTAAATGATCAGCATCAGATTGATTATGAATCTATAAAAGCAGTTACAATATTATGTAATCTTTTCAGTTTTGGTTCAGAATTCGGAAGTGATTGTGCAATTTAGTCAGTTTATAAATATTCTTTCAAAATGTCATTACTGGACATAAATAAACCATCAATAAGTCAATTTTATAATGGACGAAGTGTTTTTGTTACTGGCGGAACTGGATTCTTAGGAAAATTAGTAGTTGAGAAGCTTTTACGTTCTTGCCCAGGAATTGAACATATTTACTTCTTAATTCGTCCAAGACATAATAAACATATTAAGGATAGACATTTAAAAGTTGTGAATTCACCTGCTTTTGATTTGCTACGTGAAAAGAATCCAGAAGCTTTGAAAAAAATTATTTTAGTTGAAGGAGATGTTTCGTGTCTGGAACTTGGCATTTCCAAAGAAGATCAAGAAGTTTTGTTTGAAAAAGTGTCAGTAGTAATTCATACTGCAGCTTCTGTTGCGTTAAATGATACATTAAAAAAGGCTGTACTAACAAATTTGAGGTCATTAAGAGAATTAATAAAATTAGCTCATAAAATGAAAAATTTGAAGGTGATTTTTAGTTAAATTAAAAGTGATTGTAAAATTTTGTGGAATTTACAAAAATTCTGAATTTAAAATTTGGCATTAAAATTTTTAGTCAATGATTCACACCTCAACTGCTTACTGCAACTTAATATTGCCAGAAATTAAGGAAAAAATCCATCCAATAGAATTCGATCCTCATGCTGTTATCAACTTATGTGAAAATTTTCCTGATGATGTTTTAAAAGAGGTAAAATTTCAAATTTATGAGAAAATAGAGAGAATCTTATTGTAACTGTTTATAGAGCTAGATTCTGGAGGGTTTTTGAATATTATTTATAAAATTCTTATTTTTTGACTTTGTGTGAAATTTTAAATTAAAAATAAATTTCCAGTTCACCCCCATATTGCTGAAGAATCACCAAAATACTTACGTATTTGCAAAAGCTTTAGCTGAAATCCTGATAACCAAAGATGCCAAAGATATTCCAATAGCAATTGTTCGTCCATCAATCAGTGAGTTATTCCATCAAAATTCATTTTCTGCTTAATTTATAATTCTGTTCTCACATAGTCGGTGCATGTGTAGCTGAACCCAAAGTCGGATGGACTGATAGTTATACAGTAAGTAGTTTTTAATTAAACAAAATTTTTTCCTATATAAATTTTATTTAAAGGCAATCACACCATTCGTTGATGCTGTTGCACGTGGAATGTTTTGTTCAGGTTATTTTTCCAAAGATTCTCTGTGTGACGTGGTTCCAGCTGATATGGTAAGACAGGTTTTGCATACTTTATTATCTTCTCTTAGGTTTCTTCTTTATTATTTAATTATTTCAATTTAAATTTTTTTCTAATACCTAGAATTTTTTAAAGTGCACTTAAGAATATGTAACATTTAATAATTTAATTTTTATGTCCATCAAAAACTTGGATTTTTAAATGCTCTCTCTTTTCTGTTACAAAATCTTCAAAGGAGATTGTTTAAGACTGTCTCTCTAAAAGTTAGACATTTTAAGTGAACGACCCCGCAGTTATTAACATTTTTCTAAAATTAATTTGACTAAAAACTATCCATATCTTATCTAAAACGATTAATTTACATTTGACCTTGTTGCTAGGTTGTAAACACAATCATCGCCGCATCATGGACTGTTACAAGAGAAAAATATACTTTTTGTGATGCTTCGTCGATTAAGGTCTACAATAGCGTTTCTGGTGATGCTCATCCAATTAGTTTTGAACAATTTGCTGATCTTAGCGTAAATATTGGAAAGAAATATCCATCAGGTTAGTTCAAATAAATTTCTTTGAACAATATTTCAGTCAATTGTGAACTTAAATTATATTCCCAAATATTCAAAATGTATTGCAGCAAAGGTTATCTGGTACCCAGAAATGAGATGCTATGAATCAAAATGGGGATACGAAGTAGATCAATTCTTCACTCATTTAATACCAGCTTATTTAACAGATATTTATCAAAAGCTTTCAGGAGGAAAGACTCTGTAAGTATAGCTGTAACTACTTTGCATACTTACCCAATTTTTATTTATAACTTTCCAGAGCTGTCAAATTTTACACAACTCACAAGAAAATATTTGATGCCGCAAACTTTGTCGCTACACTTCCTTTCAAATTCAAGTCAGAAAAGTGCGAAGAGTTGTTGAACTCGATGGAAGACTCCCCAAATGAAGAATTCTATTTTGATTTGAGATCAATGGACTGGAAAAGTTATCACCATGACTTTTATTTTGGAATTAGAAAATTTATATTGAAAGAACACAATCTCGACTCAGTGAAAGGGAAGAAGAAACTTGTTAGGTGAGAATGAAGTTGAAATGTCTGAAATTTAGTGACTAAAAATATATTTTATTGCAGACTGAAGTCTATGAAGTATTTGTTGGGACTTCTACTGATAGTGTTTTTTGTTTTTATTATTTTAAAACTTAATGAGTGGTTATTTAAAATTTAAGTAGATTTACTACGTTGGGGGTCAATATTAAAAGTTACATAAACTATTATTTGTTTGTATGTCAAGTAAATTCAATCAAAAGCTTAATTTAGTTTCAATAAAGAAATAAGAAAGCTTTTTTTTGCCAATATCACTCTTGATAAAATTTTTAATTTTTATTCATGACATTTCTAATCCAATCACGATAATAAAATACGTTTGTGTAAATTGATGGACTGTTAAAGCTGCATTCTCCATTTCCATATGACACCATTCCTAAGACAGTGTATAGCTTATAAATGTCGGAAATTAAGGTAACGTTGAAGTTGTCTGGGAAGGTTTCGTAAATATCTCTGAACTGCAGTGGACTTCCAGAATCACCATAACTAGATATTAAAAAAAAATGTTAATAAATTTGCAATAAATAGTTTAAAACAGTGTAGATAAACCTTTTTTTTGTGACATAGCATACCTTAAGTGTAAGGCAGTATTGTCCAAACTGTGTGCCGCGGCACACTGGTTTTGGAAAATTTCTTTATTTTTTTTGCAGTAATTAACTTACCAAGAAGTTGGATAATAAGTTTCTTTTGCAAAATTGGGCGCAACACTTCTAACACAAAATTGACTTTCTCGGATTCCGTTAGGTAAATATGGACTTGAAGCATAATAGCTTTGACAATCTTCATTGGAAATTTTTTTAACCTTCACTTCCAGTAATGTATTTGAAGGAACTTGATCTTCTGTCTAGAAAGAAATTATATTTAAATTGTTGCATATTTATCATAAAAAAGCTATCAGAAGTAGCAGTTATAGTTCGGGACAGGAATTTGTTCAACCACTTTATTGACAACCTATGATTCACTGTGGATCAATAGGAATTAATCATCATCATATTTTGATTGGTAAAATTTGGCGTTAGATCATTTTTCATGTCATAGTACAACCATTTATGACTTAAAGATCGCGGGATTACTTAAATTCGCATAGCATTCGTATGCCGTTGCACTTCTATTGTCTTGCACTTTTGAATATATTTGAATAATTCAATAACAGTTCTTAAAACTTACCTTTCCATATCCAGCAACAGTCCAAGTAAAATATTTTCCAGAATCTTTATTTTGATTCAAATCACCTATACAGGCCGGAGATACAAACCGGCTAAATATAATTTCTTCATAAGTTTTGATCATTGCAATGTCATTGTAGAGATAACGTGAGTCATAATTTGGATGAGTAAAGAAACTCTCAATTTGTAAAACTTGAGCATTTTCATCATCGAGTTGAGTGACAAGGTAACGATCTCCAACACGAACGGAATCTGCTTGGATTCTGAGAAAACGTTAGACACATAATAAATAAGCAAGGTCATTTACATTAGTTTTGTAAATATGATCGATATATCAGGGACATAGCCAGAAATTTTCTCTAGAGGGGGTAAAAAATTTTTTCCATGGATGAAAAATTTAAGTCGGTTCTGAACGCTTTTTTTTCAATCCATAGCAAATTGAAAGAATTTTTCCTCAAAGGAGGTCTGGATTCCTTTGAGCCCTCCTCTGGCTATGCCCCAGCGATATACGATATGTTGATTTCAAGGTTTAACTTCAAACTTACCCATCAAAAAATCTACAATGTGCAGCCGTAACAATAAACTTTTCAGTGACAATAGATCCAGCACATCTGTAAATCATCGATCCATCTTTTTGTGTCCATCCAATTGCTACCATATTTGGTCGATCACCTTTAATTATGGTTGGTTCATAAACGTCACGATTAAAAGGGGGAACTAGTAAATTTGTGGGGCACTGAAATTTGTTGCTATTTACTGCAAAATCTTGTGATTCTGGAATGTCAAGTATTTTTGTAATCATAACTATTATACGAATTAAAATAAATTGATTTACCAGCAATTTCATAGAATCTGTCAAGTTTCTTACAATTCTCACTATTATTCGGAATAACTCCACGACGTAAAGCATTTGAATAATATTCTGGATTGATTGATTTCTCTCGATATTTCAACAATTTAATTTGACAGGTTTCATAGTCAAAAATATCTCCATTCTTGTTTCTTTCAGTAATATTTGAGGTAGTAATTGACACTCTATTTTGATACTGTTCTGGACAGCAAATTAAGGTGTCGTAGTGCTTCTTTTCGTATTTACAGATTGTTAAAACATTTTGTCTTTTGCTCCGGAAATTCTCAAACTCATCAATGCAATCTGAGATTTTACGGCACTCTCCTAAAGATCCAGTGCTTAACACACACTCTTCCTCTTCTTCTAGGCCATTTAAGTATGAAACTCTTCCTGCACTACTGATTGCGATTAATGAGAGAATGAATATCACAATTGATGTTTTGGTTGGCATTTTATGAGAATTTTATGACGAATTTACTATCAAAAGCTTAGGTTAGACTTAGCAGAAATGAATATTCACTAAAACTGATTTCCGCAAAATTATACAAAAATTTAGCAAAACACAAACTAAGAACCGATCAATTGTAAATATTTCTTAATACTGAAGCAGGAAAAAATTTAACATTCTACTTAGCACATCCAACGTACACTGAGCTTTGTGTTTATTTATACCTGTAGACACGGCATTTCATTCAATAATATTTATTCCGGTTTTTAAACGATTTGTTTTTTTTTTCTCAACGAGTGAGTCAATACGTAGAATTTAGTCTTTATTACGATGGGGAATTCTCGGTGATTCTTTTCTTCACACTTGCCAAATCTTTGGAACTTGATTTTTGAGTTTTTTTTCTCTTCAATTTCTATGTTATGACGAGATATTTGTGGTTGTGTGGAGCGAAGAATAGAGTGAGAAGTGTGAATCAAAATATTGAAAAATTTCTTTGGGGATTTCCTTAATTTTTGAAAAAAAGTGGCATGAACTGTTCTTGGAAATTGCAATATATGTCACTTTAAAATCTTTTAAGTTCATACTTAAAATAAATATGGAAAAAAATTTAAAAATATTTCAATTTTATTTTACCAAATCAGTTAATACAAAAGTACTGAACAACGCCAAACATCCCAAACATCGTTCCAAAAAATTTCAAAATTCCAATCCAATTCCCAATTCAAATCATCAAAAATTAATAAGACTAAGCAGAAAATCTTCACACTGTTCACATTTATTTAACATGATTATCAATTATGTAGGTCAGCATCATAAATTTTTCAGCATCTGAACGAACACAAAAAAAAAAAAAAATCGAGCAACATGTTGCATGAAAAAAGTGTCCAATACAGGCACAGATCTCTCAATTCTCATCATGAAAAATTTATAATAATTTTTATTTTTGCATCTATATATTTTAGTGGATGATGTCCCCATCTGATATAAATTTTTAAAAATATTTAAAATATATAAGATAATAAAAATTCACCATCATAATTTTTTTTGCTGGCTGTGATGATAAATTTTGAGTAATAATCTGTTCACATGAAATCGACGAAAATTTTTATTCTGTGAATATTGAGCAATTAACTTTTTCAAAAGTTTTGAGATTATTTAAAAATTGTAGATTCAAATACAATTTGTATTGAGAAAAAATTTGACAAGATATTTACTGTTATTTTAATTTGAGATTCATAATAAACCAAACAAATAAAAATTGGTTGAATCAAAATCGTCAAAAAATTATTTTGAATTTTTTTCATTTCAAGAATAAACTTAATTTTTACATTGATTTTTGTTAATCTTAACTTTTCCGGAACTTAATCAATATTTGCAATTTTCAACATTCTAATTTTCAAGATTCCATAAATATTCACTTGACAAAAATTAAATGCACGACCAAACACCATCACACTAGCATTTTGCACCATGAATCTATTATTATTCATCACCAAAAAAATATTTCATTACTCTTTATACAATATATATTTTTGCCAACATATGGTTTTCACATTTCCATTCTGATAAATAAATCATAATCTTCTCTCCTATTTAAAATGTGTCGACATTGTATAATGCCATGTATGTCTCTCTCCCTACATCATATGGTCGATTCAATGCTGATTTTTTTTTTAAAGAAAAAATATATTTTATCCATGAATGTGTTTAACAGACAGTCATTTAGCATTGAAAATATTTTTGGTTATTAGAACGCTAATCTCTTTAAAAAGCATCTCAATTGTCGTGTAGTTTTCATGCTGTCCACTTCGGTCTCTAGCTTCCTATAATAGAACGAGAAATAAATAAATTTTTTAAAGCAGCTTAAATCCTTTTTGAAATTTGTGAAGTGAATGTGCAGGAAAAAAAAGATGTGAATGAATAAAAAGTTGTGAAGAGCAGCAGATAAAAAAAAGGAATTGAAAAGAAAGAAAAAAAAAATTGTGAAAAAATATAAAACTTGTTGAAGAGATGAATAAAGGAAAAATCATGAAAATTGAGTTGCTAATTCTCTTAGTAGTGCTTGTTAATATTTCTACTGGACGTAAGCATCCTTTCGCAATTTTTTTATGTTTTGTAGGGTGTCTAGAAGGTTTTTGGTAGGAAAAAAAACTATTTTTTTCACCAAAATTTTTAAATAAATATTTGAGAATTTTGTTGAAAAATTGATTTTTTATCAAAAAGTTCAAAAAAAATTCTCAATCCTGCAAAAACCTAGACACCCCACAAAACTTTAATTCTCGCTTACTTCTCGTGAGAAAATTCACTTACACCAAGCACAAAAAAAAAATTCCAGAGCAAAATTATGTGAATATAAATGATCCCTGCGGGCAATGGCGAGTAGATAGTCACGATGCAGACTTGGGAACATGGGATATCATCCGAGACTTTCAATTGGATAATTATGAGATGCATCACGAGACAATAACGCAAATTGTCGGTAGTAATGATTATCAGACAGCATATCGCGTTGAACGTGAAAGTAACTTGACGATGTTAGCACAAGAAGCATTTCCCCGGGGAACACCATTCCAATTCTCATTCGAGTGTACTTATCGGCAGCGACAGCAACAGGCAAATTCATGGCATATGTTCCATCTGACTAATCAATATCAAGAATCACAATTGACCGTTACAATGAATCCTGGTCGTCAAACATTGGCCGTTTCATTGCCCGCGTCTGATGGTGAACTGCAAACTGTTGAATTTCGTCATTCGAGTGTAAGTGGATATAAAGAAGAGAGAATGGAAAGATTTTTTATGGGTACTTAAAGTTTTTATATTTTTTTGCTGGTTATACTGATGGATAGATGAGATATAAGCGAGGGAAGTGAATTGAAATGTGAAAAATTTTATGAGCACAATTTTTGGAAATTTGTGAGAAAAATCCAACAGTATGCGCTTTATGAGGTCAATTGAAGAAAATTTGCCAAAAAAATACTTTTTATTTTTTTAAAAAAAAAAACTCAAATTAAAATTTTTCAAAAATTTTAACAAAAAATTTAGAAGAATTGTCAAAATTTTAAGTTTTCACGATTTTTTAAACGCATTTCACCATCAAACTCAATTCAACTTCCAATAAAACAATTCTTTTGAAAACGTAAAAAGTGAAAAATTAATTCATGATGAACACTTAACAGTAACAACAGCGAGAAGCAGCAAACAGTAAAACTTTATTTAAGTGATTTTAAACTAAATTATAAAAGTTTTCTTGCTATTTGTAACTTTTCACAATTCTTCCTTTTTCTTTATTTGTTCAGAGTTTTTTTTTGAGAAATTTTATTTTTCTCACAGTTAAAGAAAATTGTTTGATTGTTTGTGAAAAAAATTTCTGAGATTTTCTTGCTTCATCCTAGAACCCTCAGCATGATTTATTCTTGCACTGAGTGAAGATGTGTGAGGAGGGGATAAGAAAAACAGGAAGATGAAAAAGTTTTATTGAGTTTTAGAGCTGTTGATATTTAATAATATGAAAAATAATTGGTTTTTGTGATTCAATTTTAATTTTCTAAAGTTTTTCCAGTTTTTTCTTTTAAATTAATGTTGCAATAAAGTTTTTCTGGTTCATTGGGGAAGTCTTATGATGAATTATTTAAATTTTAAAGCCATTCTTGAGTCTGATGAATTTTTATCAGAATTCTTAGAAAAGTTAAACTTTAATTTTTTCAAATAATAAATTAAAATTTACTTTTTTCAAAAAAATATATTAAAATTTACTTTTTGCAAAAAATAAATCAAAATTTAATTTTTTTTTAAATTTTTTAAGTTAGGTATTTTTTGCGCAAAATTTGACTTTTTTTAGTTTTTAAGATTTAAATGTCTTTTTTGATTTAGTTCATAAAGATGTAGGATTTGTAGACCCATAAACATGAATTTTGAAAAATTCTCAAACTTTCTTATCAAATTCACACCATTCGTTCCAAAAACACATAAAATTTTACATCTCCTTCCAACCATCACAATAATTCACACCAAGCGATTAATAACAGCACTAACAAGAAGAAGATTCTCCTAAATGTCAACTTGACTTGTGTTTAATGTTTTTTGTCATTCGAAGACACATGTGGATAGAATTATGATTAATTGTTCCTCCACATTCTACATTTTTATCATCTGCTGTACATACACAATTTTTTTTATTTCAGCTGTTTGACGATCGTTGGCACAAAATTATGCTTGGCGTGACAGACAATCGTGCTAAATTGTGGGTTGACTGTAAGCCAGTGAAGAGCATTGATGGACAAATTGAGAGTCCGTTACGACAACGCGGACAGTACGACATCAACAATGGATACTTGTCAATTGCACAAATTGTCGACATTCAAAGGAATTATGAAGTAAAATGTTGTGTGTCATGTGAAGCTTCATGTTGATTAATAAATTTTCTTTATTTTTTTCTCTATTCTTATAGACGGCACCGCCTGTAAGGATGAAATATGATACTTTCTTCACTTTTGCCTCCTCTTAACTTTTTCTCATTTATTAGATTGACCTCCAATGGCTTGCTATGACTTGTGACCCAAATCGTGCATTACGTCAGTCATGTGATGAGATTCCTGTAAGTTATGTGGCATGTGATGAATTTCCATCAATTTCATCAATTTATTTTCTCATGTCAGGGATATGATAGTGCTGGAGCAGAACCGGAGTATGTTGAGGGACCACCTCCAAATACCTGTCAAATTTGTCCACAAGGCCCTCAGGGATTTAACGGAACAAAGGTTAAGGAGATAATCGACTTTGTTACTTTTACAATTTTATTCACAATTTTTTTCTCTTCTTTTTTTTTGTTGCTGCTTATTTTCTGTTTTTAAAAAATGCAGGGTGAACGTGTAAGATTTTTTATTTCCTTAAACTTTTTATTGTTCTTCTTCATCTCATGTTTTTATTTTTCACAAACCAATCGAATTGACAATTTATTTCTTATCGGATTATTTTGGACCCAAGGGTAATAAATGTGCAAAGTGAAAAAGTTTAATTCGATTTCATCAATTTTTTTTTCTTTCTTTTCTTTCTACTTTTAACATTTCATTTATACCTGTCAAGGTGAGAGAGGCGAGAAGGGTGTGAGGGGATATGATGGAAGGCAAGAAATAATTTTATATTTTATTGGTATTTGAAGAATGTTTTGATGAGTTTCTTGTTGAATTTAATAACTTAATAGAGATGGTATCAATGGTTTGCCAGGATTGAAAGGAGAGAAGGGAGAAAGGGGTATTCAAGTAAGTCTAGACAAATTCTTTAAAGCTTTTTAATAGAGTATAAAGACATTATTTTAAAGGGCATACCCGGCCTCCCAGGGACTTCATCTGGAGGAACTATAGTTCGTGGAACTGGACAAAAAGGAGAAAAGGGTGATACTGGAGCAAGAGGTCCACCAGGTAAAAAACCTTAAAAATTTTGTCAGTTACATAAAATTTTTATAATTGTATAAATTGTTAAGGCCCACCTGGTGAGGTCGTTCATTCAAGTGGAGGGGGTGGAATACAGTATCTTGTTGGTGGTGCAAGAGGACCCCAAGGAGAACAAGGAGTTGCTGGGTAATTAAGATTGAGAAATTTTTGATATTCTCTTTAGTAATGGTAAATTTTTTAATCCATTAGACCAAGAGGAGCGCCTGTGAGTTTTAGATTAAATTTAATTAGCAACTAGAATCATTCAAATGTGTATTTGAATATAGGGTGAGCCTGGAATGAATGGAAGTCCAGGAAGAAGTGTATCTGATGATGAAATCAGAGAAATTTGTTATAATGTCCTTCGTGAACAATTAGTTGATCTGACTGCTAATCTACAAGGACCACAAGGAGCTCCGGTATGATTACTTTTTCAAATAAAATCTACGAAATTTTAAATAAAAACTGTTAATTTTTCAAAAATAAATAGGGTCCACAAGGAAGGTAATGTTATACAAAAAATTATTAATTAGTTAAAGAAATGCTATACTGATTTAAATTAATTATTTACAGACCTGGAAAATCTGGGCCAGCAGGACCCGAAGGTATGTAAATTATTATACATTTTATTTTCAAAAATTTTTGATATACCTAAATTGTTAAGCTAAATTTTCCTTAGTATAAGTTTTTTGATAAAATAATTTGAATTCTTGTATTTTAGGACCAAGAGGAGAAAAGGGTAGCAGGTAAAGAATCATATATTTTAACTACTATGACTTCAAAATTCTAATAAACTTCAATTTTAAACTTGAAACAAAAGAGGATATCAAGGACCCCCCGGCTTGCCAGGTGATGAATACAAATTAATAAATTAATGTCAGTAGTTTAAAATATTAATTTCTCTTCATTAGGCTTACCCGGACCAAAGGGACATCGAGGTAATGATGAATTTTAATTCAATCGACTTTATAACTAAAACAATTTAATTCAAAATATTCAGGAGAACAAGGTGATCGTGGAGAGAGAGGAGAAAGGGGTAAGTTTGTGAATTGAAAAATTGGTGCTAGTAAGATTTTACATTGAAATTTTGTAGGAGACAAAGGAGAAGATGGAGAAGGCAGACCAGGACCACAAGGTTTACAAGGCCCACCCGTAAGAATTTTGTGCTTAATTTTTTGGGGAGTTCTTAAACAGATTTTGTACTAAATTTATAGGGCCCACCTGGTATTGGTGAACAGGGTCCGAGAGGATCAGCAGGTAAACTGAAAAATCTTTGAATTAAAAAATCTACAGCTTAAAATAATTTGAATTTATAATTTAGGTTTGAATGGAGAACCGGGAAGAAATGGTGAAGTTGGTCCAAGAGGGTAAGTTCAAGATATCAAATCAATCTTAACAAACAACATTCTAATTGACATTCATCTATTTAGACCCCCTGGCTCACCAGGGCAATGTCCAAACGATTGCTATCAAGCAATGACTCAAGCTAATGCACTCTACTACAGTCGCGTTCAAGGAAATCAAAAAGGACCATAAACTGTTGTAAGATAAAAGTTATGATGAAGAAAAATTGAATTTGAAACTGATACATGAAAAGGAAATGTAAAAAACTTGAAAAAATAAAAATTGCTGCAAAAATTTTCCGACATGACTGGAAAAATGAAAAAGAAGAAATTGAGTTTTATTAAGTTGAAAATCTGATACAAATCTCATTATCTACTCTTTACTATCTTATAATGATGATATTGGAAGTCGAGCGTCCTTTGTGGTGAATTTTGTGAGATTTTAAATAGGGTTTGTTAAAATTTCACATCTAAATTTTAGAGAAATGGGAATTTATGACTGCACAAAATTTAAATTTTCATTTGAGGTATTAAGATGTTGAAATGAAATAAAATCTAATTTTTTTTCAGAACTTCTACAAACTTTTAGCATAAGGGTCACAAAACTTTTTATTATTAAATACTAACGAGCCCTAATAGACAAAGAGCATGCTCACAAAATAGAGCACATAGAGAGTATGCTCAGTTCTAGAACAACAATGTGCTCACTTGAGTATGCTCTCGTGAGTACACTATGAGCACATCAATTTGATGTACTCAGATGAGTATGCTGCTTGAGCATACTCTTGATTGTACTCTGAGTACACTCTCATAAAACATGAAATATTTCAATGTGCTCTCGTGAGTATGCTCAGTGAGTGTGCTCTTGAGTACATCTTGAGCATACTTTATTATGCTGAGAGTATGCTCACCTAAGTGTACTCAATATGTACGCTCTTAAGTACATTGGGAGCATACTTCGTATGTGCTCACTGAAGTATACTGGATGAGCATACTCTTGAGCATACTTTGAGCACATCTTCATAGCTTATCACTTTTGATCGAAACGTGCTCAGTTAAGCATGCTCGTTATGTACATTTTTGAGTACATTCAGAGTACGCTCACTAGAGTATACTTAATGAGCATACTTTTGAGCAAACTTTGAGCACATCTTTAAGAATTATCACTTTTAACTGAAACGTGCTCAGCTAAGTATGCTCATTATATACACTCTTGAATACATACAGAGTACGCTCACTGGAGTCTACTTAATGAGCATACTCTTGAGCATACTTTGAGCACATCTTCATGACTTATCATTTTTGACTGAAAAGTGATCAGTTAAGTATAATCAATATGTACACTTTTGAGTACATTCATAGTACACTCACTTAAGCATACTGATTGAGCATACTCTTTAGTATACTTTAAGCATATCTGTTTGACTTATCACTTTTATCTACAATGTGCTTAAGCATATACGATATGATATAAATTTAAAGTGTAAATGTATCCTGATTTTTTATTGTAAAACCAAGGATTAATTAAAAAAATGATAAAATGATGAGAAAGAATATAAACAGTAAAAAAAATATTAAAAATAATTTCTGATCTATTAGATATCAATTAAATTGAATTTTCAAAAACTTGCGTCTATTTTATATTTTTCATATTTAAAGAAATATGAAAAAAGTAAACATTTTTGCTTTCAGAATTTAAATTTTTTTTTACAAAAAATCTAGATATTTATAATATCTCTATATTTTATATGTTTTAAGATGTAGAATAATTTTAAAACCCCTTTTTAAATAAATGCAAATTTTAGCTTTTGTATCTTTGAAAAAAAGCTGAAATTTTTTTACTAATCATCAATCATCAATAAGAATTTTTCAAAAAAAATTTGAAATTTTACCATTTTTGATATTTTTTTTTTTTCAAATTTCTCACATTTTTTTTAAATGATATAAAAAGTGAGAAAATGTTACTCTTTCTTTTCATTTAATAATTTCACATGCATAGTTTAAAAAAATAATACAAATTTTGAAAGTCAAATAAAGGATATGTTAAGAGGCTTCAATTATTAAGCTATAAAATATTTTTTACGAAAAAATATACAAGTGAAACCAATACAAGTGAAACTAATTTAAAAAAAAAACAAAAATAAAAATGATTTAATAACACAAAATTTAATCATTTAAGAAAATAATGTTTATTTATTTATTTATTTTTTTGAAAAAAGAATTGCCCTTAATTTAAATTTCAAGAAAAAAACATGCTCAAAATGTTGAAAACAAACCATGTACTCAGAGCATACTTTTTAATGAAAACTCCTCTTGTGAAGTGTATAAAAACCGAAAATATTTTATATTAAAATGATGAATAATTATTTTATTCGCAAATTCCTATTTAAATCATATTTTAGACTAAGTTTTGCTCTTTTGTATTTCATAATAGTTTATATTATGCTTTTTGCCAAAATATAATTACAACAAAAAGTACTTTGGTAGAGCAGAGGATAGCGAGTTGGTGTCAACAATCCTTCAGCGGTCATGGGTTCGAATCTCGGCATGAGCGGAAAATTTCAAACGTTAACATTTTCTTCTAATTACAGCAAATAATTATATACTTCACAATTACAGATCTAAAGGGAAAAAAATCCCCCCCCCCCCACCGGGGGGTGGTGGGAAGAATAAAAAAAAATAATATTTTTTTAAAGAAGCTCAGAAGAGCATACTCTTTATGTACTCTTGTGAGCACTTATAAATGAAAAAAAATTGTTTACAAAAGTATGCTCACAGTGTGCTCATATAACGCCACTCTTATGTGTGCATTTTTAGGGTAAAGTAGTGGCATCAATTTCTCTATGAAAAAGTATGCTCAATAGAGTATGCTCACCCAAAATCTGAGTATGCTCTCAACGTGCTCTTTGTCTATTAGGGGAGAAATGTTCAATAACTAAATTTTCCACATTTCTTCCTCTTTTTCGTCAATTTCTCAGATGAGACAGAAGCGATGAAGATGAAAATGAAATGAATTGGCCAGCAATGATCATAAAGTATGAAATAAAATCAGGAAAATAAATAAATATAATACATTTTATTTGATTTCGATGCTCACAAAAATGAGAAGTTTTTTTTCTCCTTTTTTCTTTTGGCTAATGCAATTTCACTGTTATTTGATTTTCCGCTTTGGGCCATTATATTTTCTTTTTCTTTGCTTGCTTACGTACTTACCCCATCACTTACGAGTTCCAATTCTTTATTTCTAAAAGTAGATTTTCTTGTTTTTATGCTCAACTTCTTCTTATATATTTTCACATTCATTGCGTTCCTTTTTTTGGGATTTCTTTTTATCGTGAAATATATTTTAGTCGAATGGACATAGATTGAGTGAATCCTATAATACAGGATCGTTTATAAATGATGTCGAGTTAAATATAAACATTTTGACAATATTACATTCATTGAAACAAAATGCAAAATTTTGACGTAATTTACAAATGAACCTAATCAATAAATCAATTAATTTGTACCATAACTTACAAATAACTCCCTTAGACCATCAGATTTAATCCATTTTCAAAAAAAATCGTGCTCAACTCAATTTTGTCAATGCGTGATGATTGAATATTGGATTTAATGACCTAAAGAACTAGATTTCTTCATTTTATACGCAAAATCAATTTAAAGACATCAACTTTCAAGCTTAAAGATAAAGCACTTATCAGATGATTATACTGTATAAAAGTCTCTTGTACAAATTAAAGTTCCCTTTCAAATTTAATTACAATTTATTGCAATCGAGAACACAGAAACTGAAAAGAACTAAAATTACTCACGACCTTCCTGTAAAGATAAGATATTTAAATGTCATCACGAGAAGTAGGACGACGAACAAGAAGGCGGAAGGTGAACACAAAATAATCTTTAAGGATGGAAAATTGAATCACGTTTCACATTTAATAAAATATTGAAATTGTTCATTCAAAATATTTGAGCGATATAATCGCTTTCTTCAGCAATCAAGACTGTGTCTTTTACAGCATCAAATGGATGTGATTACATTTTGTTCCTTTAATTTGCATATTTTTTTTTTCAAAAGAGAACCGTTGTGTATGTTGAGGAAGTATCGAAAGCAATAAATTTTAAACGAATTAAAAAGTTCAATTAAAAATCTTTTCGTTGGAATCATTTATATCCTCACATCAACTGCAGGAATCTCCGACGAGCAATAATGGTAGTTGTAAAAATAATAACGGTGAGGCATTGAGTTTCTGTGTGTGAGAATATTGGAAAGTAAGGAAAGTTATTGATTAAAGATTAGAATGCAAACAAAAATGGGGTTCGAGTCCTACTGTGAATTGAGGTTCAAGAAGAAGCTTTTTCTGAACCGTTCATAAAATTCCAAATAAATTGAGACATAAACAGTCATTTAAATAATTTAAATTTAAATTAAATCACATGACTGAGGGTCTCAAATCCTATAAATTGTCATTAACCCTCAAATTATCAATAGACACCAACCCAAAATGCATAAAACTTCCAATCCCTACAAACTAAACCCCCAAACAAAAACAACAATAAAGATCAATAAAACAAGAATGGAAGGAAAATTTTTTTCCAGCTCAAATTGCTCACATACACGATACATAAGCCACTTTCATATGCTTTTCGATCTAATTTATTGTTTTTAATCTTGAATTAAATTTTTTCTTTCTTCATTCTTTTCTTTTATTGTTTCGCTGTTAGCTGCTTGTTGGCTTTATGCCTTTTCTATTGGAAATGGCATGTAGGTGGTGGAAAGATGGAAATAAATTTGAGGTAATAAATTAACTTCATTCGGAAATACAATTACTCACTTATATGGGTTTAATGTATCAAAAAATGGTAAAATAACAACGCGAATGTAGATCGATACATGCGAAAGGTACGAAGGATAAATGGAAATATTCTGATGGAGATGCGTAATCTTCTCTTATTAAATTTAAATTTTCATCCTCGGAATTTTTTTGGTAAAGTGATTTTAACATCCATAAAAAAGGCAACTGAGGCACTTTCATTATTTCAATAAATTTAATTTGCATGAGAATGGATGGATGAGGAGGAAATGCTGAATTGATAGAGTGGAAGACTGGCTGAAGTGAAATAAATGTTTGTAATTCGGCATTAAAAATTTAACGCAATTTAAGTAGGAACAGAAGTTGAGAAAATTTATTTACTTTTTATTTTATTTCAGTATTTTCTTTAGTTAGGTACTGTTTTGTGCTGTGAAAAGTATTGAAAAATTTTTGTTGATATTTTCTTATTATTAACCACTCTATGGAATGAAAAAATACTGTTTTTAAATGCTATTGCTCTCTTTAATCTTAAAATCTTTAAGAATACATCTAATGCCATCAAAAATTATCAAATTAAGAAATGTAAACAAAATTTTTGTACCACTTGAAGTTAGCTTCAATCATTTTTCAATTCCACAATAATCCTCTAATTTTGAAATTTCCGCAGCATTCTTACACCATTACCCAATAAATAATGCACAAGAATCTCGTTTTCATTTACTTTTCACCAATTATTGCTACAAATTTCTCTTATTCATAGATTTATGAATCCCAAGACATTATGCACATAATTCCGACTGAATATCTAGCAATAAATATCAAAATACAGACGAAATAAAAATATTCTCGCTTATAATCCACCGAGAATATTCTGATCGCAATAATAAGCTTTGCTTGTTAGATTTTCCTCAAAAGATTAACTCGTAAATAAATGTTCTGTCTTCTTACTCCATTTCTCAAGCCATACCGAATGAAAATGAGTGTAGCGCTAAGAAATTCTTGATTTATTTTTCATTTTCCTTTTACTTACGCATATTTTTATTTTCATATGCCGCGAAATGAGTGGAATAAGAATGTTGAAAATGTTGAATGAATTTCATGGGAGGGTGTTTAGTAGAACATTTCCGACTCTCCTTTTTATTTCATGTCGTTTCCTGCCTTTTCGACTTTTGATTTCTTATGTCTGATACTTTTCTTATAGTAAGGGATTTTTCATTTTTGGGCAAATGTATGAAATTATTTGCTTTGATTTAGTTTGTAGTTTTACTGATAAGAGGTTTATAGATAAGGGATCGTTAACTTATGACGTCTATTAAAAATTTGGATTTTCAGACCTTTTCTCTCCTTCTGTGACAAAATCTTTATATATCATTTTCTTTCATTTGAGACTATTAAAAATCTTTAGACCCTTCTCGATAATCTGTTTCTGACTTCAAACCCTCCGCCCCTCCTTGAATGTCATTAATGAACGACCTCTAAGTGAACGATTCCAAAATAAGAAAATATATTTTGAAAAATTTTGTGGCATTTTATACTCTTCACAAAAATTTTCAGATTCGATGCAAAATTTTATACGATCAGGGGGGAGGGGGGGGGGATCAAAAATTGGGCCATTAAAGACGTTAAGAACGATTCCTTAAAAAAGTAATAATCTATCCAAAATACATTTCTAAGCCTTTAAATTAATGCATGTTCTTCAAACAATATTTACATATCCAACACCAAAAAACCCTCAGTCTTTCACTTTTTCCTGATGCATTTTTCAAGACACACATTCACCACATAACAGACAGCTAAAACTACCTATGATCTGACAGTGATTTATTCCTTACTATTCCATTTATACTACTCTATTATGTACATAAAACATTTTCTTTTTCCTTTCTATTTATTCACTTTATTTTTTTTTTATGTGTGAATTATTTTCATAAAAATTTCAGCACGTTTGAATAAAAAAATCTAAAAATGTAGAAAAGGAAGAAAATTTCTGTTGAGATTTGCAAAAGTCATATGAAGCAGAACGAGAGAAGAGTGTGAGAGAAAGCTGTAAATCCAACAGGTACATAATAGACTTTTAGGAACTGCTATTTTCTACAAATTTAAAATAACTTTTTCTGTTTCATTAATTTGCTTTTTTCACATTTCTCTCGACACGAGAAAAAAGGAGGCAAAGAAAATGTTGTTCCTTGGTAGGTTTATTTTATTTTTAAGGCACAAGGCAGGTGGAAGAGATAACAAAAATAAATAGCAAAAGTAGCAAACAACAGCGGTAAGCAATGGAATGAATATAATGAAAAATTATGCAAAGAGAAGAAGTTTTTTTATCTCACAAACAAATGGATTTTCTGCTATTATTTAAATGCCTTTTTCCTCTTTGCTGCTGCTTCTATTGCTACTCGAGTTTCTCTCCTCTCCTTTCCTTTTTTTCGTTCTTTTTTTGCTGCCGACTGACTATACACATTTTGAAGTTGGAGTATATTGTGTATTGTGTTGAAAGGAAAATTCAACAAGTTAGTTGTAGGAAGAATTTTTTTCTGCTGTTGCTGCCTCTTCTGTGCGTGTTTTTTGTTTGCTGCCACTTTTTCTTCTCGTTTATTTCATTATTTCGTGTTCAATGTTTCGACGCTTTTTTTCTGCTTATTTTGTACTTTTTCTCAAAAGGTTTCATTTTTTTGGAAAGAGGAAATGAACATATTGTAGAGCTGTATTATTGTAAGATCATGAGGATAATATGAAGTTTATGTGTTCCTATCTAAGATTCTAAACTATTTAAGATCAGATGTTTGGTGCATAAATCTTAGCATGACTTAGATGTTAGTTGCACAAGATTTGAAAATCATCATATTTACTTCAAAATCAAAACTAGGTTCAAAATCACAAATTAATCAAAAAAATCTAGGATTGGTCTCCATAAGCTGCCTACAATCCATAATGCACCCTAAAATCCAATTCAACCTCTAAAAATCCTTCCCTTAAAGTTATTTATGATAAGTTATTCATGATGTTATTTTACCATTGTGGAAGTAAAGTCTTTTGTATGAAAATAATTTCTATTCCAGTAAACCTCAAGTCGTGGAGTAAAAAATACCAGAAAAACAGCCGTTTACGTAAAAAATGTAAATTTTATTCAATCCACAAAAAAAAGAAAACACTCATAATGTGTTAAAAGTTCCTTTTCATGCCTTTTACTTTCTATTTGTTCTCCATGTTGATTTCAACGACTGTTTACATCTCACCTTCCTTTTTATTATTTGCTTATGACAACAATGAAATTTAAATACAATTTAATTTTGTTGGGAAATAAAAGCTGTGTTAATGAAGTTTTTAAAGAATATGAGAGGAGAAGATGTTATTCGAATAATGCTTTATTTTTAGAATTCAAAAGCAAATTTTCATTCAAATACTTTTTAATATTATTCCCGTATAACACAAGTCGGTTAATCGAGAGGAAAAACCATGATTTTTCTGTGTAATATAACATATGTTATCCGTAAATTCATTTGCTCCTAAATTTATGCAAAATTTATGAAAAAAATTACGTCTGAACCCAATAACAAGTTATTAAATGATACGATTATTTTAAAAATATATTAAATGAGATCATTTTTATAAAAAAATGAATTTTATTACTAAGTGTCAATAATCGCACAATAAGCATTTAGCACAATTTAAGAATTTGCAATTTTTTTGTTGAAAAAAAAAATATTACATAGTCATTTTATTTTGATTTAGTGTTGATTTATGAATTAATTGGTAAAAAGCATAACCGAGTAAATCCATACATGCACACAAAATTTAGCAAAATAACTTTGAGTTACATTGATGACAGATTGAAGGCACATAGTCATTTATTCTCAGAAAAATAAAAATTTGAGAATTGACACAATTTAAATTCCGAATCTACAATAAAAAAACGTTTAACTAAATTGATATACATAAAAGTTTTTTATATTAAATAATGTATGAAATAAGTAGCGCATTTTACTCCGTAGTGAAGATCATGACCAGAGAAAAAAAGTGATCGTGATTCCGCTTAATATTTTAAATTTTATGATAAAGTCTAAAAATAGTTTCGTTTACAATTTTCTCACACATTCTCATTTTTTTCCTCAAAAAGTATTGCATTTTTTTATTAAAATTCTCGGAAATTTGTAGCTGAGGTCTGCTCACTTAAAACATCTAATATCAGTTACTAATAAGTTTTACTCTTGTAAAGACGTTGATTTTGCAAAACTGAAGAAATAATATTTTGTCATAATCATTTTGTGAGTTTTTGAGACATAGGTAATTTTGTTTTACTCTTGAAATAATTAGATAAACTTCATTTATAAAGATAATTTAGTCAAATAATCATGAAGTGTTCAGCATGTGCAAATGATGAATGTGAAGGAAAATATGAGAATCGTCATAAATGTACTGGTGAAAAAGAAGGAATTGAATGCTCATGCTATTGCAGAAGAACCAAATCTGAGGTGTTTTTTTCATCGCTTTTGTCAATTGGAACTGGTGTTGCTGTTGCTGCAGGTGAAATTATCTAAATAATTAAATTGAATATTACTGAATGCATGTATAACATTGTTAACATTAGCTGGAATCGGCTTGACTGTAGCTACGGGAGGACTTGCTGCTGTCGTTGGAGGAGCTGCAATTGCTGGAGGTGGCACATCTCTTGTCATATCACCAATTCAAAAACTTGTGACAAAAGAATGTGTCACATTTTCAGATTCAGCTAAAGAAATGGCATTAGGTGCCACAATTGGTGCCGTTACCGGTCCAATTGGTGCTTTAGGATCAACAGCATCTAAGGGAGCAACTGTAGCTGTTAGAGTTGGTGCCAGAATTGTTGCTGGATCAGCTGCAGGTGCCACAAGTGGAGTAATTTGCGAAGGAGCTAAATTAGTAAAAGGTGAAGAAGTTTCTTGGGAGTCATTAGGAAAATCTGTTGCAATTGGGGCTGTAGCTGGTAGTGTAGGTGGTGCATCAACTTCATTAGCACATAGTAGTGTCTGTAAGCCTGTTGCTGATGTAATTGGAAAACCTGCAATGCGAGTAATTACTCAAGCAACCACATCAATGGCTACTGATGCAGGCGTCCAATTGGCAACAACTGGAGAAATTGATCCAAAATTACTGCTTGCAAATACAACTGGACAAGTTGTTTGTGGAACTACAGCTGAAGTTGCATCTTCAATTGCTTCATCAAGTGCAGGACGGTCAGATAAACAGCCATTGAAAGAATCGAAAAATGATAATAAACCAGACAAGCCTGATAGTCGTCCTGATCATAAACCAGGTAAAAATCAAGATAATTTTGGCGATAAAAAGCCTGCTGAAAATTTTGCGAAACAAAAGAACACAATTGATTTTTATGGAATGACGGACAGTGATGATGGACAGAAAGTATTAACTAAAGTTGAGCGATCAGGAAAGCAAAACATTTTAGATCAAAAACCTTTTCAAAGTCAAGCAAATTATGAAATATTAAAATCACATTATGTTGGAGATTTTGATCCAACTCTTGACCGAAAGCCTGGGCAGCAAACTATCAATAAAAGATATATGCAATATCGAAGAGATGGATATTTGAGATCACCAGAAATAAAGCAAATAAAGCAAATGCAAAGACAACGTTATCTTCGCATTTTAAATCAGCAAAAATCAGTCACAAATAATTATCTGATTACGAACCAATATAATTATATTTTTGAGCCATTAAAAAACAATAATGTAAATCTCCCAAAATTCTCGTCAGAGAACTTTAAATGTCTTGAAATTTTATTAGACATTCGTAAAATTCACAAGAGTTTTATTAGTAGAGAATCAATCGAAAATGCTTTAAAAATTTTGAGAAATACAAATGACCCTGAAGTATATGCAACACTTTTGCAGTATAATATACCATTAGATACTATTGGTATTGAAGCTACTCGATTAATGTTAGAACAAATTTTGGAAATGAAAATTAAAATTGAAGTTACATTTAATGAAAGCTCGTATATTTTTGGAGCAACAACAGAAAATAATGATGCCAAAGTTATTCATTTAGATCTTATTAATGGACATTTCATTAATGAACTTCAAGATGGAGACTCAGCACTTTATAATGATTGCCTTTATTACGCTATTGCTGAACAGCTTACAGAATTACTTGATATGATGACACCAGATGAAATGCGACGTAATATATCAGATATAATAAAAACCAATCATAATTTAAGATCAATTATTGTCAATAGAGATCACTCATTTTACATAGACAATGGATTCTTTGGTGGGCGACAAGCTGAACGAGAATCAGATGATTTTAGTTATGATCCATATACATTTTGGGATGATATTCTAGTTTTGTTAAGAGATCCTGAAGAAAGAGATCACAGCTATGATGCAATTGATCAAGTTTTCTCGGGGCGATTTAGCCTTTTATATTTGATTCCATTAGAAATTGATCATGTTCTTCCTGTAAATGTTTGGGTTCAATTATTCATTTCTCTTAAAAAATCGATAAAATCTGGACGTCCAAATCAAACACTGTTAAGAATGTTTAAGATTTTAACAGGTCTTGATGATCCAATAAAATTAGGTAATCGTGAATTAAAAGCACTCGTAAAGAAGAAATTTCCTTGTATCATTCTTATGGGACTTGTTCATCGAAATTTGCTCACAACTTCCTACTCATTTACGACAATTAGTTTTTGTGGATTGCTAGCTCATTATATCGAGAACGATAATTTGGAAGAAGCTCTTAAAATGATTTTCCAAGACCAACATAATACATCGATTCACATTCGTGAACAGTTTCCAAATATAAATAATCCATTAACATTGGCAGAAGAACTTTATATTTTGCATGCATGGCAGAGAAGTTTAATTAGATATTATCTTCGATTGAAAATCATAAATGAAGAACAAGCCAATAATTTATTTGGAACAATTGACGAGTTTCCAATTGAAGCTTATGATGAAAGTTTTAGAATATCGTGGGAAAGGTTTATGACTTTTTCCAATAATTACATTGAAATGTATGAGGAACGAGGACTTTTAATTCCTGATGATGAGGATGATTTGGATGAAGTCTCACCAGACGAGGATTAATTTAGCAACAAGAAGAAATTTAAATAATTAATGATCGTATCCAAAAAGATTGTATTTTGATGATTTTAGTGTGATCTAAATTTGACTATCATTAAAGATCTTTTTTATCGATACAAATGTACGTATCTTATCTTGATCTTATCTAAAATTTTGCGCCTTAATTTATGCATATTACAACAAAAACAAGTTATAACATATGTTATTACAGACTATCTAACGTATATTTACGCAAAAGCTAATAAATTATATTTTTAAAAATTTACCTTGATCAAATTTTCTTCTGTCACAAAATTTTCATACAAATAAATTCTATTGTATAAAACTGTCACACAGCATCTGACCTCTTTTTCTTTTGGTCCGGTTGGACTAATAATGACTTTTAAGTTTTATCACGCGTTCTTTTTACAAGTAGATTGAACTATACGTACACCTTGCAAGAACTTTTTTCATTTTTTCGATTTTTAATTTCTTTACAAATTTTGAATTTAAAATCATCAAATTTAAAAGGTAAAACAAACAACGAATATCAACAAAGAAATCATTTTTTGATTTTGGTGCAAAGCAAGTGCTAAGAAGAAGTTAAGACAAATAAACAGTGTCAATGAACAGGAAAATTCTTAACTTGCTACAAATACCAACAAAAAGTTAAATAATCTTGTAGATGAAAATTCAAACAATTTTGTAAACAGTTGTATCACTGAAAATTCCACAGTTGATCAAAATAACGATGCTCATGATCATGGTCAGTTGGCAGAAATTGAGATGACACCATACACCACTGAAAATTCTTAGCAAGAAGTTTTGTCCGAGGAGGTTAATAACACAATTGTAAAAGAATCAAACTATTTTAGCTCGACGCTTGAACCTAAATTTGAAACGAATCAAGTTAAAGCAAAGTCAAATGTAAAGTCAAATTCAAAGAAATAATTTTTAGATTTTAGTGGAAAAAATAAATCGAAAAAATTAAAAAGTATTGATGAAAACGAAGATTCTCAGAAGATTTTTCAAGTAATAGTTCAATTTCAAATTCAGTTATTGAAGAAAGTTGAATCAATCAGCAAAAAAGACAAAAAGGATGCATCTAGACATCCTCATAATATAATTTTAGATAGCGGTTAGATTTAAATTTGTTTGTAAACAACTTATTTTTTTATTTTTTAAGATTCAGTCGCCAATTAGAAATGTGACACAAATTTTTGTTTTGATATGTTATCGTGTGGAGATAACTTCAAGCATTCTATTAATGTACTTAAGTACTTTTTTGATAAAACTTCTTAAATTAATAATCGAAGTGTTCGTATTCGATAATAATGAATTAAAATTTTTGTAGTAAAACTTCAGATTCCTTTTTCCAATCAACAAGACCACACGTGTTAGTGAACATAAATTTTTAAAGCTAAATAATAATTTTTTTAGTTTTTATTTTTTAAATTTTGCTGCAATTATTTTGTGCTACCAAATACTTTTGTAAATTTTATATTTTAAAGAGAACTTAATAGAATATTTATTTCCAAACATATTGCGCATTTAAGTTCTTCAATAAAAATTGTCTATCCTTATCCAAAAAAACGCAATTAATGAAGAATGAAGTGTTCAGCTTGCGAAAACAACAAATGTGAAGGCAAATATGAAAATCGTGATAAATGTGTTGGAGAACAAGAGGGCATAGAATGCACTTGCATTTGTAGGATAACACATAATGAGGCTGTGTTATCTTCTGCATTATCCATTGGAACTGGTGTTGCTGTAACAGCAGGTAGCTAATGTATCCATACACTTATCGTATATTAAATATCTTTTGTGATATTTTCTAGCTGGAATTGGTCTTACAGTAGCTACAGGAGGCATGGCTGCAATAATTGCAGGTGCTGCAATCGCTGGAAGTGGAACTTCACTAGTTTTTTCACCAATTCAAAAATATATGTCAAAAGAACATGTAACATTAAAAGAATCAGCAAAAGATGTAGCCATAGGAGCGACCATCGGAGGCATTACAGGCCCAATAGGTGCAATTGGGTCAATAGCTTCAAAAGGAGCCTCAGCAGCTGTACAAATTGGTGCTAGAATTTTGGCAGGATCAAGTGCCGGCGCCGTCACTGGTGTATTATCAGAAGGTGCCAAAGCAATGCAAGGAGAAGAAGTAACGTTAAAATCTGTTACACATTCAGCAGTTATAGGGGCTGCAGTTGGAACTATTGGTGGTGCATCTTCACAAATTGCTCGAGGAGTGACAAAACCAATAACAAATGAAATTGGAAGAGCAGTTACAAGAGTTGCAGTTCAAGGTAGTTCAGCTGCTGTGACGGAAGCAGGTGTCCAGCTTGTACAAAATGGAACAGTTGATCCTACAAAACTGATTCTGAATACGACCGGAAAAATGACTTTAGCAACAACAGCAGAAGTAAGCAGATCAGTAACAAAACACATTGAAGTTAAAATTGCTGATTCTCATAATAAGAAACACGTGGTTACGGTAAAAAGTGCTAAGAGTAATGACGAAATAGATGGAAATAAGAATGTTCATCTCGAAGCGAAGCAAGTAGATGAACAAGAAAAGAACCAAGAAATTCAGAAAACCAATTCAGATTTGCAAGAAAAAGTCAAGCCACAAAACATAAGTCCTCATAAGCAGCAACATGAAGTTCAATTGACCCAAAATTCAGTTATAGAACCTGAAGCTGCTGATACTTTTGATCAAAAGTTTAGGGAAGTTGTAAATTCTACTGGATCAGATTTTAATGGAATGTTATCAAACATCAGTTCCCAGTTGAAAAATTCTTATGATCGAGTAGCTGGAATCAAAACGTTCATGAGTAAAGACAAGGAAAAAGAGGAAGATATTACCAAGAATAATAAAGTTGGCGATGATACAACAAGTGACAAGAAAGAAAATTCAGTCACAGAAACTGAACCATCAAAATCAACAGAGAATGACTCATCATCATCACGTGTAAATCAGGGTGTGAATGATCAATCAGAAATTTCAAAGTCCGCTGAAAGTACTGATATGATGTCAAATGATGAATCAAGCCCATTGTTGATAAACATTGATTATGATTTGCTACTTGAAGCTCAAAACTCTGACAATAATTTAAACGAAAATAAATCAGATCCGCAAAACACAGAAAATTCAAATAATTTACAGCATCTTAAAATTCTTGAACATCGTTCAAAACCAATTCCATCAACTTTCACATCCCAAAATAATGCAGTGTCCGCTAATAACAATTTCAATGAAGATCTTGAAAAGTTGAGCTCTTTAGTATCAAAGGTAATTGCAAACATGGAAGTCGAAACTCATATTTTAAAAGAGCAATCACCTGATAAAAGTTTACAATTGTTATCATTAAACAATGATTCAGAAACTCGTGTTGAAAATGAAAATAATGATGATGATTCATGCAAAGTAATTCAACCAAGCTACACTCATGATCAAATTAAGTTAAATGATAAGAAAATCGAAAGAAACGAAGAATTTGATGATGTAGAAAGAAATGATGAAAGAATTGTTGGACAGATGAGAGATGTTGCCAATTTTAAATCATCTGATGAACAGCAAATAAGTCAAGTGGATGAAAGCAGGAAAAATATTTCAGATGAAGAACTTTCTTGCCAAGAAAACAGAAAACCTGAAAATACAGGAAATCAATTGCGGCATCGATTCAACAATTTAAAATATAAAAATGAACACAAAAGACTTAACGCAAAAGTTGATGAAAATTTAAATTTTCCGTCAATTATTAACACACATACAATTTTGATTACTCTCATCAGTATTATAATTACTTTCCTTGTATTAATATTAAATTGGACAAGTCGATAGGAAACATGACAAATCAAGCTTTGTAAATCCACATCATTCTTAATTCATTGAGTGTTCCATTTTGAAAAATATATGGCCATTTATGTAGTAATATTAAGTAAATAAAATATGGAATTAAAAACGATTTTTTTTTTAAATCATATGATTAGGTGTATAGTAAATAATTCAATCTAATCGAATGATAAATATGTAAGTGCAATAATAGTAAAATAATTGCAGAAAAGACCTCCAAAAAACTTAAAATAATGCGTTTTCGAGTTTGTGATAAGAAAATTTTAGTTATTACATTTGTTGATAGCAAACAGCACTTCATGGTTTTTATTTACTAAAATCAAATATTTTTCTAAACAAAATAAAAAGTTTTTCACACATTTTTAACCACGCATATACATTTCTTCTTATCTTGTTTATTCTAAAATATCTAGTTTCTAATACTCTCTTCTTTTTTCATTGCTGTAGAATTTTTTTACCGAAAAACATCGTTTAACATCAGTTTTAAAAATTTAAAATATTGTGCTAAACTTACGATCAAAAAATGAAATGTTCTGCATGTTTTAAAAATTTGTGCAACGGAGAATATCGTAATAATTTTAGATGCATTGGAAATGATCAAGGAATACACTGTTCATGCAATTGCAAAATTGTAAAAAGTGAAATTTATTTGAGGACTATTTCATCAGCTTTAGTTGGTTTATTTCTAATGCTTGGTAATAAATTTGAAAATTTTTTATTTCAAGATAAATTCTAATCGTGATTTTCCTTTTCTAGTTGTAATTTGTACGCATGAAATAATGAATAGTTTCATTTGTGGTGCAATAATTGGTACTATGAAATTAATAATTCTATCACCAATTATAAAGTTTTATATGAAGGAAAATTTCTTGTTCAAAGATTTTTTCAATTTTATTGCATTTGGTGCTGCAATTGGATTAAGTTTCGAAATCGTTGAAACTC
Source organism: Chironomus striatipennis (assembly GCA_026123125.1). Lineage (NCBI taxonomy): Eukaryota > Metazoa > Arthropoda > Insecta > Diptera > Chironomidae > Chironomus > Chironomus striatipennis. The sequence continues at coordinate 34,152,198 of CM047392.1, read as the reverse complement.
CAAGATTGTATTCACAATTTTTCATATCATGGGCTGCATTATCGATGCTTATATGCAACATTTTATACTTAGTTGTTGTATTTTGGGATAATATTTCAAGCACGCTATCTCCAATTGTTGAATTAAAGAAAAATAATGTCAATAATGATATTCAAAGAAATTTTGTCCAAACTGAACTAGAACGCTTAAATGCTTATAAAAAAGATTTTGAATCGATGGATTTATTCACTGTTGATTTAGATAGAGATGTAAATCATAATTCGCATAGTCACGGAACACATACATGTAGACATTAATGTGAAAAAATATTGTCCATAAAATATAAATTCTTTTAAAACAAATTAGGTTTATATACATTCAGATAAAATCTGAAAGCGAAGAGAAGTTTTTTTAAAAAAGTTAAATTTTGTAAATAGCTTTAAGGACTTTTAAAAAAATGAATAAAAATTTGAAAATAAATAGTTCCATTTAGGCAAGTATGATTTGTTTCTTTCTCGATGAAAATCCTGATCACGAAAACCAATCGACACATCTCCTTGTTACCCTTTTGAGTTTTTGTTTTGGAAAAATCTATTGCAAAATTTTTTACCATTCTCTCCCCCTAAAAAATTAACATAACAAGACTACGTTAAAAATTATATTTCAGACTAAACTCACTCTACCCAAGAAAAAATTTGCCAAATATTACAATAAAATTATATCTGTTACATAAAGGTTAGATAATTTTTTGCATGAATTTTCAGTCACACGTGTTCGCACAACAAATGCGTGGATATGTGATGTGCATGGTAAGTAAATACTATTGCAAACATTGAGTGTGTTGATTAAATAAAAAGTGAAAGATTCTTCGATTCATTTTATACTTAATATTTTTTAATCAACAGAAAACTAAACGCAAAACGGGAATTAAATATAGTATGTATGTAGGTATTAGTTTTTTATATTTAGTTTTTAATGTTTAATGTTTGTTTTTCTTATCTTCTTCATCCTAAGTTATCAAATTTTTATAATGGGTGTGTGTGTATTTTCCAATTGTAACGAGTAACATTTCTTGATAATTTTTCATTTCTGTTTGAACATCTTAATAGTAAACTACACCGACTTTTAGAAATTATGTTCTGAATTATTCAATGTGGTTATGTAACAATATATGAATACAGCCAAAAAAGTGTAAAATTTAATTCTTGAAAGGATGAAATGTTCAATGTGCACCAAGAACGTCTGCAAAGGCAAATTTGAATTTCGTAACAGATGTACTGGAAATGAAAAAAATATAAAATGTTCATGCTATTGTAAAACTACAAAATTTGGACTTTTTCTTCCAATTTTGTGTTCGTTAATAATTGGAATAATTTTGGCAATTTGTAAGTGATAATTTTTGAAAACTTATTAGAAATATAAAATTATCTTTATTTCGTTTACAGATGCATACATTTTTCGTAACGAATTAAATCGCTACTTTTTTGGTGCAATGGTTGGTGCTGTAAAATTGCTGATAATGACACCATTTATAAAGGTTTATAGACAGGAAGACTTCTCATTTTTGGACTTTTTATTATTTTTAATTATTGGTGCATCAATTGGATTAACATTCGAAAAAAATTTATTGCCAGAAAGAAGTTTTGAATTTTATACAACAAAAGAAGGAGGAATGTTCGTCCTTTGTCACATTTTGTATTTTACGGTAATATTTGGTAATTTGCAGTGGAGGGATATAAAATATTTTATTAATCAAAAGAATCATTTAAAGCGCTTAATAGACGAGCAAAATTACAGAGCACTTTTCTCTGAAATTGTTGATTACTTAGTTGACTTTGTACATAAAACAGAATCAAATAATGATGATCATTTAAACAAGGCAGCGGTTGCAAAAGCAATAGAAATAATAAAAGATACAAATGATCCAGAAATATATGCAACACTTATAGAACACAACGTTCCACTTGATCCAATTGGAGTTGAAGCTTTAAGAATGATGTTGGAAGATGAATTTTTAAAATCTTATTGTGTAGTGCTCAAATATGATGGATTTAATCATAGATTTGGATCAAAATTAAGTAGGAAATCAATTAAACTTCAACTTGCTAATGGACATTATGAAAATAAGCAACAACAAAATTGTGTTAGTGAGGATAATGATTGCCTTTATTATGCAGTCGCTGATCAAGTTCCAAAAATTAAGATTAAATTTACACCAAAAGAGATGCGATCAAAAATTTCTAAAATAATAAGAAAAAGTCCTCGCATCAGAAAAATCATTAAAAAAAGGAAACATAAACTTTTTTATAAAAAAAGGATTTTTTGGAGGACAAAATGAAAACAATAACAATAATCAAGATGTTACATTAGGACAACAATTTGAAGTCTTAACGAGGATTTGGCTTTATTTATTTAATAATTATGTTGTTCGACAGCAATTTCAAAACCAAGCCTTGAATGATAGAATTAATCGATTGTTTCGGTTGGTAACACATTCACAACGTCCACGCAATCTGACTAATGATTCAATACGAAATCATTTTCGTGATAGATTCAACTTGATATTTACAGAAGTAACATTTACTCCCACAGATCATACAATTCCTATTTATAATGAAATACGAATTAATCGTCATGCAAATTTTCTTAATATTAGAAATCATTTTAATAATAATAATTTTGGTTTAGCATTTCGTGAAATTTTTCGAGGTCATAATCAAGAAATTAGAAGTCGTGGACGTTTTAATGAAATGAATGCAAATAATCTACAATTAGTAGTTCAAGAGAGAACACGCGCAAGAACTCGTCAAGTAGCAATTTTTCGATTTTTAAGAAATAATGGAATTATAAATCAAGATGATATAACAATTATAAGTGACTATTTAAATATAACTGCTGGCCAGGAGGATTCTCCATATAGTTCTCCAGATGTTGATCCATCTGATGATAGTCCTTTTAGTGATGATTCAGGATATAACATATACTTCACTAAACCAGGCGGGCAAGGAGGATCAGGTGGTGCAGGTGGCTTTTTAGGTTTTGGCGGTCAAATATCTTGAATTTTTGTTCTTAAAAAATTTTGAAAAGCTGAAAAAACTTAGCACCTAAAAACAGAAAAAAATTGTTAAAAATTAGAAAATATCACCATGAACTGTAGAATATGCATATCAAATTTTTTAAAATTGATTAAATGACATCCAAGGGGGGGGGGGGGGGGTTAAATTATATTCTTTTTTAAATAAGTTCTTTCTAGCATAACGTACTAAATGAACGCCAAAATAAAATAATCTTACATTAATTGAATTAAACATATATTTTTTCATTTCAAAATGATTGAAATATAATTTGTAAAATTTAGTTGATAATTACATTGAATACAAATAAATTTGAATAAAAATTTGTTTTAACAATTAAACTCCATTACTTTATTGTAAAGCAGTGATGGCCAACCGGTGTACCGTGGCACACTAGTATGCCGATTTTTTTCACGAAAGTACCACGAGCCGTGTTTCGCGTGCGGTTTTGGCCATAACACAAAAAAGATTGGTGACCACTGTTGTAAAGCATTCAGGTACAATAGCACTATATTTTTTATTTTCATTTTCGTCAACTTATAAATTATCACGAAAGCTTTTCAATTTGTTTATCAACTTCATTCCAGGAAAGGATTTTTGATAAGATATCAGCTTATTTCCATATCTTAAACTCGTAACACACAATAATTCAACTTATAAAAATAAATAAAAAATCAGTATTTCCTCAGTAGTGAATTTGAAAAGACAATCATGGACACAAAATTAAAAATATTTTCAATATTTCTGAGCTTATTTGCTTTAACTGAAGCTCAATTTCCCAGATGCAATCCAGACACAATTGAATGGTTTGCACATCCACACGACTGTGAATCTTACATTATCTGCTTTCATGGAACCCAAAATACATTCGCTTGTGCACCAGGGCTACATTTTAGTCCAACAGAATTAAGATGCATGCCTCCAACAGAAGCAAGATGTCATGTGAACTACTTATGTCCTCCAGTAGATGACGTCAATAATCCTGTATTCTTACCAGATCCATACGATTGCTCAATGTGAGTAGTAGTCATGAAAGTAATGCAAATATCTATAAATTTTAATTTTCCAACAGCTACTACATCTGCTCTCGTGGCTCACCAATCCGACGAGAATGTGCACCTGGTTTATGGTGGGATATTCGCAATGATTGGTGTACATCAGGAAATGATGTAGTTTGTGATAATCGAACTGTGATTAATCCTGGAAATCCACCATCAGGACCAAATCTATCAGTCTGTTGGGGACGAGCTGATCTAATTCATAATGGAAATTACATGAAATCCTTTTGTATTGTAAATCAAACTGTCAATTATCTTGAAGCTGAACAAATTTGTAGAACTAATAGAATGGAACTGTTTGTTATCAATGATCCAAATACGCAATTTAATTTTCAAACAGCAGTAAGACAAGTGATGGGAAATGAGCCCAGAAATTTCATATGGATTAATGGACGAGTTGATGATGATTGTGGAAATTGGTATAGCTTCAGTCCAGTTCGTAATATTTTGCCAAACTTTATTCATTGGGTGCAGGCTAGAGAGTTTGTGGGACGAAATACAGGACCATGTTTAAGGTACACTCAGCAATTTTCTCCTGATTATTTTGCAATGGGGGTGGGATGTGAATCTGAATTTTCATGGCTGGCATGCGAGTTTTCAGTTCCTTCATAAATGAGATTTTATTTTGCAAATATGTTATCAAATGGATATGGAAATAATGTTGAATAAAATGTGGAAAAAAATTTGTAGATTTTCTTTTTTAAATACCCGCGTTAGCCCATTATTACCCCAAAAATATTTTTTGCACAGAATATTCAAGTCTTAATCAGGGTCTTAATCTGCTAATCTCTTCCACAAGGATTACAAAACACATGAAAGATAAGATTGCAGTATCTATAAAATCTCAAGGTCATAATTTTACGAATCTTTCTTTATTGAAAATCAGTCAACATTGAAAAGTGAGGAAATGAACAACAAACAAAAAATAATTCTACTTCTTCTAAGCTTCTTTAGTTACACAGAAGCTCAATTTCCAGTATGTGATCCAGTAAATGTTGAGTTTTTCCCACATCCACATAATTGTGAATCGTTTATAATTTGTGCATTAGGGGAGATTCACATTTTGAATTGTGCACAAAACTTACACTTTAGTCCTACAGAACTGAGGTGTATGGCTCCTAACTTAGCAAGATGTCATGTTGACTACTTGTGTCCGCCTAACGACACTAATTTGACATTATTGCCTAACTCTTATGATTGTGGAATGTAAGTTAAAGTATTGTTGATATTCCTACCATGATCTAATTCCTTACAAATTATTCTCTTCCAGTTACTACCTATGCCATTTGGGTAGACCAATCCAACGTGAATGTGCACCTGGTTTATGGTTTGATGTCAATAACCGATGGTGTACACATTGGGATGAAGTTGTCTGTGATAATCGAACAGTTATTAATCCAGAAAATCCTGGAGATAGAACAACAACAACAACTTTACTGCCGCCAGGACCTGAGCCAAATTTAAAAATCTGTTGGAAGTATGCAGATTTATTTCATAATGGAAGGTACTTAAAGTCACTATGTATAGTTGATCAGATGCTTCATTATGATCCAGCTGAGAAAATGTGTAGAAAAAATGGAATGGAACTGTTTGTCATCGACGATCCAAACACACAATTTCAATTCCAAAATTCTGTAAGTGAATTGATGGAAAATGATCCACGAAATTTTTTATGGATTAATGGACGTGTTGATGATGAATGCAATAATTGGTATAGCTTCAATCCAGAGCGTAGATTATTACCGAATTTTATCCATTGGGTGCAGATTTTGTCGTTTGTTGGAAGAAATACTGGACCTTGTTTGATGTACACAAGACATTTTTCAGCTGATAGACAGTTTTATGGATTTGGTGCTGAATGCCATGGAGCGGCATGGATGGTTTGTGAGTTTATGAATCCTGATGTGAAGGAAAGAGATGAGTTTTGAATTTTCTTGAGGAAAAGACAATTTTTTGTTGATTTGATACTTGCATGCCAATATGAACTTTAAAGACGGCATTTACCAATAATTCTAGTCTAAAATATTGAATATTAAAAAATAAATTTTTAAATATTAAATACATTCAAATAAAATTGATATTTTATGATTTAGTTTTTTTCAAAGTAAACTTGCATCCATGAACACGTGTCTCAAGCATATGAAACAAGCATCCTAAAAACTTCATAGAATACAAAAGGATCAAAACAAAATTAAATCAAGCATGTCATTTCATCATCCTTTACTTTCCATTGATTGAATAAAATCCCCAAAAAGCTCAATCACTTGATTGATGCCTTAAATAATTATGGACTATCAATTCCAACCCAAAAATCCCATCAAAACTCATCCAAAATTGTTTAATCATCAATTTAATTTTTGAATCCTTCCTCAAAAAGTTTTATGGAAATTTCTTGCATTTTAATTAATTCATCGCTCAAAAACTTTTTCATCTCCAAAAACTTACATCAACTTCATTTCATTTCCATACCTGGGATTCCACAAAACTATTTCTTATGTTGAAAAACAAAATTGAATTTAAATTTTTTTGCTTCATTCAAAAAACGATTTTACTTCTTTAACTTAAAAAGTATCGTCAAGAATCCCTTCCGGTATTTAAAACACAAGAAGAAAATCCAAAAAAACTTTTCGTTCCTTTTGCATCAGCATCATCAGCATAGCTGTGTGTAAAATGTTAATGGAAATAAGTAAGAATATGTGAGGAGTAAGTAAAAGTTTTTGATTTAGAAAATTTGCAAAAGTTAAATTACTTTTTCGTTTTTCAGTCACTGATTCTGCTTTTTTTGCTTCTTGCTTCTTTGTATGCACGGGTAAAGTTTCGAGAGTTTACTTGTTGTTTTTTGTGACATGAAAGACGTTTTGTAGGTGAATTGTTGTTTGTGAAATTGAGGTGATTAATTTTTGAGATGATTGAAAAATTAATTGAATTTTGAAAAAAGTTTGAAAGTTAAATTGATGGAAATTAACTTGAAACTTAAGTTAAAAGGGCATCAACTGGAATTGACTGACCTCAAAAAAAAACGAAAATTGATGACATTTTTGTTGTGTTTAATAAAAATTTGATTGATTTTTAACCGATTTTTTTTATTCAAATTTTGAATGACCTAAAGTTAGCTGCATGAACTTAAATATTTCGAATTTATAACGTCAGTTAAGAACAGAAATTTTCAATTTTTTTATTTTCTTTAGAATTTTAGCATTTAATGGATAATAACTATATATAATAACTATTATTTGCCAATTACATTATAAGAAACTTTTATTTGAGTCCTGATGACAAACGCAACATCATTTGTCACTTCATCCAACTCCCAATTACTCCATAATCTATTTAATGATCCAACAAAACATATTTATTTATTTCAGAATTCAATTCTAATCTTCCATTTATCTCCTTCTCTCCTTTCTCTTTTTTTCATTCCATTTATATTCCTCTAATCGTAAAATATGGCATGCAGCACTTAATTCAATAAATCCATTCAGAGTATATGACATGAAACGGATTTGTTGTTGTCATGACTTCATGAGGACTTTTCGAAATTGAGAATTTTTTTCTTCTTCCACGAGATGATAAATACATTCTTTATAGAGAAGAAAAGTCACTCAGAAGTAGAAAAGAAATGGATATAAATATACATAAAATGGAACGTGATAATCGAAACGTGACATAATTGTTAAGTATGAAAGGCATTCATTGAGTTTTTTTTTTCATCTGAAAATGTTGCTGCTGGTGCTGTTGTTACGTAAAATAAATAATAAAAAAAATATGAGAAATCTATCAATGCACAAGTAAATGATGATTATTGAAATTGAGTTTCTAAATTCTTTTGAGAGTGAGATGATGAATTTATGGAATTAAGGGGAGAATTAAATGGATTTAATCCTTTTTAGAGCTACTTAATCTTCATAATTTTAGGTATTAATGATGTAAAAGTCATTTAATTTATTTGAGAAATTTTTTGCCTTCATACCGGCATTAACACTCAATATCATGTCGAGATTGTTGGAATTATTCATTTTATGAAAATTTTTCAAATTAAAACTATGAAAATCATGAAAGGAGCGGTTTTTTTACCCCCCCCCCCTCCCTCTCCCTTTGTAACATTTTTAACAAAAGAATCACGTAACAAACTCTTGGATCCCCCCTCCCCCTCCCTCAAGAACGTTACGTAATAAGTGAAAGATCCCAAAATTTTTTCAGCATTTAAATATTTATTAAAAATTCCATAATCATTTAAATCCAAACCTTTATCTCTTAATTTAATAAATTATTATATTCATTGACACTGTCACTTTGCCACCTCCTTTCCCCTCTCATAGCAATGAAATTATTTTCACTAAATTTGTATTTCACAATATTTTCCAATATAAAAAAAAACTTTTTACCTTACTTTGCCTAAAAATACAACAAAGAACAAAAGGAAGAAGTTACGGCAATATTTTACAAAACTTTATATTAAGTAGAATCTCGGAAGGTGCCAATTTGCTGTCATAAAATATTTTTTTTGACTTTGCATTGCCATTTCCAATGTAGAGTAGGAGGAAGGTACGAGAAACTTTGTTTTTTGCCAATTCACATAAATTTGAGTTCTGGGAGTTTTGCTTACGCATTTTTATTAGCAAAAGTCATAAGCATAAGTTTGTGAAGAACATCGGAATGCTCTTAGGATTCTTTTTACATTTTTTATGCTGAATATTGGAAAAATTTTATTTTTATTGCTCATCAACACCTCAAAAACTTTTGCTTTCTATCTTAAATTTCTCATCAGACATGCACAAAAATAAGAATATTGCCGCATCCAAGACAAATTGTTATTTGCTTGTGAACAAAAAAAAATTGAATGTGAGAGAAAAAAAAAGTTTTCAATGAAGAGGAGCTAAAAAATTGAAAATCATGACAGACATTTGAGAAGTGAATGAAAGAAAAGTTTTTTTTACTGAAAGATTGATTGAAAAGTTTCTTTGGTGTTGATGGAGATGATGTTGCTGCTTTGTGCTGGATGATGTTGTTGATGGAACTGCATAATTTGAATATTGAATGAAGTTGTAAAGTTTTTTGTCGGTTTATTGATTTATCTTTTTTAGTAAGTAGAATTTTAGAAAGGTAAATGATTAGGTATGGGGATGTTCACTTATTACATAACGTTTTGAGGGAGGAGAGGGGTCTAAGAATTTGTTATTGTCTATCTCACGCGCCATTCTTTTGTTAAAAAACATTATGGAGGGCGTTGGGGGTAAAAAACCCGAATTTCAGCGTTACCTATTAAGTGAACGACCCTTAAAAAATGATGCACATACTTCAAACCATATAGCCAGGAGAAGAAATATCTTAATTTTGCTTAGGATTAGGGGGGTTTGGGATTAAATCCAAGAACCTTCTCCTTCAAAATTTTTGATTCATACTTTACTACACTTAACGTTGAAGCTCAAGAAATTAAATACAAAATCTTTAAAAACTTGCTTTTTAAACCAAACTTTAAATTGTGGTTGAATCTTAAATATAACATTTGATTGTAACTGACATGACTTTAATCTTTCCCTTATCCACACGAAAACGTTTCAATCGCCACAAGCACAACACTCTATAATCGCAGAAATGGGATAGAATGTTGAAGAGAAAAAAATGTGAGAATGTGAAAAAACAATTATGTTTTTAAATATTTTCAGCACGTTCCAAGTCGTGCAATATTTTCATCTCTCGTATCAATATACACATTTCACCTTCTTTTCTTCCTCAATTCTCTTATTCTCATGTACATTATTGCTCCTCCACATAAGATGGGTGGAAAGATGAAAAAAAAATCCTCTCACGAGGGACACGACAAGCATGAAACGGAGCAAGGAATGATATGGAAAAACGATGTAAAGAAAAAAATTAGAAATTGAGGAAATTGTTGATTGTAATCCCAGACATAAATTATATTGGCCGTAGACACGATTTTCTCATACTGACTTTGCTTTCTGCTTCTATTGGGTTGTTCAAAAAAAAAAAATGAGCCGGTTTGAAAGGTTTTTTTGAAACTAAAATAACTTTTTACAGGAATGGTCTTTTTTAATGAAATAAAAAGCATAATTTAGTATTTTGAATGTAGTAATAATTGTGCAAGTATGAATTCCTAAAATCTTCTGGAAGTTAGTTTTATAAGCCGCGGACAAAAGTAAGAAATTTCAATTTTTTACATCAAATTTTGATTTCAATTTTAAAAAACAATTTTCCATTGAACTAATTAAACTAAAGTACTTTTGCAATATGGAATTCAGTGAAATTTATTAATCAACAGACAGTTTTAAATACACTTCGTAATGTAAATAAATACAAACTTTTTGTCAAAACATGAAAAATTTGAGAAATTTTGAAATGTTTAAATATTTATTAAACAAAACAACTAATTGAAAAACTAAATATGCCGTCTTAACCAGTAGTTAATTAGCTATTAATCATGCACTATTGAGATTTAATTTGTAAATACAAAAATCTCACTAAAATTTTTGATGAAAATTTTACTATCTCAAATTATATCTAAATAATACGTGATTAATAGCTAATTAACTACTGGTTAAGATGGCATATTTAGTTTTTCAATTAGTTGTTTTGTTTAATAAATATTTAAACATTTCAAAATTTCTCAAATTTTTCATGTTTTGACAAAAAGTTTGTATTTATTTACATTACGAAGTGTATTTAAAAACTGACTGTTGATTAATAAATTTCACTGAATTCCATATTGCAAAAGTACTTTAGTTTAATTAGTTTAATGGAAAAATGTTTTTTAAAATTGAAATCAAAATTTGATGTAAAAAATTGAAATTTCTTACTTTTGTTCGCGGCTTATAAAACTAACTTCCAGAAGATTTTAGGAATTCATACTTGCACAATCATTACTACATTCAAAATACTAAATTATGCTTTTTATTTCATGAAAAAAGACCATTCCTGTAAAAAGTTATTTTAGTTTCAAAAAAACCTTTCAAACCGGCTCATTTTTTTTTGAACAACCCAATATTTGTAGATTCAATTCTTGTACAAACTTTAAAATCACATCACGAGTTGTGATTGAAAATTATAGATCCATTGCAATAAATTTCCAATTATCCATACATTGAATGGAAGTAATTGTATTTATTTGACTTGCTAGATTTTTTTTCGTCGGTTTCGATTGAATTGGCGAGATTGTTGGTGATGGAATTTTTTAAAGTTTTTTTTTTTTTTTTTGTTGGAGGTTTTAGAGGTTAGATTGAATTTCTGTGAGTCATCGTGGCTTGGTAGAGCAATAGCTTAGTACTTCGGTATTGAATATTGCAATGCCAATGCAGCGGTCATGGTTTCGAGTCTTGGCAGGTGAAATAAAAACACTTGATGACTAAGGTTTCCATTCTGTGCAGAACGTATCAGAAATCGGAACACTAGCATTAAGTATTTCACTTGTTGTTTCGCGAATCTCGTATTGCCGAAAAACGTGACTCACAGCCTTCCTTTGTAGGCTACAGACAATAACAGCTAAAATGTCATCAAAGGAAGTGGTTCGGATCCCGATATAAACTGTAGGTCCGTGAGTGCAGTGGTGTAGCGAACCCTTACTCGTTAAAATCATTAGCTGAGCATCGCATTTGCGAAAACTACGGATCTTATAGATCTGCAAAGTTACGATGATGATGATGATGATTGAATTTCTGAGATTCCTTAAAGTTGGTCAAAGAAATTTGTTAAAATTGAAAAAAAAAATAAACTTCTTAAAGAACGGTCTAAATTCAAAAAGAAGTTTGATTCTGTGAAAATGTTTATATTTTAGGAGCCGTCACCTATTACGTAACGCTCTTAAAGGGGGAGGGGGGGAGTCTGAGAGCTTGTTACGGTCTATTGTTCTCACACGTGATTCTATCGTTAAAAACGTTATAAAGGGGGGGGGGATGAAAAAATCGAATTTTAGCGTTACGTATAAATGAACCCCCTTTTGCATTAGTTGAAAAATTCTATCACTTTGTTTAATTTTACAATCAATTTATGAGTTTTTAAACTAAAATTTCTAATCCATTTGTTTGAATTTTAATTATTTTTGCTATACTATATTGCATTGTCAACCTAATAACCAACATGTGATCCTGCACTACTCCAACTTTTACTTTCAAAAATGATGAAATTAAGGCCATGACATTCAAAATTTCTCCCTTTTTTATCCCCTCAATTCCATTTATCTCACTGTTGCTTTTTCATGATTTAACGCATTTCTTTATCACTTTGTGTCTCCCCACTTCCTCATAAATATTTTCTTAGAATAAATTTCTAATATGAAAATTATTGATGATATAAAGCGACATTATTCTAATATGCTGTCATTTTCATCATTTCTCATCATGAAAATTAACGATGATTTATGAGTCAATCATATTCATTGATTTTCGTCTAGTTTTGATGCTTGCTGGAGACGAGAAGACTTTTTTTAATCCTCATTTCTTGCGCCATTAAATTTCAATATGTTTTATGAATAATTTAAGCATTATCATAATCATAATCTGTGGATGATTTTTTATAGCATTTATTGAGAATGAACAAACAAGAAAAAGAAGAGAACATAATAAAAAGTTTAACGAACGAGAGTGAAGAGAGGAAGTAAGGAAAAATTGAAGCTTTAAATGACTCAAACTTTTCAGCTGATGTAAATCTTTCAGTCTTTTTTAAAGGTTTAAGTGAAATAAAAATCTCAAGAAGAATAAAATGTAAAACTCTTGAAAATAACAAAGCAACACAAAAAGAAACAATTTGTTCCTTTAATCTTCTAAGTTACAAACTATGTTTATCTGTACAACTATAATACAAAATGCTACACATTGTATTCAGGGACGTAGCCAAGAGGGTGCAAGTACAAATATACCAAATATACATATTTCTTCATTTAACTAGGAATTTTCGAGGGATCCTACTTAAAATTTTTCTTCTAGGCCAAAAAAAGATTTGGACACCTCTTGAAAAAAATTACTGACCAATACCAGTGGTGTAGCCAGCAATTTTTCAGGAGGGTGCTCAAAATTTTTAAAACTTATTTTTTGTAACGATTTACAAGCATAAAAGTATCTAAATACACTTATAACTGAGCGAAACGAGGCCACACTAAATTTTTCATGAAAAACCTTAAAATTTTGTTTTCCGGAGCTTAAAAACTATAGGAGGGACTCAAAAGACCACACCCTCTCCCCTTTCCTGGCTACTCTCCTGAATATGACCATGGCATGTATACATATATGCAAATTTGTGTGGTAAAGGTTGAAAGTTTTTTTCTCTTCTGTTATTTTTGTTGCATTACATTGCATGATTTCTTTTGAAAGATAAAAGTGAAAAGCAAGTGTAAAAGATGGGGGAGGAGGAAGAGGGCATAAGCCAACATAAATATGGTGAATAGGTAAAAAAAGAAAGTCGATAATCATGAATATTTAATGCTTTGGTGTGAATACAATTTACCTTTAATCCATTCAACACAAAGTGAAATAACACAAGACAGAAGAAGCTAGTCAGACATAGAAGAATGATAGGAGAGGTAGTGATGCATTTTTGTTGCTTTAAATTGCATATTGTATGAAGGAAATTAAAGTTCATTTGTTTACATTTCTTTAATGTTAGTGATTTGCCTGCATGCCATAATTTTCCATTTAGGAATTGATTTTGACGGGTGAGGGGAAAATTGCAGGCGGGTCAGTGTGAAAAAGAAATTTGTTTTCTAACTGAAAATTAAGCAGTTTGGGTTGGTAAGTGTAATTTAAGGAGATTATTTGATTTTTGTAAATATTCAAATTTTATTTTGGATGAACCTAATTGAAATTTAGAGCGCAGAATTCAATTTTACTTAAAACTAAAAATTTTCTTTAACTTTGAAAATTATTTTATGTAAATATATAGATTAGATTGAAAATAGCTCAAAAAATTTGAAAACTCTCTTAAGCTGTTTCCAACTTAGCAGCAGTGATCAACAGCACTATCCCTCCGAAGTATGCAACCAACAGGTCAACTCCACGTATTTTCAGTAAATAAAAATCTCCACTCACAAATTACCACTGTGTAGAAACCACATCAACATATTTTCATCCACAGCCTCACACCCAATTCCATTTACTCTATATGCTGCCTCTTTTAATTCTGACAGCGAGTTTTAAATCATTTTACATTAATTTTTCATCATTATGAGGAGAGTAAAAATGTGCGAAAAATCACGGATAGATTTATGTGTTGTTACTTAATTAACCTATTAATTAATTATTGAGTTATTATTTAAAATGCCACTGGTGTAGCAGAAAATTTTTACGCCTCAAAAAATGTGCGAAACAGCCTGCAAAATGATTTTTTGAGTTTGAAAAATGAAATAACAAACAACTTAGCTGCTGAGTACTCTAGCTGTGTGTATGAAATAAAAAGCAAGCCACAAAATAAATCAGTCTGTAAAATATGTAATAAATCATAATTATGAGTGTCTACACAAAAGGTTATTCGACTGCGTTATGCTGCCTGTTTGGTTTGTAAAGTATTAATATACACATATACAGCAGTAAAGAGGCAGCAGCAGTAGTAAAGAGACAGGATTAAAAAATATATAAAATAAATTATAATTAGAGAGTTACTGTGCCTTACTGCCTTACTATTTCTCATTCGTACTTGTTACTCTTCATCATGTTCTTTTTTCTGTTCATTTGTAGTGGAAAATTCGTTTTTCTTCCTTTTCTTTCTGTTCTATTCTGCTGGCTGTAGTTTTTTTTTGAATTTAGAATATTTTTATGTCGGAAATTTTTTTATAGCCTAGTTGTAGATTTTTACATATTTACATCAAGATTTATAGAGAATAAGTCATGAATTTTTGATTTAGAGGAGAAATTTGCAGAAAATAAATTAGTTAAAAAATTATTTTTCATGAGTTTGTGTATTTTTGTCACATAAGAAGTTTAAGAACCTTTCTAAAATTCATTGATTTGAGCAGATTCGATTTGAATAACCTAAAACTTCTCATACAAAAATTCAAATTTTAATTTTTTACGGTCATTTTTCATACGTTTTGATTTAAATAAATCCAATTTGAATAGAAAAATTTTTGGAACAAAAAAACTGTTCAAATCGAGGTCCTCCTGTACCCTGTATTTATCAGATTTTTTTTAACAATTTGAAATCACCAAAATCACAATCTGACACAAAATCAGTTGACTATCACTTGTCTAACCCAATTTATGAACATGTGATCTCATTTCATCCACCACCACCTCAATATTTTCATCCCTTCAAATACAATAGAAACTAGTAATGAAGCGGATCACGCTTCATGGGGTATATTCACACCACCAGTAGAACTTCCTTCGATTTCAATTAGAGAAAAAAAAATAATTATACTTTATCTACTGATTTATTTATAATCGCAAAAAAACTTATCTACCTAATTAAAAAAATTTGCCTAAAATATTTAAGAAACTTTCTATTCACTTTTAGTAAATAACATAAAATCTATATTAGAGCTTTGCAAATATTCTTCATTTTCACTTTTCATTATCTTATGAATCGAAAGTCTGGGAACAATTTAGGAAAATTTTCACAACTTCACTTGCTTCGCTTCGTTCAGGATGTAAAAATTTGTGAGCTTCGCTCAACCAAGTTTGAACTGCATTCAAACTATATGTGTTCGAGCTTCGCTCGAACATTTTTCCTTTTCATTTCCTCATTATCTTTTGAATCGAAATTCTGTGAACGGTTAGGGAAAATTTTCACACCTTCACTTGCTTCGCTTCGTTCAGGATGTAAAAATTTATGAGCTTCGCTCAACCAAGTTTGAACTGCATTCAAACTATATGTGTTCGAGCTTCGCTCGAACATTTTTCCTTTTCATTTCCTCATTATCTTTTGAATCGAAATTCTGTGAACGGTTAGGGAAAATTTTCACACCTTCACTTGCTTCGCTTCGTTCAGGATGTAAAAATTTATGAGCTTCGCTCAACCAAGTTTGAACTGCATTCAAACTATATGTGTTCGAGCTTCGCTCGAACATTTTTCCTTTTCATTTCCTCATTATCTTTTGAATCGAAATTCTGTGAACGGTTAGGGAAAATTTTCACACCTTCACTTGCTTTGGCTGTTAGATAACATCATATTTAATCGTTTTAAAACCCTACATCTGTTCAGCGCGCATTTAGCACTATAACTAAAGTATTGCCTGCGTCGGCGCCGACGAAAAATTTTTCGGTTTTTTAACTTTTTTGTTACACTGCGCATGAAAATTTTTTTGTCATTATAGTGTGAATTATACCTTAAATAATGCTTAATCTAACACCGAAAATTTGAAATCATTTGGTTAAGTTATGTCTGAGATATTAAAGAAAATGTAAAATGTTTTGCATATTTTGGTCAAAAATGGCACATTTTCGTCCATTGTGCCTCACAGGAAGCAGCTCATGACTCCAAAAACTATACCGGTTTTCCTTGGGCCAATATTAATCAAATGCAAAAAACCCGAAGTCTTAACGTTTCGTTGAAATTGAGTTATCGCGGAAACTAACTTGCTAACTTGCTAACTTGCTAACTTGCTAACTTGCTAACTTGCTAACTTGCTAAATGACAGAATGCGTTTTTTGCGATTTCTCTTGACTGGAAGCACCAAATGAGATGCGGTTTTCACTGTTAGATTGGTATTTTCAGGCACAGACTTTCCACCATAGACAGTATGGGATAAAATTGTAATCCTGAAGCAGCAAGTTAGAAAATGTGGTTTTCAGTTTTATACAAAAGCAATATATTCACCCAAATTGAAAATTTGGTGTGAATATGATAAAGTATGGTTTCGGGTTTTTTTGATAGAATTCGATGTATTTGGATGTTTTTAGGTCCTAGAACACTGTATATGTTAAAAAAATTTCATAATATGCGCATTAAGAGGGTATATTTAGGCAAAAATTCAAATTGACCTAGTACTCATTGGTTTCATTTTTATGAACTGAAACTTTGCATATACATTTTGTGCATCTATATCTCTAGACGTTTTTGGAATTATTTCATTTGGACTTAATATTGAGGAGAACAAAACAATTTTGTGTCAAAGCACGAAAAATTTTTCGATTTTTCAACTTTTTTGTTACACTGCGCATGAAAATTTTTTTGTCATTATAGTGTGAATTATACCTTAAATAATGTTTAATCTAACACCGAAAATTTCAAATCATTTGGTTAAGTTATGTCTGAGATATTAAAGAAAATGTAAAATGTTTTGCATATTTTGGTCAAAAATGGCACATTTTCGTCCATTGTGCCTCACAGGAAGCAGCTCATGACTCCAAAAACTATACCGGTTTTCCTTGGGCCAATATTAATCAAATGCAAAAAACCCGAAGTCTTAACGTTTCGTTGAAATTGAGTTATCGCGGAAACTAACTTGCTAACTTGCTAACTTGCTAAATGACAGAATGCGTTTTTTTGCGATTTCTCTTGACTGGAAGCACCAAATGAGATGCGGTTTTCACTGTTAGATTGGTATTTTCAGGCACAGACTTTCCACCATAGACAGTATGG
Source organism: Chironomus striatipennis (assembly GCA_026123125.1). Classification (NCBI taxonomy): domain Eukaryota; kingdom Metazoa; phylum Arthropoda; class Insecta; order Diptera; family Chironomidae; genus Chironomus; species Chironomus striatipennis. The sequence continues at coordinate 34,134,563 of CM047392.1, read as the reverse complement.
GATAAAATTGTAATCCTGAAGCAGCAAGTTAGAAAATGTGGTTTTCAGTTTTATACAAAAGCAATATATTCACCCAAATTGAAAATTTGGTGTGAATATGAATTGAAAATTTGGTGTGAATATGATAAAGTATGGTTTCGGGTTTTTTTGATAGAATTCGATGTATTTGGATGTTTTTAGGTCCTAGAACACTGTATATGTTAAAAAAATTTCATAATATGCGCATTAAGAGGGTATATTTAGGCAAAAATTCAAATTGACCTAGTACTCATTAGTTTCATTTTTATGAACTGAAACTTTGCATATACATTTTGTGCATCTATATCTCTAGACGTTTTTGGAATTATTTCATTTGGACTTAATATTGAGGAGAACAAAACAATTTTGTGTCAAAGCACGAAAAATTTTTCGATTTTTCAACTTTTTTGTTACACTGCGCATGAAAATTTTTTTGTCATTATAGTGTGAATTATACCTTAAATAATGCTTAATCTAACACCGAAAATTTGAAATCATTTGGTTAAGTTATGTCTGAGATATTAAAGAAAATGTAAAAATTTTTGCATATTTTGGTCAAAAATGGCACATTTTCGTCCACTGTGCCTCACTGGAAGCATCTCATGACCCCAAAAACTATACAGCAAATCTATAGACTGTTTACAACCAGACGCAAAAAACCCGAAGTCGTAATACTGAGTTGGAGTCGAGTTATCGCTCCGATTAACTAACTAACTAACTAACTAACTAACTAAATAACAGAATACGAAATTTTGCGATTTCTCTTGACTGTAAGCACCAAATGAGATACGGTTTTCACTGTTAGATTGGTATTTTCAGGCACAGACTTTCCACCATAGACATTATGGGATAAAATTGTAATCCTGAAGCAGCAAGTTAGAAAATGTGGTTTTCAGTTTTATACAAAAGCAACATATTCACCCAAATTGAAAATTTGGTGTGAATATGATTAAATTCAACAACTCACTTCATACCTGTCATATGATTCCTTTTTTCCTCTTCTGAAAAGGACTTTAATAATAATAATTCTTCTTTTTATTTATTGATTTAATGTTCGAAGTACATTTGATTATTTTTAACACCAACCTTATCGGTTTTAATTTAAATACAAATTGAATATTATTTTGTTTGTTGATTTTGATTGTAATTGATAGTATTTGGATGAAAAATTTTTAAAAAAACATCCTAAAAAATTTTTTTAACTTATATACTAATAACTAATAAATTCTGAATAGGAAACGAACTCCCTCAAACATTCAACACTGCCATTGAAAATATTTTATTCATTATTTGAATTGAACAGATTTCTTATTCAAAAAAATGATTTTTATTATTATTGTTATACAATATCTAACAAGAATGATATTCAAGTATTCAATTGTTCGAATCAATTACCATTTATATCTATTATAAGGACCAAAAGTAGAAGAAAAGAATTGTGATATTTTTTGTTAAAAAATTCTTGAAAATAGGAAATTATGTCTCTGTAGAAATGAATTTGAGGATTATTGAAGAGATTTCTTTTGGATTATGAGGCTTATATAATAGACAATAAGTGATGAGGTGTGTGACATTTTAATGCTAACATTTTTGAAGTCAATTTGTTATTTATAAAATTCAAGAAAATTTTTTTCGTGAAAAGTTGGAAAAATTTAATTTTTTTGATAAATTTTCAATCTTATATTAGGGTAAAAAATATTGAAATTCGTACAAAACAAAAAAAATTTTTTGAAAGTCCTGTAACTTTTATTGGAAGCATTGCTGATTTCCCAAATTTTTCCTACGACTTTGCTTGTATTCCAAATTTTTTTATTCGAACTTGAAAAGAGCAATTTGTGCAGCATAAAGCAGAAAAAAATCCACTTTATTTCAAATATTGAAATTCGTACACACAAATATTGAAATTCGTACACTCAAATATTGAAATTCGTACACCAAGTACTCACGATTTTTGCATCCAAAGCTTGAGAAAAAATTAATATTCTTGCAGTATTTTCATTTGAAGAGGTTTTTATTCATTCTGAATAGCTTATTCATGCTTTAGAATTAATTTATTTAATTTGTTTACACAAAAACAATTAAAATTCTTCATCGCCTACTATTGAAATTTTGTACGAATTTCAATATTTCTTCTGTACGAATTTCAATATTTGGAATGAGGTAGATTTTTTTCATATAAGCAGTGCTAATTTATGCCTTGACTTAATTGACCAATCTTGAGTTTAAAGGCAATTTTTTCAAGTCTAAAAATTGTGAAAAAAAAATTTTGTAAATTTGTTCGTACGAATTTTGGTTTTGTACGAATTTCAATATTTTTTACCCTAATCTTAATATTTTTCTGATTGAAAATTCAAAGAATAAAGTCCATGTCAAATTTGAACTATCAAAGTTTAAAAAATATTTTTTTTTTAAGTTTTTGGGATTTTCTGGTTCATGTACATTTTGAACCAACCTTATTAAAATAGTGTCAAAAAAGAGTAAATTCCACCTCAAAATTACGAAAATTTTCAAAATTCTCCCTTAATTCATATAAAAAAAATCCACGTGCGCATTTTCCAAGCATAAGCTGAAAACTGAAAAAAAAAGTATTAAAACAAAATTTTCATTTGACTCACAGCACTCAAAACTCTACAAAACATTTTCTTTCTAAAACACGATGAGTATTTGAGCTACATGAGAATTTACACAAAAAGAGGAGAGTACAGAATTTTTTAATTTTTATTAAAAAGAGAGAAACTGAGAATGTGAAATTGAGTGGATTAACTTCTCCGTCCTTTACACCTTTCTGCTTCTGAATTAATAAAATATTTAGCATAATAAAAAATTTGTTTAATCCCTTTTAATGTTTGCATTTGAAATTGATCTTTTAAGTCATCATCACCAAATTGAGCATTTAATTAAATGTAATAAGTAATTCAAACATTGACCTTTTTTTTGTTGATAGAAAATCCCCAAAATGTTAAATGTTAATCACACACAATCTCATGTTAACTGATGCATTAAACTAAGTTTATTAATTATTTATTCATCATCATTACAATATTTTTGATTGGATTTCCTTTATGAAAGTGTTGATGCTTTTTATGGTTCGGTTAATATTTAATGAGTTGAAGTAGTTTTGTGATGAGTTTAAAGGGTTTTGATAAGTTAATTAAATGTGAGAGTTTTGGTTTAATTGAAGAGGGAGGTTTTGGATGAAAATCGGAAATATTGAGGAAACTGAAGATAAAGTTAAGAAAAATTGCTGAAATTGCTCATTTTTGGGCATGATTTTGGCTGAATTATTGGATTTTGGGTTTTTGAAATTCTTGACTTAAAATTTATGAACTAAGTTTTAATATGCTTTAATTTGTACTTTATTTAAAATAGACTTTGATGCATTCTTGAATATCTCAGCCAAAATTTCTCAAAATTTCCCGATTCCAAACATATTTGACTTAAATCTTCTAACAACATAACTCTCACTTCAAAGCCTTCCTCAATCACATATAAAACCCCAAACAAAATATTCAACATTCAGTCCTAAAAGCAAAAGTTTACAGCATAAATAAATCATAAAACATCATAAAATGCTTCCCACATATCGTCCATCCATCTCCCCAATGACTTTACTCTAATAAAAACAAAACAACAAAAAATTTAAAAATTCAAGGTTGGTGAAAACAAATGACAATAAAAATGATGATTTGATGACTCATATAACATGATACATGGCTATAAAAAATTATATTTTTTTTATGAAATAAAAAGCAAGAAAGTAGCGAAAAAGTTGAAAGAATGTTTTGAGTTTGATTTATTGTTGAGTGTTTTTTGAACAGAATATCACTAATTCATGCATATTGTACAGTAAATTTATTAAGTAAACTATTAGATTTCGTTTAAATACTCTACTCATATTTTACAATGATTTAAATGAAAGGAAATTCCTGTTTTTAAGGCTGTAGATTTTTTATTGCAATATGGTTGTTGAGTGTTTTGCATGTGCGTAGAATTTTGAATGATTTTTGGAACTTATTTGCTGCGAAAAATATTTGTATTCTTGGATAATTTTTGCTTAAACTTAATTTTTTCAATTTTTCCATCCTTTTTTTTCATTCAGTAACCTTTTGTTTAATTTTGAAAATTTTGAAAAAAAAAACATCAAAGTAAGCATTTTTATTCAAAAATTTGAAAGTAAATTGTGAGATTTAATTTTGTCAGCTAAAAATGGCAGCAGATATTAAAAATAAGTTCAAATACTGTGAAGTAGTGAAAAAATTAAACTATGCTCAATTTGTGCAAAAGAATGTTGAAAAAAAAAATTAAAAGAATTCTCCAAAAAATCAAAATCAAGTGCAAAAGAACAAAAACAAACCAACATCAATAAAATAAACTTTCAAGTATCTTCCAGGTCAGTTCTTTACCTTATTAATACTTCAACACTTACCCCGCATCAAATTTAATCCTACCTTCTACATTTTTCTCACTCAATTTCCCTCATCAAGCTCTTTTTACCCCTAAATAATTTTTTACACAACCCATCATAAACTTAAAAGAATTACAGGCAATATAACATTCCAAACCTTTTTTAATTCCACTCTACTTTCGTTTCATTTCCATTCATAGCGTAATAAAAATTTCCTTCAATTCTTTATTATTTTACTCACCCGGAAGTATGTAGTTCTTTATAGTTCCTATATACACAGTACAAAATGTCGTAATATCAATAACAGAAATAATTAGCGGATAAAAATCTTGACAAACTTTTCTTCATGCTTTGTGTTGTTTTCATTTTCATCGCAAGTCTTTGATATGGAAATTAACAAAAAATAGCCTTTTTGTCAAGATGATTGATGTGGATTGTGGCAGGAATTAAATTTATATGGTGTGTTAGGAAGGAATGTGGAATTATTTTGTGGAAGGATAAATAGAGTAATTAAGTGCATTTATGAAAGATTTTTATTGAAAACGCGCTTTAGGCACAAAATTTTAAATTTTTTTAACTTGATTTTAAAATTTTAATTTGGACTTAAAATTTCCTAATAAAACTCTAAATCCTACAGAAAATTCCCAAAGAGAAAAATTCAAAAATTACTTAACTTTCCCAACAAAAATTCTTGATCCAAATTCACAAAACCCATCACAAAATCATTAAACTACTATTATTATTATGGCGACTATGACAATTTTTTACTGTTAATTAATGCCTCTACAGAACGTCATAAAGAGTGTAAAAATACATCAAGATATAAATCTTGATTATAATTGTGTGATTATTAATTTAATTTCGTTTAATTGCTGTCATGCCAGGGTATTTTCTTCTCATTTTAATGTGCATAATGCAATCGCAAAAAATAAGAATTTTCTCATGTTTATAATGAAAAATATCGAAAAAGAATGATGTTGATTAAAATATGTTCCTTGAAAATTTTAATAATAATCATTGGAGTGATTTAAACAACATTTAATTAACTCAAATTTGAGCATTTTTTCTGTGCATGAATGTTAATTTTTCTGTCCTCAAACCCGTCAGATAAAATACAATTTTTATGGACGATGAAAACTTTTCGTGACTCAATTGAATAATTTTCTTTTTAAAAAAGTCAATAAGAGGTTGTTGTCTTTTTCGAGGTGAAAATTAAAATTTTTATTAACTTTTTGACACTTCACAAGGTTGACGCAACGCCTTTTAAATTTTTGTGGTTATGAGTAGTAAAAATTTTATCAAAGAATTTAGAAATAATTTAGAACATGATCACAATTTAATAAATGTCGTAAAATTTTTTTTATAGCAGATGCTATTTGATGACTAAATTTAGCTTACTAATTTAACTAATTTTCATGGACACACGAAATACTCAAGATGTTAAAGGGGGACCGTTCACTTATTACCTAACGCTGAAATTGGGTTTTTTACAACCCCCCCCCCCCCCTCCGTAACGGACGTTTTTAACAAAAGAATCACAATCAGACCTCTCCCCCTTCCCCCTCAAATCGTTATGTAATAAGTAAACGGTCCCTTCTTGAGATTTTTTTGGTCAAAAATGATTGTAAGTTTGGCTAAACTACACTTTAGGATGGGCCAATATAAAAATTTTTATTTTGGACTATATGGACTACAGGAAAATTCAACAGCTTCTATTGTAGTTCTAAGCAAGTTCTGAGAAACACTGGACTTAGGTAAAATTTTGAAGATTTTTATTGAACTCATTCAAAAACATTTAAAATTTTACTAAATCTACTCAATTGAAAATTAAAATTCTTTTTATATCTACAACGATTGCCACCCAAATTTTTCAATATCATTCATTTTTATTTTTATTAATCTTGGCACCAATTAGCACAAAAACAAAGAAATCACGAGAATTTCAGCGAACCGACAATTTTTTCATTGACATCGTGTGCACCTTTTTGCAGATGTAGCAAATAATTTATTTCTAAAATTTATTTTTTAGTTGTTTCATTAATGTCAAAACAAACAATAATCTGAAGTTCATTTTATTTTCGTCATTGACGGTACCTCTGTTTTCGCATCTTAAACCACAATTTATAAATAAAGAAAAGACACAAGATTCACAAGAAAAAAAAAATTTAAATAAGATCAATGAAAAAAAAGAGAAATTAAATAAAATGAAAACATGACACGACGACCAAAACCACAATCAATAAAAATATTGATGATGAGTAAGAGACGACATATTGTTTGACGACACATGAAACGGATGATGAAGGTCGATTAGCAAAATTCTTTTTGCTTTGTTGAGAAGAAATTTAACGACTAGAATTATCTTTTTTGTGCATGAAGAAGTCTTTAACATTCACGGATGGAAATTTAACGGAAATTTTGTTTTCAAAAATCAAACAGTTAGATTTCTAATTCATTTTTTCGTGAGACATATCAAGCTCTAGACTAACATCTGCCCCCCTTGTCGTGATGCCAGACTTTATTACATAAATTTATTTATTTTTTGAGATCATCGTCAAATGATAGATTAAGGCAATGCCTCATGATGATACAAAATTAACCATTTTTCATTTTTAATTAATTCTTACTCACTTCATGCCTACACATCTCGACTTGTGGGACAATCAGCTGCATCATGCTGCTGACATACATTGACTGATGTTGTGCAAATGTTGAACAATGTAATATTTTTCAATTTACACAACTTTTCATTATTTTATTTTCCATTTTTTCAACGTTGTCATCTGCGTCTGCTTTTATGCATGCATATGCACATTTGTGTATTTTTTGTATGTGGATGTCAAATTAAAAATTTTCTGACCAATTTAATTTGACAATGAGATGAAAATGAGAGAAAAAATTGCGAATAATGACGATGAAGAATGTTTGTGCTGATTTTTGTGGGTGAAAGAATTGTTTTGGATGTTGACAAAATCTTCTTTCATAAAGTAAAGAAAATTAAGAGCATCAATTTAATTTTCTGATAATCTAATTTTAATTTCAACTAAGCAATTAATTTTGTTGTCAAATAACTGCAAGAATTCGTACAATAACAATGTCCTAATTGTTTAATGACTTCAAAAAGAACGTTCATAGCCAAATAATCCAAATGTATGTTTGACAATATAAAATTTTAATTTATATCCCCACATCTCATTATTTGACAAATCAGATTAATAAGAGACTAAAAAAAATTCTCTCTAAAAGCCACAAAACATGAAAAATTTCAATTGCTTATAATGATCATCCTATTGTCCGCCTACATCATCTGCAGATTAAATGCCTTTAACTTCTTTCTGATCGACGTAAAATAGTCGAGATTTTCATTTATTATTATTTTTTTCTCCTCTTTTTCTCCCTCACATGTGCAACTGTTGGCAGTTACTGATGCTGTTTTAGTTGGGGGAATATGAAAATTGAATTTATTTATCTCATTTATTTTTACTCTTCATCTCAACGCTTCCTCGTGTACAAAATTCAGCTTGTTTGTTGTTTCAATTGTCTCTCACGGTAATTCATTTCAATTTTAAAATATGCACAGTAAAAAAAAAAATTTCTGTTTGTATGGCAGCAACAATAAAACATATGAGACAAGAGTTGGGTGAGAGGAGAAATAAATAAAATTGTAGTAAAATCAACCTCAAAAAAAATATTTTCTATTTTTCTATCTCATTGCATAATTAATGAATATTTGTTTCAAATTTTATAACAAAAAATAGCAACAATGCATTTCAATTTGATACCCATTGCATGCTTGTTGTTGTCATTTCGATGTGCTTGTGGATTTTTGGAATGTTTTTTAGTTTGTTTAATGCTTGCAGATTTTCATGAGCTGAAAATTCACTAAAATTTTCTATTTTCTAAATGTATCAAAATGTATGTATATATGGGAATATTAAGAAAAATAGTAAAATTTCAATTGTGATGTTAAACGTAAAATGTATGTAAATGCAGTTGAGAGAAATGGGAAGTTAGGGAAGTGTTATAGTTGGAGCATGTTAGTTGATGAGCAGTTATGATGAATTAGTTGAATATTTGAGAGAGTTAAATGATTTTTACGATAATCCGATTCGGAAGGTTTCAGTAACATTCATAAGGGGTCGTTTATAAAGGACACCCAAAATTAACGGTTTTTTTAAAAACAGAACCATAGAAAATTCTATTGTTTTTGATCTCAACCTCCTCACCCCCCCCCCCCCTCCCCCTTCCACTTGGACGTCATTTATGAACAGAATTTTCAAAATTTTGCTTTCTATTCTATTTACTGAATCATAATCAATCAATTTATACATTTTTATGTTCAAAAATATTCGCATGAAATTTGCAAAAAATTTGATAAAATATGAAAGAATTTTTCGCAGAAAAAATATTTTAAAAAAAACAAAAAAAATTAATATTCAGGGGGAAAAGAACTGTGTCCATCAAGTAAAACGGAGACCTAACGAATTGAGCAATGTGGTATGTATGGGTTTTTTGTGCAATTTTGTGAAAACCAAAAAACATCCTCTTTGAATTTTGTGAACGTCATACTTTCGAGATATGAGCATCTCAATATGTAAAATTGACAGATTTTTCCATTTTTACTTTTTTAGCCATAGCTCTGGCATGACTTGATGAAAATTATTCAAACTTGGCCTGTTTTTTGTGCATATATCCCTTAATAAAATAAGTTAAAAAGAATTTTGAAAAAATGTTTTCTTGGAAAGTTATAGCGATTTTAATGTGTAAACTAGGTCAAAAAAAGCTATTTTTTTACATTTTTGGCTATAACTTTGACAGAACTTGATGAAATCTCTTCAAATTTGGCCTGAATTTTGTGCAGGCAACACTGAACAAAATAAACTCAAAACAATTTTGAAAAAAATTATTTTTGAAAAATTATAGCGATTTTAAAATGTAAATTTGGACAAAAAAAACCTATATTTTTACATTTTTGGCTATAACTCTGTCAAAACTTTATGAAATCTCTTCAAATTTGACCTGAATTTTGTGCAGGCATCAATAAACAGAATAAACTTAAAAGAATTTTGAAAAAAAATATTTTTGAAAAATTATAGCGATTTTGATGTGTAAATTAGGTAAAATAACCTATATTTTTACATTTTTGGCTATAACTCTGTCAAAACTTTATGAAATCTCTTCAAATTTGACCTGAGTTTTGTGCAGGCATCAATAAACAGAATAAATTTAAAAGAATTTTGAAAAAAATTATTTTTGAAAAATTATAGCGATTTTAATGTGTAAATTAGGTAAAATAACCTATATTTTTACATTTTTGGCTATAACTCTGTCAAAACTTTATGAAATCTCTTCAAATTTGACCTGAATTTTGTGCAGGCATCAATAAACAGAATAAACTTAAAAGAATTTTGAAAAAAATTATTTTTGAAAAATTATAGCGATTTTAATGTGTAAATTAGGTAAAATAACCTATATTTTTACATTTTTGGCTATAACTCTGTCAAAACTTTATGAAATCTCTTCAAATTTGACCTGAATTTTGTGCAGGCATCAATAAACAGAATAAACTTAAAAGAATTTTGAAAAAAATTATTTTTGAAAAATTATAGCGATTTTAATGTGTAAATTAGGTAAAATAACCTATATTTTTACATTTTTGGCTATAACTCTGTCAAAATTTTATGAAATCTCTTCAAATTTGACCTGAATTTTGTGCAGGCATCAATAAACAGAATAAACTTAAAAGAATTTTGAAAAAAATTATTTTTGAAAAATTATAGCGATTTTGATGTGTAAATTAGGTAAAATAACCTATATTTTTACATTTTTGACTATAACTCTGTCAAAACTTTATGAAATCTCTTCAAATTTGACCTGAATTTTGTGCAAGCATCAATAAACAGAACAAACTTAAAAGAATTTTGATAAAAATTATTTTTGAAAAATTATAGCGATTTTAAAATGAAAATTTGAACAAAAATAGTTATGTTTTTACATTTTTGGCTATAACTCTGTCAAAACTTTATGAAATCTCTTCAAATTTGACCTGAATTTTGTGCAGGCATCAATAAACAGAATAAACCCAAAAAATTTTTGAAAAAAATTATTTTTGAAAAATTATAGCGATTTTAAAATGTAAATTTGAACAAAAATAGTTATGTTTTTACATCTTTGGCTATAACTTTGACAGAACTTTATGAAATCTCTTCAAATTTAGCCTGTAGTTTGTACAAAGTACAAACATAATTCAGGTCAAATTTGAAGAGATTTCATAAGGTTCTGTCAGAGTTATAGCCAAAGATGTAAAACATAACTATTTTTGCTCAAATTTACATTTTAAAATCGCTATAATTTTTCGAAAATAATTTTTTTCAAAATTCTTTTAAGTTTATTCTGTTTATTGATGCCTGCACAAAATTCAGGTCAAATTTGAAGAAATTTCATAAAGTTTTGACAGAGTTATAGCCAAAAATGTAAAAACATAACTATTTTTGTTCAAATTTACATTTTAAAATCGCTATAATTTTTCAAAAATAATTTTTATCAAAATTCTGTTTAGTCAAAATTAAGTTTGTTCTGTTTATTGATGCCTGCACAAAATTCAGGTCAAATTTGAAGAGATTTCATAAAGTTTTGACAGAGTTATAGCCAAAAATGTAAAAATATAGGTTATTTTACCTAATTTACACATCAAAATCGCTATAATTTTTCAAAAATAATTTTTTTCAAAAATTTTTTGGGTTTATTCTGTTTATTGATGCCTGCACAAAATTCAGGTCAAATTTGAAGAGATTTCATAAAGTTTTGACAGAGTTATAGCCAAAAATGTAAAAATATAGGTTATTTTACCTAATTTACACATCAAAATCGCTATAATTTTTCAAAAATAATTTTTTTCAAAATTCTTTTAAGTTTATTCTGTTTATTGATGCCTGCACAAAATTCAGGTCAAATTTGAAGAGATTTCATAAAGTTTTGACAGAGTTATAGCCAAAAATGTAAAAATATAGGTTTTTTTGTCCAAATTTACATTTTAAAATCGCTATAATTTTTCAAAAATAATTTTTTTCAAAATTGTTTTGAGTTTATTTTGTTCAGTGTTGCCTGCACAAAATTCAGACCAAATTTGAAGAGATTTCATCAAGTTCTGTCAAAGTTATAGCCAAAAATGTAAAAAAATAGCTTTTTTTGACCTAGTTTACACATTAAAATCGCTATAACTTTCCAAGAAAACATTTTTTCAAAATTCTTTTTAACTTATTTTATTAAGGGATATATGCACAAAAAACAGGCCAAGTTTGAATAATTTTCATCAAGTCATGCCAGAGCTATGGCTAAAAAAGTAAAAATGGAAAAATCTGTCAATTTTACATATTGAGATGCTCATATCTCGAAAGTATGACGTTCACAAAATTCAAAGAGGATGTTTTTTGGTTTTCACAAAATTGCACAAAAAACCCATACATACCACATTGCTCAATTCGTTAGGTCTCCGTTTTACTTGATGGACACAAAAGAACTTTGTGTAAAATTTTTTGGCCATTTTACCACATTTTACCATAGCAAAATTTTACCAGTAAAATTTGGTAAAAAACTGGTAAAATGTTGTAAAAATTGGTAAAATGTGGTAAAAACTGGTAAAATCGGGTAAAATCTGGGAAAAAATTGTAAAAAGTTTTAAAATTTTTTTTTTAAATAAATTTTCAATTTTTGATAGTTATGGGATCTCATTTTCTGGCAAGTTTTTCATCCCAACTAAGAAAATCAACGCGAAAAATCGCTTTTCTGAGGGGTATTTCATCCCAACCAAGAAAATCAACGCGAAAAATCGCTTTTCCGAGGGGTATTTCATACCAACTAAGAAAATCAACGTGAAAAATCGCTTTTCTGATGGGTTTTTCATCCCAGATAAGAAAATTATCGCGAAAAATGGCTTTTCTGAGGGTTTTTTCATCTCAACTAAGGAAATCAAGGCGAAAAATGGCTTTTCCGAGGGGTTTTTTATCTCAAATAAGAAAATCAACGTGAAAAATCGCTTTTCAGAGGGGTTTTTCATCCCAACTAAGAAAAACAACGCGAAAAATGGCTTTTCTGAGGGGTTTTTCATCCCAAATAAGAAAATCAAGGTGAAAAATCGCTTTTCCGAGGAGTTTTTCATCCCAACTAAGAAAATCAACGTGAAAAATCGCTTTTCCGAAGGGTATTTCATCCCAACTAAGAAAATCAACGCGAAAAATCGCTTTTCCGAGGGGTTTTTCATACCATCTAAGAAAATCAACGCGAAAAATCGCTTTTGTGAGGGGTTTTTCATACCAACTAAGAAAATCAACGCGAAAAATAGCTTTTCCGAGGGGTTTTTCATCTCAACTAAAAAAATTAACGTGAAAAATCGCTTTTCTGAGGGGTATTTCATCCCAACTAAGAAAATCAACGTGAAAAATCGCTTTTCTGAGGGGTATTTCAACTCAACTAAGAAAATCAACGCGAAAAATAGCTTTTCCGAGGGGTTTTTCATCTCAACTAAAAAAATTAACGTGAAAAATCGCTTTTCTGAGGGGTATTTCATCCCAACTAAGAAAATCAACGTGAAAAATCGCTTTTCTGAGGGGTATTTCAACTCAACTAAGAAAATCAACGCGAAAAATAGCTTTTCCGAGGGGTTTTTCATCTCAACTAAAAAAATTAACGTGAAAAATCGCTTTTCTGAGGGGTATTTCATCCCAACTAAGAAAATCAACGTGAAAAATCGCTTTTCTGAGGGGTTTTTCATACCAACTAAGAAAATCAACGCGAAAAATCGTCTTTCCGAGGAGTTTTTCATCCGAAATAATGTAATCCATGTAAAAATTTAGTGCAGTAAAATTTGGTAAAATGTAGTAAAATTTGGTAAAACATGGTAAAAAAATGGTAAAATTTTACAATTTTTTACCATATTTTTTTTTTACACAAAGTTCTTTTCCCCCTGTTAATATTTTTTGATAGGATGATTGAAATAAGTTTAGTCTTACTATTCAGTAGAGTAACCAGAAATTTTTTGGTAGGTTTCTTAAAAAATATCAGACAGGGATACTTTCCAATTGCATTTATTTGAAATCTTGAACCAAAAAAATCTAAAAAACCCCGCAACGCTACATTTTATTGCACAAATTTTAATAACAATCCCCTACTTGTAAAAATTTCAATCGCATAAATTGTTTATGATTTTACATTGCATCCACAGAATTGTTATCACAGTTACGAAAAAAAAAATCGATTTTTCAATAAGCAAAATGAGTAAAACCGTCGAGAAAACACACAACTCGAACCACCTGAAGAGACAACTTTCAAAATTAATTTTGTGTAAAGCCTCAACAACAGCGGCTTTGCATGCATAAATACCATCAACATCATATACCACATATATCGTTTATGTTGTAAGATGAGTTGAGTGCTTTTTTTCCTGCTTATGGAAATTCAACGCATTACGTGCAGAAATTTTTTTACGCGCTCAACAAGACGTGAAATTATTTTTTTTTTCTCAATTGAAAGGCTTCAAAAGAGAACATCAAAGGGAAGTTATGGAAAAAGGTGAACATGAAACATTTACAAGATTGTCGCATTTCTGATGTAATTTTATGTTAAATGTTCTTGACGATGATAATACCTAATTTCGTTTATCATTTTATGCTCCGTCATTGAATTGCAAAGTAATTTTTTTTATTCCTCCTTTCACTTTCATTTTCTTGTTTTTTTTTTTAACCCCCAACATTTTTTTATGAATTGCGGAAATTTTTTGTCTTCCTTCTCATTTTAGTCAAATTATAGAAGAAAAATTTTCTTTTCTTTCTCTCATGAGAGGAATATCATCATAATTATGTGTCATAAATAATCAAAAGAAAGAAAAAAAATCTGTATGTCTTCCTTACTTTATGCTTCAAGCATTTCAATTTACTTATAGAGAGATTTCTTTTAAATTTTTCTTTTTTCTGTCAAGGAATGGTTAAATTTTGATTTGAGTTAAAAAATTATATTCCAAAAATTAGGATTTAATTCTAACTATTGGTATGCTAGGTACGTAATGAGTACCTAAGGGGTTTGGAGTTTTAAGCCCTTTATTATCTTTGATTTTTTTACTATTAAAATAAAAAATCCTAAAAAAAATGCGAAAACTCTAAAAAATCATAAATTCCCTTCCCCTAGCTGCAAAAAAGATCTAGATCAAAATTATTAAAAATCTAAATCAGATCCAGATTTTTGTGGATTAGGGTAAGGTTCTAAAAATTTTCTCTCATATGATTCTAATTTTCTTTGCAAATCTCTTTCAATCAAACACAAGAAATTTTTTCAAGATTGATTTATTTATTTTTAATTTACTTATTTATACTTTAGAATTATTTAAAACGAACCATCAAGTTATCACCCCTCATACTTATCCTATTTTTTCTATCAACTCTTGTTAAACATAATTTTCCTTTTATTCTCTTTTTACAGAGATAAACTTTTTTTAAAGAACGAAATAAAAAAATTCTTTTTGACATTCATACAGTCAGTCAGATGTAGATAGATATAGATATATAGTAGAGAGAATGCTGTGTAAAGGGAGGAAATAAAATGCATATAAAAACCTAACAAAACAGTAGTGAAAACGAGCTGAATAGTTGATAAAAGGAACTATCGCAAAACCGATATCAAAGCATATCTCGAGGGCCCATTTTTCAATTAAAAAGATTTTTTATGGAAACATATAGATAAAAAAAATGTTATGCCACTGACTGTTATGACTATAACCAGTAAGCAAATTTATCTACACTATTTAGTAGAGTGAGATTCACACAGAGTAAATTGGCTTTTTTATACACAGATTTGTGAATCATACGTGTTCATGAGTCGGTTAGACGGGATTTTCTTTCAATTAATAAGAAGCAAAAGAATTTTTTTCTGTGTGCTTAATAATCACTGTTCAACAACAGCGGTAAACCTCATAAATTAAGTTCATGCATTACATTCTTAGTTTAATTTCTGGTTTCAATTTTATTTCAACGTGTGGTGATTAGAAGTCGAAGATGTATGTACATATAGATGGGGATTGTAAGGCAGATGATGATCGTTAAGAGGACATAAGGCGCATTTTTGATTAGGTTTAAAGTTATGTCGAATTTAAAGATATTGAAATTAATTTATCATATTTTTGAGTTCTTTGGAAATATTTTAATTAAAAATTCTCTTAAAAAAACGTAAATTTTACTAAATGATTTGAATTTTACAAGATCATTGGAACGAAGAGTGTATTAACAAAAATTGGTTCCACTTTCAGTAAAAATACACCAAATCTGCCCACAAAGTGCAATTTCTACTCAAAACCGTCCACAGTCTGGCGGAAAAAGTCAGAAAAGAATTGCTTGGCTTTTTGCCCAATTTTTTCTCTGCGTCTCCTCTATCTTTTCCTTCTATTCTTTTAATTTTCCTCTTTTTCATTCAACGTGCAGGTAAAATGAACCATAAAAATAGTTCATGATGATGAAAAGAAGGCACTAGATTTGAAATGAGATCTTTGTTGTGTGTATTTATTAGCGGATTTACAAAGAAATATTATAGGAAAAAGAAGTTAAAATCGTCTATGCTGTTATTGTCTACGTCTGTAAAACAATAGGAAAGGTGTGAAAAAAATATCGACGATGGGAAAAGAGTTTAATTAGTCTGTAGAATATTTATTGGTTGGGGTTAGGGATTCACGGTTCCGGGAACGGGACGGGAATTTGCGGGAATTTCCCGTCCCGTCCCGTCCCGAGTCCCGAAGAAAATGCGGGACGGGACAAGCGGGACAAAACAAAAAAATTTGAAAATTTATCGGAATAATTCCGATGATTTATCTGAATAATTCCGATATCGAATTATCGGAATTATTCCGATAAATTATTAGAATTATTCAGATAAAGAAAAATTATAAATTTTTTGAAAACTAAGTGAAAATTAATTAATTTCAATTGAGTATTTGAAGCATTAAATTGATTGAGAATCATAACTCATCAAAATCTTAAAGGTATAAGTGATTTGTGTTTTCTCTTGTGAAAATTTTTCTATCAACTTTTTTTTCTTCGTCCCGTCCCGGACATTTCCCGAATATTCCCGTCCCGTTCCCGTCCCGTCCCGTGTCCCGAAAATCAATCGGGACCGGGAAATCGTGAATCCCTAGTTGGGGTTTTGAGATGTCGGGGGGTCTTGTGTCAATTTATTTGTAAAATTTTAAGCATAGATCATGTCAAACTATTAGTTGACTTGATTAATATCCAAAATGAAGAGGAGAATGTTTGAAATTCTAATCCAAATTAATTTATTACAAAATAGTCAAAGATTCGTAAAATTCAATATTTAAGCTATGAAATAAGAATTGTTCAAAAAATCTCCAATTTCAACAATAAAATTTTCATCAACAAACTCTAAACAAAACCGCAATAACATCAAAACTTCCAAGAATTTTTAGTATGTGCAAAAAATCCTCACTTAAAGCATCTTAAATTAAATATTTACACGTAAGCAGCAGCATCAAAAAACCACATTCCTTCCTTTAATCATCTCATTGTGTTGTATAAATAGAGGAAAAAACGAATCACATCACAGTGCAAAAGATTAGTCGAATGCGATGCACATAATTTAAATTATTTAATGAAGATGCAGAAAATCTAATAAATCTTGCATGTATTTAAAGTATGAAATGTGCAATTCATGACTCGTGAGAAGAGAAAGTTTGAGAAAGAAAGAAAGAAAAATTGAGGATTAAAAATCAAAGAAAAAAATTCACATATGTGCATTCATACAATTAATTTTAATGGCACAATTAACCATAAAATGTTCTTCAAGTATCAACATAAAAGGGTGATGATGATGACGATTATGGTGCGGTGTTAAGTGGGAGAAATGGAAAGAAGGTATGATGATAAAGTTGTCAGTTGGTAGAGGCGAATTTTAGGGTAAAGCATGCCTTCCAGAAATAACTGAACTGGTAGATAAATTTTAAAGATTCAATTTTTTTAACATTAACTAATTCGAAAATTTAGGATTTTCGAACCGGTTCAAAAGGTATAAATTTTAGAACCGGGTCAAACTAGTTAGAAAATTATTTGAACCGGCTTAAAAAAAACATTTTGGAACGTGATCCCTTAGTTCAGGTAAATATAACTGTCAAATGACACTGCTAAACCATCAAAACTTCCATCAACCCTTCATCCAAAATTCCATACAGAAAAAAACACATTAAATCCCGTAAAACCAAAAGTAAAATACCATCGAGTCAAGGTAAAACATACTCTTTATACACAATCTGTTCGAAAGATTAAATGTTTAATGCTTAATGTTAAGAAGTTGTCAAGTGAAGCCATTAAGCAGCTTTTCTCATTTATTTTCATTCTTCGTGTCTTTATGTGAATGTACGGGCGTTTGATGTAGGCCGAGACCTAACAAACACTTATCACAAATCGTTTACTTTTCTGTCTTTCTCCTCCTTCCTATCACATCATTTGCCTTTGCCCTCTCTCCGTCTCGCATTTTCCTTTTTGGATTCTGCTCTTGCTGTTATTGTTTTTCATGTTTAAGTGTTTATGGTTTTGACATGAAAATTGTATCCTCCCTCAAACTTTTTTTTCCGTACCTTCTTTTCTTTATCCTCATTATTTTTATTTTTATTGTTTTTCGCATTTTCATTTATATTTAATTTTTATTTTTATTCTGGTTGTTTTGTGGTGAAAAAGGTGCCGGTGGTCATGTTTTAATGATTATTTTGATTTGAATGAGCTTTTAAAAATTGTTGCTTTATGTTTTTGAGAGTTTTGGGGTGATGGAAAATTTGGGCATTGAATATTGTTGGCTAATGATTCAATTGTTGTGTTTGGCTTTGAATTTTTAAAATAAATAAGTCTGTTAGGAAAAATTTGAACAATCTAGGCAGAACCTAAATTTTTCTGGTAACTTTTTGCTTTATTAACTTAACGTTAAACAAATTCATTTTATAGATCTGCTATGAAAATAAATTTGGTGTGCCGCAAAAAACAAAATTTGGTCTAAAGCGTGCTGCGAAAAAAATTGGTTAAAAGTGTACCGAGACACCAAAAAGGTTGGCCACCACTCTATTAGAGTCTTCAAATCACTTTAAATCATTGAAAGCATTTCTCATTCCAAACATACCCTCAATCAACAACATCATGACAGACATTCAATGGTTTTATTGGTTTGTGTAATTCTTGTAAGTTGTCACAAAAACAACAAAGTTGTCACCATCAACATCAACAGTGTGTGAAAATCTTCACCCCAAAGTTGCACTTTCATCTTGTACTTACACCACATATGAGCAATGAGACATGTAACTAAAGCCAATGTTTTCTTAAATAGAATGACTAATCAAAAGGATATCTTAATAAATTTTGTAAGTTTCTATGACTATGTATTCATGTTTAAAGCAGTAAAATTTTGAGATGTCCCTTTTGCTATTTTCAGCAATTAATAATTCAAAACAATTTTGCCATGCGATGCACAGTCTCCCCTCCTCATTCTACTAACATTTACGTAACAGAAAACAGCAATAACCACTTTCAAGGCAACTAAAATTTTAGTAGAAATTGTATTTATTTATATTCATGTCATTTATTATTAAACATTCCATTAAAATTATTTTGCACATGAAAATCATTTCATTTCTCTCCATTTCACTTCCTCATGTGTGATTTTGTGTGTATGTCTCATGTACATGTGAGGATGATGATGGAATTTGATGTTGTTGAATGTTCCTGCTTCTTTTTACTATGGGAAATAAATAAGAAATGAAATTTTGAATGTCTTTTGTTAAATAATTTTTAAGATGATGATTTAAAATTTTTATGGTGACTTGGGGGATTTATGGATAGGATTTTGATTGAATTTTGAATTAGGAATGGATTTGAGGTTGACTAGGTTAGATTGTAAATTTATTTATTAAAAGACATTGATTAGGAATTTCATATTTAGCACCTTATCCTATCGAATTTTTTTATTTTGTGCTCAATTTGATTTTTCCTTGAAAGAAGCTTCTCATAAATAATTTCAAACCTTTTGATTTCTTTTTGGACAAACAATTTTAAAGATCAACAATGTGAAACTCTCTTCAAAAATTGTTGCATTTTATGTCTCAAACATAAAACCTTACACCCTCATCCACTCTAAACTCAACATAATAATAAAAATTAAAAATTTATCATCTGCTAAATTTTCATTGCCATAAACCATGAGGACATTAAACTTCCAATAGAATCACGACAAATATAAATATTTATTATCATTCGAATAATGGCAAAGGAAAAAAAAATGTTGACAAAATTTATTGTCAAGAAGAAAATTTTTTATTGCATTTTTTGTACAACAACAAGAATCCTGAAACAATGGCAAAAATTTGGAAATTTTGTGTCGAGTTGGAGAAACAACAAAGACAAATATATTTTGGAAAAAGTAGAAGAAAACAAAGAAAGGAGAAACTTTGGTTAAAAGTTCTTTTTTTTTGAATTTGTTCTTAAATATTTAAAAAATTTCAAATTCCTAAAAATTGTTAACATTTTTCAATATTAGAGCTTTTAATTATTACATCATAGGCATTGTTCATTTTTATCATTATGGTTAATTTTATTACCTTAAAGATAATGTGTTTATACTAATACATGCATATAATTCGTACTATAAAGATAAGATATAAAATTGAATTTTTCAAACAAAATTTTCTTCATTTTTGTTCTAAAATTATATCTTTAAACCTCCATTTTAATCTCTTCTATAGCTTCTTGTGCAACTTTTAATGCCTGAATCATAATTTTAGAATTTTGACGTCGATGCTCATTTTCTTCAGATTCTTGAAGGAGATCAACTTCAGTCTCATTTAATAAATTGTTAAGAAGCTCCATTTGAACGTTATTACTCTTCATATGATTTATTATCTTGTACATAATAATTTTTGGTACTTGATCTTGAACAGTTTTCTTGACGATCGGGAAGTAATTTTCAACCAGATGAAATAATATTTCTGCATTTCTTTCAGTTTTAAGATTCATGAAAGAAGTTTCAATTTTACCATTTTGTAATCCCTTATTTTTTTGCATTAATGCATCTTCAATTGAAAAATCTGGATGATTTGTATTGATTGATGATAGCTCAATATCGATCAATTCGTTCACTAATTCGTTAGCCATTGGTAATCGATCTTTAAGAAATTTGCTTAAATGAAAGTCAATTTTTTTCTTCAACATAGGAAATCGAATTAATTCATCTTGACCTTGAACTACCTTAAAAATAATTTTTTCCATTTCTTCTTTACTGTTATGAACACATTCTGTAGAAGGCGCTCGTAATCGTTCAATTTGTTCGTTTACGAGCATTTCAAAAACACTTTCAGACGCAAAAACTGATGGTCGTGGGCCTCCGTGGTTTAACAAATATTGAAAAATATCGGCAGTACTCTGGTTAGGTTTTATGGTCTTTAAAGCATCAATAAATGACTCATCAAAGATTTTACGAATTTTTGGTCCCCCGACTAGTGACTTAGCATCCTTATATTTCTTTAAAATCATTCCATCAATTAAATCTGTCATTCTTTTCATTATTTTAGTGACGATCATCATGATGAATAAATTTTTGTCCTTAATTTCTTCACCACAAGTTTCAAAAATCTTCTTATATTCACCTAAACTTTCATCAACTTCCATTTTTAGGTCTGGAAGGCAATCACGAATATGATTCATAAGCAATTGGCTCAAACGTTTTGATAAGTAGGAGATGCCATTTTGATGGGCAATATCTTTATAATTCGTGTCAAAAAATTCCTTTTCATCCTCTATCTGTTGATCGATTGACTTATTGTCATGAATATCCTGTTGTGATCGGTTAATAGTTCCAATAATTCCTAGTTTAACATGTATAATCTTTCCTGTTAGTATGTCATATGCATTTGTTCCTCTATCCATAATGTCAAGTTTTGTTAGTACTGAAAGAGTGCGTACGCCTTGAGGATCGACTAATTTTGCATACTTGATACTTTCACTTGTTGCCAGATCAGCATTTGCAGCACTAACACTCAAAATAATTGAATTTGGATTCTTGATGTATTGCATGACAAGAGTTTTAATTTGTGCTTCAATATCTGCTGGCTGATCACCAACAGGAATCTGTGGAGATCCAAAATTTATAAGTAATTGTCAAGGTCGAGGGTCATCAATTTTCTTACCTTAGTAATTCCTGGTAAATCAACAAGTGTCAAGGTCACGACATGAGGTGAGAATATTTTCAAGTTTATTGGTTCATGACATATTCCTTTATTTTTGCCAGCAAGCTCATCTGTTCTTCTTTCAATTTCTCGTCGAATCTCTTCAAAATCAGTGAACTTATTGTTTGGTAAATGCAGAAACTCACCCCATTCTTGAAACGCTGTTAATCCAGTATCACTTTTGCTGGTATTAATTTTATATTCGACCAATTGGAGAACAAGTGGACATCGGGTGACAATTCCTGATCCACGAGGTAGAAATGGTCGATGAACAATTGATTCTAAGACTGAGCTTTTGCCGGAACTCTGTAATAATTGAATGCTTAATTTAAAACGGTATCAAAATTTATTGTTAAATTATTTTCTTGCCACTTACGGACCAATTAACTTTATGCATATTTTTATAAAATTACCTGAGAACCAAGCATGACAATCTGTGGCAATTTGATAGAATTCGAAACTTTCAATGTATTAAAAATGTCTTGAATTTTATTAATGGCACCAATTAAGTTAGACATCATGTCGGGCACTTTTATGGATTCCATGACAAAAAATTTATTTCACTTAATAAAAGAGGCTTTTTAATAATTTATTAAAAAATAGCTCAAAAAAATACTTTGACTTTTCAACTTCACAGTTTAATTAAAACAGTTCATTTACTAAGAATTAGCAATGTCTTTTAAATGTTTCAACACATGAGGCGTGTCAATCAAATTTCGATAGTATTATCACAAGCTTTGATAAGATAAAGGCCGATAAAGTCAAATTCTGAGAAAAGTTAAAAATAATTTATTGTAGTGAAGTGAGGAAATGAAAGTGATAACAATTCGGAACTAGATTAAAATTGATAACTACGTTAAGTGATATGAAAGTAGCTGCGGAAATACCAATTGAGTTCTTATCAGTTAATTTAGTAAAAGTCACAGCGTAAATAAATCTTGGATTTTTAAGGGTGGATGAGGAGCCAAAAAAACTCTGATTAGGATTCTCAAATTCTGATTCTAATAAACGAATGAGTAAATGTCTCTGCTATGTTTCAACAACACACCTAACACACACAAAAACTTAAAAATTGTTAAGAGATGGAGAAAAGCAAGATAAAAGAATAAATTAATTTTTAATTTCACAATTTTAATTATTCAAGGCAATTCCGTAGCAAACATCCTCAGTTATTTTCTCAGCTATGCACCAACACTTTCATCTTCACATAACAGCAAATAAATTTCATTGCTCATGATTTATTAATCTATGAGAAGAGGATATCGCCACAAAATCCACAAAGCAGCAAACACCAAAAAAATATTTTTTTTTATTCTCTTTATATGTGTATAAACATTTAATCGTTTCAGACTAGATGCAGAGATGCTGAATTGCTACTTGCTTTTCTTCACTCAATCCTGTACATTTCTCTCATTTATTCAGTCTTTTATTCTGCATATTCATTCATTTAGAGTTTTTTTTGAAGATTGTAGAAGTGGAAAGGAATTTTGTTTTATTCATTGCACTTTCGGTGCTTCTGCTGCTTTTGTGTTTAGTGGGATTGGGAGAAAAATCTTTGAAGTTGTTGAAGATTCATTAATGGTTAAAGTTTTTGCATTCTTAGTTAAAAATGTTTTTGGAAAGTAAAATTGCTTAAATTTTTGTAAAATGTGAGGTTTTTAGTATAAAACTATACAACAGGACCATGTCCTTAATTTTAATAGAGTCATACTTAAAACTAAGATTTTCTTTAAAATTTGTCAATTTCTCACACACTTATTAATTTATCTTAAAAGCCTGGATCAGGGGGAAAAGTACTTGTTGTAAAAATTTTACATCGCTTTACACTTTTACATTTTTTACAGTTTTTTACAGTTTTTTACAGTTTTTTTACAGTTTTTTTTACAGTTTTAGTGTAAAATTTTACACTTTTGGCGTAAAATTTTACACTTTTACACCAAAATGGCATAAAAAATTTCGTTCTTTTTTATTTTTGAAATAAAAAATTTTGTAGAAAGGCGATTTTTGCCTCGATTTTCTTATTTGGGATGAAAAATCCCTCGGAAAAGCGATTTTTCGCGTTGATTTTCTTAGTTGGGATGAAAAACCCATCGGAAAAGCGATTTTCACGTTGATTTTGTTATTTGGGATGAAAAATCCCTCGGAAAAGCGATTTTTCGCATTAGTTTTCTTATTTGGGATGAAAAACTCATCGGAAAAGCGATTTTTCCAAGATTTTTTACATAAATTTTCTTAGTTGGGATGAAAGACTATAAGAAAACTGAAGAAAACTCTCATTAATCTTAATTTTATTCTTAAGAAAAAGTTGATGTAAAATTTTACAGTTTGATGTAAAAAACTGTAAAAACTGTAAAAAACTGTAAAAAAACTGTAAAAAGATGTAAAATTTACACTTTTTTTACACTAAAATTTTTTTACAACAAGTACTTTTCCCCCTGGCCTGGATACACTGCTTCATCCATATATTTTCAATAAAAGACTATACATTCATACAATCAAATGAAATGAACTTCACACTCGTAGAGATAAAAAATCATATTTAATGTAAATAAAGCTCTTATAATGCTCACTTCCCCTATTTGAAATTGCGCTGTTTTTATTCAAGTGCTAACGCTATGCTTCTCAAATTATGAACAAAAAAGGTGTCTTAAGCCAATTTTTCCGCTTGTGAGTTTTCATTCACAAAAAAGTGGCTGTGCATGTGAGACATGATGCAGCATACATAGTTGGGTGAAAATTACAGCATGAACATTGCATATTACCTACCTGATGCACACGACGGTTTTCTATTTCCATTCATTCATTCATCCATCCATCCATCGTCAGAAACGTAGTCACGCTTTTATTATTCATTTACCGACTACTGACTGAGTGTTGACTGAATTTTTATTCATTTTTCTTTTTTTCTTACATTTTATGAACACTCATGGGGTGGTGACTTTGAATCATGATTTAATGCGTTTTTCAAAAAAAGAATACTTTTTTTTTACTTTTCAAAACATTTGTTTAAATTTTCTGAATTTTTAAAAAATTTAAATTTCCTTCAAATTTTTTTTAATTTTTTTATATTTTAAAATTTTATTAAAATTTTAGTTTTCCTTGAAATTTTGATTTTCATAATTTTCATCCCTTGCATAATAAAATCCACTCGGAATGAGATTTGTCGTCTAAAAATGTGGGCACACAAAAATCAATAAATAAGATAGAAAACATTTTCTTGCACCCCTCCTCCCCATTTGAGTCGAGACGATAGACGGGAATTTATTTATGCAATGGAATGCAATCTTTAATCATTTACTGACTGCTTGCTTTCTATGAACCATTGTTAATGCCCTAACTTTAAATCTCCATTCATGTGGCAAATATTGTACGACAATAACATGTATATATAATCATCATTGGCACTTATGAGTAAGCAAGGTTGAGTAAAGTGTGTGGAATGTTTTTTAATAATTGTTGGAAGTTGTTGCTGATTTTGAATGCAGGTTTGAATGAAAGTTTTTAAGTAAAATTAAAGAAATAAATTTTTAAATCTCCAAAAATTTTCATCTCCAAAAAAAAAACTCCCAAAATGTGTTTAAAAATTTCATGCTGACTTCAAACAAGTCCTCGATCTGTGAAATGTATTGGAAAAATTTTTAAAAGCTACTCCACATCTATTGACTGTTTTCATCATTATTATCGTAATCACGATAATATGTGCAACGACAAAAATGTCAATAGAGTGTTGACGGAAAATATGAACGGTAAAAAATGTGTGCATGAATGTCTTTTGTCACTTAACCTAAACTGTGTTTCGTCATTTTACTCACTACCGTCTAAATGCTCATGTGGTAAAATATAAATTCATTCAATTTATGAGGCAAAACGCTCTCTAAATGGAAATCAATGAGCAATGGAAGTGAACGCAAAATTATGGGTAATTTATGCCAATAAGGAGAATAAATCAACAGTTTATGGCTTCGGGGTGAGAATTAATGTGGTTACTTACTGTTATTATGCTCATTGGATGTTCCTGGGAGGGTGTAGGAGGAACTTGAAGATGAAATGTCATTAAGTCAATGAATTGACGTAATTTTCGGCGGTTGGTTGAAAATGTGAAGCTATTACGTGTTAAATGGACTGAAAATTGTAAATTGAATTTTTTTGGTTCTTTTTCAATCTTAAAAGTTCCTGAAATTTGAAATAATTTAATACAAAACCAAATTTTTTGTAATTATTGAATAATTTTACTTTATTTTATTTCATTACTTTGTAATCATTTTGTCGTCATGTAATTAATAAATCTCAACTTTTTGCTCTTTGATATTTTCATCTTTCATGCAATGTCACGCATCATCACTTACAAGTTAAATTTGCTTAATTTATTCTAAAAAAATTCTCATTAATAAATTAGTTTCACATTATTAATAATTAATGTTCATAATGATGATAATAATGTCATAATAATTAGGGCAATTTGTTGGTTTTAAATTATTTTTCATAATTTCTACATATGGATTAACAATTAAAATACATTTGAATTATAGCTTTTACAGCTTTTAATTTTTTTTAGTGAGGGTTGAGGGTTGGAAATGATCCTTCGAGTTAAGGATGACTTTTTATTCGCCTTTCTGATAATTTTTACATATTATGGCAGAGGTCGTTCGTAACGTCAAAAATAGACATTTTTAATCCCCCCCTCCCAGGCCATTAAAAATTTTAATGGAGTTTTAGACAATTTTGTATGAAGCGTTACAAAATCTTAGACCACTTCCTCCCTCCCTATATGTTACGAATTTTGTGGTTATGATTTTACAAATCACTCCATCTTCAAATATTAAGATTCACTTTCACAACACGTGACTTTTTCAAATATACACAATTTAAATACTGAGCCAATACAAAGTTCAACCACCAAAATTTAATTAATCGTGGAAAATTCGCTTGACGATACCTGAATCTGGATTATATCTCATTTAATTTATTTTCATTAAATTTATACTTTAAAGCTTTTCCTTATTAGTTTTCTCATTATTTATTTAAATCCAAGTGTGTGAATGAAACGGAAACAAGAAACAGATAAGTTCTAATTCTCATCCTGTTTTGAATTAGATTTTGATCCAAGGATTGTTTAAGTTATGGACACGTGGTGGGAATCATTGACAATTTAAATCATTTTATATTTCTTTAGTTTTTTAGGGTTTCTCGTAAAAAAAATTGAAATTTCCAAATGGGGGGTGACGTAAAATATTTTGACTACTCCTCTGATGTACGAACATCAAATTTTTAAGCTTTATACAACGCTCAGACACTCATCAGAAAATTGTAAAATTGTACAATTTTTATAATTTCCTGATGAGTGTCTGAGCTTTGGCTTTATACCCAAGAAATTCAGAGGGAATAGCAATAGCAAGTAGTCCTTCAAGCTATTTAGACATCATTTCCAGTCCTCAACCTATACCAAAAATTCAAATCAATCAGTACTTAGACCATAAAAACAGTAAAAACTATCTATTTAATAAAATATTCTTAAAAATCGTTTACTTCACTTTAAGTTAGCACAACATGGTATTTCCATTTCCATTTTCATATTCAAGAAAAAGTTTTTTGTTTTCAACTATAATACAACATTTCATAAGAAATAATTGGGATAATAATCATAATAACAGCTAACCTAACTAAGTTCTACATAGCAGTTATATTAAAATAACTAAATTTTCATTTCCATTATTATTTTTTGGATGAAAAGCAGCAGAAATTTTCATTTCTTTTGTTGAATAAAACAGCAGGAAGATTGCAAATATAGTAAGTACAGTAACATGAAATACTCCATTAACTTAATAATTTGGCAAATATAAACCAGCAGAGCTCATCCATTTTTCTTATTGGAAATAATCACAAAGTAATTTTTTTTTATTTAAAATAATAATTCAGAATGCAGGAAGTAAGTAATTTAATAATGATTATTATGTGTGAAATTTTGCGTGAGTGGCAGTCGGCGATTTTCAAGGGAAACATTATTATTGGATATAATTTCGGAGAAAAAAATATTTGAATAATTTACACTTTTTTTGTGAATCTTTGAAGAGTTTTTGAAGGTGTTTTAGTAAAATATTTAAATGGCATGGAGATCAAAGAACTGTCCTTAGATTTATGGGAAGTTTTGCGATTCATTTTTGGTTGGATTCTTTACAATTTATTTTATTTTTATTTTTTACTGGATTGGTTGTCTAACATTTTGTACTACAATTCATAGATTTGATGATTTTGTTTCCAAATTAAAATTTTCAAAATTAAAAAAAAAACAAATTTTAATAAAAAAAGTATGATACAGGGTGTAGCCAGAAATTTTTTCAAGGGAGGGGTCCAAAAATATTTTTGCTTGCAAAACATAATTTTAAGGCAAGCCGAATTTTTTTTCTCGACAAACCTTAGCAAATTGAAAAATTTTTTATTTGGAGGGGGGTCCAGACCCCCTTAGATCTTCCAATGGCTACACTCCTGGTTTGAAATCAAATTTTTTTAAATTTGAAAAATTTTAATGATCATAAATTCAATTACTAAGCAATTTAATCTTTAGTTGCAATTTCTAAATTCAAATAAAATTTAAACAATTCAAAAATTGCCAACCTTCAAAATTTCGCCATCAAAATCACCAACAAATAATCTAAATCTGCTTCATTTCTATTCAAAAACTCTGTTCAAATTACTGACAGTCCGTTAATTAGTCCCACAAAAAATCCTTTATTATGTTAATAGTAATATTTTTTGTTGGCATTTATGACATTTAATCAAGATTACAAATCACTCGAATCTGCGTTCTACTTTCTGTTGACAATTTCAATTCCCATTTTCTCTAATTAAGCCGTCTGCCAATCTCACAAGAAATAATAATAATTCTGCACAAAATATAGTAACACATTGTAATTTAATCGAGAAATAATGGCGTTTGATATTTGCCAGAAAAATTAATGCTATTAATTAATTCGTTAATTATTTTATCCGTTATATGAGAAATTTTATTTTCTGGCTTCATTTGACTCATAAATCCCATAGACAAATGGCATGCAGCAAAAAGGAGAGAATAAAGCTAGTGAAATAAAGATTTACGTTTAAAAATTGTAAATTAATAAAATTATCTGGACGTGTACTCGTGAAATCGACCGGAAGACATTAAGTGCTATAAAAATAATAATTTTCTTTCTCCTTACTTTGAATCTTCATCGACTTCTCTTCTTCTTTATTTAAATTACATTTTCATTTCTTCACTTTTGGTCAATTATGTTTTTCCTCACTTTTCACATTTTTTTCTACTTTTTTTTGCTCTTTTTCATCTCTCCATGTGCTTAGGTCGTAAATTTTATTGAGTTTTTCCACTTCTTCTTACGCATTTCGTTCTCCCCTCATCTCGTGTATTTATTACGTGTGTAGAGTATGTTTATTTAGTGGGATTTCTGTGAAATTAATATGATGATATTTTAATACTCTCTGCGTTTTTTGCTGTTTTCATTTCTTTCACCTTTTTATTTTGGTTTTGCTCTTCTTTTGATTAAGAAGCGGAAAGGAATTTTGAATGTTTCTGGTGTATTCTCTTGTGTGAGGAAAATCTTCTTTATTTTACAACTTGTGAGGTTTTTTTGTTTTATGGTTTATAATTTAAATGAAACTTTTTTATTTCAAAATTTTAAATTTTACAAAAATATTAAATTTTTAATTTTGACTCCAAAGTTTGTGGTGTAACTAAAAAATTATGAAATCCGTTTTTCGTTTACTAAGATTTTATTGCACCTAATATAAAATTTTTCGAAAGCTTATAAAAAATTTGCTACGTTCAGGAAAAAGGACGTAGCCAAAAATTTTTTTAGAAGGAAATTTTTTTTGTATAGAAGAATCAAATTTTAGGGGGGCTCAGATTTTTTTTCATGAAAAACTCTAGCAAAATGACAAATTTTTTTCTCCGGAATCCGGAACCCCTTGGAACTTTTCCCTGGCTATGCCCCTGTCCAGAAGGAGAGGTCAGAAAGTCCAATCTTATTGAATTTTTTGAATTTTATGAAGCACCCCTAAATATTTACAATTTTCCAATTTAACCTTCCAATTTACTGATATGAACGATTATTGCAACAAACCATTTTGTTTGCACTAAAACTATGTTTAAATATTTTTTAACCTACTAAACTTTTGCACTACATATACTTATAGTACAGAAAAACTTCAATAAAATCAAACTTTCTCTCCTCACAAGAATCATAAAACAATCAACTTTTTCCGCTTCCTTATCCCTCTTTTCTATTCCTAAGAATAAAACTTTTACGCATCTAGTGAAAGTAATTTATTCCTTTAACTTAACTACATTTCATATTTTCACTATACAGTATTTTTCATATATATTTTCAATCATGTGAAATTCAATTAAATTTGAGAAAATTGAAAAACTAAAACTAAAAGAATTAATTTTCCTTTTTTCTCAAAGTCATTAACCTGTTCGAAGAACTTTGTTTTGTTATTTCTTGTGATTTTTACAGTTTTTTATTATGCTTTATGAAAATAATACAGTTTTGTTTCTTTCATTTTTTGCTATAGTTTTTTATTTATAAACTTTAGTTTAGTTTTCTTAAAAAAAAGAAATTTTTGTCTTACAAACTAGAAAAATTTATTTTTCTTTCCTTTTAACATGCAATACAGTTTATTCTTTTCTTTACTATATTCCTAATGGTTTATTGACAATAGCATATATTTTACTATTGTGAAAGCTGCATTTGTCTTACTTATATAGAAGATATATTCATATTGTAACGAACTAACTTTTAACGACCTTTACAATAAAAAATTAATTAGTCGAGAATAGACTAAAGTTTCTTATTGTTTGTGTCATTAAATGATTAATTGGTGGTGATAATTTAGTTTGATGTTTGAATAAGAAAAGTTTTCAAATGAAAATATTTTAATTTTTATTTTCTTTCAAAAATTTTCATTTTCAAATTAATTTTTATGAAATATTTTACATTATTTGGTAAAGATTACTCTATTAAAATTCTTGAGTGAAATTTTCACTATTTTAATTTTGTTTATAAGCTCACTTAGTCAATTATTATTATTATTTTTAGGGGTCATTCCCTTATTATGTCCGATTTTTAAGGGGAGAGGGGGGTCTGAAACTGTGTGATAGTTTTAAACAATTGGATTTTTTTGCTTGAAGATTTTGTGAGAGAGGGGGGGAGGGGGTCTAAAAATCCAAGTTTTTTGATGGACGTCATAAGTGAATGGCCCTTAGGAATTTAAATTTTTTGATTCAAGTCTAAAACGATAAAAAATCTTGATGAATTAAAAATCAAAAAATTTTAACTCCCAACATTTATTTTTAATTTTTCTATTTTTTGTGATATTTAACTTTGAAAAATTCTTGGTTTTTTCTTCCTTGTGTTTTCAAAACATTTTCACTACAAAAAATGTCCCTAAATTGTAAGTTTCCTTTACATATATTCCTTTACAGCTATTTATATTGATAATAAAAATTTTTATACATACAATATCATCATCATCATATTGATTACAAGATGTACCTTACTAAAGGAACACAAAATACTGTTTTTGCTGTCATTTTAATGATATTCTTCCTTCACCTGTCGCTTCAACCGTCCGCATTAAATTCAACACATATCCAACAACATAAAAAAGATTTTAATCTTCTTACTGAGTTGGCATTGCCGCTCCATTAGTTAATGACAAGGCTAAGGCACTTGCCAGATTAGGATTTGCGTTTGTATCCTGTCAATGAGATTGAAGGAATTGAAAATGTTAGGTTATGGCAAAAATAAGTAATGACGAGTGCTAAATTGAAAATTCATTGCTGATTTTATTTTTGTACACCAATGATATCCAGCTGGTGTACCACGCCACACTAGTATTCCGCAAAAAAGTTAAAACTGTATGCCGTGTGCGATTTTGATCATGGTTTGCCTCTTCAGTGTGTCGTGGCACAATAAAAGTTGGACACCACTGTTATATAGCAAAAAACTCAATTTAGCACTTTTAGCACCCCCTTGACAAAAAAAAAATAAAAGATAAAATTAAAGTTCTAACTTACAATACTCAATGCCCTCATTATGCACGCTCGTGGTAATGTGTCCATTCCAATATCCTTATCTGATGGTGATGTGCTACGTGACGAGGAAGACAACATTAAATCATTTGGCGATAGATCAGAACTCAACTTTCCATTTATATTCGATGAATCTAGGCCATTAGTGTCTATTATCAATTCATTATCGGTGGATGATTCAGTGAGTAAAAGTTCATTTGTGGGTGATGATGAATGGCCATTTTTCTTATCATTACTTAATTCCATTTCCTAAATAAGTCGTAAATAAGACGAAAGATGAAAAAGAAAAAGAAAAGTTAAAGAAAAAATGAGATAAATATGTATGGAAATTTAATTTAATTTCTATGGAATTAATTATGAGATTTTTTTTATGAATGAAATTTCAATATCCTTAATTCCCTCATCTTTCAATAACAAACAACAAACATCCCCCAATAAGCATCTCATCTCCCACCACAATCATAATATAAAGACTAGAAATAAGAAGGGAAAAGTCATTAAGGAAATGTGAAGGGAAAAAGTCAACAAGACGAAGACGAGAGTTTTGTGGAAGGAAGGAAGGAAAAAGGAGCAACAAACTTTCAACTATCACATTACAGTAATCTCTCATGATACATACGTAACTATTTTGTATATACTTTTTTTCTTATTTTTAATGCTCTTTCGACATGGAATGTTAAATTTATTAGCATTGTTCTGTCTGACTATGGGGAGTGGATTGTTGGGATGTGCGATGGGTTGGATAAATTTGTACTGGAAAATTTGTTTTCTTTTTTAAGAAAGTTAATGAAAGTTTCATGAGAATTGGCTGGTCTATGACTTTTTTAATATTTTACTACTTATTCAAGCTACTAATTTATCCAGGGGGTACTCGATTTGAATAGACTTGATTTGAATTGTTTAGATTTGAATAACCAAAAATTTTCCATACAAAAGTCTCAATTTTAATTTTTAACGGTTTTTTAACGGTGTTTAACGGTCTCGATTTGAAGAGAAAAATTTTGGAAACAAACAACTTTTCAAATCGAAAACCCCGAACTGCATTTGGTGATGCGCTCTTATACAGCAGTTACGGGTTCGAAACTCAAGCAAATAATTTCAATCTGTACTGGAAATTAAACTTCCAGTCTATATTGAAGTACTTTTAGCAGACAGATTATCAACCCTAGTGAATCAGATCCCTTAATTTAATTTTAACACAAATGCGTTCCCAATATCTTCAATTCCTCAACCTCCAAACTGTCTGTAACATTGAAATCTCAAACGTCAATTCCTTCATCATGTTGCATTATCGTCAACATCATTCACATCGTTCGTCGCCAACAATACGGCATTGTATTCATTCTCACATATATACACAAAATTGTAACGCATGTAAAAGTTTACTGTTTGCATTAAATTTCCTCACTCAACATCATCAACAAAATAATATAAAGTCAATCTGTATATGAACGAAGCTAATCAATTTCATTGCTTTTCATTAATTTTGCATGATTTTTCGATGATGGCACTTTAGCATTTTCTTATATCCCGACTGTATATATGTATGTGGCTTAAATAAATTTGTCCGTTCAGACTGTCATATATGCTGAATATTCATCGATTTAATGAGAATGGATAAAAATCACTTGATATCATCGGGAGTAGTCAGAGGATTTAATTTTATTGTGTATGTATTTGTCCCACTATCGACCGACTTTCCTAGAGGCGAACCGAAAAATATACACAAAAACTGTCTCTATAGATAAAGTTTTTCTGATGCCGAGCTACTCTTTCCTCTTCTGTTTTGTTCTGTTCATAATATTGATGATAGGATTATAAATCCAGTTATATATGTGAAAAATATTTGTAGAATGTAGATTAAAAAGTTATTTAAAGTTTTTGCATCAGACATGTCAACTTCAGTAATTGTTATGAGTCATGTATTGAAATTTGATGGCTTTGGCAGAGGATTAAAAATTGGAAATCTAAAAGGGGTTTGGGGGGATTGAAAAATATTGAAAAAGTTTTTCTGTGTTTCTGTGCTTGATTTTTAAGAGGTAGGAATGAATAAAAAAAAATTGTCAAGCAAGGAAGGCATGGTAAGTAAATGAGTAAAGCGCATTTTTCAATTCATTTGAAAATTAGCTTTAATATGCGTAAAAATTCAGTGCAAAATTTATTTTGAACATATTCTAAAGTCAACCAGACAAACATCCATATTTTCTTCTTCCAACCCCCCTCGAAAAAATTCCAGCACTTCAGAAATTATTGCATCTCCGAAAATAATATCCACATATTTCCCTACAAGCATTAAAATACAAGTAGAGCGGAAAAGCAGCAACCAAAAAAAATTCCGATTCTTTCTCAGTGAAAACAATCATAAGCGATTTTGTGCCCCACTTCCTCCTCACTCTTGTTGCTATATTATTTACTTTATGCCAGTTTCATGGAAGATTCTCTCTCATTTCATTATTTTATGATTTCTGTTCTTTCATTCATGAGTTTTTATTTTTTCAGCATTTTTTAAGCGATATAAATCTTTATATTCATGAATATTCACATCTAATGAAAAATAATAAGCGAAAAGTGCCATTAAAAATAAATAAATTAAAAAATTTGTATGAAGAAAAGGAGGATAGGAATAGTAATCAGAACAGAAAGAAGAAGATGTTAAGTGCAAAGAAATGAGATATGACTGAGTATGGAGCAATTTTGTTGAGAAGAAAAGGGTGTACAGTTTAAGATGTGCAGGATAGGATTGAATTTAAAAAAAATAATTTTTACGTTTTTGGTGTAAAATGTTCATTTCAAATGAAACATTATAGAAGATGTACTTTCAGCACCCTTAGGTGCCTTTCACTTATGATGTCCTTCAAAAACATGGATTTTCAGACTGCCTCCCTCCCTCTGTCACAAAATCATTCAAAAAATCTTTTTGCTTAAAACTGTCATACAACCTTAGACCCCCTTCTTCACCCTAAAATTTGGACATCATAAGTAAACAACCCCTTATTTTAAAGACTATTTAAGATAATGCAATTTTTTCATGACCAGTCTCCTCTTCTCATTCCAACCTTCCCATCGCCCTCCCCATTCATTTCATTCCATTTTATTCATTTTTCTTTATCATTTAATTTTTTCCGGGCGCATTAATTTTCATTCATGATTTTTGTTTTGTTTGTTGAATCTGTTGCTACAAAAATGCTCTTTCCGTTTCTATTTCTTTATTATTTCCTCGCGCTATCTCTCAATTTCATTTCTGTGGTCCCTCCACTCGTGACAAAATAAGAGAGAAAAAAATATTTTTTCAGCCATGACAAAATCCCATTATTAGAATGAAATGCACAGAAAAAAAATAAATTTTTAAGGAAGGAACTTACTGTGTGCAATGCTGTGCCATTACATGAAGATCCATTCATATTATTGTGGCTTTCACCATTAGCCTTATCTAATTTATTGCCATTACCATCACTGTTGCTTACCATTGCCACATCATCCTCTTCATCTGATTCCCCAATTTCATAAATATTCACCATGTGTGCTGCTTGTGCATGAACCATCAAATCCCATGGATTCATGAACGAGTCCTTACATACCACACATAGTAATTTTGATGATGGATATAAGTTTTCTGTAAGAAAATGGAAATGAAAATGAAATTGTAAGAAAATTTTCTCTTCGTCCAGAATACCAAAAAGATGCTTACTATTTACAATTGTTGGTAGTTGATCCTGACATTTACATGTAAATCTCAGCTTACAATATGATCTTTTATGATCTAATAATTCACTTAATTCTGAAAACATTTCTCTACAATTGCCACAAATTAAAATGTCTGGATTGCCTTGAAAATATACAAACAGAGAAAACAGAAAGTTAGTTTTGAGCATGCAGAGTGTTGAACCACAAAAATGTGTTCATTAGTGGCTTTGCAGCCACAATGCAGAAGTTTTCTCTTTCTAGTGTGAAAAAAAAACTTTTCTGGGTTTGAAAAATTTTAATTGAAATTATTTTGAGAGGAAACAAAATACAGGAAATAATGTTTTAACTTAAATTTTAGTTTTTTCTGTCGGTCTGTTAATGAAATCTCATAAATTAATAATCAATACTCACTGTATACTTTAAATGGTCCTGCAATTGAGTTCTGTTGATTTATATTTTCATTATTG
This sequence comes from Chironomus striatipennis, assembly GCA_026123125.1. Classification (NCBI taxonomy): domain Eukaryota; kingdom Metazoa; phylum Arthropoda; class Insecta; order Diptera; family Chironomidae; genus Chironomus; species Chironomus striatipennis. The sequence continues at coordinate 34,098,654 of CM047392.1, read as the reverse complement.
TCACCATTGCACGATTTACTACTTCCATTGCTACTCAAACTGCCATTATAGTTGCTCACATAATTCTGACTCGGTATGGAATTACAGAGACTTACAACCGGACTGCCATTTGCCAATAATATTTGTTGCTGTTGCTGTTGTAAGTGAAGGAGACTATTGGCCGCTGCTGTCGTCAGTTTATTAGCTACAATCTGTTGCTGTTGCGTCTGTGGCTGCAATACCATTTGAGCTTGAGGATTTCCTAATGTAATTGTTGGACGTGCTTGAGATGTTGTCATTAACCTTTGTCTTTTCACGGCACGCGGTTGTGGTGTTGCTTGTGGAAATAATGTTGATGCATAGTAGCTGAATGAGGGAAAAAATAAAGAATGGGAAAATAAATTAAAAGTTTAGTAAAGTTTTGTTAAAGGAAGTTCTCTAGTTTGTATGTACAGCATACATCTCTCATGCGGAAAATTACACAGTAAATGAAATTAAAATAAGGAAAAAGATTTTTTGGATTTAAAAATTTAAATTATTTTTTTGGGTATTGCTGACTCTTTTTCTAAAATAATAACACTTAACAGGATAGGGGGTCCGTGATTTTAATAACTTTGATTAGCATAAGGAAATTTCTGCCATACAAATTTTTAACTTCTTATTTTTAACGGAAATTTTAAAAAAAGTATGCAATTTTATTTACATTAGATTTTCTTGATCTAAAACAGTTATAAAAATTGAAGACCTCCTGTAAATCATTTTTGTCAAGTTATTCCCATGGAAATCTTAATATTCCTTCATTGTGAATACTTTTTAGATTTAATTTTAAGTTTTTGAATTTTTTTAAATTCTAAAATGAATTTTCAACAAAATCACTTCAAGCTACTTCAAAATTAAATTCCACAATTTTACAAATATTTCCAAACTTTACAATTTCCAATCCTCCAATGATCATCGATCCATATTGAAAAACTCTATTTTCCAATTCACACAATACACATTCGAAAATACCAAAAATTCATTTGCACTGTTCAGTTTTAAGGTCAAAGTCATTCAGAGCTTAAATAAACTTTTACTTTATATTTCACCATGAATGCTCTATAGACTCAATTTTGAATTGAAAAGCCATAGAATTTTCACATTATTGAGTCAATATTTGCCAACAAATCGCAAATGCTGATAAACTCGCAACGGTTCACATGACGTTGATACTTTTTTCATTGCAGTTGTTTAAATATGTCGATAAATTTTTGTGAAGTTTGAATTGAAAATATTTTTGTGGAAATTTTTGAAAATTATTTTGATTTTTTGGTAAACTTTGAATAAAATTTCAAACCAATAATTTTTAAAAGTTAATAAAAAAAATTACATTACATTCAAGTCAGCAACAATCACCAACCACACATTCAATCTATCTTCAATTTCCAAATTCTTAATTGAAATTTTCTTTTTCTCACCTATCGTAATAGTAATCCCAGTCATTTCCCGTTTTCGTTGTATTCTGTCGCTTCCTACCCGTTTGATGAGGCTGTTGAATTTTAAACACGTTCAGAAGGATTTTTTTTTGTAGAGGTGAGAAAAACACATTCAATGAGTGAAAATGAAATAAAAAGAGAGAATTTAATTTTATATAAAAAAAAATATTTCCTCACGAACATTTCCAGATGAAAGAATATTCACCTTCGGCTCCGCGACCATATTAACATCTGAAATGAAAGTGTGAAATTTTCTGCTTATTTTTTTCGTTTTATATTTATTTTGAATGTAAATTATTTCATTTATTTATGTTTGAAGTTAATCCTCAAGTTTTTTTTTTGTGGAGAGATGATTTTTTGGAGTTTTGGGATTCAGCTTTGCGTTTGGAATTTTTTAATACAAAATATAATATTTGTATGTTTTTCCAGTTTTGCAAAGTGTGGTTTAAAATTGCTTAAAATTTCAAAAAATTCAAAATTTGTAAATTATAAACTTAAATTGTTAAAATTAATCAATAATTCGTCTTAAATTGTAGATGAATTTCAAATTTTTTACAAATTTGGCAACAACGATTAAAATTTTAATTTTCTTAAAAATTATGGAATTTTAAAAATTATTTTTAAATTTGATTTAAACCTGTTAGATTTTAATATAAAATCATAATTTGTTTTATATTTAAACTCTAAAATCAATTTAAATTTAAACTTGATTGGTTCGATTAAAAATCAAAATTTTAAAAACAAAAATTCTTCAAAATGACGACTTTAAGCAATAAAAATTCTCACCACAAGAAAGAAACATGTAAACAAAAACACTAAATTGATAAGTGTGTGAAGCGATCTGCTGATGATGTGTAGTATTTTGAGTATCTTTATTATAAACATTTGTGAAAACGACTCAATGTTCTTCACGAAAATTTTTTAAGACAGCAAAAAAAATATTTTTTTTCTTTTCATTCTTCAGTCATAAAAGTCAATTGAAATTTTTTTTTAAAAAAAGAAAAATTGTTTCGACCGAAAAGTTTTATGAATTTTGTTGCAAAATTTATGGATTGATGAAAATTTTTCTTCACATTTCAAGGCTGATCATTTTGAGTTGTTTCTGTGCTATGAAAATTTTTATTTCAATTCCCACAGCTTTCCGCTAATAAAACTCATCATTTGCAGTCAATTAACAGGTCAATGTCTTTTTGATTCTTATTAGATAAATTATTGAAAACAAGCTGATCGTAGTCAGTGAAAAAGTTAGTCCAAGTGATCATTTGTAAGTCGCGATGTGTCATAAATTTATTCGCATATTAATTAGTCAGCAAATTTTCTCATTCAAATTTATTCACCGTCTCCATTAATTTTAATTAAAAAATTTTCTTCATTTTTTTGAGAAATGTTTCGTGTTCTTTGATTTTTCGATTAAAGTGTTAATGTTTGTAGTAATTTATTTTGAGGCATATTTTTTTGAGGAAATGGGAAAACATAAAAAATATTGAAAATAAAAAATAAATAAAAAACTTAGGTAAAATCACGAGATGTGGATTCCTTTAAAATAAGAGTTAAGTTATTTTTTAAATTTTAAATTACTAAATCTTCAAAAATTTTATTGCCTAAATTTTTATCCAGTAAGTTTTAAAACCTTAAATACGTGACTTATACCACATCAACCTTTCTCAACATCATGTCATTCAAACATAAAATCAAAAAAATTCATAAATGAACTATTAATTGACATAATCTGAAACAAAAATAGATGTCCACACTCATTTGTTTTAATATTTCTTTCACGCTCAATCATAAAATATTTTCACTAACATGAAAACAAAAATTTTACATTTCTTGATATTAAGAAAAATTATTTGAATAAAACATCAGCATGGAATTATGAAATAAATATTTTCATAATTTTTTTATTTATACTTCACAGTTTGATGTTATGAATTATGCGTGAAGGAACGCGTGTTGCTTGGAAACGCCTGAGAATTTTATATGGAAGGTTTAATTTTTAATTAAGTTTAATTCAAATGAAGTCATTAAAATTTTTGATTTTTAAATTTTTTTTAAATTTAACATTTTTAAAAATGTTAAAACATGTTTTTCTCCATCATATTTACAATGTATTTAAATCTAAAAATAATTTTTCCAGTATAGAAAAAAATGTTAGCATCTGATCTTAATCTATCTTTCTGACTATGAACATGTCTCCAGATTAAAATTTTAGGACTGAATGACGAATTATTTATTTCTATAATTTTTTATCCAATCAACATTTTTTTTAAAAAAAATAATTTAAAAGTTTACTATAAATTTGTAATTGTGAACCAAAAAAAAAAATTCAAAACTAGATTTTAAATTAGAATTTTTATTGAATTGAAATTTATTTAAAATTCATTTCACTCTCAAAGCTCAGAAACTCATCAGAAAAATGTAAAATTGTGCAATTTTTTTCTAATTTTCCAATTTTGAAAAATTGTGAAAATTGTTCAAAATTTTGAAAAATTGGAAAATTGTTCACAATTTTCACAACTTTTTGACTGAAAAAAATCCGAAAAGTTAAAATCATTTTTTCCTTCAAAGTGTTGAATTCAAATAAATTAAAAAAACGAAAATTCCATAAAACTTTAATCTAAATCTCATTTTTCTGTTTAATTAATCAAAATTGCCCAAAATCAAAACCAGACTTCCTCGGAAAATCCCCTCAATTACTTAGCTTTTTCCTTCTTTTTTATGAACACATTAGATATCTTCAAAGTGTGTTTATATGACGAGAAATCCCCTCACTTCAATATTATATCTTGGCTCACTTCCAGCCAGAAATTAACGTAGAAATTATTTTCCACTTCAAAATATTTTGAAATGCCCGATTTAATCATTTACTTCACCGTTCTATTCACCTTTGTCTTACCTTAATGTGACGCGACGTCAAAAAAAAAATGCTTAGAAAAATGACAAAAGAAGATATTTGTGGACACATTTGTGGCAGTGATTGACGAAAGATTTTTCAGGATAAAATTTATGAACATAAATGAAAGTCTAAACATTTTCATCTGTTTGCTTTTTTTTGATGATGATGAAAAAAAAATCTCGATTGGTATTTGAGAAATTTTTAATGCTAATTTTCCGTTTGTTCCTCAATAATTCTTTTTTTCCCCACTTGACAGCTTTTGTTACATTTTTCAAGTATGTGATAGTATTTCACGCTGTGAAAGAGATTTGTGGCTTGATATATTTATCTAGTCTTGTGTATTTCAATATGTTTGAAATGTGAGTATTGAGGGATTCAAGGTTGACCGAGAAAATATTTAGAAATTTTTTCTTGTTGCTAATTGGATTTTTTGGATGTTTTAGGGCATTAAGATTTTGATGAGTTTTGATAATTTCTGGTAATTAAAATTGAAAATGGAATTTTATTAATTTTTTAAATCATTTAAAAAAATCACAAATATTCCCCTTCCAAAAAACCTTAAATCTACCTCATTATCAATAATTGCCCAAAAAAATTGAGCATTAAATCAATAAATGAACATTTTCAATTGAACGCAACCTGTTGCTAGTTCCAAACTAGATACATGAACAATTTTTATTTCAAACGATAAAATTTAATAGAAAATTCTTCCCATATACAAAAATTTTTATCGTTCCTTTAAAAAAATTCTACACAAGTAAAGAATTGAAACATTTTATGTTACTTTCTTGTTTAAGACATCAGAAAATAAATAGAAAAATAGCAAAGAAGCTTTGTGTCATTGCACGATTTACAATGGGAAATAAAAAGAAACAAGTATAACGGTGGTCACTCGTGACCGACGAAAGCGCATTTTCCGCGATCAGTAAATACACAAAGAATTAAAACCCCAAAAGTACAAAGCCAAATATTTAACTATAACCATTCTTTATTTATCCAAAAATTTAAAATTGACAGAAAAAAATGGATGAAAAACATTATGCAACATAGAATTAAAAAAAAAAGCAAAAAAGTATTTGGGTCACGGGCTAGGTTTGAACTCATGACTCTCATGACGGAAGTCGCGCACTCTACCACTTACGCCACTCAAGCTCTTTTTATAAAATGTTAACGTGACATTTTAGTTATTTATATTGATGAGATTTTTTATATAAATGTAAATTTTTATAATTTATTCATATATTTTTCAGAAAAATATATGAAAATATTAAATTTTTTTAAAAAAATGCTCGGAAAAACTTGGAAAATTCGTGAAAATGAAAAATTATGACATAAATAAATATTATATGTCATAAGAAATCAAAAAAGTAAAAAAGCGTAAAAAACAACTTGCCGGGAGCTAGGATCGAACCTTAGACTCCACGGTGGTAGTCGTGCGCTCTAACACTTACGCCACTGCTGTTCTTTTTTCATAAATTTCCATGTGACAATTTAATTATTTATATTTATGCGTTTTTTTAAAATAAAAGTGAATTATTTTACAATTTTCACAAAATTTTCCGGAAAAATTATGAAAAATCCATGAAAAAAGAAAACTAAACAACTAAAATATCAAAAAAATATAAAAAAATTAATTATCTATGAAAATTGTATGAAAATATTGAAAATTTTAACAAAAATCGTCGGAAAAACTCGGGAAAATTGTGAAAATGGAAAATTATGACATGATTTAATATTATATGTCATTAGAAATCAAAAAAGTATCAAAAAAAGCAAAAAAAAAATTTGTCATCGGTGGGATTCGAACCGAGGACAGCTAAGGTTTTGAAAAGTCAACATTTTAGTGCATTCGACCACACTAACACATACAAAGAAATGGCATTTTTGGCACTTTTTACGCTGGTTCCAGCAGAGGAAGTGACCATTCGTGCTGATTTTTTCGCCAGCTCTAGCCAGACATACTACACACATTTTAAGCCAAAAACCGCATCAAAAAAGCTTAACCCTGAGGAGGAGATGCGATGACAGACAGACAGACAGACGGACGGACGGACAGACAGACAAAGTGCGGATAATAGCGTCCTTTTCCCAAGAGGAAAATGCGCTAAAAAGTTTTTCTCTAACATGATAGAGAAGTTCCCATGCAGACAGACATAAATTCACTCCTGACCTACAAAGATCACAACAACAACAAAAATATTGAAACATTTTACAAAACAAATTATTTATTCATTTTTATTTTTCTAACAAAAGATACGTTGACTTGAAGAAAGGAAAGAAAAAATGGGGGAAAGAGAAGCAGATATTGAGTGATAGAAGAGGAAGAAAATGCCAAAAATAGGAAAAAGAAGAAATTTCCTGCTTGTCGTGTCTCAATTTTGAATGTTGATTTTTTTTTGGGAACATATGGAAAGTTTTTGGGTTCATTTTGTCGCAATTGAGTTTTGATTTTTTTTTTTTTTGTGATTGATGGTTGATTGAATTTGAATGTCAATGGGGTTTAAAAGTAGTTCTAGACATGTTGTAGACATTGTAAATTTTGAAGGCAATAAACTTTTGGAAAACGTTTTACTTATAACGATTTGAACAGTTGCTTGGTTCCAGAGAAATGTTACTCAAATTGAAGTGTATGAAAAATGACCGTTAAAATTCAAAATTTGAATTTTTTATGAGAAATTTTTGGTAACTCTAAATGATTTTGTTCAAAAAAAGAAGCCATTTTATTAGGAATTTTAACATAACTGAGAAGAACACTTAGATTTCTAAATAAAAGTTCGAAAAATTTTAGAAAAATCAAAAAAAAAAAAAAAAAATATGCAAGCTTTGAATGTATGTATTTGTAAGCTTTTACTTCTTTTTAAGGATTTGAACCTATTCCTAAAGAAAGTCGAAATTTACTTTTCTAGAACACCATATTTTATTTAATTATTTATGTCATGGCAGAGTACTTATATAAACTACTTTATAAATTTATTTCAGCTTTAGGAAAAAAGAATTAAAACATCAACAGTTTAAATGCGCATTCATTTTTAATCCAAAAATCAAAAACGCCTCATCTACCATCTCATGTTTATGTATTTTTTTCATATTTTTTTTTTGTGAAAAAAAATAATCCAATAATAAAAATTCAATTTGTGCTTGTTTCTATTTTATTTCAGCTGATTACGCTATTTACAGCCGTTTGTATTTATTGTCTAACAGAAAGTGACAGGAAAATCATGTTTCCATCTATTTAGTCATGTAGATTCATAAAAAAGATGACAAAATATTTCTCAATCCACACAGTTCCTCTAAATGTGACAAAATTGATTATCAAGTTTGCCATTAATTTTGTGGATTCTTCATGCACGTGTGACAAAAAAAAACACGCCGCTGATGATGATGATGATGAAGTTACACTAGTGTGACATTTTGTCGTCATAATGTCTTAAAATATCTTTTTAAAAAAATTATTTTTTTTCACTGTTTTCATGACGAGTGAGGAGAAACAAATTTTTCTTCTTTCGGGTAGGAAATGAAAAAGTAGTGCAAGCATCGAAAGAAAATTTCTTCACACGGTCGCTAAAAGAATTATTAAAGGGAAGAAAATTCGAGCCGTAACAGGTACGCGATGGCTGGCACGCAATAGCGACTTAAATTCAGCTCGTTGTTTTCAAATCAAAGTAAAAAAAAGGAGAACTTGGCGGTAAATAGAAAAAAAAAGTTTTTAATTTTAGTTGATGTTTCTTTTTATGGCTGCAAAACAGTCAAAATGAAGAAATGTATGTTAATAATAATTTTTTTTTGTTTTTTGGCATTTACCATTTCATATTCTTTCTCTCGCACACATCGACTTGAGGTTAATGTTACAAATACGATGAAAATCGATTCTCGTTTGTTTCTCCATTCACATGTGTGTATGAATGAATGAATTGGCATAAAAAAAGTGGAGGAAAAATAAAAGCGAGAAAATAAAAACAAAAACTCACCTAAAACCTGACTAAGAACTGTTCGTCCATCTTCACCATGACATGCATTTCGAGCATCAAATGGATTTGTAAATTGTACGAAGGCATAACCTTTATGCATTGAAATTCCTGAAAAAAAAGGAAATTAAAAATGAAAATCAGATTTGTTTAGTCCATTTTTTTGGGGAAGTTGATTGAAATGGAAATGAATATAAATGTTGATGAACTTTAGGATGGGAATGTGAGATATTGTTTGCAATTTAATTACGAGAATAAAATGGAAATTGTCTAGATTAATAGTTGCTGAGTTGCTGTATATTTTATTTCACCTGGAATATTATCTTGGTCAAAATGTTTTTTAAACAAAAAATCTTTGAGACAAAAATTATTTTTTGAACTTGAAACTTAGAGTTTAGTTTTCGAAAAAGAAAATGATTTGAAAGAAGAAATTCTGTTGTTTTTAAGCTCCAGACCTGCTGCAGACCCCCCACCTAGGGACTTAACTAAAAATTTTTTAAGGGGGGTTTTGGGTTAGGTTTTCTTCTCAAAAAACCCTAACAAATTGAAGAAATTTTCATGAAAGAGGGGGGTTCATAATCCAAAAAAAAATTTCTGGCTACACCCCTGCCCCCATCCCTTCCCCTGGCAGTCATACATATGTGAATTGACAAATGGCATGGCATTTAAAAAAAATTTTATGCAAATCTTTGAACAACCTCTTCAATCAGCATCCAAATTTCAATTTTACTAACTTTTCATGGCCACACCATTCCCCCAAAAAAATTTATATTGATTTTTTAATTTAAATCCCACATCTCCAATCTATAAATAATAATAATTCAATGCTACACTCTATCCACAAAACTCCTCATCCATTCAATTTAACGAGACGACACGTCACATTTCACAGCATGCTTTTTGCCGTACATCCAAATTTTAATTCAAAACATTCTATAGCATCTCATTAAAATCCACAAAATTGGTCATGAAAATTACCAACAAGGAAATTGTTTATGCATGTACAGCAAAAAAAATTGATAATCAATAACAACAACAGAATTTTTTTTCCTGTTTATTCCCACTCAACAGCTGATAAATTTATTCGATGAATATGAAAAATAACACGAATGTTTCAATATTTTTTATTATTTCCATACTATTTTATTATTTTATTTCTTTCTCCTGTTTCATTGCTTTATTCCTCCTCTACGATATTTTTTTTTTTTATGAATTGCAATGTCGAATGAATTGTCGATGAATTTATAAGCAGCAATTGAACAGATTACAATCATCTGTTATGGTATAATTTTATAGATATTTTCACAATCTCACAGGGAGTAAATAAAAGTTATTTAACATCAGGATGAAAATTGAAAAGAACAGTGGAAAGGCTTGGAAGAGGATGAAGGGATGAATATCTAGAAATTTTTTTTAGAGAGGTTCAAAATATTTTTTCTATGAAATTAAAATTTTAGGGTAGGTCCAAATGCTTTTTTTCTAGCAAAACCCTAGAAAATCGAAGAAATTTTTACACGAAAGGGAAGTCTGAACCCCCTTAAAGCCGTCATTGAATATGTGTCTGTCTTAATTGCTACCTACTCTGACTGAATCTTACTTCTTAATCCTTATTTTGAATTCTTTTTGAAAGCAAATTAATATTTCAAAATTTAAAATATTCACCATAAGTTTCCACTCCTGGCCCTCCATCCAACATGCACTTTCATCAGAATAGCAACAACAATTTCATAATGAACGTATACACACAGAATGAATGAGAGAGAGACTGAAAATTTTCCATGCAAAATTGCCGATCGATTTATCTTTCTTGATGCACATATAGTGAATATTATCGTCATCATCGTATCGTGTGATAAACGAGAGTAAAAAATAACATGAAATAAAATTTTATTCGAATAATGATAAACAAACCGATACGATGATGGGAAAATCAATGAATGAAAATCCGATTGCTCAATTATTCAATTAAAAGCAGTTATAAATATTTTATTAAATCTGAATTAAATTAAAAGAATAAAATGATTTAATTTTTGGAGGGGGCTTTTGGGGGATGCATACGAAAATATTTTATTGGGTTTGTGTTTTTTGATGATTTGAAATTTCTGCAAATTTACTGATTTTAAATGCATTTTTTGCCTAAAATATTTCAAAATTTAAACAAAACCACAAAAATTTTTTGTCAAAATCAAAATTTTTTCTTCTTTCATTTCTTTGCATAGCTCACAAATAAAGCCAAATTGTCTCGTGTCTTTCATATTTCTTTTTCCTCCTCTCTAAATTTTTTTTAAATGAAAAACTTTCGTGATAAATCAGCAAGGGAATGAAAATAATTCGGCAAATAAATTTAATTCATTATAATTTGATTGTCGTGTTTACTTCATTTTTTTATTTATTTAAGTTTTTTGGGGCGATGTAGCCTGGTTTATTTATTTGTTTAGTGATGAATTTTTATATGTTTTAAGACTTTTTCATCTTTTCAAAATAAATTTATCTCCACTAATTAGCACATTTTGCAAGAAGGAAATTATTTAAAATTTAAAAAAAAGATCACAAAAAGTCTCACCTGCCAACCGTCCATACCGCTGAAACATCCTCTCAACATCCGCCTTTGAGCACTGAAATGTGTTGAGATTTCCCACAAACACTCGACTATTTACTGCTTGTGGATCTTGCGAATTTGTTTGATTTGAAAGTTTTGACATCTTCATTTTTACGAAAAAAAAAGTTATTTTTTATCACTTTTATAATTTCATTAATTGCCTCACATTTGTTAATTTAGGGGTGTTTAAATTTATAAATTTTATTAGCTCAACTTTCTCTTTTGCTTTTGAATTTTCTTTCTTCACCTGAAATGAGGATGAATATTTATTAATTAAATGTGGGAAATTTTTAGTTTGAAGTTTTTGTATTTTTTTAATAAATGGAAGAATTTATTAGCGACTTGATGTTTTTAAGATTTTTTTCTTCTTAGAAGTGGTCATTCGCAAAATTTGTAATTTTTAGAGAAGGGAGAGGGGATCTAAGATTGTTTAACGTTCCATACATTTTTTTACATTGGAAAACATTTGTCAGGACTAGGGAGAGGAGTAGGGGTGTCAAAAATGGGAATTTCGGTGTTAAAAATTTTACGAATGAACTGCGAAGTTTTTTCTGGAATATTTTTTTTAAAATAAAATTTGAGAGCAAAATGAGTCATAAAATTAAAGAAATCGTCCTCAAAACTCATTCTTAAAACTCATCCCAAAAATTCATCAAAACATCTCCCAAAATCCTCCAAATTTCTCAAAATGTTTCATAAACTTACAATCTTTTCAATTTATTTGCATCTTAAAAGCAGCTTATGTCTCATAAATCAAAAGGATTTATAAGCATTTTATGAGCAACATGTGTATCAATTAAGAATAATTTCAGGTTATAAATCGTATCTAGAATATAATAGCAGACAAATTAGTCGACAAATTGATAGGATCATATACAAAATCAAAAGCTTATTTCTCTTTGATATAAAATCACAGAAAGATAAATTTCAACATAAAATGGACTTTTATTAATTCTTTGAATGATCTTTGACTATCAGAATCCCATTTTCCTTTCAAACTCATCCAAGCTTAATAATAATATGCAATCAATAATATCAGAGTGCATGCACAAGAACTTTCATAAAATTGAACAATTGATTGTTCGGGGATGAAAATTTAATTCGTAAAAGCCTAAAGTGAAATGTTTTGTATTTTCATTAATAATTGATGAGAAGGATATTAGTGAATCATGTATCATACATGCTTATATAATCAAATGCATGTGGAGAGAGAGTAGAATGGAAATATATTTATTCATATTTATATCGTATGGTTTTGTGATGTTTAATAATATTGAAATCTCCCATTGATTTTCAATTAGTAAACTAGCATGAATCCTGCCGCTGTTGCATTAGAATCTTTAGTGTGTGGTTTTGAAGTGAGTTTTTTGGATGTTGAAAAGGTTGATTGTCATTTTGTCTTGAATTTGGAATTATTTTTAAAAAAATTGAATTTTTCTTAAGACATAAAAAAGATTCTTGAACGCAAACTATATTTGATAATATTCAATTTTAGGTTTTCTCTAAACAAAAAATTTGAAAAAATTTCTTTTAGAATTTTTTGTCTTAATAAAATTTTCAAGAATCAAATTAAAATATTTAACGAGGTCTTGATCAAAATCAATTAATATCTACATCAAAATTAAAAATTGGAAAAGTTTTAAATTAGGTATTTTCCTATAAAATCATTAAAAACTAAAAAAAATTTTTTTTTTTTTTACATACAAAAATTTTTGGACCCTCCTTTTAAAAATTTCTGGCTACACCCTGACTCCAAGTCATTAAATACAGCATAAAATGAATTAAGCTGGAAATTCAAGTATTCAAAATTTTTGAATTTAGAATTTCAGTTAACCACCAGATCAGAACGATTAAGTTAGCAATAAATCTAAATATTAACAATCATCAACTCCTTCAACAATTCAGTATCTCGAAAATATAAAAATGCGTTTTAATCTCAATCCCACCCATAATCATTTAATCTCATGAAATTTCGTCCACTCATTCATAGTGTTTAAATACAACAACAATGCCAATTCAATAACAATATTAATATCAGTAATAATAACAATAAATTTTATCCATTTGTACTGTGCATTTTAAAGCCACAACATAATAACACCAGTCAACTAGCCAACCGTATGTGAAATGAATCATACAATTCATACAAACAGAAGACACGAGGATGAGTAAATGAGAATATTTATTTATGGGATTTAATACACAGACGATGATGATTGATCAAAAGGAAAATGGGACATGAGGCATAAAGGTACATGAATCTTTAATCAATTTGTCATTGGATATACCAATTAATATTGTGGATTATGTGTGTGAGCTAACATCTCCTTTGATCTTTAAAGTCTTCCATCTCAATCAATACGTCACTAATTGATCCCTTTAGTAATATTTCAATATTTCCCTTTTGGCTAAACTTCCTCGATGTCTGCAAAATTTGAGCAATTTTAAAGGTGTGAAAAATTTTGTTGTGTGTTTTGGGATTTTTACATTTTTATGAATGAATCTCAAAAAATTTAGCTTCCTTTTTTGTTTTTTGATAAATAATTTTTTTATGTTCAGAGCTGTTACTCTTCCTGATGATTCCCATGAGTCAGAAATAAATTTTTTCCATTTGTTCAAAATTTATATATTTTTATGTATATTTGCTTTTATGTCTGAAGTGATCCCTTGAAACGGATTTTGTGGGGATTAAGAATCTTTGAAAGAGTATTTAACAATTTTTAGAATCTTTAGATAAGTTTTATATTGTAAAACACAAATACTTGGTAACCTAAGGGGCTATTAACTTATGACGTCCATCAAGATTGTGGATTTTTAGACCTCCCTCCCCCCTTGTGTCAAAAAATCTTCATTCAAAAAAAATTCTTTCGTTTAAAACTGTCACACAGTCTCTTTGAAAATCCAAAAGATCTGAACCAAAAAAAATCCACCAGAATTCACTACAAGGATGATCATGGATACACACTATGATACATACACAAGCGAAAAGAGAAAAAAATTCAAATGAACGATACACTTGGGTGTTAAAATATACTCAAAATTTTTCATAAATTCAGCACAAAAGCTGTAGCAACTAAAGCCGATATCGTTTGATAGAAAGTTTATGAATGAATGAATGTATTATCGAGAGGAAATAAAAATTTCTATCCAATGCTGGATATTTGCATCAGTTTTATGTTTATTTTTATTTTGTGAATATCAAAATTGCCAATTTTATTCTAACTTGTTTTGAGATTTGCAGGTTGATTTTTTTTTTTTTGTATGTTGGGATTAATTTTTGATTTTTCGTTGATATTTTAATGAAATTTATTGATTTATGAATTTATAATTTGACCATAAGATGAAGTAGGTCACGGACGATTAAATTGATTTTTGTGATTGGCGTTGATGAAATTTATGTATGTTCAGTTGAAAAATGTTAATATCAAGCAAAAAATTCAAAATTTAGTATTACGAAAAAAATTTTGAAAATAGATCAGTTTTTATTTGAACCAGGATTTGACCAGGATTTGATTATTTTTTAAAATTTGAAGATTTAAAATATTTTAAATAATTTTTAAATCTAAAATCAGTGAAAATTTCAAATTTAAAATAATATTATTCTAGATAAATCTTAATTAAATATTATTATAAAAATAATCACACACTGAACCAATCATCGAGTTTTTTGAACTCACTTGAAAATTATTTCATTATTTTCCACAAAAAAAAAAATATTCAATAAAATTCCCACTCAAAATTCATCATAAATCTGTGAAATTTATTCTGAAATTTTCTTTGAACTTTTCAATTTTTTCTACAAAGAAAAATTCTTTATGTCGATTTTTTTGACACCAACATTAAAAGATCAGCCATGTAAATATTCCACAAATTGTTCAATTTACAAGCAGAATTGCAAGCTTTAAATTATTGTCTCTTAAAATTTCCATTCCACCCTCAACTTTTCATCACTTTACTGTTTTCTTTTTGTATAAATTACATTCATTTGAGGAATTATTTAGTGTCACATTAAATTAACAGCATCATATACTTACTTTATGCGTCTTAACTTAATGCACATGTTGTATACAAAATATCAAAATCATTATTTTTGCTGTATGCATCTTGAGCAATTCTAGCAGAACGCAAATAAATAAATAAACAAAAAAATTACTCTCACTGAATAAAAATGTAATTTGCTATAAATTAGCAAAGTCGTGGACATCTCCATTTGCATTCATCATTTCCATGCCACAAATTTTTCTCTTATTTTTAAATACATTTTTTCCATGTCATAAAGTACACACAGACATGTATTATGAATATCATTTTTTTATAAATAGAGAAAATGAGGACGAAGAAGGAGGAAAAGTTAAAAGAGCTGATGACCGCAAATGAAGGCTTTATGGCATGAAATGTTGAAAATTGTGCAAATATTTGAATTAGTCGGAATTGAAAGATAAAAGGGGTAAAAAGTTAAAAGAACTAGCTTATGAAGTGATAAAAAGATGGTGTGGTTGAAAGTTTCAAGGTATGGTACTTTTGTAGATCAGAAATATAAGTTTGCACACTAAATTGGATTTATAGATCCGAATTCTAAAATTTAAGAATTCATAAAATCCAGAGACTCTCAAAAAGTAATATAATGCAAATTCCAAAAATTCACTATGTAAAATTGCGTATGCATCGCAATTTAACTATCAAAACAACAATACAGCTATGCCAAACAAGCTCATTCACTAAATAGCTTGAAACCATTTTTCTCATATTTCTATTTCATCCAACTTATCAAAAACAAATAAAACGCTTCACTACCGCAATGATTTTAATTTTTATATTCCACTCTCTTCTGTCTGCATATTTCGAATGTCTATCTAAAAAAAATTGTTAAATGCACAAAAGGGAGAAATTCATTTTCATATCGGCTGTTTTTGTGTATATTGCTTTAAAGCTTTTTCTGTCTTTTTTCACATTTCCATTTATGAATGAGAAGCTACATAATGTTGATTGCATATACTGGCTTTATAATGTTGATAATTGTGGTTTTAGGGTTGGATAAGTTTTTTTGCATGACAAATCATAAAGCAATAAAGACTATAATCAGATAAACTGAGTAAATAGGGGGAAAAAGTTTCGTTTATTTTTGATGGGATAATTTAATTTATCAAGATTTTTGAAATTTAGATTTTCAACGGTTTTTTTAAGATTTGAAAATTTTTTGATTTTTTTTTTTTTTTTTTTGAAATTTGAATTTTTAAAAGAAATTCAACTTTCAATAATTTTAATTAGCAAAAAAGTGTGAAATAAACTCAAAAAATGGCAATCAACTCAGCAATTAAAACTCATCAACTTTATTAAATTTTCAGATTTTTTTTTTTGTCACCATTCACACTTGACAACGATCACATTAATTAAGGAAAAATTCGAGTACAAAAAAAATCAACATTTCACAAATATTATTTTTGTCACCACTGTCACTCAATTCAGTCACACTCGCATCAATTTAATTCATTGACAATAACAACCTCCAATTTACCAATTAATTAACACCTCATAATGATGTAAAAAAAATTATACATTTATTAATTTTTGCCAGTTAATTAGCGCCATGAATTTTATTTACACGAGGATATATAAAAAAAAGCAAAAAGCATTTCAGTTGTCGTTTAATTAACATTGTCGAGAAAATATTGATAAATGTGAATGCTTTACGTGTTGCACCTTATTATTACTGTCATATTTATTTTTTGTGATTCGTTTGAATAGTGAACGAAAAAAAATATATTTTTTTACTAATTAATTAGTTACTATGTAAATAGCTCAATAGCGACCACCCTATGTAATTCTGATTGACACGGTTTGCTCCATTTAATAATGATAATCAATTCAATATGAATTAGGGGTTGGATTTTGTATATGTAAATAATATTGTGTTGGATTCATGGATCGGATGTGGTGTTTTGTTGGGGGAGGAGAATCGGGTGACAAACTTTGGTTGTTTGTTTAGATTTAGAGTTCAGAGTTGGGATTAGTTTTTCGTTGTTTTGATGGTAAGTGGAGGTAAAAATTGATCGTGTTTTAATTCAAGTACTTATGCTAGTTTTAGATAAATTGATGGATTAACTTTTTAAAAAATCTGCTTGATTAGGAACAGAGTGGAAAATTTTGTTTAAGAAAAGTAGATGCCTTAAAACTTGGCCCAGAAACTTTAAATAATTATCAAAAAAAAAAAAAAAAAATCAAAAACTTCTTCCAAAAAAATTTCACAAATTTCGAACTAAAATTTCCAACTCTTCAACCACCACCCCATTACACCAAATCGTTATGTGACACAAACACAGAAATGAAAACATTTTTATTTTCTATCCACCAAAATATTCATGTCAATTTATTTATTTGCTCACCTTTTCCGATTACAAAAAAGGCATTCACAAATAAACATAAATTGATATTCAAAGTGCCACAGCCATTGATTCCACCCATTAAATTACGTAGCAACAAAAGCATTATGACAAAGTATTTTGATTCACGCATATGGTATTCAATTCGGTGACGACAAAAATGATGAAATGATAACAATTTTTTTATGTGTTAATAAATTGAGTAACAGTATTAGATGTAGACGAATTGACGTCAATTAATTGTGATGGGTGAAAGGTGTTTAAAATGTTATTAATTATGTTAGCTGATTTTTGGTTTGGTGGAAAATTTTGTGAACTTTTCTAATTAAAAGTTGATAATTGGATGTTTATTGAGAATTTTTGGAATTTCTTTTTAATGATTTTTGTTGGGGTTGACAATTTTTTAGGTTTTTATAAATGTCGCAAAGTTAAGCATAGAATTCAGCCATTTAGTCCAAATTTAAAAGATTTCGGTATTTTTAAATTTTTTATGCTAATTAAAAATATTTTTTAATAAAAATTCTTTTTAAATACAGTGGTGTCCAACTTTTTTGTGCCCCGGCACACTCAAAACGAAAGTCATGCCCAAAACCGCATTCGCTTCTATAGATTTTTAAATTTTTTAACGGTACACTTTCTTGCCGGAGTTAACTAGTTGGACATCATTGCAATAAATTATTAAAATAGCTTGAAAATCAAGTTTAAATTCTCAAACCATTTATTCATATTTCTGATAGAAATAAATTTTTACATTAAAGCTCATCACAATTTCCCTTTAAATTCATATCATTCAAATGCATTCAAGAACAATAAAAATTTTTACAGCTCACATTTTATTGATCAATTTATACGAATTTGATTCCTTGAAGGTGTCTACTCCACGAAATAGCGAAGAAAAATGAAGAAATTTCTTTTATCACTTTAATAACACACTGTTAAAGCTATAAAAGCATTTCTCGTTGCAACATGAAAAATATTCATGAAGTAAGTGACTCAGTTACACTAAGTAAGCAAGCAGCAACAACACAAAAAATGAGTGACAATAAGAAAACAATTTGAAATAAGAAATCAGCTTAATAAAACATTTACATTGACTATCTTTTTATGCTGTGTACTTTTTTTTGATATTCAATATAGTAAATATACATTCATTCATACAAAAGGAACATTCAGCACAGAAGAGGAGAAATTGTTCGATATTAATGAAATATTCATGCCATGAAACATAAATTTTATTGCATTTTCAGCTTCAGTTTATTTTTTTGTTCTCTTATTTTGTATGATATTTCTTTGTATAGTCGTACGTTGGAGCTCTTTTGTAATCCTTCAGAACAACAACATACAACACCCAATTTAACTTTTTTCCTCTTATACAGGGGATCCTCGATTTGAAATGTTGTTTAGTTCCATAATTATTCTTTTCAAATCGAATGAATTCAAATCGAAACGCATCAAAAATGACCGTTAAAAATTAAAAAAATTAAATTTTTGTATGGGAAATTTTCGACTCTACAAATTGAGTCTGTTCAAATCGAGGTCCCCCTGTATTTCAACAATAACGAATTTTTTCCCTGATGAAACAATACGAGGTCGTTCACTTATTACATAACGTTAAAATTCGGGTTTTTACCTCCATCCCCTCGCCCTCCCTTGCGTAACATTTTTAACAATAGAATCAGCTATGAGAACAATAGACCGTAACAAACTCTTGAACCCCCTCCGCCCTCAGAGTGTTACGTAATAAGTGAACGACTCCTGAATACACCCTGATGAAAGTCAAAAGAGTGGAGTGAGCACAAAAATCACCAGCAAGCAAGCAAATTGCAATAAAATATCATGTAAAATTGTAATGTATTACATGAAAATACATTGATTATTGCCTCTGAGACATTGAGATTGGCAATAAAAAAATTCTATGTACATATGTGAAGCACATACTTTTATCACATTGTAGCATCGCATTTGTGCTGTGTGATGGCAAAAAAAATCATCGCCAAACTAATTGCCTTTCACTTTTTATTCATCAATATTTACCGACATACGGCAATGATGATGATGATGAAAATTTTTTCCTTTTGGAAATTTAAGACCGCGTGCGTTTACAGACACAAATTGGCTCATCAAGCTTCATAGTTTGAAATTCAATTCGTGTGAATTTTTTTTTTATAGCTCAATTTTCTCAGTTTTGAAGCGCACAGAAAATGTGTTTTTGATGATGACATGAGATTTGATTTCTTATTTCAACAAGTTAAACAACGATGATGATGATGATCAAAAACAGGCAGGATATGAGTCAATGATGAAAGCATTTCAGCACCTTTAATTTAATAATGATCAAAATGTTTCCTTTTAATTGGAATTAAATTTTATTCCCTTTACTCACGTTGCTGTTTTACTTAGCTCATGGCTAATGATTTAGACAAATTTTTATGTATATTCGTTATTTTTTTTTAAATGGATACATGCTGATGAGTGACATTTTTCATGTCTTGTAAATTCCTTCATTCACACTTTTCTTTGAGTATCTCATCCACAAGATTTAAATTAGTGAATAATGAAAGGAATTTTTCTTATGCTATGACGTTGATGGTGATTAATTAACAATTTATTGGCATCTCTGAAAGCTAATCCGTAAACAAATGCAGAGACTTGAGACTTATTTCATTCAGTAAAGATTTTTTTTCTTTTGATGATTTTTTTTTTGCTTTTGTTTTTTGAAAATTTTCAGTCAATGGCAGATGAATTAAAACTGTGTGAAAATCGAACATGTGACTAGAAAGTAACGGATTTTGTTGATGAATATTGTGATATTTTTGGATTGATGGATTTGTAGAAAAATCAATAAAGATTTAAAGTTGGATTTTTTTATTATCCGACAATTTAAAGCGGATTTTTGATTGGAATTATTTTTTCTGAATTTGTCGTCTTATTTAGTTGATTTGATTTGATTTTATTGTGTCGACCATCACGGTCCGTAATATATACAATGGTTACATTTTCCGATTTTTTCAATCATACTTCAATTTCCTGACCCGTTCTTAATCCAAAGTTGCCCAGAGGCCCAATTATGACTTGATCTCATACATTAAGCAGTTAAAGTATCTAAACTTCCGAAAAAAAAAATAAATTTGGAAATGGCTGGATTCGAACCGATGACCTTCGAAACCATACCAAATTTGTGCCAAGCACCTTGATAAGTACTCTACGAAGACACTTAACTGCTTAAAAGTTTAGCATGATCTGCTTTCGGTTTTAGTTTTCAACCAAATGCCTAGCTTCGCCACTGCTGCATAGTTTATAAATTCATGAGAAATTATGAATATTATCCTGCAAACAATCTGATATTCTTAATTTCCTCCTTTTTAACTTTCAAACTTAAATCCACAAAATCAACATACAAAGACTTTGTCCAATCAATTCAACAAATGTTTCAATATTCATGACCAATGCAAATACAAAAATTCATTCTTGAAGAATTAGCTTATAAAGAATTCCGAAAGTCCCTTACAAAATCCCACATGAAAGGGAAAAAAATTCAAATTCATCTACAAACACTTCTTTCATATCTGTGTAGTAAAATCAATTCCCAATTGTGACTGAATTGTGCATGAAAATGAAAAATCGTTTGTTTAAACAATTTTCTGCTCTATTTACAATGCATTGTCGCTTTTCCCTCATCATCAATGCACTCTTTCACTCTCTACATGTGTTTGTGTTCATATTTCTCTATCCATTTTTGTACATTTTTCAAGTGCACTGACATTGTTCAAATTGCAATGAGGACAAACTGTTCACCACAATGTTGACACTCTTTCTGAATAAACACATGCCTGATGTGCGCAATTCATGTTCGACAGACTTATCGAAAGTCTAGGGGTATTCAATTAAGTTTATTCGAAAATTGGAAATTCAAAAAAATACGTTATGCTATTTCTTAATTTTCAGAAGATTTTTGGAGTTTTATTATTTATATGACATTTTTATAGGCTTAAATTATGGATTCAATCATTTCCTTTCATAAATTTCACACGATAATGATTTAATTTGAGTTTAAATTTTTTCGAATTTTCGAACAAAGGGTAATTAACTTCGAATTTTGCATGACAGACAGACAAAAATGTCATTTTTGCAATTTAATTTGGAAACTGTAACGGACACAATGTTTGAATTGCTCACATCAGACACATGCATGCACAAAAAAAGGAACAAACTTTAGTCTTTGACAAACTTTACTTTAGCTTGTGTTTTGCATTGATTTATAGTCAACATTAATTCACTGACTGCAACAATTTTCAATGTCGATTGTTACGGAAAAGTAGGAGGAAGAAGTAATTGATTAAAAGCTGTGGTTTTTGAGGTGAGTTTTGAAACTTTGCTTTCTATTTTTAGTTCAGTTTTGCACGTTTTTCTCTTTGTTATTAAATTTTGTGCAATTTCAATCGATGCATCGACCACATACTATGAAGTTATTGTTTGTGTATGCCTTTGTTGAATAGGCTGGATTTAAATTTTGATTGACTTTTGTTTGCTTTAATTGTTGAACAAATTGAATTGAATTTTTTTTTTTTGAAGAAATCAAAAAAATTTTTACATTTTTCTGACAAGAAATTGAAAGTTTTGACGAATTGAAAATCCTTTTTTTTAAGTAAACTAGGTTTACAAAAATTTAAAAAAAATCTCTAAAAATCTTAAGAAAATAAAATATATTTTAAATTTTTTTTCTTTGAAAAATTGAAATTTTTGAGAATAAAATTCGTGAAAAATTAAACTCTTTAATTAAAGTTTCCTTAAATTTTTATTTAAAAGTTAAACTAGAATTACTTAGCTCAAAATTCTCAAAAAAAATCTAAATTTTATTAAAAATTCCCAAATCTAATCCAATCAGCTTATAAAAATTAAATTTTCATTTTTTTATTATTTCACACGGAAATGGAAAATTTTGCACAATGAATTTTTAATGAAACCAATTTTCATCCATCGATGTAGTCAATGAATTGAATTTTTTTCTTCTTCATTCTTCGTTGAACAATGAAAAGTAAACAAGATGTTATGAATTTTTAAAGGTGAAAAGAATTTTTCGTTATTTGATTTTAATTTTACAAACTCAATAGGGAGATGAGATGGCAAGAAGTTTGTGTACGGATTTAGCTAATCATCGTATGAAATTGATGGTAATATATGAATAGATAGGAAAAATTTGAATGCATGTGACTCAGAAAATCAAAGTGGGTGGGATGAGCATAAATAAATAAAATGTTTAATTTTGTCTAAAATTGGAATGCATGTCATGTTCTTATAGTAATTGGGGATATGAAAGCTATAATTTGACTTAAAAATACATGTTTGGATTTAGAATTTGTTTTGAGTTTTTCGAGATATTTTTAGAGTTTTCTTATTTTAGAATTCATAATTTAATGATTTTCAGTGTTTTTTAAATTTCTTTTAAATAATTTTTTGAATAAATTTTCTAAATTTTAAACTCAAACTGAATTTCAAAATTTTGCAAAAATGTTATTAGGTAATTCAAGTAATTTAATTATTTTTACGAATTCAATATGGATTTTTTTTTTCTTCATTTTAGTTTTTCAAAATCATTTCAATTTTAACTTTTTAAACGTTTAAAAATTTTTTTAAAAAATTCAAAAAAAAAAAAAATGAGACAAATTGTGTTTTAGAAATTTTAATTTAATTTTCTCATTCTCACTAAATTTCAATTAAGAAAAATTAATTTCCAAGCTATTTAATTTTTTTTTTTCACTTAAAATCAACAAATTTACCAGCAAACAACTTTATTAAAAATTCATACAATCCCATCCCCTCATCTAGTTTCCATTCCACACAAAAAACAATTCACACAATAAGTTTTTACTACGCTTTTTGTTTCTTCATTAAATTTCAATTGAAAAATTCTCATTTCTACAGCATCAAGTAAAATAAGTCCATTCAATAAAAACTCTGCTGATCATTAAATTGTTCAAACACAAGATTTTCCCCTTTCAATTCTCAAATACTGTTTACTCGAACAAACAATTTAAAATGTTTACACTAACTTTTCACTTCTCAGCTCCTGAACATCTTTACATGATCTCATTTAAATGACTACACTTTAAGTATTTTTTTGCTTCTCTTATTTTTTAAGCAGTTTTTAGATTTCTTTTTAGATTTTTTTGAAGAGTAAATGAGGAAGCGTTTATGAGAAAATTACCGACAAGTGAAAGATTTCAGACTATAATTAAGCAATTGTTGTGAGCAGTTCAATATATTGAAAGATTTTAAAATGATTTTCTTGAGGTTTTGTTGATGTTACGTGTGGAAAATTTCGATTGCAATTTGAATTTTTATTTTTTTTTTTTTTTGAAAAATTTACAAGTTTTTAAAGAATAAGAAAAAGTGATGAAAATTTATTCGTAGATCGTAGAAATTGATTTGTGAATTTTGCAGTTTTTTTTTATTTTTTATATACTCAAAACTCATCAACTCATTGTATAAAAATAAAATTGATAAAATTCAGACTGAATCTTGTGTTTTATTTTGTTAAAACTAATAAATTCCATACTTTATTGATGCGCGATCAATTTTTCAAAATTTTCCGAGAATAAAGTTGAATTTGAATTTAATTTTTTGAAAATATGAATTTGAAACAAATTTAAATTTTTTGAATTTTATAATTGGGTAAAATTTATTTCAAAGGATAACACCTTCATTTTGAATATAAAATTTCATCTTTTTTTTATTTAGAACAATAGAAAATTTCATACGGATGAAATCGTGCCAACCCCTCGAATTTATTAAAATTAAAAAGTTAAAATATTTTTTCTAAAAATTTTTCTGCTCCTGAATAAAAAATGTTTAAAATTTCATGTTTTTAAAATGTTAACATGCTGCAACATGCCGAACAGTTATGAATCAAAATTAAGCATATTTTGTAGAACTTTTTAATAAATTATTGAAAAAAAAATTATTTCATGATGTCAAATTTTTTTAATCTTTCAATGATCCATAAAAATTTCTATCAAAAAATTTTTTAATCCTCCCAAAATAAATTTATCATCAGTTATCAAATTTTCAACAAGCCCATCTGATCATTTTTTTAATGTTCCATCAATGATGAGGCGGCAAAATGATTCGCGTGAATAATTCTCAAGTATTAATTTCTGACAGTAATTGAGTCGTAAAAAGTGAATATTTTTAACAATTAAATTTTTCCATTTATTAATAAAAAATACGAAAATTTGCAATTTTTTCTCTCGTTAAAAAGAAAGAAAAAATTTCTGCAATGAAGCATAAAATAAATTCCGTTCATACTTTTTTCCCGTAGATGTTTTAACTCGTTCTCGAATGATTTTTCAATATCAAATTAAAAGAAATTTTTCACAACACTTGTCTTAAAAAAATCTTCTTTATTTATTATTTTTAGCACTGACTTTTTTCTCTTTTAATGACAGAAATTCTTCTCTGACTTTTTTTTCTTTTATTTTTATGCACTTTTTTCACATGCTTATCTTCCTCACATATTTTTCATGTATAATATTTTATTAATACTTCTATCATTCTTAATGATGTCTGTCTTCTATTAATCGCGCATTTAGCGTGAATTATGATCTTTAAAATATGAAATTCTTCATGCACTTGCTTTTAATTACGCGTGAGAGTTTTGTAGTTTTTATGTCAATTTTCTTTTTTTGCTTGTTAGTTTGAACTAAATTTTTTGATATTGTCCGACTTATTCTTGGCTTTATTTAAAGATTTTTTAGTCAATTAATAATTACAAATTTTTGAAAATTTTATTCAAATTTATTAAAAAATCAAAATTTTCTAATTTTCCCGACTTTCATCGAAAAATTTTTCATCAAATTCTTTATTTTCTCGAAATTTTCTTTCCCGTTCACAAAACACACGAAAATGCGTCTCGATTGCCGTAAACACAAACGTCGACTGAAGCAGTCAATTGGAAAATGTTTTTCTGGTTTTTCATTTTTTCTTCATTTTCATTTTTCTTGTCGGAAAATTGCCGTACAAAATATTTTTTTCTTTTTTTCTTGTGCTTGTTGTGTGTGCAGAAACGTGTGTTGTGTTGTGAAAATGTAAATAAACTGAAAAAGTCTACAAAGAGAGTTGAGAGAAGAAATGTTTGCCGAGCAAGAGAGGAAGCGACAAAAAATTTGAGAATGAGAAAATTTTCCGAAATCTAAAAATTCTCTCGACAAAAAGTCTACAAAAAATCACATGGCACAATAAACTGCACAGTTTTGGTTTTGGCAGCATGCACGATTTTTAATTTGATAAAAAGGCATAACAACAGCAGCCAATTGACCAGAAAATGAAATTAAATTTCAAATCAATTTTCTTTTTTGGAAAATTTTCCATTTATCAAATTTGTTTTGTTAATTAGTCCTAAAAAGGATCATTTATAATTGAGACATTGACATGATCCTAATAGTCTTAAATGATAAATATACTCTGGTCTATTCCATTCTATTCCACTTTATTATGCTGCATATTGTGACATGTAGCAATTTAATTTTCATTTTCTCCTCCAATAATTCAATCGTCATTTAATTTTCTCTAATAGATTTTTTTTATTTATTTATTCATTCGTTCACATGCTTGTGCTTCTGTTTTGTTCTGGCTGACGCTGCATAAGCTTCAATTTTGTCAGATAAAACTTTTATTATCACAGCATATACAATAAAATATTTTTTAGTGGGAAATTTGTGTGGGAAAAAATGGTTTGATGGCGCATTTTCCATGTTTTTGAGGTCTTACGATTTAGTTCCTTAATTACTATGAAGAATTTGAATTTTTTTAAATCCATTTTCATAAATTCCATCCTAATTTATGCCTCGGATGCAATTTAAAAAATCAATTTTCTTCAAATTTCTAAAATTTTGATCACCTTCGGATCATATCCTAATTTTTCGCAAAAATTTGATGTCCACTTAGGGTTCATTCACTTTTTACGTAACGTTCTGAGGGGAAGGGGAACGGGTCCGAGAGTTAGTTATACTCTGTTATTCTCAGAGCTAATTATTTTGTTAAAAACTTTACACAGGAGGGGAAGGGGAAAGGTAAAAACCCGAATCTTAGCGTTACGTAATAAGTTAACGACCTCTTAACTATTAAATTCAAAAAAATAGTTTTTTTTCTGAATTTTTATAAGATCTCAAATTATATCTCCATTCAACCCCCAAAATGTTAAAAATTTTATTCAAAACTCACACAATCACCCCAAAAATCTGGCTAAAAATATTGTGATGTGTTTTCATTTCAGATGTGGATTAAAAACCAGAACAGGATAATTCAACGCTCAATTATAAATGATTCAATTATTCAAATTGAACAATTTATTTAATTTTATTCTTTCCCTCTCTGTTATTCTGTGATATTTTTCTCTCTTTGGTACACTATCTTTGTCACACGTGTGTATTTTGAGTGTTCTCTTTTTTATAGGTAGAATTGGCATTAAATAAGAAAAATTTTCATTCAATAATTAAATTTTTTTTTTTTCTGCTGAGGATTGTGATTTTTAATTTCATTTTTGTGGATAACAATTAAAATGAGTGTTTTTCTAGAAAATTGAAATTATTTTTTTATTGGTTTATTGGCCACACTTTTGTGGTTGGTTGAATAGTTTTTGTCTGGAAAGATGATTTTGGATTTAAAAATTTATTTTTAAGACAGCTAGATTTTATTTATTAAACTTTTAGTCTTAACTACTCAAATATTTTTGATTGAAGTTGACCCTTTTGAGGAACGAAACATTCTAAGCAAACTCTAAAAAAAACTGTTAAGTAACTACCTAAAAATTTTTAAAAAGGAAATCCCATAAAAATTCCATCAATTACACAATCCAACATTTTTTTCTCTATCAATTCAATTCTATTCCGTTTGATACCAACATGATTCACTTCTATATCCATCAAATGATTCAATAGAAGCGTTAAAAAAAGTGAACATTCATCAAAATCCTTTTATGATTGATTGCATTGGATTTTTACCGATTTACCGTATGAATATTCCTTCCCACATGTGCATAAAAAAGTCAAAAGAAGAAATAGAAAATGAGTCAATTGCCCTCACTTACATACAATTGAAATGGATGGGGAGGGACAATTGAATGTTCTATACGTGCGTTCCTATTGATTTCAATGTTAGCTATCATACATTTGATTGAAAAATAAAATTGATAGAAAAATTCTGTGAATTCAGCACATTTTTTTATTATTCACTTTTCTCCTTCCATTCGACATTTCCGGTTGATTGAAAATAAAAAAAAAAATATCAGCATCACCTGGACATTGAAGATTAGTCCTTGTGATGATTTTTGTGAGAAATTTCTACTAAAATGTATTTTTAAAAAAATCAAAATCAGAAAATTAAGTCTGTTTAAACCTTTGGAAAGTCTAGACAGCGAATCAGTCATCAGAACTATCAAACATTCTCCACAAGGAACATCAATCACTTCTTCATACTTTATGACATCCTTCCAACTGTATGACTCAGTACATGAGTAGCTATTTGAAACAAATGAAAAAGTATGTAAGGTAAGTCCAAAAAAATTCATTTGTCTTTGCTGATTTCTGCATCCACTACTCATCCAGTAAATTAAAAATGATGAAAATTGTGATAGTTCCACATGTACATAAAAATACTTCATAAATATAGATGAGCATCTAACAATGGATGGACACAAATATGGCAAACAAAAAAAAATCATGCAGAAAGAAAAATGTATCTTTGTAATTGGATCTGAATCATTTATTGTCTCATTCCTGATGTGTTTCTCACACACAAACAATGCTTTATGGAAAATAGAAAAAAAAAATATTTAGTTTGTGCTACTCATATTGCAGTGGTCATCACTTTTGCTGGATTTGATGCACACATGGATGATGGGGATTTTTTCATTTTTTTAATTAAAAATATTGTGGAAATAAGAATGGTAACTGCAATCTGAATTTATAAGAAATAAGAAATGTTGAAATTTTTAAAGAGATCGGAGCCACTTACATTCTATTGAAGATAAAGAACTTTAATAATTTTTCTATCTTCACCTTATTATAGCTTCAGTCACTAATTTCAAACATGACTGATTGCAAAATTAATTGCAACTCTTTCATTTTCTGCTTTATTTAACAATATCATTCATTTTCATCATTTTAATATTCTTTTTTTTCTATTCCATACCCTATAAAAGTAATTGTATGGCTGCTGCTGTTTTCTATTTATTTAATTAGATTATTTAATATGATGAATGAAATTATGACTGAAATTGTTGTGTAAGAGAATCTTGAAGGCAAAATAAAAATAAGAGAAAATCTTGTTGATTAAATTTCATTTCTTTTGCAAACAGCATTTTGAAGCTTTGTTCTAGTGAATCAGTTTGTCATAGGTTTATTATTAAGATACGTTCTTAAAATTCGTAAAACTTGGGAAGAATAGGATGGGTTTAGGAGTTTTGTTACGCTCCATATCCCAAAATTTTCAAAATCAAAAACAATTTTTTTTACGAAAAAATATTGCATACTATCAATGAAGCTCATCATCTAGCTTTTGGGAAAATACGGAAAATTTTGAAAATTTTAGCAAAAAAGAAGACATAACGAAAATTTTCAAGAAAAAATTACGGGACTAGAAGCAAATTTCAAAAATTTTATACGGAAATGCTAAAAAATAATTGACTGTCTATTGCAGTGTTGTTCAAACATTTTTGAGCCACGGCACACTTTGACTCAAAAATTTTTTTCGCGGCACATCAAAATTTGTCTGTGACTCACCTTTATTTTAAATTTGATAAAACAATACTAACTGCATGTAAGACTTTGTCTTTGATCAAATAAATCAAAATTATTTTGTTAAATTATTGATATTTTAGTGCTAAAATGAATTTTTTAGGTAAAAATGTATGAAAATATAAAATTTTTTGAAAAACGGCCTATTTTCGGGATTTTCAAAATTTTTGCCATGGCACCCCTAGCCATGTTCTACGGAACACTAGTGTGCTGCGGCACACAGTTTGGCACACACTTCACACTTTGATGAAACCAAATTCAAATATTAAAGTCATCCTAGATCTTCTCAAGAATCTGAAAATCCTTCAAAATCTTCAACATAAAAATGCGCTTAGCTTACCAACAATCACCAAATTCAATACCATCCATTTGTTTTCCTTCATTTGAATTTTCCGTCTTATTTTTTTCCTTTAATTCTGCCTTTTCCTTCATTTCATTTCCATTGGAATGTGAGACGATGTAAAAAAAAGGCAACGAAAGCCTTAAAGAGAAATTATCATTTTTTCATCTCATAATATTCATCATTATCATCAAGTATTGTGTTGACTATGAAATGAATAATTAATGTTAATGCGATGTAATTATAATTAAATTCATTTGAAATGCCAAACTGAAAGCGGAGCAGTAAGAAAAAAAGTTGTGAAAATTTACAGCACAAAAAGTAAAATGCGGTGCGGTTTTGATGAATTTTTTTTGGGGGGGTTCAAGGCATTTTAATAAAAACTTTCAAATTATTATCATTAAAATTTTTTATCATCACATTCTATTTACATTTATCAATAAATTCTAAACATTTTTTTTTGTTCTAAGTCATCGTCGTTGTTTTACGTCCGTTAATTTTTTGTGTAACTCATCATCATCATCATTGTCATAATTATATTCATTACCCGCGAATACTTTTTTTGTTCAGCATGAGGAATTTAAATTTAATGTTTTTGTGAGTTTTGTTTGTGTGCGCGATATGCTAAATGCTTTTCAAGTGCTTGCTCAAATGATACTGAACGTCTTCGTCTTTTGCCAATTACTGGGCCAGCAATTGCTAATCCTGGACCTGATACGAGAGCGTAAGCTGCAATTCCTGTAAAATTAGAAGAAATTTCAACAAAATTCTAATTTATTGGAACTAAGCATAATATTCATACCAAGCAAAGCAGCACCAGCAAGTGGAAGTAAAACTGAAGCTTTGGCTTCAAGTTCTGGTGGCAAAAGTCCAGATCCTGGCGCTCCGCCTAATCCTCCCATTCCTGTTTGTGGACCAACTTGGAAGTTAGTTTGACCTCCTAATGATGGACTGCCGTATGGTCCAAACACAGCACTTCCAGCACCATATGGAAATTTAGCTCCATATCCACTAAGATAGTTCAATTTATTGTCAATGAATGAGTTGCCAGTCAATGATGGTGCTGTAAAGTAGAAATAAATGATTTGAAAATTTTTGTCAGTATTAAGTTTGATGAATTATAGCTCTTAATGCTTGAGTTGTAATGTGATTTATTATTGTCGAAAAAATAATAATGTCTATAAATAATGAGGTGTTACTGACTGCACATGTTTTTTTGAGTTACGCAATAAATTTTTGTGAAATTTAAAATGTAAATGGAATGAACTTGAACTTAGGGTTCTTTAATGAGAATTGCCGAAAATTGATTTGAATTTTGGTGGTTTGGAATTTAAGATTCTGGTAGGAAAAGAGAAAAATAAAGAAAGATCCACAAATTTCTAAGAAATTTCCAAAATATAATTCAAACAATTTTGAGAAACCTAATTTAGTAAGTGCAACTTAAAGTTCCAATTTCTAGAAATTCAACATCGAATTTCATCCAGACTTGCAAATCGAATCAAATTTGCCTTAACTTAATTCCACTTCTACAACTTACTATTTCCATATCTCTCACGACTATCATATCCACCTGGGAATCTATTTGCATAATATTGCGATGCAGCTCTATCGAAGTTATTATTATTATATCCATAACGGTCGTATGGACTATAATTGTTACCATAATTTGATGTTACAAATCCTTGACGATCTCTATCGTAATATTCAGGCATTGGATCGCGGAATCGAGCTTCCTCAGTTTTCAAGTCTTTATTTCCATTTGATTGACTATCGACAGCTACGGGGACAATTTTACCACTACCGAGTGCATATCTTGACACTTGTAAGAGAATTAATAATATACTGGTCACTGTGAACTGATTCATAATTGTGGATTTAATTTAATTTTTTTTTTTGTTTTTGCACTTTTAAAATTGAGTCTTTTTTTAAGTTTCTTTAAAGATTTATCCTTTTTTGATATTTTCACAAAACTTGAATTTTTATTTGAATTTATTTTTCTAAAATGAACAAATGCTTTACTTGATGACAGACACTGATGGAATGAATGAAAAATGGCATGAACTTAAAGTTTTATATACTCACAGGTGGTTGTTGACACATTGTATGACTTTTTTGCTACTTTTTCTACTCATTTTTCGTACCTAAATTATTTTTCTACTTCTTCTTCATTCTTCTATTCTATTGAAAATATTTTTTAAACATTTTTTTTTTGCTGTCGAAAGAATGAAAAAAAAAATTATGTGTGGAGGTGAAAATGTTTAGCAAGATTTCTTGCCACAGCCGCATGACAACCAATGTCAAGTTTGTCATTCTTCTGTGATTAGTTTATTGTACTTTATTGTTACTCACTCATAAGTGCATTATATTGTCATTGTTTAGTTTTCTTCTAATGATGAGCATGAAGATTGTTGTCGTTGTTTTTGTTTTCTTTTTTTGTGGAAGGTGAAAATAGCAATTTGTAGTTCCATCGGAAGTAAAATTGGTTGAGTATAAGAGGTTTGGAATTCAAACAGAAATGTTTATGATATAGCAGATATAAAGTTGGATTTTGGATTATTACTATCCGCTGCTGAAATGAAATTTCTCAAATATATTTTTATTTTGAAAACTAATATATAAGGTATTTAATTTTAAAAAAGGGTCGTTCAAAAATGACGTCCAAAATTAACGGATTATCAGTTTTCAAAAAAAGATTTCAAAAAATTCGATTGTTCTCAACCTCCCACCCCCTTTTCGTATGTGAACGATCCTAAAAAAATGAATTCTTTAATTTTCTGCGCAAATTTTAAAAATTTTATCTGCAAAATAATTTTGTCTAAGAATTTAGCTTATTATAAAATTTATAAAATTAAGTATAAAATTTATTAAATTCTATGTAACAGAATTAACATTATGAGTCATTCCACAATCGTGCATATACATTGTGAAAAACCTGCACGATTGATAAGCAGCCGATCTTGCATAATTTGCTCTAGCACCTTCTCTTCTCTGTTGTAAAGCAACCCATGCTAAATGTTCTAAATACCTCTTATGTTCAAGATAATCCTGATTCAACTTGTCAACACTAGTCTTCCATTCCAAAAATTTTCCATTTATTTTAATTTTTGTGTCCTCAATGAATTTTTTCTCCGTTTCCTCATCGGCCATTTTTGGCTTCATCCTTAATTTTTTCAAAATAATTCCTTTTATAAGTTCGTGATCATTCAAAAGTTTAGTGGCAAAATTTTCACTAGTGATATCCAAACTTTGGTTCATTTTTATAAAATACTCCTGAACTGATTGCTCAGACAATTGAGAAAGTTGTAATTTAACAGCCACATCTAAAATGGAATCACTTTCAGGAAGATCAGAACTATCAAACGTTGCAAATATTGAAAGTGTATAGTTTAATAATTCCTTTGTAGTGATTTCGATTCCAATTACTTTTTTTTTAACCAAATTTTTAGGCATGAAAATTGACTCAATTAAAACAATGAAATGTTCTTTAAAATCGTCATCTAATGGACCCCAACGACCATTATATGTTTTCTTATGAGTAATTTTTCCAGGTGATGGCAATAAAAATGAATTAATTTGATCATAAGATTGTTTAATATTATTTCTCACGATTTGTCCTTGTTCATTTGTATTGTTTGCGTTTAAAAACCTTTCTAAATAAATTTGTCCTCCTTCATATCCTAAATCAATATCTTCATACTCCCAATCTCGAAATAAAAACAATAAATTTTGAAATGGTCTAAAATTAATCTTGAACAATTTTTCATCTTGTCGCTTTGTTGTTAATTTTGCATAATCTGTGACCATTTTTAAATGTTCCAGTTGATCTTCTTGTATGACATCTTTTATATTGAAAATTTGTATTGATGAAATGAAATTGGTGATACCAAAAATTTTAGCATCTAAATTTCTGTCTCTTCCTGTTTCAAAAAGACCTTGAGTGTCAATTAAGAAAATTGCAATTTCCTCACCATTTTGTTCGTGTAAGAAGACATCACTCCAGAAAATGATGCCTTTTGTATCTGGGACACTTCCATGTTTCCAAGAAAATCCTAATAGAGGTTCATTGTCAGTTCCCCACCAATTTTCCTTTTTGACGAATGTTTGATTCAGTGTGTTGATGGATCGATACTAATAATAAAAATTGATTAATTAAAAAAAATTACAAGATAAAATTTTATGCTCATTACATTTGCGTATAAAAATCTCAAGCAATAATCCAAAAAGAAACTTTTTCCTTTGCGATAAGCTCCAATTATAGACAAAACTACAACTTTGCGATTTTCAACTTCAGGATGTGTAAATATTTCTTTAAATTTATTAAAAGTTGAATTTGATAATTCTTCAGAATTTTCACCAAGTTCAAATGGTATGGAATGTCCAAATGGATGATTTTTTTCTGCATTCGCTAATGACACAGTCAAGAGCCCAGCAAATATTATAAAAATAATTAATTTCATTTTTTTACTTGCTTCTTTATGCACAGCTAAATATGAAATGCTTTTTATGATTAAATTTAATTTATTTTTAAAAATTTCATTATCAATTTTTTGTGATTCTTTTTTTTAAAGGAGCTATTTTTACTGATGAAGAGAAAATAAATGAATCATGCTCATTGAAGATTTTTTTTGCAAGATCTTGTGAAGAAAGTAATTCCCGCAATATTAACTGATAATAATTTTTAAAAAATCACAATAAATCTATTTTTAAAACTTTTCTTATACTTAGAAGATGAAGTGCATTTAAATTTTTACTAATGCTTCAAATTTTATTTTTGTTGTTTTTTTTTTGAAAAAAAAAAATCAGTTTAAAAATATTTATAAAAATGGATCAAGGGAGGGTCGAAAGGGGTCCGGACCCCCATCTCCCTTTAAGGAAAAATTTCTTTATTCTGCTAGGGTTTTCCGATGAAAAAACTTTTTGACCTCCCTTTAAAAATTTTTCTTCCATGCAAAAAAATTTTTGAACCCTCTAGAAAAAAATTTCTGGTTATGCCCATGGATTAGAAGTTATTAGATTTTCTACTCATAAGTTCATTCCTTTTTAGAATTTCCCATACATTACTTAATCTTATCTCTATATTTTGAATTGTACTTACTCTAAAACGTGATTAAACTTATCTCCAATACTTCTACATTGACGAAAGCTACTTGACATAAAATTCGCATTAATTTTGATTCCCAACTCATTTCATTTATTTCAACCATCAAGTAAAGAAACGATTAAGCTACAAAAATGAAAATTTTACTTCTATTATCACTTGCAACATTATCATTAGCAAATCCAAAATTTCAAAATCCGGAATCAAAAACCCACCGTACAATTGATTTCAATCGTTACTGGACATACGATGATATAAACTCCTTCATGCGACAAATGGAAACATCATATCCATCAATATCAAGAGTTGAACAAATGGGAAGAACTGAAGAAGGTAGAGATATTTTAGGTATCAGAATTGGTGATCCTGAACGATTGGCAGATGGATCATTGCCAGTTGTGTTTATCACAGCTGCTGCAAATGCTCGAGACTGGATCACTGCCATGAGTGCTGTGAATTTAATACATATATTGTTGGATCAATATATCTTTTATCGTGATATTGTGGACAATTTAGAATGGTTCATTATTCCTGTTGCCAATCCTGATGGATATGTGTTCTCTATGACTCCAGGTGTAAGTTTAAAGGTCACCTTTTAAATTTCATTTAATATTTTTTTTCAAATCTATCAGAATCGTGACTGGGTGAAGAACAGAAGACAGAATAATGGAACTACCTGTCTAGGTGTAAATATCGAGAGAAATTTTGATTTTAATTGGGAATGGGATATCAACACTAGCAATGATCCATGTGATGACAATTTTAAAGGAACAGCTGCAGATTCTGAGGAAGAAACAAGAACAATTCAATTTGCTGTTGATGTTTTTCAAAGAATTCAACATGCTTATGTGTCACTTCAAGCTGGAACTCATGATCGTTTTAATGGAATCATATCATATCCTTATGCATATTCAAAGTGAGTAAAATTAGTCTGTGAAGAACTTTTAAGAAATTTTGATGTATTTTAGTGAAGGAATCCCAACACATTGGGAGGAACAACTTAATGTCGCATTGGATATGAGTTCAAATATTAGACTTCGTAGTGGAGCTCGTTACTTGGCTGGTTCCTTTAGTAATATTGTAGTGCCAACTGGTTATACAGTTTTGACTCCACCATTTGGACAATTTGGATGGGATGTTGAGCCTTGGAGAATCAATGCAGTTGTTGATCAGGTCTTTATGGCTATTGAGACACTTGCAAGATATGCAATTGACATGCCACTAGAAAATCCTTAAACATTTATTTTGAATTGAATAAAGTTTTTTACATTAAAATCACTTTGCTTAGACTTTTATTTATTTATGTTTAGAGTAAATAACGATCAAAAATTTAATATTTTTGGCATCGATATCAATTTCCTTTAATATTGTTTATTACTTAATGTCTGGTTCTGAAAGATAAGATTAAATTAGAAAATTATTTTTAAAAATGGTCTAGGAAAAATTGATTGTGGCGTTTTCGCAGCGAAAACAAAAAATTTCATTTTGAGTAAATCTTTTCAGTTTCTACCTTAGACAAAATGACTAAAACTCTCTCCAACAAAATAACAATCCAGCTATCAAAATTATGTAAGGAAGTTTTTTATTTGATACTAAACAGCAATTTCCAAATTATCGATTAATAGCCACTCAAAACAAAAAATTATCACAATAAAAGATAATTTTAGAAAATGATAAGAAGAATTTTTGTAATAAATTTCAAAAGCTTCTCAAATTCTCAGTTTAATTCAGTAATCGAACGAAACAACATGAATAAAGCAACAGTAGTGCTATTATTTTTAGGAGTCTGTGGATTAAGTGTTTTAAATGCTAGGTTGAAAATTAAAAACTCACCCTCAATTTATTTTGAAACTACATCAATTTCCTCATTTTAGTCCAATCCCTAATGCATACAGAACAGCCGACTTCAACAGATATTGGACACTCAATGAAATCAATGAATATATTCTTGATCTTGGAGCTAGATTCCCAAACATTACAGAAGTCGAAGAAATGGGAATTACTGCAGAAAATCGAACAATTTATGGCTTGAGAATTGTTAACAATGCAATTTTGCAGGAAAATGCATACCAAATGCCAATTCTTCTCATTACTGCTGGTGCATCAGCTAGAGATTGGATTAGTATTATGGCAGCTATGAATGTAAGATTCTGAATTTTATTTTTGTGAAATTTTAGTTTATGATTATTTTTCAGATTATCCACGAATTGGTCGAACATTATCATGACTTCCAGATACTTGTTGATTATCTCGAGTGGTTTGTTGTTCCAGTAAGTTTGTCTGCAAATTTATTTTTTTTAACATAAAAGTAAAATCATAATTTTTTTCAAATCATAGGTTTTGAACCCAGACGGATATGAATTTTCGAGAACTGAAGGTGTAAGTATATTAGTCATATTTTATTAAAAATCTGTCATGGCCGAAAGCTTATCTAAATTTTCGATCTAAAGAACCGAGCCTGGATTAAAAATCGAAGACCAAATACAGGATCTAACTGCATTGGTGTCAACATTGAAAGAAACTTTGATGTTTATTGGGACTCAGAAATCAACTCAAGTGCAGATCCATGTGATGACAACTTCCGTGGATCAGAACCAGCTTCCGAAGAGGAATCAAGATTCTTAAAACTTTTCTTCACATTGGCCAGACCAGTTGAGGTTGCTTACATCTCTATTCAAGCCGGACTTCCAAATACATTCAACGGTGTGATTGCTTATCCATATGCCTTCTCAAAGTAAGTCTACTTATCTTATCAAACTGTAATCTACAGTCTGTACATTATTCAATAACAATTTACAGTGAAGCTATTCCAAATGAATGGGATCGTATGCAACCAGTTTCACATGATATGAGCTCCAATATCCGTAGAATGACTGGTGCTCGTTATCGTACAGGAAGTGCAAGCAACATTGCAACTTTTGCAGCAGGAACAAGTCCTGATTATGCTAAATCTTTTGTTGATATTCCTTATGTCTACACTATTCTTACAAATCCAAGTGGAAGCAATGGATGGGATGCTCCAGAATGGAGAATTAATCCAACTGTTGATCAAGTATTTTCAGCTGTTGATGATTTGTCTAGACATTTGATCTTCTCACCAACATTTAAGGAAAAGTGAAATTTTTTGAAAAAAAAAAATTTAAATTTTTAAAAACCGTTAAAAATCGTAAATAAATTTTTTTGAATTGAAGGAAATTTAAAGCCATGAAACTATTAATTTTCTTTTAATTAATTAAAATCGTCCCAAATGTATTTATTCTGAAATATCCAATTCCATTAATTTTCCATCAAACACAGACAATACATAGTGAATTTCTATCTCCTCACATTTAATGCACCATCAAGGATCGGTAATATAAAACAAAAAAAAAAATGCATTCAATCCGCTTTAATTTATAGCAATCGAGCATGAAATTCCCAAGTCTATAAATATATAATTGCTTCACACAGTTTAACATCTCTCAACTGACTCATCGAAATGATATCGTTAATGCTAGTGCTACTCTTTTATGCTAGTGTGGAAACAAACTTTTTATTTATTTTTTTGTATAAATGTTTTGTGATTTCGAGCAATTATTTCAAGCATATTTTATGTCTTTTTCATATTTCATGCGAATTGGCGTCATAAATTTTTATAAATGCGTGAAAATATCTGTTGATTTTGTTCAGTTGAGATTTATGTGACTCATGAAAGTTAATTGATTGGACAGTATTTAATTGAGTCTAGCTGAAGGTGTGTGTCGATTTTTTTTTTATTAATAACTGTTTAATTTGTGGAAATAATGAAGTCGTCATTTTTAATTATGTCGATCTTTTTTTTATTTTCATTCCCCTCGTACAAATGTCTTAAATGTGAAGCTTGATTAAAATTTAATTTCGATAAGATTGTGAACTTTTTAATGCTTCTACAAATACAGAAACTAATTTTAAGGCGAAAACTTCTGAAAGTAAAATTTGAAATTTGAAATCTGAATTTATCATATCAGCAATATTATTTCTTCCATCAACACATCTAAAAATTATAAAATTTTTATGTTTTCATTTCCTTCAGAGTTCATTATGTCCATATATATATATATATATGCAAATTTAAAATTTATATACTGTCTATCAAAAATAAAAATTCATTTCTTTCAGTAATAACTTCATTACGTTCCCCATGTCTACTGAAAATTCATTTTCATATTTTATTAAACTAGCAAAAAAATCAAAATTGAAAAATTTCCGTTTTGTTAATGGATTTTTATCTCCACATGAGAATCCAATTTTCTATCTACAAATATGAAACTTTTTATTAAAAAAAATCTAATTTTCAATTCATGTTGAAAATTCTTGAATTTTAACATCTCACAAAACATTTTGTTCTATTCAATTGTCATCTATAATCTAGCAATTTTACTAATTGCTCTTCTACATGACTCACATTTATTATAATTTTAACAAATTTCATGCATAATGAACACCTCATAGATATCAAAATCTAAGACCTTGAACTTTCCTCAACATAGACTGACACATGTGCATATTCACGTATAAAATACATTGCGTAATATGAACTGAATTCAACATGCAGAACGAACACAATCAGAAGACTTTGTCAAGTGGCAATTTTACTATATCATAAAAGACATTCACAACTGAGGGCATCCTAAAGTATTGTCGGCATGTTAATTAAATTTTTTTTTTTTTAAATTAAAAATTATTTTCAAAATGTGTTTAGTTCAAGTTTAATTGCATTTTTGAGAAGCATAAATAGATAAAAAGTATGTTTTTGAATCCTTCTACAGCTTTAATTTTATTTCCTTAGATCTTATAAGTTTTCTTGGAACTATTACGTTATGGATTATGTTAGATATCTTATTCATCAAATCTTCATGTTTTTGATTGATCGAATTCTTTCATTTATTACCTGAATAGACAATGTGCATGCTTACTTTTCTGAGCACGTTATTAAGAGCATCAAAAGAGAATTGTTGTTATATTCTGAATATGCTCACAAAAAATTTAATTTGCTCATAAAAATTTAAATGTCACCTCGAAAGCTGTTTATGTACACTTTGAAAATTATGAAATTAAGTATGGGGTCGTTCACTTATGACGTCCATCAAAAACTTGTATTTTTAAACCTCTCTCTCCACTCTATCACAAAATTTTCATTCAAAAAAAGTTCTATTGTTTAAAACTGTCACACAGCCTCAGACCCCTTCCCCCCTAAAAATTAGACATCATAAATGAACGACCCCTATGCTTATTTGAGTATAATTACAAAATAGGGAATACAGTAATGTAATACATCGATAAAATACTTATTGAACATAAAAAACGTTAAAATTTTCTCACGTATTTTTTTAAATATTTTTGGTATGTACTTTCATGTAAAACATTTTTTTTTGAAAAATTTATTAGTCCATTTGATCTTACATTAATGGAAAAGAAAACGAATGAAACATTTCAGTTATATGGAATGTAATAATAAATGTTAAAATAATAAGTATAGAATTAACTGATAATTTTTTGGGTTCAATAAAAGCAAAAAATAGCTTTTAGTAGTAAAAAAAAGATGAAAATTTGTATTATTTCCTATAAATTATTATCTCTAAACATAATACATTTCAATGCTATTAAAAACTCAACGTAATACATTCTTATCATTTATAACACAAAAAAAAAATTGACTATAAATCATCCAAATTTTGCATATAGATCATCAGTAACGGAAGACAATCAAGACTATATTCAACTCACACTATTTAACAAAATTTAAATTTTACAAAGATGAAATTGACAATTATTTGTACATTTGCTGCTATACTTTTAGCCTGCATGTTCAAAATTGCAAATGCTGGTAAGAATTATGTTCAAAATAATCAAAAATAAAAAAATAAATTATTTAAGAAATAAAAATTAATATTTAATTTTTAAAGGAGTTGTCAGACAAAATGGCAAAGATTTGATTGATGCAATGAGTATCGATAAAAATGCTGGCGAAGGATGCGTCATAATAGACGGAATTTTAAGAGTTTGTTGGCCATAATTTTTAAAAATTTAAAATGTATAATTTGATTCAATTATATATCCATATTTTGAGGTACTCAAGTATCAATAAAAATTAAATTAAATTTTAAAAAAAATATAGGCTTTAAAAAATTTCTAATGTGCATATAATGCGAGGGAAAAACAACAATTTCAAATATTTCAAAAATTTTCTACCAAAAATTTTTAAGAATGCATCTAGGATAAATAAGAACTTTGACCTATTTTTCATCGACAAAAAATTTAATATCTTGGAGATTTTGCAATATTTATGGTCGGTGGAAAATTTTTTTTTTGATGGGAAAAAATTTTTTCCACCATGTTATTTTTCTCCTCGATATAATGGCATTATAAGAAGTAATAAAGCAGTAAAAATTGCATAATTTTTTTTATTGACACGTTGCTAATGAAGGCAAAGATAAGAACACGCGAAGAATTTTATTAATTTACAATATGAAATTTAAGGGAGACATGCCATAAAATAGACTGACATTATGCACATGACATTTTTAGGGAAATTATAAATAGATAAATGTAATTTTTTGAACCATTTTCTTAGATCTTATAAGTTTTCATGGAACTTATAAGTTATGAACAAGTTATGAATTATATTTCACAAATCATCAATTTCTCATATTTTTGATTAAAGAAATTGCTTCATTCATTTAAATCCACGATGGTGATATTTTTAATAAAATGTTTTCCTGAACTTCTAATAACATTAAAAAGTATTATGCTAAGACATTAAAAAGTCAAAGACTTTATAATCTTTTAGTATTTAAGAAAACCTTAAAAAAATTTCACGATTGTGGTAATAAATGAATGACGGGATTCCCACAATTGAAAACACAAGGAAGTGATGAATGGTGTAATTCAATCATTCATAACTTAATATGAGAGTGTTCCATTTATTTCTCTCAAAGATTTCCAATCTCAAAAAACTGACTATAAAATCATCCAGATTTTAAATATCGATCATCAGTAAAGGAAGACAATCAAAACTTTATTCAAGTCACACTATTCAACAAAATTTAAATCTTTCAAAAATGAAATTGACAATTATTTGTTTATTTGCTGCTATTCTTTTAGTCTGCATGTTCAGCATTGCAAATGCTCGTAAGAATTTTGATTTAAAAAAAAAATAAGTAATAAAAATTGATTTTTAAATTTTAAAGGAGTTGTCAGTCAAAATAGCAAGGATTTGGTTGATGCAATGAGTGTCGATAAAAATGTTGCCGGAGGATGCGTCAAAATAATTGGAGTTGGAGAAGTTTGCTGGTAATTTTTGTTTCTTAATTACAACAATATATTAAATTGACTGATGTAAACGAAAACAAGAAAATTTAAAAATAAAAAAAAGTTGAGCTATAATGCCTTAAATTTTCAAATTAATTGTCCGATTCTACTATTTAACCATAATTACAGGTACCCTATTATAAATAAAAATTTAATTTAATTTTCAATATAGATTTTATAAAGCTTTTAATATGCATATAATGACATTATAAGAGGTAGTAAAACAGTAAAAATTGCATAATTTTTTATTGACACGTTGCTAATAAAGGCAAAGATAAGAACACACGAAGAATTTTAGCAATTTACAATATGAAATGTAAGGGAGACATGCCATAGAATGGGCTGAAAATATTTAAAATTATTATTTTCATTTCATTAAGATATCAAATTTTCAAATTTTATATTTTTTATATTTTTTTGCAAAATATTTATGAGTATCAGTTTTTATTAAAATTATAAAAATACTTGGGGCTTGTTAATAAAATTCGTAACACTTAGGGAGGGGGAAGGGTTTGAGATTTTGTTACATTTTGCTACATTTTGTTACATTTTGCGCCATATAAATTTTTTTAAAATCCCATACAAAATTTGTTAAGGCCGGAAGGAGGACAAAAATTCCAATTTTTAGCGTTAGAACCTACAGTCACATCTACAGTACCCATTTTGAAACATATTCCACACATTTGAAATATCAACAACTTATAAATATTTACTGAATTCTTGCGACACGACGACAATCGACTATCACTGAACTCCTGCTGCTGATTGCATATAAAAAGCATTTAAACAGTCACAATAAGTCCTCATATCGTAACATTTTTACTGTCAATTAAGTTCAGTTTTCATGTGAATGAGTGAAGCAAAAAAAAATATGAAAATTTTTAATAGGATATTTTCAATTCTTTTTTTGATGATGCCAATCATCTCCTTTTGTGAGTTACATCGGACATATGATGGGTTTGTAGATTGATAAAGTTTTTCAATTAACACTAAATTTGATTTTTGCTTTTAATAAAAACTATTCAATATTAAAAAGTTTTTTAATTAAAATCAATTTTTATGAATTTTTGTTCTTAAAGCTATAAAGTGTATGAAGTCACAACAGGGACAAAAAGTGATTTAAATTTCCTAAAATTACTTTCGGAAATGAATGATGACGACAGTTTTGATTTTTGGTCACTACAAAGCATCGTGGGAAGTGTGTCAACTGTCATGGTTAAACCAGATCTACAAAATTGGTTCGAAAAAACTCTCACAAATAAAAATATTCAATACAGGGTATCAATAATGGATTTAGAAGAGTAAGTGCGATGAAATTTATTCTGAATTTATTTTATCTTAGGGGTTATAAATGAATGATGTCAATAGAATATGGTTGAAATTGAATTTAACATCAAACGTTCTCTTTGTACGAGCAAATTCAGATTACGTCAAAATTTTGAGTTATATGTCAAATCTTTAGTAAATACATTCCATTCAATTCCCCATTTGATTTTCAATTATATTTGAACGTCATAAGTAATCTAACCCTAAAATAATTTTTTCCTACAATTTCTTTCCCAGCGTCATAAATGAAGAACGTCAATATCAATTAAAAATGAAAAGAATTCATTTGGGAAGGAGCATAAAATCCAATGAAATGCAATTCGATCGATATTATGAACATGATGAGATAAATAAATATCTCGACAGTCTGGCATCATCACATAAAAATGTTGAGGTAAAAGTCATTGGAAAATCATACGAGGGACGTGATATAAAAGTAATAAAAATTACTAATGGTGATGGAAATGAAAATAAGAACTCAATTTTCATCGATGCTGGTATTCATGCACGTGAGTGGATTGCACCTGCAACTGCACTTTATATCGTTCAACAACTTTTGAATGACGAATCGACAGCAAAAATCCTTAATAATCTTGATATCATTGTTAATCCGGTCGTAAATCCCGATGGATATCAATATACACATGAAAAGGAACGACTGTGGAGAAAGACGAGAAGTAAAAATAATATCCGAGGATGTGTTGGAACTGATGGCAATAGAAATTTTGATTTTCATTGGGGTGAGGTTGGTGCGTCACCAATTCCATGCCGGGATACTTATCGAGGTAGAAAAGCATTTTCTGAAAAAGAGACACAGGCACTGCGTGATGCTGTGAATGAAATTAAAGAAACCTGCAAATTTTACCTCACTCTACATTCTTATGGAAATTATTTGCTATATCCATGGGGCCATACATCAGATCTACCAGATACCTGGAAAGATCTTGACTATATTGCACAAATTGGAGCATCAGCAATCAAAAATGCCACAGGCACAACATACACTGTAGGAAGTTCGACAAATGTTTTATATGCCGCAGCTGGTGGAAGTGACGATTATATGTTTGCAGTTTTCAATGTTCCAATTTCTATTACAATGGAATTACCTGGTGGTGGTAAGAATGGCTTTGATATGCCTGCTAATAAAATTGATAATACAGTAAAGGAAAGTGCTATTGGAATTTTTGCAATGATTGAAGCTGTTGGACAGAAATACAATTGATTTGTGTTTGAGTTAAAATATTTTCATTTGAAGTGATTGAATTAAAGAATTTAAGACCAATGGTTGTAAGAATACTTTTGTTGTCTGTGGTTAGTAAAATTATTGTGAATTATTGCACATGATTGTAAATTATTGTATATGAAAGTGTTGTTATTAAAAATTCCTTTTAGACTTCCTATTAGTTTTTTGAATTTAATTAAATTATGTTGAATGATTTGAAATATTTGAATTTTAATTAAATTTTATGATGGACTAATAAAATATGTGTTTTTGATCA
Organism: Chironomus striatipennis; assembly: GCA_026123125.1. Lineage (NCBI taxonomy): Eukaryota > Metazoa > Arthropoda > Insecta > Diptera > Chironomidae > Chironomus > Chironomus striatipennis. The sequence goes on along the minus strand of CM047392.1, from coordinate 34,053,976 downwards.
AAATTAAATTTCAAAAATTTTTATGATAGTAAAAACTAAATAAAATAAAATAAATTTAGGTAGCTTTAATAAATAATAACAAAGTTATAAGATTTCTAAGCCCCTGATTAAAAAATTATTCATATACACTCACAAATTCCAAGATCATCTCACTGAATAGAAATGGAAAGTCAAATGGTGATAATTATTCCACAAACTCAGTAAAAATACAAAAACATCACAGGAAAAACAGTCTAGTTTATTGTGAGACAGTCGACCAGTCAGTGCTATATTATATTTAACAGAGAGTTAGTATAAAAATTTAGAAGACCACACCGGCTTATTTGGTAATTTCTTCAAAAGTAGTTTTGTCAATTTAACTTTTTTTTAAAAACTGAAATAATTCTTGTTCAGACAACAATATACACTTGGGACCATTCACTTATGACGTCTATCAAAAATATGAAGTTTTTAAACCCTTGCCTAGTCTGTCAAAAATTCTTCATTCAATAAAAAAAATACTTTATAAACGGAACCATGCTAAAAATAGGACGTCATAGGTAAAGGGCTTACAAAATAAATTCTAGTTTCAAATATGCATAACCGATAAAAAAAGTTTCGCATGATATAATCGAAAACATGTTAACAGCACTTCATAGCACAATAACCAGAATTACACAGTCAATTGAAGTCAATATGCACGATAAACTCGAAGCGCCTCATTATTCCATTCACATTTCTTTTCTCTTCTTCAATAAGTCATCGAATAAAAAAATTTCAATTTTTAATTCATAAATCAGCACATTAAACATGCATAATAGAATAAAAAAACAACAACAAAAATACCCATAATAAAGCTCTACGTCACAAAAATGAAATTCATCAAAAAACCCAAAATTTATTTCATTCGCAGTTTGCCCGATAATTATTGCATCTAATCACGGCAATCTTTCATTATTGCTTATCACCTTTCAGTGGATTTTTTCATTGTTGTTGTTGGTGTAATTTCAGTTTCAATGAGCCACTTATAAATTAAACCGCCACTCAACAATGAGTAATTAATCAATTAAATCATCAATAAAAGTGAATTAATGCTCGCGGGTATTTTTTTTATATAAACATAAATAAAAATTGATTTTTGTGGAACATTACCGATCTGTGTATGAGATTTTGTAGGGATGCTTATTAGTTAATTGAACAGATTCTGAGAAATTTTTTTTGAAAGATTTTTTTTTGCGAGTAAAATTAAAATATTTTTAAAATTCTGGCTTCAATATTTTAAATTTAAAAAACTCGCAAAATCTAAGAGCCAAAATATCCAAATTTCAATTTGCATCGATAAATAAAATTTCTCAAAAAAATCACAACATCCATCCTACACGTTCGTCGCTCGGACAATAATAAGAAAGAATTGTTGATGTGAGAAAGATTTAAATATATACACATACGTGTAACTGTTCAAACTTGTCAAAATCAAACGGTATTTTTATCATCATACTATTAAGACGTCTGTAAATGTGTATAAAATGTCGTGAATTGTTGTCGGCAAGATTCAGTTCATTTTCGATTTTTTTATAAAGTAGGAAGAGAAAAATGAGACATTGCCTCAGTTTTCTGGCCTTATTTGCTCTTCTCGGTGGTCTTTATGGCTACGAAACATACAAGGGGTAAGAGAATTGCTTTATTATTGCTGATTGCTGTCAATAAAGATTGTTAATTTACACAGCTATAAAGTTTATGATGTAGTTCCGAATACATTACAATATGAAGCACTTTCCGCGCTTCAGTATGAAGAAGGCATCGATTTTTGGAGATTATATACAGCTGGTCGTATGTCACGAGTCATGATTTCACCAGAAAAAATTAATTATTTTGAAGAGTTTCTTGTGGCTAATCAAATTCCATATGAAGTTGCAATTGAGGATATGGAAGGACCCATTGAGGAAGAAAGAAGAAGTATGAGAAAATCTAGACAAAAACGTGCAACATCAGTGCAGCCACGAGTGACACCAGATTTTTCTGTTTTCTGGTCTGCAGCACAAATTGAAACTTATTGTACATTCTTGGCTCAGACATATCCACAATTTGTCACTTTAGAGACATTGACATTTTCACCAGAAGGCCGTAGAATTTATGCCATGAAAGTATCAAGTGGCCCAACATTCGGACAAAAACCAATTATTGCAATGGAATCGGGTATGCATGCTCGCGAGTGGGCATCTCCACCAACCGTTCTCTACTTACTCAATCGATTAATTGAGAATGCACCTACACGTACTGAATTATTAGCACGATTAGACTGGTTGATTGTTCCAATGCAAAATCCTGATGGATATGAATTTTCAAGAAATACACAAAGATTGTGGCGTCTGAATCGTAGAAATGTCACTGCCACATGCGTTGGTGTTGATTTGAATAGAAATAATGCATTCAGCTGGAGGCAAGCTACATTGACTCAACCTGTAAGTGGCAATTAGTTAAAATATCGAAAATTGTAACAACTAATTTATTTTCCTATAGTGCGGCAGTCAAACATTCCCTGGACCATCACCTACATCGGAACCAGAATCATTCCATTTAAACAACATTATGAGCAGATATGCACACAATATTAAACTTTACCTTAGCGTTCATACTTTCGGTGATATGGTTTTATGGCCATGGGGTTACTCTGGATCTCCTGGATGGATTAGTACACATGTTGAGCATCAAGCACTTGGAAATCTTTGGAGGAATGCTATTTTAGCCAACGGTGGAAGAAGCTATCAAGTAGGAAATGTTGCTGACATTCTTGGTAATGCATTTGGAGCTATTGATGACCATATGGCTGGAACTTATGGAATACCTTATGTATATACCCTCGAATTGACAAGTGGCTTCCAATTCCAATATCCAGAAGAGAGAATTGAAGCTTTAGCATTTGAGACATTCCATGGATATCGCGCAATGGCTCTATTTATAGCAGAGACTTATGGTTAATTTCTTTTTCTATCCTTAGATCTTGATATTATAAAAAGTAAATTAAAAATAAAAAAATTTAATTAAAAAAAGTTATAAACGTATTTAACTGTTATTAACTAGTCTTAACTTGATTTCTAGTTTATGACCTCTTCTGTTTAATCTTGATTGATATGTCTGGATCTGGCCTCACTTAAAGTATTAAACGAATTTTTTCGCTATCGCGGTTGCATTTACTGATGTTTCCGAATATTTCAGATTTATAAATAAAAAAAATGTTTTGATTTTTAATCAGACTGTAAGCATTATCACCCTGTTTAAAGCACTGTTTAAGTCTCTGAATTACGACAAATTGTATTTTTTTTAAATGACTTGCACGATGACAATCAATATTATAAAAATAATTTTATAAAAAGTCTATGAATTTTATAAGTTAATTTAGGATTTAACTTCTAAATTTAAAGGATGCTTTGGATTTTTGTAAACTAGTGAATCTCAAATTTGTTGGGTCCTGAGACTCTTATTTATTCATAATTTATTATTTTTCTGTTTTGAAAAAAAAACTTTGGTTTTACTTTTCTTGATATACTATAAATTCAATTCCATTGCATAAATAGTAATCCACACCAATTGTTTATTTAAATTAAAGTCTAGACATTTCGATCTTAAATTTTAAAAGTTTAAAATCCCAAAAACATCTTGATTTATATATAGTTCAATTTTTTCCTAAAAACGTTTCGAATTCTTCATAAAAATCTGTAAAAATCATAGTCTAAAGTTTCTTGAATCACCTTTAAAATAACCTTTGTGACTTTACAATCAATATTTTTTATCGCTACATTTGAAGGCTTTTCCAGACATACTTATACACTCTCAATTTTTAAAAGTATCTATTTTAACATTTTTATCTCTAACACTTTCCTAATCTCCAAAAAGCTCATTAATCATTCAGAAAAATACGCCGCTAAATAAATATAAAGCAAAAAATTTTCAACTGATTCAGTTCATTCTTGAGTTTTGTACTGTTAGGGAAAATTAGGAACATGAAAATAATTTTCGCAGTTTTAGTTTCACTTTTTATGGCTGTAAATGGCTATGAAAGTTATAGGAAGTAAGTAGTAGAATGAATTTTCAACCAATATACAACAATGCAAAGTCTACGTTTTTTAAGGTCGAAAAATGCATTACTTGACGTAGAAATACTAAAAATTCATTTGAATACTCCAATTACTGTCAAATTGCTGTCAATCTAAACAAAAACTCAATAACTTTACTAACATTCACTTTTGAATTTTACAGCTACAAACTTTACGAAGTAGTTCCTAGTGTCGATCAATATGATGAATTTGCTGCCTGGGAAAGTGCTCCAGGTGTTGATTTTTTCAAAAGAAAGAGTGCCGGACGTGCATCAACAGTCTTAATTGCACCAGAACAGCAACAAGAATTTGAGTCTTTCCTTAGAATTAATAACATCCTTTACAATGTTATTTTTGAAGACTATGGCATTGAAATCGAAAAAGAACGTGAGCAAATGCAAGAAACGAGAAAAACAAAGTCAGCATTTAAGGTTGATGGGCAGGCTGACTTTAGTGTATTCTGGAGTTTTGCTGAAATACAATCATATCTCCTTGGTGTACGCGACCGATTCCCAAATCTTGTTCAAGTTGAAAATCTTGCGTACTCACCCGAAGGCAGGCCAATTTATGCTGTTAAAATTTCCAGCAATCCAGTTTTTGGACAAAGACCAATTATTGCAATGGAAACAGGAATGCATGCCAGAGAATGGGCAACACCACCAACAACTTTGTACTTAATTCACAAATTAGTCGAAGATCCTGCAACAAGTGCTGAATTATTGGCACGAGTTGACTGGTTGATTGTTCCAATGCAAAATCCTGATGGGTATGAATTTTCAAGAAATTCTCAAAGATTGTGGCGTCAAAATCGTAGAAATGTCACTGCTACATGCACTGGAGTTGATTTGAACAGAAACTTTGCCTTTTCATGGAGAGCTGCAACTATTACTCAACCAGTAAGTTTATACTCTTTTATCTTTAAAATAAAAAAAAAAAACTTTATTTTGCAATTTATTTATTCGTTTTCATTAGTGTGGCAGTCTAACCTACCCAGGTCCATCTCCACTTTCAGAACCAGAAAATTATCAACTTCATCATGTCGTTGAACGTTATGCAGGACAAGTTAAAATGTATTTGAGTGTTCACTCATTTGGAGATTTAGTTGTGTTTCCATGGAGTTACGCTGATGCACCAGGAAGAATTGAAAATTGGGATGAACTTGTTGAAGTTGGAAATATTTGGAGAGACGCTATACTTGCTGCTACTGGAAAGGATTATTTTGTTACAAACAGTTTCGAATATTTTGGAAATATTAATGGTGCTGTTGATGATCATATGATTGGTACTCATGGTGCTTCAATAACATATACGCTTGAACTGACTGATGGATTTGACTTTAGATATCCTGAAGATAGAATTCTTGCATTAGTTGAAGAAACTTTCATAGGATATAGAGCATATGGACATTACATTGGAAATAGATTTGGTTAAAACAATTTTGTGATATATAAATAGTTGTAAGGATAAAAATATTATAAATAAAAATTAAAAGTTGAACAAAAGAGTTATGAAGTTGATCGTACTCATCGACACTCAATATTCCTTAGCCTGATTAGCACATCGTAAATACTTTTGAGACATAATCTTATCATATAACAACAATACAGATACAAAACATCAATCAATTATAAAACACATAATGTTAAATACTAAAAAATTAATTAGTGTAATTAAAGAGTTAGTCGAGTCGAGTTTGAAGCTAGTATTCCGTCAAGATGAAACAATTTCTTATCAGTTTCATTATTTATTCAGTAGCCGTTTTGGCGGCAGCAAAAGATTACAATGGGTATTTAAATATTTTATTTATGTGAGTTTCAATTGAATAATTCAATTTTATTTTTCAATAGCTACAAAGTTTATGATGTATCACCATCAAAAGAACAAATACCTTTTGTAATGGAATGGGAATTTACAACTGGCATTGACTTCTGGTCATATGGAAATTCAAGAAAACAATTTCGAATCATGGTTTCTCCTGAAATTCAGTCAAATTTTGTTAACTTCCTAGACAAAAATGATATAAAATACAGCATTGGAATTGAAAATGTCAAGACAACCTTAAACAGCGATAAGATAACAAAAAGAAGCTTGAGATTAGCAAATGGTCTTCCAAATTTCAATTATTATTGGAGTTATCCAGAAATGGAACAGATCTTCAATCGACTAGCTACAACTTATCCAAATTTAGTGAAATTGGAAGTGATTGGAAAGTCTTATGAAGAAAGGAACATTTATGGCGTTCGAGTTTCCAAAAATGAACAATTTGGATTAAATCCAATCATTTTTGTTGATGCTGGAACACATGCAAGAGAGTGGGCTGGAATTCAGTCTGCCTTCTATTTCCTTCATCAGCTTGTTGAAAATTCGACAATTCATAATGATTTACTTGAAAATGTTGATTATGTCTTTGTGCCTGTTGTTAATCCCGATGGATATCAATACACATTCACTGAAGATCGGCTGTGGCGTAAGAACCGACGGTATGTCAATTACACATGCACAGGCATTGACTTGAATAGAAACTATCCATACATGTGGCGATATGCTGCAAATAGCTGCTCTGGTAATAATCATCCAGGCTCACATCCACTATCAGAACCAGAAACAGCAGCTCTTGCAAAATATATGAAAAGTTTTAGCACAAAATTAAGATTGTATTTGAGTACCCATACTTTTGGTCCATTGGTGCTTTGGCCATTTGGGTTTGAAGTGGATAACGTCTACATTAAAAATCATAAAGAACATCAAATGCTGGGTGAAAGATATGCAAATGCAATTTACCAAGCAACTGGAAGAGAATATGAAGTTGTGAATGCTGCTGACATTTTCTATACTGGTCATGGTAAGTCTCAAGTAAACTTTGTAAACTTAATTTACAATTAATTCATATTTCATCACAGGTGCATCAGATGATTACGCTATTGCATATGGAAATGCAAACTTTGCATATACATTAGAATTGCCTGGAGGCGGTCCCAATGGACATGATTATCCACAAGACATGATTCATGACCTGGTGAAGGAAACATTTATTGGATACCGTGAATTCTCATTGTTTATTAAAGAACGATTCAAAAGTGTCTAAACTGTTAAGCGATAAAAAATTTCATGCTGTGCAGAAAAATGCGATAATATAAACTTCATTTCTTATGTGTGAAGATAAACTTTACAGAATAAATTTATTGTATTTTTATACAACAATGTCCATTTCACTCTTTCTTTCTTTTCATTCTACCTTTCTCATTCTTGTGCCAACACCGCCAGCGTCGATTATAAAAGTCGAAATATTCCAAGAATACTTCAATAGTTATTGTTTGTGCGTTGAAGTGATAGCATTGAGTTCTTTTGTTTTTAGTTTTACTTTAAATGATGTTAAAGGCATTCATATTAGTGACATTAATAACACTTTGTGTGTCAAAGAAAGTCTATGATGGATATAAAGTTTATGACATAAAGTTTAAAAATCAGAACGAGTTAAAATTGTTGGAGAATTTTGAAGCTAATGAAGCAGAGAAGCGAGAATTGGATTTTCTATCGCTACATAATAATGTTAACGATGTCGCTCGAGTTGTCGTGAAACCGAGTGAACAGAGATATGTGGAAAATTTCTTGAAGCAGAATAAATTGGATTATAAAATTACTAGTGATAATATTCAGCTGTAAGTTGTGGATACTTTTTTTAAGAGAATTAAGTTTTGACTTGAGGAAAAAATGTCTTTGTTAAGAACAGTTAAGTTTATATATGAATATTTGTGAGATGTGAAATGCATACAGAACGTGATGTGAATTGAGCTGGCAAAATAAATAAAATTTCTAAAAATATAAAATTCACGAGGAAGATTTAAAATGAAATAAATTTTACATCAGGTGCTTTTGCATTGAATGTCGTTAATTATTTTTGTTCTAGTTCTTACAGGTCGTTCACTTATGACGCCCAATTTTATAGAGGGGTCTGTGATAGCGGTCGTTTAATTATTATGTCTAATTTTTAGGGGGAGAGGGGGTCTTAAGCTGTGTGACAGTTTTAAAAAATAAAATTTTTTTTTGAATGAAGATTTTGTGAAAAAGGGGCGGAGGGGGTCTAAAAATCCATGTTTTTGTTGGTCCTCATAAGTGAATGGTCCCATAGTCATAAACAATATAATTTTTTGTTGGAAGGTTTTGTGAAAAAGGGGGAAAGTGAGGTGTAACTTTTTAATGGACGTCATTAGTGAACTTATTAAATTTACTATTTTAGAGTAGATAAAAATATTAATTCAATTTGAATCTTCTTTCCCAGTGCAATTGACAAAGAATTTGAAGAATTCAGAATCCTCTCTCAATCAAAATCCGATGAAGTGACCTTCGATCGATATTATCGATATGCAGAAATTGAAAAATTCCTAGACAAACTTGAAGGATCTAACAGTAACGTCAAAGTAGAAAATGTTGGAAAAACATTCGAAGGTCGTAACATAAAAACAGTAACAATCACAAAAGGTGATGGAAAATCAAGAAATTCAGTTTTTATTGATGGTGGAATACATGCTCGTGAATGGATAGCACCGGCAATGTCACTTTATTTAATCGATCAGCTGATGGATCCTAAAAGTAATTTTTCAAGATTATTGGATGATATGGACTTTATTATTCAACCAGTTGTAAATCCTGATGGATATGACTATACATTCAGATTTTTCCGTTTATGGAGAAAGACGAGAAGTTATCAAAATTTCTTAAGCTGTCGTGGCGTTGATGCCAATAGAAATTATGATTTTGAATGGAGTACAGCCGGTGCATCAGACAATGGATGTGCAGATACTTATCATGGAGCAAAACCATTTTCAGAGAATGAAACTATTGCCAGTCGTGATATCATGGAAAGAATTAAAGATAAATGCAAATTCTTCCTTACATTCCATTCATACGGTAACTATCTAATCTATCCAAATGGATATACAAAAGATTTGCCAGAAAATTGGGAAGATCAGGATGAAGTTGCAAAAGCAGGTGCAGATGCAATTGAACAAGCTACAGGCACAAAATATACATATGGATCTGTTTCGAATACATTGTATATTGCCAGTGGCTCTTCAACTGATTATGCATATGGTTCAGCAAAAATTCCAGTTGCAATCTGTATGGAATTACCAGGTGGAGGATTATTTGGTTTTGATTTGCCTGCAAGTGAAATTGAGAAAACTGTAAAAGAGGTAAGGAAGTGAGATTTTTATATTAGCAAAAAATTAATTTCGTTGATTTTATTTCGCAGTCAATAATTGGCGTTCAAGCGATGGTGGAAACTGTAGCACGGAAATATAATAATTGAAATTTATAAAATAAAATAAAAAAAATATAAAATAAAAAATCACCTGAAATTTTTTAATAAAAAGTTGAAATGATGAGTTAAGGTCTTTAAAAATCAATTTTTGTTTATTTCACACCAAAACATAGCCAAAAGGATCAGAGAACGAGCAAGGAGAGCCCAGGCACTTCTGGCTACGCCCCTGATTCACACGATAACCTGAAACATAATTTTTACAGAAAAAAAACCGGGTATGTAAGTAAAATTTTTTACTTCCTATTGATAATAAAAAAAAACATTAATTTACACATGTTAATTAACTTTCCTTTCAAAGCTTTTTCCACTTACAATTTGCTCATAATTATAATTTACACGCATGTATTGAAAGAAAAAAAAATATTTTTAGCAATTATTGAAATATAAAGCTAGGTAAATTAAAATTCACTACACAAATTTCTTAAATGATTGAAAATACATTGCTTTAAAAACTGAAAAATAAAATCAAAGTAATATAAGAATTTTGCCAAACCATGTTTGAAATAAATTAGGTACATTAATTTCGTTTAAATTAATTTGCTGAATTTTCAGATAAAAAGAAACGTGACTAAACAATTTTTGTAAAATTCTGTTCATAAATGAGCACGAAATATTCTAAAGGACTCTATTTTCAGAAACAAATTATTCTATTGTTGAAAAATTTGCATAATAATAAAGATTTTCAATGATCTGGTATAAATAAAAATGCAAACTAAATATTTTTTTAGATTCAGTTAAAATTTCTCCTTGAGTTTGTATATTTCAAAAAAAAAGCTTCAATAAACTTGGGAAAATTTATAATTATTTCTTTCCACTAAATTTTAGTGAATAATTGAATAAGATTCGCTAAAAACTGTTTTTTTCTCTTTTAGCATTTATAGCTGTGCTTCCTTACAATGAGGTTCTTTATCAAAAATTTGAAAATTTTACTCATTTGCTTGCAATTTTCATTTGAAGCAAATTCAGAAAAATCAAAATGTGATGAGTGAGTTAGACATTAAATTAAATTTATAAATGATGTCAAAAATACAGTTTATGTTGAAACAGAATTGGACATCTTCGTCTCTTTTTCCTATAGCGTCATTTATGAATGATAAGAATTACTAAAGTTTAAAAATATTAAACCTTTTAAATAATTTGAAATTATTAACTTCTTTTAGAAACGTGTCATTTAAAGTTTTTATTCAAAATGAACAAGAATACAAATTTTTCGAGGATCTAAAATTGAAAACTGATGATTACAATCTCATCATCGATAAACCAATTCGTCATTTTAACAGTACTTTGTATTTCCGTACAAATGATTGTGTAAAGTCGAACGTACTTGATCTTTTGAAAAAGTATCACATTGATCAGTATGCATTCGAGTATACGCCAAATGTACAGCAAACTTTAAGATCGACCAAACGATTGATAAAACAAAATAAATTCAGCTTTGATGAGATCAGCAAACGATATTTAGTAAACGACGAAATAAATAACTATGCACTTGCACTTGGAGATCATATATCGAATGTGTATCCAGATATAGATGTGAGATTTAACACTGAAGGTTATACTTTTGAAGGTCGGCCAATAGCTTCAATATCTATCGGATATCGAGGCAAATCAAATCCAGTTGCCTTCATTGATGCTGGAATTCATGCACGAGAATGGCATTCTAGAAATTTGGCTTTGAATATCCTTTATAAATTAGAAAAAGAAGCAAAGCTTGGTGTCAATGGATTACTATACAATATATCCTTTATCATAATTCCAAATCTTAATCCTGATGGATACTCTTACAGTTATTCTCGTGATAGAGATTGGAGAAAAAATAGACGGCCAGTTGAAAATAATTGTTTTGGAGTTGATGGCAATAGAAATTACGATATTGAATGGGCAACTGGAGAACAAGAAAAAGATCCTTGCGATGATGTTTATAAAGGACCAGCACCATTTTCTGAACCAGAAACACAAATTGTTAGAAATATAATGATAAAGTACAGACATCAATGCTTTTTATATATTTCAATCCATACGTTTGGCAACTCGATTCTTTATCCTTCTGGATATTATACAGATCCACATCCAAGACATCAGCTACTTCACAGAGTTGCATCTGCTGGTGCAAATGCAGTCATTGCTAAAACTGGAACAAAATTTAAACCTGTGCAGTCTGGATCTGGGTAAGGAGCTGTTAATTTATCATTTTCCATTTAGCTTTAAATTAATAAAACTTTAATATTTCAAGTCTCTACGTAGCAGCAGGTGGAAGTGACGACTATGCAATTGATGTTGTTGGAATACCTTTTGCGTTTACTCTTGAAAGTGGACCAGAACATCTTGGATTTATCGTCCCAGAGTCACAACTTAAGCAAACTATCACTGAAGGGTGGATTGGAATTAAAGCTATGGTTAAAGAAGCATATTATTTGAGAAATCGGAAATCGCTTAAGAAATCATTGGCAATTAAATCTGCTGATAAAAGTTAAAAATTCATTAAAGATATTTTTAAAATTTCTAAAATTGCATACCTACATATTTGAAATAAAGATAATTCTTCGATAGAGAGAATTTGAATTTTAAAATATTTTGCATATGATGTAGGCGTAATTATTTTATTTATTTTAAGTTTCGTAACTCAGGCATTAAATGTGAGGATATGTGATAAGCAAATCGTTCACGCTTGAGACCTACAGCTTAAAGTGGAATTCGAACCACTTCTTTGATGACATTACTGTCCTTAGCCTTCAAAGGGAGGCTGTGAGTCGCGTTTGCATTGCATTTTATTCGAAAAAGAACATATGAAAAATTTCTTATGCTGAGTCTTGAATCCATGATTGTAGGGTCGGTGTTGCAATAATTAGGTACCAGGTACCTAAAAAATAAGATTGTAATCCATTTCTCAATCTTTTATTCTGCAAGATTGAAAAAAAAGTGTTATGATGATTTGATTAATTATTTTAGCTTATTGATGATGAATTGTAGAAAAAAAAATAAATTCATTTTAAATATTTAAATAAAACTGTTTTTTATTCAGTACCTCAACAATTGGTTTGTTAAGTTTTTGAATAACAAAATAACAAAACACTTTATTTGTAAGTGTCACTGCATTAAAGTGACAATAAATTTATTTCATAAATTTTAATTTTATATTTGGATTTATTGTTTAAAATCATTTAATTAAATTTGTAACGCGAAACTGAAATTCAAATTTATCGGGAAAACAAGTTCGAATTGATATTTTAAGTTAAATTGCGATTTGAGAATTTAACGAACTTTTGAGATTTGAAATCTATTTTGAGAATTTAACGAACTTTTGAAATTTAAAATCTTAAAAATTATAGCAAACTTTTCAACGAACTTTTAATATTTGAATTTTATGGCAAAAGTTTATAGCATCAAAGTAACGAACTTTCTGAATTTAAATTTTATAGCAACATTCGTACTTTCAAACCCTTTATTTTATAAATTTCATAAACCTCAAATTTTTGTACGGGAAAGTCACGAATTTAATTGAGTAAGTTAAGTAATTAATCATAAAATGTTAAACTAATCTATATACAATTACAGTGAATCGATCTATAGGAATCGATAGGAAATAAATTCGATTAATTTGTGGAAGAACAAATAGAAACAACAAATTAAAATTTATTTTTATTCGTCAAATTTTCATTCTTCCCGTGACAAAAGTTCATCAATTAAATTCTTTATTCATCGTTCATTGGAGATCTTGGAGAGATTTAGCCATTGGAATTGGATACGAGAATAAAGGATCATCAATACGGCCAGAAACAATCGATTAGTGAGAAGTTTAGTGCTGGAAGTGAAAAACGCGTGAGATCAGATAAGTGTGAGAGACACGAGGAACATAAAGCGTGGTCTGAACATTGAAGACTGAATAGCAGCGTTGGAATTAGAACTAATTGAGTTCATTATCATCAAGGGGTGAGCTAGAATTTGGAAATTTATTATTGATAATCTCAAAATTGAGAAATAAAGCCATAAAAGTGCATAATTGGTTATTGGAAGTCGTGTGATTGGAATTCACACGTGGAATCAGAGATATATTGTTTCACTTATTAATCAAAAGTCGATTGTGGTTAGTTATTCGTCCGAGAATAACAGCAATTGCATTTGGATACAGTCTGGACATATTAAGTCAGCTGTAACTGCCTAATTTCACTTCTTTTTATTTCTTTTGTGAAAATTATTTAGGGCTCGTACAAAAGAGCAATATCGTCAAGAAAATGGTGTTTTCTAAGGACGGTTCATTAGATCCACAATGGATACAAGAGAAATCGAAATCAGATAAGCTTTTTTCAAAAATAAGGGCTTATTTCTTGCCTGGATGTTACATCAAACCGGATATTGAATGTCAAGCAAGAGTTTGTGTCATGCCTTCGAAAACAGCGGCATATACGAATCAAAAGACTGCAAAGGATGAATATAATCCGATGATGATGTGTTATTTCTGCGATAGAACATTTCACACAGCATGTTATAATCTGGATGCAGCATTAATAAAGGAAGAGAAAGTTCCCTGGAGATGTGGCGATTGTATATGCAACGTTAAAAATTCGCACGCAGACAAATTTTATAAAGCCAGCAAGGGATATAAAATTGCTATGAAAGAACGAAGAGCAAGATTCTTGAGAGATACAGTTATTCCTGAGACAACAGATTATGCTACGGATGACGAATTTGATTTGGCAGATAAGCAATCATTTAAGCGTCGAGCATTGCAAATAGCGTCTCATGATGAATCTTTGAATCTCTCTATGCTGGATGAAGCTAGTGAGATGGAAGTTTTACAACAGTCCATCATGAGAGCTAAGGCTGATGAAAGTAGAGCACGAGAGACGAATAAACGTGTCATAACTCAATTGGAAGCTGAACAATTGAAAGCTAAAGAAGCAGCAAGTGAGATAGAGTTTTTGCGTAAGCAAGTTGAGGCATTAACAAGGCAAAAGCATCCAACAAATCCTTACTCACATCATATAGATGAACCTGTTGCAAGTTCAACCAGAAATCATTCAGCTGGTGATGTATTAACAAATCAATACACATCAAAGAGAACGACTGCAACAATAGAGGAGAATAACTTTAAGTATGATCCAACACCGCCGACTCAATCAAATACAAACAGCAATAATAATGCAAATGGCAACAACAATAATGGAAATGGGAATGACAACAATGGAGATGGAAGGGATAATAACGATCCAACTGGAAATCAAAGAACCAGATCCAATCCAAGGAGTGATGACTCAAATGTTTCTCATTTATTAGCTCGTCTTACACTATCGCAAGAAAGAGACGAGGAGAGAAAGTTGTTGGCAATGAGAAGGAAAGCAGTTCCTAAGATTATAGATTTTCATGGCGATTGGAACAAATGGTTAGCCTTTAAACAGGATGTCGAGCGCTATCGCATAAATTGTCAGTTCGACGACGAAACAATCAAATTGTACTTGAGAGGTGCATTAAAGGGCGAAGCCTTCCAATTGGTTAAAGATTTGTTTGATCGTGAGACACTGGATCATATTATGGATGTTCTGAAAATGGCATATGGAGATGAGATGATGCTGATAAGAAAACGTAGTGAGGAATTAAGGAGAATTAAAATCGATTCTCATTTGTATAGGAGTGAAGTAGTGAAACTTCAGGCAGCGATCCAGAGCTATTTTGCGGCATGCAATTATTCAGGACTTGGGTATTTAAACTCGAACGAGCTGGGTGAAGCTGTGTTCGCTCAATTTGGTGCTGAAGATAGACAACGATGCAAAGAATTTTGTCGCACGCCAGATAATGGAACAATAGTCATCAGCATACAAAAAGTCTACGATTATTTATTGAATCGACTGCCATTATTAAATAAAAGTTGATAAGACTGACAAGAAGCCATTTCAACTGAATTTTATAGCAAGTTCTTCAAACAATTCTATTGATAAGGATGCATACAAATTTGAACTTCGTGATAAGCAGACCGCAATCTATCTGGGATACGACATGGCGAAGGTTAATGCCATCAATAAGAAGTGTGAAATCTGTGGAAGAACAGGTCACTTCTCATTTCAATGCAATCTATTCAAGGCAATGAACGAGTCTGATAGATTAAAGACGGTGAATGATAAAAATTTATGCAGAAGTTGTTTGATATCTACATCGCATAGAGCTTTAAATTGTGATCTTAAATCAGGATGCGGAATGAGAACTGGCAAAGAAAGGTGTTCACAAAAACATCATATTAGCATTCATAACGCTATTAGTAAAGCTTCTTCAAACACAAATAGAAGCCGAGATCACCGACGTCCTCGTACCAATGCGAATACACAAAATGCGTCTCAACGGATCCAAAACGTTCAAAATAATGCCCAGAACAATGCTGCTGATACGGGAGAAGTGTCATTAGGTTTTCATGCGATGGAACCGGATGAGGTGACACGCGATTATGAAGTAATACCTGTAATGAGCTGCATGCATGGATCAATTGACAGAAGACGTACAGTTAAAGTTTTCAAGTTGAATTTCTATGGTCCAAATGGTATGGTCACAGAGTATGCAATTGGTGATAGTGGAAGTGAAGTTTCAATGATGCGAGAAGATTTACGTCGTGCATTAGGAATTCAAGGAATCAATAAGTCGTTGTGTCTTCAATGGTCAGATAAAACAAAAAAGACAACGAATGCAATGAAATTTGATTTGACGTTACAAGGGACTAATGCAGGAAGAGAGAAACACATATTAAAGGATTGTTTTTCAGTCAATTGTTTAAATCTTCCACCACGTTCTTTAAATATGGGAACGTTAAAGGAATTATATCCTCATTTAAGAGAAGCAGAGTTTGATAGCTACAACAATATCAGGCCTGTAATGATTATTGGATCTCCTCACGCTCACTTGATTGAGGGAGATGGAAAATTATTAGAAGGTGGAGAAGAAGCGCCTGTTGCCTTATCAACTAAGCTAGGCTGGACAGTCTACGGTGGTTCGTCACCAGCAACATTAATGGTAGCGAACATACAGAATGAGACTCAACCAATGATCAAGGAAGAGATGTCTGAGTTGGAAGAAACTCAGTCGCCGTCTAAGGTCTCAAATGAACAATTAACAGAGATGTTAGAATATTATAATTCAATCGAGTCGCTTGGAATTAAAGTAAAAGAAGTTCAAGTCACTGAAGAAGAGAAAGGTGCTTTGGATATATTGCAGGAAGAGATGAAAGTACTGGAAAACGGAAAAATTGAAGTTCCGTTAATTTGGGATAGGAAAAATAAGGAATTGCCTAAACTACCCAACAATTATCCGATGGTTTTACAGAGGCAACTCAATCATGAAAAAAGACTGAGTAAAGATCCAGAATTGTTGAAAGCATATAATCACAACGTGAAGGAATTATTAGATTTAGGTTTCTTACGTTATGCGGATGAGCATGACATGAACACAAAATGGCCCAACATATGGTATTTACCAATGAGCCTGATTGAAAATGCTAATAAAATCCCACCAAAACGAAGATTAGTGTACGATGCTTCAGCTACATACAAATCTACATCATTAAATAAGAATCTACTTAAAGGACCAGATTTGTTAGTCAACATTTTGCAGCCATTATTGAAAATGAGATCGAGCAAGTTTGCATTCACTGCTGATGTATCAAAAATGTTTCATATGATGCAATTGCCTTTGAGAGATCAACAATGTCAAAGAATTTTATATAGAGAAAATCATAACGAGCCCATGAAAACTTTAATACTATCAGTCATGAGCTTCGGTCCTACATGCAGTCCATTTACCTCTCAATACGTTAAGAATTGGAATGCTGACAGATTTAAGGACAAATACCCTGAAGCAGCCGATACACTTAAGAATTATACCTACATGGATGACGTGTTGACGTCCGAGTCAACACTTCCTAAGGCAATTAGTGTAGCTAAACAATGTATAGAAATTTGTGAGGCTATAGGATGGAAGTTAACAAATTTTCAAAGCAACTGCGTAGAACTTCTTAAGGAATTGCCTGAATCGAATGTTAAGAAGGACTTGATTCCTTTACTGGAAAGTGAAGCTGAAAGTCACGCAACGAAAGTCCTGGGATGTAACTGGAACACGAAATCGGACTGTTTTGAGTTTGATTTGAATAGCAATTTATTCGTAAAATTGGTTAATGAATTTGATCAAAAACCCACTAAGAGAGACCAAGCTAGCACAATAGCAAGAATTTATGACAATCTTGGATTAATTTCAAATTACACAATCTTAGGCAAAATTTTGCTTCAAAGGTCTTGGAAACAGAAATTGGATTGGGATGAAGTTATTCCGGATGAGGAAGCTAAATTATGGAAAGATTGGTTGCTTGACATCAACAATATCGGAAAATTGCAGTTCAGTAGGCAATACACAAGCTTAAATTCAATTACAGAGGCGGATGAAGTCGAATTGCACACCTTTTGTGACGCTGGAGGAGAAGCATACGGAACAGTCTCATATTTAGTTACAAGAAAGGGTCAATTTGTTGAATCAGTTATAGTAATGGCCAAAGCAAAAGTTACTCCGCTCAGATTTAAATCAAAAACTACAATCTGTGAAATGCCACGATTAGAACTCATTTCTGCTTTAACAGGAGCTAGATTAGGTGGAACAATAACACAGGCATACAAGGATCAAGTAAAACTAAGGCGTTATTATTGGAGCGATTCAGAAGTTGTATTACGATGGATCTTAAACCCGAATCATAAGCTGAAAAAGTATGCAATTTCTCCAATTGAAGAAATACTTGAATTAACAGAAAGGTCAGAATGGAGATATGTGCCAACAAAACAGAATCCAGCAGATCTATGTACAAAATATAGAAAATGGGATATCAATGTGGCTAACACATTTTGGATGCATGGTCCTGAATTTATCAAAAAACCTCAGGAAAACTGGCCAAGTATTCCAGAAAATGCATTGAAGGAAGAACCATTAATGTCAAATAACATATGTTTAGAAAAACTCAATTATTCAACGCATGAGTTACCGCCTGCAAATTGCCCAGTTGCCAATGATTCAGCAATCGACAAATTAAGTCCCTTCATAAAAAGTAACTGGATGAAGTTACGAAGGGCAATAGCAAGAACATTAAAAATATACTGGGATGGATTTCTTCCAGTAGTAATGATTAAACGACTTAAAAATGTGGAATTTCTCAAAAGATTGAAAAGGATGATGAAAAATTATAGAGAGATAACAGCTTCGGATTTGGAAAGAGCTGAACATTTCATATTCAGGAAAATTCAACGAGAAACATATCCCGTAGAATATAGGCAGCTTCAGGAAGGTAAAAATGTCAAGAACAAATTATTTCGACAATTAAATGTGTTTATGGACGATCAAGGCATTTTAAGAATCAATTCGAGAGTTAATCTAAATTCAATGAAATTCCCACAGCAATATGCACCACTCTTGCCCCGAAAGAATGCGATTGTTCGCATATTTTTAATGCATTATCATCAAAAATTCAAGCACATAGCATTGGAATCACAAATTGCTGAAATTAGGACGAGATGTTGGATTCCACAGCTTAGAACCGAAATGAGATCGATCAAGAAACATTGCAGCATCTGCAGCGTCAGAAATGCCATGCCTTACAATCCGAAAATGTCACCATTGCCTGACTATAGAATTAATCCAGCTGGCAAGGCTTTTGAAGTCACAGGGGTCGATTTAGCCGGTCCAATTTACATTAACGGGAAAAAGAAAGTCTATATCATGATTTTTACGTGCGCACTTACCCGATACGTTCACTTACACGTTTTAGAATCCATGGAAACAATTTGTGTTTTGGAAGCTATCATTGTATTCTGGTCTGCTTATGGACCGATTAAGAAAATCGTATCAGACAATGGAACGAATTTTCGTGGAGCTGCTAATTTACTTAGAAAGGAGTATGAAGACGAGAAATTGTTCTTGAAGCAATCCTTAATTTTGCAACCAAAATTAGCGGAACTTTATGGCATCGAGTGGGAATTTATTCCCGCTTATTCTCCCTGGTTTGGAGGTATGTACGAACGTCTGATTAAAGAAGTCAAAAGATCATTATATGATACACTAAATGCACGAAAGATAAACAAGGTGGAATTAAATATCGCAATCCACGAAACTGCCCATAGAATGAATTGTAGACCACTTCTTGAGAATTCAATTGATGCGGCTGACGAAGAAATTCTTACCCCACATCATTTGGTCAAAAATAAGCCAGGTTGGCCACTTTTGGCAGGTATTCATAAAAATCAATATGTCAAAGTCAACGATAAGTTGATTTATAGAAGAGGAAGAAATTTAGCGGACGACATAATGAGAAAATTTGTCGCTTATCATTTACCAACTCTAACGAAACAGACGAAATGGCACGAAAAGGAAGATCCCGTAAAAGTTGATGATCTTGTCCTAATCGTCGATCCAAATTATACAAGAAGCGAGTGGGAAAGAGGCAGAGTTACTAGAGTTCATCCAGGTCGAGATGGAATCGCACGAACAGCAGATGTTTTGGTTCTTGGTGGAAAACTGAGAGTCAATCGAGCCATAAGGAACTTAGCAAAAATTTCCTTCATGAAACATCCAGCTGACCAAACTGATTCCAATAATTATGCACTAATCAATAATTGCACCTTTATTTCCAATTCTAATTCTAGCTCTAATTCTAATTCCCCACCAATTTACAAATTACAAAAATTAATAGCGTCCGAGCTAATTAATTTTGAGTCTAATTTTCTGCTCTTATCTTTTGAACAGGCAAAAACTAATAATACTGAAGTTGACATGGCAAGAAAGAGAGTCAAAATGTCTCCAAAGACAGTACCACAAGTCATTAAATTGAGAAATGTACCACAATCGTTGACGTTGTCAAGAATCGTGCAATATTTGATTGATTTGGACATCAAAACCGTAATTGGCATTCACCGAGTTGCTGACTACGACACAGAAGTGTTGGACACGGAGGTTTACGTCTATATTGTAGACAAAGATGAGGCTGATCGTATAATCGATAAAGATACGACATTGTTTGATGGTCGTATAATCCAGATCCAACATATTGACGCAATTCCGGGAACTATGGAGTTTCCAGTAGAGATTGGTGGAGCTCAAGGCGCAAATTATGTCAGATTTCCATATCCTGTCGCAATATTTAAGTTTAAGCCAGCGCCAATTTCGGAAATGTCAGAACGACTTAATGAATTGCTGTGGACATATGAGGATGTAAAACCTAGATTCTGTCATCAAAAAATAATCGTAACGGGAATGAAATTAGTCTATGAAGAGGAGCGAAAGAAATCGAGATCCTTTGGCTTCATGTCTGTGATAAACAGATTTCAAATGACCGTGTTGACACCATTGGATTATTTTCGGTTCGACGTCCGAGTCAAAACCGATTGTACCAATGTCACACAAGTCTTATTGGCAAAGGAATTTGCACATCTATTCAATGACAAGAATCAATGTCGTTTCAGCCCAACAGTCGTCAAGAACAATTTGCTCAATTTCGACATCAAGACTTTGAGAATAACGTTTCAGTGCAAACCTACTGCAACATCCAGCAATCAAGATGTTAACCAGCAAGTCACAGATACAGTAGAGGAAAATGAAGATGATGACAAATCAACTGATCAGTCTAACGATGATGAAATCGATAAATTATCATCTTACACACCGCCGATTCCGTGTGAATTTTACACATCGATGCCTGCACTCGACAAAAAGGACAGCATCTTGAAAAAGCCTGACCAGAAGATCAAAAAGAAAGAAGTTGAATCCCGTCGTCACGTGAACTTTGCTGATGAAGTCGATGATTTGTCTACTTCCGTTTCTGAATTATCACTCGGAGAGAGATATATTCTTGGCATTGACGGAGATATAATTACTGCTGAATGAAGCTCGCTCCCGGAGAATTTGTCACTGCATTAAAGTGACAATAAATTTATTTCATAAATTTTAATTTTATATTTGGATTTATTGTTTAAAATCATTTAATTAAATTTGTAACGCGAAACTGAAATTCAAATTTATCGGGAAAACAAGTTCGAATTGATATTTTAAGTTAAATTGCGATTTGAGAATTTAACGAACTTTTGAGATTTGAAATCTATTTTGAGAATTTAACGAACTTTTGAAATTTAAAATCTTAAAAATTATAGCAAACTTTTCAACGAACTTTTAATATTTGAATTTTATGGCAAAAGTTTATAGCATCAAAATAACGAACTTTCTGAATTTAAAATTTATAGCAACATTCGTACTTTCAAACCCTTTATTTTATAAATTTCATAAACCTCAAATTTTTGTACGGGAAAGTCACGAATTTAATTGAGTGAGTTAAGTAATTAATTATAAAATGTTAAACTAATCTATATACAATTACAGTGAATCGATCTATTGGAATCGATAGGAAATAAATTCGATTAATTTGTGGAAGAACAAATAGAAACAACAAGTTAAAATTTATTTTTATTCGTCAAATTTTCATTCTTCCCGTGACAGTAAGAGTGTCTACATTAGAGTTCTCAATTCACTTATATATTTAAACAGATGATAATGAAAAGGTAAAATTTTCATAATTACTCCTCGCGACTCACAAACAGGAATTTATGATTAATAAAAACCAATAATGCTGTAAGCAATCGATATTATATTGTTAATTGCATTAGAAGTCAATGAAAGTGCTACACTATGAAGGAGGTTAATAGCTGACATCGTCTGATTGACTTGACTTTCAGTAAAACTTGGAAGTGCAGATATCAAAACATTTCGAATTTGAGTTTGAGTTCCTGCATCAAATTCTGTTATGTTTTGTAGCGCATCCGAAAGTAAAGCAGTTGTCGGTGGTGAATTTATCGGATAAGCATTATATGCAATGCCTGAGATGTTAAAAACTACATTAAGTGGAAGCATGTTAGTCACTGTGTAGATTATGTCCATAGCGTAAATAATTTTATTGATTTTAAGTAAATCTCCATCTGGATGCTCAGCCATTATTATCGCAGAAATATTGTCCACAGCTTGATTATCAGGTATAGGTATGATACTGAATGGAGTTGGTGATGGCAAGGAAACAATAGATCCATTGGAAGCAATTGAATAAATATTTAAAACTGCATTAACAGAAAGTGCGTAAGCCATTTGAAGAAGCATCGTAAATGATCCATAAATGATATTCAATTGATAGTTGTTAATATTTGGAATTGCAGATTGCAACTCTTGAATGAGGTATGCAGTATTTGTAGAGTCGATGTAATTTATTTCGGATATGTAAGAGTCATACATTAACTGCTGGATGGCTACTGATAAATTGAGAGGCACACGTTGTGCTACATTGTATACAACATTTATTGCATCCATATACGGTTGAAATTGAGCTACAGTAACATTAACTGAAGTTATTTTTATGATTTCGGTTATCAGTGCATTCATAATAGCATCTTCAACTGGTTGATCAAAATTGACCATATTTTTAAATACAGGAGGTGGTAGTGGCATTGGTAAAGAAATATTTGCTTCAGCTCCAACATAAGTGTAAATGTTAAGAATGGCACTAAATGGCAATGGAGTTGCTGATACAAATAAAAATTTTATTGCATCAATGAAGCTTTTTAATTGTCTTGGATCAATACTTGGAAGTGCTGTTAAGGTCTCATTAGCTATATTTGAAGTAGGATCTGAACCTAAGTAGGGTGAAAGGTAGATATATTCACCATATATCACACTATTGATAGTCGATAGTACATTTGTTGGTAGCTGAGATGCAACAGTATATACAATATTCATTTGGAATATTATATAATCAAGCTGACTGTTTGAAATAGATGATAATCCTGCCATAATTTCTCCTTTAACGCTTGTAACTGTAGATGCACTAAACGTTCTCATATTATCAAATGGTGCTGTGGGTAACGGCAATGCAAAACCTGATGAAGATGTAAGAATCCCAGAAACGTTCACAAATATATTAAATGGAAGAATTGTTGCAATTTCAGTCAAATTAAATAAGGAGTTTAGTAAGGTGCTCATTTCAAATGCAGTTATGTTTGGAATTGCACCATGAATAGTTTTTGTAAGATTTAATATGGCAGAAGAATCAAAAGATGAAGATGCTGATATGCTCACATTATAGGCTAGGTCATTGAGGTTAGAAATAGCTGATGCAGGTAGTTGTGTATAAACAGTAAACAGCACATTAATGTCAAAAATTGTGGTATCAATTTGACTCTGAGTAATATTTGGGATTCCAATAATCAAGTTTTCAGCTACTTTAGAAGATATTGCACTATCCATTGTAACTAAATTTGGATATTGATTGTTTGGTGTTGGTCCATTGATTATATTTCCTATATCAAGAATTACATCTAGTGGAACAGTTTGGGCAACAACAAACAAATAATTACAAGCTAGCATAATGCTGTTCAGTTGACTGCTTGTAAGTGTTGGAAGTGATGAAGATATATCTGTCGAAATAGCGCTCATGGCTGTTGAATCTAAGTATGAATCCGATGAAATGTATGCATTGAAGAATATGTCATAGATATTTGATAGTGTATTAGTTGGTAGCTGTGATACCAAATTGTAAAGGATATTCATTTGGGAAATGGCCACGTCTATATGAAATTGAACCATCGATGGTATTTTAGTTCTTACTAGATCCACAATATTTATTATGACAGCATTGCTTAAAGTGACCATATTTTCGAATGGTGGTGGAGGTAATGTCGCAACAATATCTGAATAGTTAGTGAGTATCAAACCGATATTTACAAATTTATCAAATGGCATTGCTTGAGCCACAGCAAATAAATTTTTACCAGCATTTAAAACACGTGCTATTTGAGTTTGATTTAAAGTTGGAAGAGCTGCTTCAAGTTCATTTGAAATTCTTGTCAAAATCGAGTCTAATGCTGATGTTTGCGTGATACTTGCGTTGTACATGATCTCCGCTATTGTAGAAATTGAGCTTAAAGGTAGCTGTCTATGTACAGTATTAATGATAGTTAAAGCGGTTGTAACAGAGTCCAATTGACTTTGAGTGTAATTTGGGAACGCAGCTTTCACGTTGTCTATAACGTTTGTTAAAGTTGATGAATCCAATGATGATAAGTTTTCGAATGGAGGTTGTGGTATTTGGACATAAATTCCAGATCCACTAGATACTATTCCATAAATATCAACTAAAGTATTAAAAGGTAAAATTGATTTAAACTCAAAGAGGAGTCTCAATGCAAACAAAATGATATTTTTTTGGTCTGTAGTAATATCAGGAAGTGCTGTTGATAATTCAGTACTAACTTCTAACAAGACAGATGCATCAAGGTAGGTATCACCATTTATAAATGCGTTAAATAATATGTCAAAAATAGCTTCCCGTGAGTCATTATTCATGCGTGATGCTACTGAGTACATAATGTTAGCTTCATTGATAATAAAATCCAATTGCTCTGGAGTAAGGTTTGGTATTGCAGAAACTAATTCCTGTTTGCCGTTTGATACGGATGTTGAATCAAATGTAGTCATATTATCAAATGGAATTGGAGGGGTCAGTGTTGGTGGAGGAATTGAAATACCAGATGCACTGCTAATAATTGCAAGAATATTTATAATTCCACTTATTGTTGATGTTGAAAACGATTCATATAAATATTTGAAAGCATTGGCCACACTATTTAATTGAATGCTGGTTAAATTTGGAAGTGCTGCGGAAAGTTGAGACTTTATATTCGAGAGAGTCGTTTGGTCAATTGAAGAGGACCCAGTAACAAATGCACTAAAGAATGTACTACTAATCGCTGAAGAAGTACTTATTGGAAGTTGTGAAGTAACAGTGTAGATGACATTGACTTGTGAAATGAAATATTCTTGTTGACTGGCAGTTAAAGTTGAAATATTTGCTAACTCTGCTTTAATCATGTCATTAACTGATGAATTAAATGTTGAAAGATTTTGGAAAGGAGAAGGTGGAGGAGGTGGCAAATTAGTTCCAGAAGCACTTGATGTAATTGCAGAAATATTGATGATTACACTAACAGGTAAGGATAAAGCTACTCCATAAACTTGTTGAAATGCAGAAATAATTAAATTTGTCTGCTTTTTATTAATGCATAGTTTTGCTGATATCAAGTTGGTAACGTTTGTAAGAACAGCTGAATTAAGAGTTGAATCACCAGATATGTATGCATTATAAATAATGTTACAAATTTGAGCAGATGAATTGTAAGGCAGTTGTAAAAATAAAGTATATATGACGTTCAAAGCAGAAAAGAACTCATCAAATTTGGTTTGATTTAAATTTGGTATTGCTGATGCTAGTTCAGTTCTGATGCTTTCTTTAACTGTTGAGTTGAATAAAACTGGATTTTTAAATGGATCAACTGTCGTATGTACTGTAGTTGATGTTGTTGCTACAGTTGTGGTAGATTTTGTTGTCTTGGGTTTGCTATGATCCTTACTGACCTTACTATACTCCGAACTGTCCTTACTGTGGGAAATCGATTTCGTAGCTTTAAAGGACTTTTTTGCTAAATATCCTGTAAAAAGTGGAAAAATGAAAATTTAATATGTTGTACGTGTTTAATGATTTAATTTCATTTTTACAATGCTTCGGGAGTTGTAAATACGATGAAACTTTTTGGCACAAAAATTTTTGGTCAAAAAATTTTGTAAATTTCAAATTTACTCCAAGTCTCAACCTGAAAATTTTGGACCAAAAGTTTTGGCTTCCATATTTATTTATACTTTCAAGATACAGCCTAAAAGTTTGGGCCAAAAAATTTTTGGTTCTTTAAATTAGCCAAAAAATTTTGGGCGAATTAATTTTTAAATCCGACGATTAAATTTACTTGGAACCAAAATTTTTTGACTAATTCCAATTTATTTTAAAAAAAAAAAAGAAATATTCTTACCATTTATTTGGATAATTAAAATAATCGAGAACAAAAACAATAACTTCATATTTTTAACTTGTTTTTCACTTAAAGTTTTCTGTCACTATGAACCTTAAACCACATGCCTATCAGTTTATATAGACGTTCATCTCTTTCGTTTTCAATAAACAGATATTCTCATTTCTCAAAGAGCTTTCAATCATGTCATCATTTTAAAGTTTGTTCATTTTGAAAAAAAAAATGTTTTTCACAAAGAATTCATAAGAAAAACGCGGATCATTTAAAATTTTTATGATTGTTTATTGGAAAATTAAAAGATGCACATATCTATCAAGTTGCACAGTGGTCTAAAAATGACTTTTTTGGAAATAATTCATGATATTTTGGTGGTTTATAGTTTTGGACTTGGGGAGTTTAAAAATGCAAACAAAATTTTTTTTCGTCAATATAGGTCCTCATACGGGCCTAAAACGTGTTTTTGGTACCAAAAATTTTCAAAAAATTCGTGTGCCTCACTATGTGGATGAAATTTCACAAACTTTTTTTTATTCACTCAGTACACCCTCTAATTTTCATTTAAAAATACCAAAAGTTTGAAAAAAAATTATTTTGATGGTCAAAAATGCGAAAAAGTCCAAAAAATCGGCATTTTTTCAACATTTTTGCTTCCTGTGCCTACATGTCGATCTTAAAAATTCTAAAAACTCTTGATTCTTATAGTCCTTAAGTAGATCTACAAAAAACATTCCATTCATCATTGCCAAAAAAGCCATTTAGTGCTTCAAAAATGAGGTCAAATGTGAAAATTTTCGTTTTTTTGGGCATTTTTTGGGTTTGTCAGCCTATATGATCCACAGGTGGCTCCAGGTAACTGTCAAGTGACAGTTTTCTTATAGCTCTTATGTTGTACTACAAAATTAAGTAAAAAAGTAAATTTTTCGGGTCCCCGATTCACCTGAGGCCCCCAAAGGGTGTCTGGTTCCTCAAGACAAAAATTCATATCTCAAAAATATCTTCACCATATTGGCTGAAACTTTCAGAAATGATAGAAAACATCTATACCGACCATTTTCAGTCATTTAAACTTAATTATAACTTGATTTTTGAACTTTATGTACATTTTGCTGATTTTCGAGCTTGGTCAAAAATCGAGTTTTCACTTTTCGACTCCTACCACCTCAGGATGACTTTATATTTTATTTCTTTTGCATAAATCTTATAGCTAAGCATAGTACGCATCCAACGAGGTATGAAACATGATATATAGTCAAGATATGGCAGAGTTATGGCCAAAAAACTGAAAAAATGGTAAATTTTTTGAGGTTTTGACAACTTTCAACTCACATTTTCGCCGATATTTCTTCGAAATTTCAAGTATACGTAACAAATTTGGTATTATTGGAAAGGTCATTGCTTTAGCTATACAAAAAAATTAAAACATAAGTTTGGAAGTTCCTCTGTGGACCAGAAAACTTACAACAGTTTGCTTTGTCCTCTCATACAGAGCAAAGATAAAAAATTTTTATTTTTGTGTTTTTTACACAGTTTAACACATGAACTTTCATAATATGATCAATAAAAGACTTTACAACCATTACTTCTTACATACAGACTTATAGAAAAAACCTCAAATTTTCGAATATTTTCGATTTTTTCAAAAAAAATGCATTTTTTCTATAAGTCTGTATGTAAGAAGTAATGGTTGTAAAGTCTTTTATTGATCATATTATGAAAGTTCATGTGTTAAACTGTGTAAAAAACACAAAAATAAAAATTTTTTATCTTTGCTCTGTATGAGAGGACAAAGCAAACTGTTGTAAGTTTTCTGGTCCACAGAGGAACTTCCAAACTTATGTTTTAATTTTTTTGTATAGCTAAAGCAATGACCTTTCCAATAATACCAAATTTGTTACGTATACTTGAAATTTCGAAGAAATATCGGCGAAAATGTGAGTTGAAAGTTGTCAAAACCTCAAAAAATTTACCATTTTTTCAGTTTTTTGGCCATAACTCTGCCATATCTTGACTATATATCATGTTTCATACCTCGTTGGATGCGTACTATGCTTAGCTATAAGATTTATGCAAAAGAAATAAAATATAAAGTCATCCTGAGGTGGTAGGAGTCGAAAAGTGAAAACTCGATTTTTGACCAAGCTCGAAAATCAGCAAAATGTACATAAAGTTCAAAAATCAAGTTATAATTAAGTTTAAATGACTGAAAATGGTCGGTATAGATGTTTTCTATCATTTCTGAAAGTTTCAGCCAATATGGTGAAGATATTTTTGAGATATGAATTTTTTTGTCTTGAGGACCCCCCTACCAGACACCCTTTGGGGGCCTCAGGTGAATCGGGGGACCCGAAAAAATTTACTTTTTTTTACTTAATTTTGTAGTACAACATAAGAGCTATAAGAAAACTGTCACTTGACAGTTACCTGGAGCCACCTGTGGATCATATAGGCTGACAAACCCAAAAAATGCCCAAAAAAACGAAAATTTTCACATTTGACCTCATTTTTGAAGCACTAAATGGCTTTTTTGGCAATGATGAATGGAATGTTTTTTGTAGATCTACTTAAGGACTATAAGAATCAAGAGTTTTTAGAATTTTTAAGATCGACATGTAGGCACAGGAAGCAAAAATGTTGAAAAAATGCCGATTTTTTGGACTTTTTCGCATTTTTGACCATCAAAATAATTTTTTTTCAAACTTTTGGTATTTTTAAATGAAAATTAGAGGGTGTACTGAGTGAATAAAAAAAAGTTTGTGAAATTTCATCCACATAGTGAGGCACACGAATTTTTTGAAAATTTTTGGTACCAAAAACACGTTTTAGGCCCGTATGAGGACCTATATTGACGAAAAAAAATTTTGTTTGCATTTTTGAACTCCCTAAGTCCAAAACTATAAACCACCAAAATATCATGAATTATTTCCAAAAAAGTCATTTTTAGACCACTGTGCAACTTGATAGATATGTGCATCTTTTAATTTATTGGAAAAAATTCAAAATGTAGTCAAATACTTATTTTATTTCATAAGAAAAGAAAACATATTGAGCTGTAAACAAGTTCATTTTTCTTTAATCATTTTATTTATTTTAAAAATTCTTCATTATTTTGTATGAGTACAAAAAAAAAAAAGAAAAAAAAACACATTTTTTTAGGAAATTCAAGAAATTTGGAAAAAAGTATCTGACTACATTTTTTTAATTTTTTTTTTGTGTTTTATTAATGCTCTGAAAAAAAAAATATTTTTTTGTTTCAAAATTAAAATGAACAAAATAATTACAATTTTTTTTTTGTAAAATCGGGTAAAAACAAAACCAATAATGATTATTTTTGTTTAAATCTTGATACTTAAATTTGAATGAATCTTTATCGTTATCATTATTTTAGGAATGTAAAATAGAAATTATTTATCAAAGAATTGAAAACACTCAAAAATGCATTGCATTGGGTTTATGCCTTAATTTTTATTGAACTATTAAAATTTTCAAAATTTAACAATTTCTTATAAATTATGCCTTGATTTCATCGGTGATCATTATTTTTTACTTGGTGGAGGAACTTGAGCACTTGAAATAAATTCTGAGTACGAAATAAATCCATCCTTGTCCTTGTCCATCATGTTAATAACTGAATCAATTGCACTCTCAATTTGGTCATCTGTGTAAGCTTCTGACAACTCCTTCTTACCATCATTTTCTAGATTTCAAAAGTTTTTGATGAAATTTTGAAGTAAATATTTTAATTTAAATTGTTAAGCTTGCCAAAAAAAGAACCATCACCAAACCTGCAGTCGAAAAGCCTCTTAAATGTCTATGAAATAAGAGTTAATTTTTTTAATAAAATTTTTTTGATTTGATTTTTTGATGAACAAAAACAATGTTGATAATAAACCTCTTTATTCATATTTCTTCTAAATTAATAAAAATTAAAAAAAAAATTGTTCGCTGAATTTTACAATTTGTTCATGTTTCAAAGTTTCTACTATGGGTAATGAAAGCAAAAACTATGAGGGTGTTGGAGGGAAGATTTAATTAAAATTTGATTTTTTAAAAGAATTTTCATTTGAGTTTTAAGTCGGTAATACAGATTTCGATCAACTTTAATAAAAAAAGTAATATTCAATGTCAAATTTGGTATCAAAATTAAACTTATTAAAAACTCAAAAGGGGGGTCGTTCGTAAAATTCGTAACGATTTTTTTCAAAACTCCATAAAAATTTGTTCCGACCAGGAGGGTAGTCAAAAAATGTTAATTTTTGGTGTTACGAATTTGACGAATCCCCCAAACTAATTTCTCGAATTATTTTACATTTTACATTTTGATTTTCATATCAATTTAAGAAAAATTTCTCTGAGATTCTCGCAAAAATTCCATCCTTAAAAAATAAATTTTAGTCACATCTACCCTCCCTATTTGATCCTAATTAATTCTCTATAATATTCATTGGGTCAAAATTATTTAAGTAAGAAAAAATAAAAACAAAAAGTGTGGATGAGATTTCTTGGAAAATAAATATAGTTGCACGTCACAATGGATTTTCTTATAGAAATTATTTTCGCTTTTTTTTGTAATTTTTTGTGTGATGAAAAAAGAATTTTTAAATGATTTAGTACCTCCTTATCGTCCCAAATATCAACA
This sequence comes from Chironomus striatipennis, assembly GCA_026123125.1. Taxonomy (NCBI): domain Eukaryota; kingdom Metazoa; phylum Arthropoda; class Insecta; order Diptera; family Chironomidae; genus Chironomus; species Chironomus striatipennis. The sequence goes on along the minus strand of CM047392.1, from coordinate 34,023,043 downwards.
AAAAAAAAAAAATTAAGAAAGTCGATGAAAAAATTAAGCACAATTAAGAATTTACATGAAATGGAAGTCAATATGGAATGAACAAAACATAGTCGTCATTACTGATCAAAGACATTTCTTTCAGTCTTCTCTTTTATTTTGGAGATTTCTTCCTTTGTCTTCCGCGTTATCTGTTTTGTTGTTGATTTGATGCAGCTGCCTTTTGTTGTGCTCGAATAAATTCAGGATAGTCAATAAATCCATCTTTATTGAGATCATCACTACTAAGTATTGGATCAATTAATGTGTTAAGCTCCTCATCGGAAAATATCTTTTCTTCGACATGAGGAACTTGTTGTTGTTCTGGCTGTTTACTTCCTTGTTCTGATATTTTTTATCCAAGCACCATTATGATAAGGATGTGAGAATGAATATTGATTTGGATTTTACGGCACATTATGATTTTTTTTTGTAGTGAGGAACAAAAATTAATATGATTAAGCTTAAAACGTCACCAATTAAAATAATATAAATTGTTTGAGTTGTTTTGAAGTGGATTGTTGACATTTCAGATTATCTTGTCATATTTATTTATGCTTGCTTTGGATTTTCTTATCAGTCATAATAAAAAGTTTAATGGGATTCTCGGGTAATTCCCTAAGTGACTCATTCTTTTCAAAAAATAATCATGCTGTATGAAATTTATTTTGTCAAGTATGAAATTTAAAATCATCGAAAGTTTAATAAAAATTTTCAAAAATTATGGCATTTTAAACTCAAAAGGTGCTTTAAATGATAAATTGAGTTCAATTAACAAATCAATACAAAGTAATTACTACAAAGATGTTTTAGCAATTTTTGTTGATAAAAATTACAGCTGTTTTTGATAACACATTAGTTGATAATAAAATGCTTTCATTCATTTTTATTTGAAGAATAGAACCACAAAAAGGCACAAAATATTCAATGTGCTATGGCATCTGTTTTGGACCCTCCGGTCGAATTTCACTCAAAAATAATTTTGTGAAATATATTTGAAAAATTCTATCGATTTTTTATGAAAAGGTTGGTGTATTGTTCTACAGCATTTCTTTATATCGCTAAATTTTAAGCAAGATTTAATAAGATTCAGAATTCTTAAAGTTTGTTCGTTCACTTGCTTTCTACTTGAATATTAATATTAAATTTGAACTTTCATATTTTCTGGATATTATTATAAGCACAATAAAATTTCATCTAAATATATACAGGATATTATCCTTTCATTCAAACATAATTATTATCAACTTTTAATTTAGAATTTAAAAAATAATCCAAAATAATTTGCAAAATTTTTACAGTGCTTACAAGAATTAGTTCGAATACCAAAGCATTAATTTTCATATAAACATCTTCATCTATAAATATTTTCGTAATAATAAGCATCCTCTAACTTTTGTTATATTACTCAAAAATCCAAGAATAATCCATAATCCACACAATTCACTTCATTAATCCACCCTCAATAATTTTTTATACAAAAAAATCAAATAAAATCAACTCACCATGCCAATGAATCAAACTCTTTATAAGTTCACATCCATCCAATTTATTATTGTTATCAGCATCGTGCATTTTAAAGTAATGGAATTGAAGTTCTTGTTCTGTCATTTTACTTGTATCAATTGGAACTTCCATATGTTCAGCAATGTGACTAAAAGACATAAAACAAAAATTCGATTGTGTGAAAAAAAGAAAAGAAAACAAAAAAATATTTCGAAAGACTTTACTCACTCTTTTTCTTGCATCAGATTGCCTGTGTGTAATACTTGTTGACCATGGCCTCCATGTCCTCCGTGATCGTCATGATGTGGCTGTTGGTGCTGAGGTTGTTGTTGCTGCTGATAAACTTGTTGAGGTGGTTGTTGTTGATGCTGTGGGACATGTTGTTGCTAAAAATTATTTTTTTTAGAATTGAAAAAAAATTCAATAATTAAGATTTTGTGCCTACCTGTTGCTGTTGCTGAATAACATTTCCATATTGATCGACATGCTGTACTGGTACTTGCTGATTAGTTTGATAATGTTGTGGATTTACATTTGGCGGGGCGTGATGTTGAGGGGGTTGCTGTTGATATTGAGGCGGAGGCGGATGTTGTTGCTGTCCAGCTTGGTATTGTGGTTGTTGCTAAAAATAAACAAGCAAAAATTTTTTGTATGAACAATTTTTTGGTACACGTAAGCGGAATTTTTTTTATCAAACAAAATAAAATTTGTTGATTTTCCGCATTTCAGGTGACAAAAAATGAGGAAATGAATAAAACTCACATAATGACCTGGATTTACTCCAGGAGCGACTCGTTGGGATACACTAAGTGACGTTGATAATGATAAAATGCATAATATTGATAGTTTCCACATATTTAAATTTTTTGTTCTTTTGAGGCTTAAATGTTTAAAAAAATTTTTGACTAAAATAATTTTTTATGAAATTCTTGATTTTTAAGTAAATTGTTTGTTCGTCTAAAGTCACTCGAAAAATAAATAGACTAAAATTTTCGAGTGATGGAAAAAAATTCCAAAATATCACGATCAAAATATTGAATCGGAACTGTACAAATGTTTTTTTTCTGAGGGGTTGAGCTCTGAGAAATGACTGCTTTGATGATTTTTTTGTTGGATGATATTCCAGAGTGTCTTATGGATGAAAGTTTTGTGATCTACTGAAAATTTTCAATTCTTTATGATTAATTTTTAAATTTTCAATTTTTCTGGAAAAAAAATTAAAATCAATAAAAAGTTGAGGGAACTTAATAAGGAAACATTTTTTATTATTCAATATTTTTGACCAGCGCGTTTGAGATTTATTCATAAATTAAGCATAAATGCAGGAAATTATCAGGATAGCTGAGAGTCTCACTAAGCCATTGTAGCTGAAAATATATCACAATAAATTAATACAATCCTTTTAAATTGGAATAAATCAACAAACCTCAGCATCCAAAGGAACTTCTACTCCATGAGTTTTGGCGCCAACTGTTAAAAAAAATTGAAAATTAAGTGTCATAAGCTAAACTTCCTAATATGATTGCCAAATCTTACCTGCTTTTAATGCAGGTGTAGAAACTTCATCAAGCAAGTCTTTGAGTACTTTTTTCTGTCCTTTATCTGTTACTGGAGAGATCAGCTTTTGCAAATATGAATACCCATCCTATATATGCCAAAATATTTAAGAATTTTTTAAATAAAAATGTTAAAGGGATACTTACATCAGTATAGCATCTCAATGGAATGTATTTGAAACAATTTTCTTGATCTACAGACTCCATCAATCGTCTATTGACTGCCCAAAATTGATCAAATTTATCGTTTTGCAGGCCTAAAAAGAGTTGCTTATGTTCCTTCTTTTGCATTTGAGAGACAATTTGACCTTTGTGCTTCAGAAAATCAGCTTCTTTTAAACAATTCATGAAAAAGCTTTCAATCACATCTCTGAAAGGAATTGAAAGTTTTCATACTTTTAGTCAAATTTAAAATTGATGACATTTTTTCTACGTACTTGTTAGGAAATTTAAATAGACTTTCTTCTGGAAATTTGTTGAAATGGACATTGATTTGCCAAGGTAATGCATGTTCACTGCCTATCAAGTCGTACAAAACACCTGATGGAATTAAAAATTATGTTCAATATTGTAATAATCTTTGAATAAATCTTGAAAACTCACCAATCGGAATATGAAATTTAAGAGGAACTGAATTATAGCTAAACCAAATTTCATCCTCTTTTTCAATGAATCTTTGGAAATGCTTCTTAATCTTATCAATTGTGAGACTTAAATAGCTCACTCTTGGCAGTAGAACGAAAAATGCATCTGACTCAATTTCTTCACTGTCTACAATGAATTTTGCTGGTATTTTACCATCCCAAACTTCCTTTAAAACTTCTCTATCGTTTGCCATTTTATGGAGACTAGAATAACTTTACAAGTTGTGTAAAATTGAATTTTTTATATTTTTTCAATAACAATTCGAGAGTTTTTTGTTTGTTATTGTTTTTGGCGCATCTTTATTAGAAGCAGTGCGCATGTGGTTATCCTTTGTCTGACTGTCAAATTAGCTGTAATCTTTGAGGAAAATCTAGCAATTTTTCATTTAAATTATCATGGGCTGGTCTTAAATATCCTTTTTTAGGAGGGAACCGGTTTTTGGGGGGGAAGGGAGCCTGAGGTTGTGTGAGAGTTTTAAACAAAAGATTTTTTTAATAAAGCTATTGTGACAGAGGGGAGAGTGGGTCTAATAATTCTAATAATTAATGCTGTATTTAAGTTTAAAAATGATATAAAATCAAACTTTATCATTGAAGAACTATGAATATGGTACAGAAAATGCTCTTACTTTTAGCTTTTGCATCTATAACTCTTAAACTAGTTTTTTTATTCATTTAGATTTTCAAAATTAACAAAACCGTTGAGTCAATTCTGCCTACATTCCCACCTCCTGAAAAAATTTTAATACCCTAAAAAATTCTTAAAATTCAAACTTTACAAAAATTAATTTCTTTATTTAACAAATCTGTTAATTAGAAGCAAAATTAAACTAAATGAAACAGACTGGATTAATTTCAAGCCAGAACTTTTGATTGGCATTGCCAAAGTCACGAACAGCTACATCAACCAAAGGCAGTCTCAATGGCTTATCTGTTGTATAAGTAATGACAGTTTGTGACCATTCATCTCTACGATCTTCACATCCATCTTCAGTCACATCATAACGAAGTCTTTGAGGTCCTTTTGGTGTCAATTCGTTGTCATTCCATGTCATAAGTTTTACACCTCGTCGGTGATTATTCTTAATTTTGTCAAAATATCCAATTGTATTCTTACAATGGAATGTGATATTTTGTGTAGCTTGTGTTGATAAAAGTTGCAAGAATCCTAACTGATTGCTATCAGCCTTGTAATTAATTTTCATTCCATTTTCAATTTCACTTAACCAAATTTCAGGTTCTCTTCCTGTGTAGCTTATCTCATTAGATTTCATTGGTGATGGAATTACACATGTTGCTCGTTTCTTCATATCACAATAGACATAAATTGCATCCTTTGGATCACCATCATTAGGATCAATCCAATAATTACCAGATTCATATTCAGGATATGCAACTGCTAAATCTCTACAAGTCTTGGCTGGGAATAGCTTTTCACCGTTTGGCTTCTTGAACTTTTCAAATCGGACTTTAAGATTTTCATATGCTTTAAGAACGATTGCTTTCTTTTCATCGTCTGTAAGTGACTTCAATGGATCATCATTAGGATCTGGTCCCTTTTGATTGTTAGCTCCATGTCCAAGTAAGGCTGCCAAAGCTGCTGCATCATATCCGAGGGATTCAGCTGGTGGTCCCGGTGGACTTAATGATAAACAACAATTTCATATGCAATTCTCATGTATTCAAAGATTATATTCTTACCCAGGTGGACTAAAATTTTGAAGAAAATGTTGAAATTTAATTATATATTCAATTTTATATATTAAGATTCTTACCCAACATCTCCTCTAAGACCAGGTTTTCCTTTTAATTAGTACAAAATATTGTAATTATTATTTTCGATTTATATTCGATTATATCTCACCTGCGTCACCCGGTGGTCCTCTTGGGCCTAAAGGATTTCAATGAAACGTTTAACTTAAAATTCATGCGAAATTTGTTTTATCAAGCTTACCAACTCCTCCAACTAAACCTTGTGGACCCTAAAATTGGTCAAATAAAACCAGTAATTTTTAACGTTACATAAAATTTATTTTTGATTAATTTAGTACCTGATTTCCATCTCTACCTGGTGGGCCTCTAGGACCAGGTTCGCCCTAAATATTGATGAATAATAATTCTTTATAACTGACTTAATTCAAGTAATGTATATATATAGCTTACAGGTGGGCCTTGTAAACCTAAAATACACAAACAAAAATTAAAAATACATCACAATCGTTAAAAAAATTAATTCATAAAGTGAGTATCAACTTACCTGGATTTCCAGTATTACCCTTTTCACCAACAAGCCCAGGGCTTCCAGTCATACCTAATTTGTATCAATCAATAAAACCACAGTAACAGTCAACAGAAAAATTAATATTGTGACAATATCTTACCTTGAAGACCAACTAAACCTCTGTGTCCCTTTGCTCCCTTTTGTCCTGAATCACCTCGATCACCTTTTACGCCTTCAATTCCAGGAGGGCCCTTGTGTTAAGAATTTATGTGAATATGGTAAATTATGAACAAGTTATTAAAAAACTTACAGGTTTTCCTCTTGGACCAATTGGACCATCAACACCTAAAAAATAGAAAAAAATTAGTTCATGAAAATTTTGAAGCGTATTGATATTACACTTTTAAACTTACCTTGTTGACCTTGTTCACCTCTTGGACCTCTTTCTCCTGTTTGACCGATTGGACCTTGAGCACCCTAATACAACATATTGATTCAAGTAATTCATTAAAATATAATATGCTAAAGATAATTACAGTGGGACCAGGCAACCCGGGCGGGCCTTAAAATTGATAAAGTTTTATATTAGAAAACAATTTATTTAAGAGTTTAAAATGAAATTTACCAGGATTTCCAGCTGATCCAGGCGCACCGATTGGACCCTTATCTCCTACACGACCTTGAAGCCCCGGGATCCCGGGCTTTCCTAAAACAAATTTATTATTGATGAGATGATACTGATGTGAATAAGTATTGTGATTAATAATATCTTGCCTGGTGGACCATCATGTCTGAAATCAACAAAGATAAAACAGTTATCAAAAGTTTACTATAGTAATATCGTCAATAATGCTTACCCTGGTGGCCCTTGGTTTCCAATTGGACCCTAAATAATATAAAATAAAATCAATTTTTAGATTAATAGTTTTTGGTATAGAAATTAATCTCAAATTTACTGGCTCTCCGGGCGGCCCTTGTGATCCTTGTGGACCTTCTTTTCCATCTCTTCCAGGCTGCCCAATATCTCCAGGAGCCCCTCTTGCTCCTGCAATAATTTTATTGTTATTAACATTTTTATATTTTAACAATATAAATCTATAATATTAGAAGTACATACCCTTTTGACCAGCAGATCCGACAGGGCCAGGTAAACCTTAAAATATGCTCAATTAATCACCAGAAATATCAAAAACTTTCTTTTAGCATACCTGGTAATCCACGATCTCCAGTTTGACCCTTGTGCAAAAAGGATATTTAACTTAGAATTAAGATCACATTTCAGAATGAACTAGACACTTACAGGTGGGCCAGGTGGACCTTTAAAACATTTAATCAATTGAAGATTAGATAAAACATCAGAATTATAATTGTTTTGAATGACATTGCTTACCAGATGGACCTTGTTGACCTTCACTTCCCTTTAAGAAAATCGAAAAGTATCAGAAATAAAATTCACATTTTAAACTAGTCATAGATAGATTACTGAATCTCCCTTTTCTCCTGGTAAGCCTTGTGGGCCAGGATTGCCCATTGGACCTAAAAATGACTGGCGTTAGATCATCTTATTATATTTTATATAGCATGATTAATTACCCTGCATGCCCATTCTTCCTGTTTCTCCTGCTTGTCCTTTTGGTCCAGGTATACCTTTAAGAAAATTAATTGATTGTAATCAATTATTGTTCATGCATTAAACAGCTTTAAAATTTACCTGGAATTCCTTGAAGTCCTTGTGCTCCTGGTTGACCCTTTAAAATGCAATTTTCGATAATTAAAAACTTTAGATGTAATCTTTAGGATAAAGTACTTACAGGTTGTCCTGCTTCCCCGGTCCGTCCGGGAGGTCCTACACAGTATTCACAAACATTAGATTCAAATTAAAGAATTTTGATAGTTAAAAAATATTACCCATCATTCCAACTTCTCCTCTTGCACCTATATCACCTCTTTGACCTTTTTGACCTGTCAAACCAGTTGGACCCTAATTTTTTGATTAAATAACCAGTTAAGATTCTTAAAAAAATTATAAACATTTGAAGAACTTACAGGTGGTCCAGCTTCACCCTGAATACCTAAATTATTTGATTAATTTAGATTATTTTTAAACTTTCGAGTGTTCTGTAAAAACTAACCTTGAGCTCCTGCAACACCTTGCTCTCCTTTCATTCCCAATGGTCCACGTTCTCCCTTGGTACCTTTATAACAATTTTCAAAAGTGATGATTTGAGCTTACATGGATTTAATTTGTGAATTTACCTGGCAATCCCATTCCTCCTTGTGGCCCAGGGAAACCCTTAAAAAAATGAAGATAATATGATTAGCAATTATTTAAGAATTGATTAAAATAATATGATAGTTACTTGCAAACCCTGTGGACCTAAAAGTGAATGAATAATTATTATTTTTTGATGATTAAAAGTCATTTTAACTCGACTTTAACTCACCCTGCGGCCCAGGTAATCCAACGCTTCCAACAGCACCAGTTCTAATGACAAAAATTACGTTTTAAGGTGTTCAATGTCATTGATAGTATTAAACTTACTCTCCCGGTGGCCCTTAACATAATAAAATTGATATTATTAGTTTGCGAAATATGTTAAAAAAAATGAGCTTCAATCTCACCTTTTTCTCCAGCTTCACCTCTAAAATAAAGTTGAATAAAAAGAAAATTAAAATCATTAGCTACATATCAAGTACTTCAAAACTCTCAATAGTCAAACAAGTGTATTTTCACCACACAACATCAGTTTCAACATCTCAACGTTCAACAACATTTCATTTTATCACTAAACAGCCCACAAGAAACTCTCATCAACACGACAAGTGGAAATACAAGAAAGAAAGCAAGAGAAATGAAGAGAAATTGTCAAATGATCGACACTCTCCCGCGCTGATCTTAAATTTGATAGTTGCCGCATTAACTATGTTTAGTCAATATTCAGTCGTCGTTCAGTCAAGTTGTGGAGAAATTCGAGTAACAGTTTAATCATCAAATTTGCATAAAAATTATTTACATCGTTTAAATTTAATACTAAGTAAATCATATGCATGCAGATCGTTAAATGTTAAAAAGTGAAAGTTAAAGCAACAGAGATACACGCATAAGTCAAGATGAGAGAAATTTGTGTAATTTTTCTATTTGCTCTTGTAATCAACGTTATCAGTACCGCACATGTCCAATTTGATAGAAGTAATTTAAATCTAACAAGCAGTGAAGTTGACAATGACGATAGCATGAACATTATTGAGATTGAATTTCTTAAAAATTTAACAGCAATTTTAAAGGAGAGTGAAGGTCGTGGAAAAAAAGATCCAAAGAAAGTAATAAAAGAAACATTAAAGAAGCCACAAATTCCTCCAGTTACTGGCGATCCAGTTGAAGCAGTGACATCAAGAATACCATGTGAATGTAAAACTGGAATTTGTAGTTGCTGTGTAGGTGGATTTTTCTTTAACAATAAAGGATGCATGAAGATTAAGTATATTCCAGAAGATTTTGCATTTGAACTTAAAATGATGTTTAATGAACGGACACTTTATAAGAATACAATAAGTGGCAAGAATCCAAGACCAATTTGCATCACACCACCTAGATTTGGTGAACTAATTGAAATGTGTGCAAAATTCCACGACATTTATTTTGTTGGACGAAATGTTCATATGTGCTTAGATGTAAATGTCAGTTTTGGTGATTATGATCTTATCGACAGACAATTTAATTGCATGAAATTTGGATCGGAAGGAGTTGGGCTTGTATCACCTGAAGATGGTGGTGGGCATCCAGGCTATCCAGCAGTAATAAATGCTGGAACCGATGCTGAAATTGATGCTGGTGGTGTTGACGATATCGAAGAATATGACGAGATTGTTGGTTAATAATTAACTTTATTGTTGTTTATTTGAATGCTGTTTTCCAATGCAATTAAATTTATTTATCGTCGTACAATAAAACATTTATTTATTTAATGTGAAATAAAGTAGTAAAAAATAAAAATTACCTTTCACCAGCTTCGCCCGGTGGACCCTTTTAAATGAGAAATTTTTAATTAGTTGTTGCCAAAATAAAGTGAAATGTTCATAAAACGAAATGATGACTTACAGGTGGTCCCATCAAACCTTGCACACCTCTGTCACCTGCGATTAATATTTCATAGATTCAATAATTATGTGGGATTAATTTACAAGAGTTTAGTAGTTACCGATTCTTCCTGGGGGACCTTCAGGACCAATCAATCCCTAAAAACGATTTATTAAACAAAAAAATATTATTTTTAATTCATAGAAAATCATCATGTTGAAGCTTTTTAGCTCAAAAACTAAATAAACTAAATGAAACTAAAGCTAATGACAGGAATACGAAAAATCAAAACTCACTGTTGCTCCACGTTCACCTTTCTCTCCTGAAACACCTTGTGGACCTCTCATACCTAATTTAAATATATTTTTTCAGCACGACTTATATTTCTAACAAATTTCTGTTAAACTTTCCTGGTATTCCAACCATTCCCGGTGAACCTTTAATTTAAGAACATTTTTTTTAATTCAGTTATTTTTAGAACAAATATAGTTTTTATGAATTTACCTTGGTGTCCTTTTTCTCCGCGTGGACCTTTATATAGTTTTCAAAAATTCATGGAGTTAAAAGCAAGCTTTAAGTATTTGAACGAAGATAATTCTCACCAGATGGACCAGGATTTCCATCGGGACCTAAATATTTTCAATAAAATTATATTTTAAATACAAATTCAAATTAAAACTATTCAAGTACGTGATCAAATTTTACCTTGTGTTCCTACTTCTCCTTTTTGTCCTTGAATTCCCTGCCATTAAAATTATAAGTAATTTTTGATTCAAAGCAATAATATCGTTGAATTACGTACAGGAATTCCAATTGGCCCTCTTTCTCCAGGGAATCCTCTTTCTAAAAATGACATTAAGTTTGTTTATTGATTTTTTAATTCTTAATCACTTAATTTTAATAATTTTACCTCCTCTGTTTCCTGCAGGACCAGTCAATCCAGGGCTATAATGTTTTTAGAAGGATTTAGTTTGAAAAAATAATTATAAAAATGATCTATGGTACCTTCCCGGTGGCCCTTGAGCTCCATCTTTGCCAGGTTGTCCCTAAGATTTGTTTTATTTTAAAATTGTAATATTTAAGATACGAGAAACTACTGAATGGACTTACTGGTTGCCCAGGCGCGCCGGGTAATCCCTAGAAAGATTCATTATTTTAATACCCATTTTATGTTTTTAAATTCACTATTATTTACTTGAAAACCTGTGGTTCCTTGTGGACCAGGGTTACCTCTCTCTAGAAATTACAAACAAGCTTAAGAACTGTCAATTACTTTAATTAATTGCTATTCATACCTCCTTGAACACCTTGTGGACCTATTAATGAAATTTTAAAATATTAGTACACAGTTGATAATGTAGTTGATTAAAAATAATTCAAACCTTGTGGGCCAGGAACACCATCCTTTCCAGGGGGGCCTTTAATCATTCAAAAATAAATTAAAGTTGATTTTGGTAAAAAGCCGTTAAAATTTTAAAATTAAACACATTCTTTACTAACCTAAGTCTCCTCTTGGACCTTGTGGACTAAATTAATTGAAAAGCAATTTCAAAGAAAGTTAATAGTTTTTCGACAGTTAAAACTCAAAACTCAAAAATAGCTACCCAGGTGGCCCTGCCTGTAATTTGAAAGATAATTGAGGACATCATTAATAATTTTAAAATTTATTCAGATAACAAATTTTTACCTCTCCATCTTTTCCAGATTCACCAGTCAACCCTTTATCTCCTTGCAATCCCTATTTAAAATTTCAATACATTCTCCATTATTTTATAAAATTTGATACGATAATTACCATTGGTCCCGGTAACCCTTGCAAACCTATCGATAGAACTCAATTGTAATTGTGGCGATTCAATTAGATAGTAAATAAATTACCTTGTGGGCCAGGTCTATAATTAAATCGAATAAACGTTTTGTTATAAAAAAATATTTCTTAGTGGATCATTGTGATACTTACTCTCCCTGTTTTCCATCACTTCCTGGCACCCCTCTTTCACCTTTTATGAAGTACATAAATAATTAAATGTGTAAAATGGCTAGCTATACGATGAGCTTACCTTGTATCCCGGGCTTCCCCGGGATCCCTGACTTTCCTGGCAACCCCTATAAAATAACATTATTAATATATTTAAAGAACATTAAACCATAGTTAAAAAATTCTCACTCTCAATCCTTGAATACCTGTTAAATAATAATTATTAATTAAATTTTACAATTGAGCATTTGATAAGAATATAAAAGCATACCCTGAATTCCAGGGGCACCGATATCTCCTTGACTTCCTTTTGGTCCTCTCTCACCAGGATTTCCTCTATCTCCTGTGTTTCCTTTTGGACCCATTGCTCCATCAGGTCCCGGTAATCCAGCAGCTCCCTATTCAAATTTTCAAGTTTTTTTTATACTTTTTATATTTTTGTGTCTTTTTGAATCCATTCTAATACTTACCATTGGACCTCGTTCACCTTGTGGACCTCGTTCCTAAAAGCATGTCAAAAATAATGAATCATTCTAACAATTTATTTAAAATCTAATCTTACTCCAGTTGGCCCTCTCATTCCTCGTTTACCACGTTTTCCTTCTGGGCCTAAAATTGAATAAATCGTGGTTGATTCAAGTTTTCGAACAAATTTTTAATTTTCATTATATACCAATAGCGCCTGGAAGTCCTCTTGGTCTAAAAAATTTGTAATTAAAAAAAATAAAATTTTCATTACATTGAGTAATTATTAATCTATAAATTACCCAGGAGCGCCCATATCTCCTTTCAAACCACTATCTCCCTTGATTCCTCTTTCGCCCGGGATTCCTTGTGATCCTTTTATACCAGGCTCGCCCGTACTACCCTAAAATATTCAATTATAATCATAGGACATGAACAAAAGATTGAAAAGATTGAAAAATATTGATTAAATTTACTCAATTTCAAAAAATTTATATAATGTAAAATCTACAAAAGACGTAGTAAATAAAACACTTACTTCTAAGCCTTGAGGCCCACGTGGCCCAGGAAATCCAATCGGTCCCGCTGGTCCCATTGAACCAGTTGCTCCTTTTTCACCTATTTCATGAAATAATAAAGTTTCAATTCAATGAAGTCATCATAAAATGAGACTATATTACATACCTGGCGTGCCATCTCTTCCAGGAATTCCCGCTGGCCCAGTCTCTCCAGTTGGTCCTTAAAATTGATCAAGCGTAAGAATGTTAAATATATTAGTTATGATTTTTTATTACCAGGCTTTCCAGCTTCTCCTCGAGGACCCTATTATCACAAACAAATTACGAAATTATTATATATTAATGTTTCGTTGGTTATAATATAAGTTTATACTTGAGGGCCTGTGCTTCCTTTTGGCCCAATTGGACCTGCATCTCCTTTATTTCCAGCACTTCCCGGGAACCCTGGCGGTCCACTTTTTCCTAATCAAAACATTTTAAGCTGTTACTGACTATAACATTAATGCTTAAATTTAATTTACCAGTTGCACCAACAGGACTGAAAATCAAAAAATTTTAATTATAAAATTTGAGAAATACAATTAAAACCAGATTACTTACCCCGGTGGCCCTTGAGCTCCGTCATTTCCTCTCATACCCTAAACAATTAATCAAATTAGAATAATATTTTTCAATTAATAATGGAATGGCTTGTTTACTTGAGGACCTGGGCTGCCTTCTCTGCCTCTCTCTCCTCTCGGACCTATTAAATTCAATATTATCTTTATGTGAAATTTCATTCTTTAATGTTACATACCTGCGGGACCCTAAAAAAACATATTCAACAAATTAAATCAATATCATGGTAATTAATAGCTTGATTTTTACTTACAGCTAACCCTGGATTCCCCGGGGGTCCTAATGGTTTAATTGAGAAGTAACAATGTAAAATAGAACAATATTATGATATTTAATTAATTTAAAAACTTACCAGCATTTCCTTGAACACCCTTTTCACCTAATTCATGAAATATGATTAAATAACTGTTAATAAGATGATTTCAAAACTCAATCATACCTTGAGCTCCTGCTTCTCCTGTAAATTAAAAGATTAAAGGGTGAAAAACATAATTAAAATTAATATTTTATCATCATACCTTTTGAACCATCAGATCCAGTGTATCCGCGATGCCCTTTAACCCCCGGGACCCCTGGCATTCCTTTAAGAGATTTATTAAAATTAAAAGATTTATTGAAATTGAATCAAAGTTTTTAATATCTAATATCTAAAGTCTACAAGAATGAATCTCTATGATAACTAACATACCTGGAAGTCCTCTAGGGCCTGGTGGACTTTAAGAATTGAAAAATTATTAAATTTATTACTTCTAATCTGCATAAATAATTTTAATCATTACCCAGCTACTCCTTGTGGTCTGAAAATATGTAATGAAATGAAATTTTCACAAAATATACTCCTCTAAAATAAATGTTTATCCTACCCAGTTTCTCCATCTTCACCATTCTGTCCATCCTTCCCAGGCGGGCCAGGGGGTCTGTTAACCATTTAAACAAATTAATCATCAATAATAAATTCATTAAAATATAAACTTTTACTTACCCCATCACTCCTTGCAATCCAGGCGGTCTAAAATCAATCATAGACATTTTAATCAGCCTTTACAAAAATAAACTTATAAAACATACCCCGGTGGACCAGTATCTCCAGTTTCACCTCTAACACCTATTTTAAAAATCATTGACAATTTTGCTCAAATTATATCTAAAGATATCTTACCTTGATGACCTTGAGGACCCGGTGCACCTTTAAAAATTTAATTTTAATATTATTAATTGTAAATTCAACTTTAATATAAATCTTATTGCTTACCTTGAGGACCTGGCGGACCTCTTTGACCTACAAACACAAATCAGTTTATTAGTAAAGTAAAAAAAATTTAAGCTTTAATAGAAAATTACTTACCAACTGGACCCACTGCTGCTTGCATGTATTGGAAGTTTTCTGGCAAAAAACTGGGTCCGCTTGGTCCCTTATCTGATCCTCCTAACTGTTCAGCCAACTGTTGAGTATAGAAACTCAAATCTGGTGGTGGTCCAGGTGGTCTAAAAATTGTCTTATCGTTATAGCAATCGAAAAGATGTTTCAAAAAATTAATTTACATACCCAGGCATACCTTTAATAGGATGTTAGAAAAGTTAGATTAAAAAATACAGGAAGAATTAAATAGATAAAACTTACCCGGGATCCCAGGCGTCCCTTGCAAACCCTTTAAAGAATTAGTTAAAATGTGAAAAAATAGCAATTAGAAAATGAATATAAATTAGAAGAATGTTATGGCTCAATAAATATACAAAAAAGGCTAATCATACAGGCTCTCCTCTATCACCACGATCTCCTCTTTCACCCGGTGGTCCAATATCACCGATTGGACCAGGAACAAAAGGTAATGTTACAGGCAATTGAGTTGTTGTTGTGGTTGGCTGTGATGTCGTAGTTGTAGGTCGTTGTGTTGGCCTTTGAGTGGTAGTGGGTGGTGGACAATTGTCATCATTACATTTAATTTCAGTATCAACGCAAATACAGACAGAACATCCATTTGGTCCCATTTTAAACTCTTCACCTTCACGATACCATTTGTCTTGGAAGAGACATGAGAATGGTTGGACTATAGGTTGAGGAACTTCATCAGGTGGTTGTTGAAAAATTGTTGTACTCTCTACATGTTCTTCTTCTGGTCTTCCATTTCGAGCTATAGAATTATTTTAGAATAAAATGAGCAATGTCAATGGCATCAAATGAGATAAGAATAAGTGACGATTAAATAATTTTTAAACCACTCGTGAGATTATTTTTTCTAGGTCAATGTTTTTTTTTTTTGAATTTCAGTAGACTGGCACGCGACATGCAGTTGATAAGATTGTTTATGTGGGGTAGTCGTGTCAAGTAGCCGGCTTATCAGCAACAGTAAAATTTCAATTTTATTTCATAACTGAAGCGCCAGTTCAACGAACTAAACGCAGTTAATATTATCTCGTGAGAATATTTTGTTTATATGACTAATCATGAGTAATTAGAGATTAATCTCTCAAACTATACACGCAGAAATATGAGATTTATTTTGAAATTTTATATGACTTTCTCATTGAGATTTTGAGTCCTAATAAGAGTTTTTGCAATTTTCAAGAGTAAATTTTAGAAGATTAAATGTTTATTTGAGCAACAATAACTCATCGAACAGATTCATCTCTTTGATTTTGAATCTTACTTTTGCACTAGTTGCATTTGATTGAGAATTTTCTTATTCTGTATAATTTTTTTCCAAAAAATACAACGTTTTTAGTTCAATCTAACCTGACCTAGTAATGATTAAAATTCATTCACTCATTAGTAGTAATAATTTATTATGACAAAAACAGTCAGATTAAAAGAAACAAGAAACAAACCCGAAAGGCACAAGACGGATAATCGAGATGAAATCCGGCACCAAGCCGAAGTGAGGCTAGCACCACTTCGGCTTAAATTGTATGCCAGCTTGGTGCTGGCCTCACTCCGGATAGGTGCCGGATTTCATCTCGATTATCCGATCTGTGCCTTTCGGGAAAATTACATTTAAGTAGAAATAAATTGCAATTTTTTTTAAAAATCATAACCAAAGAATTTTGTTTAAGTTTTGTTCTTTTTTTCTGAGATGCAAAATCATGAATTAGTTTTGTCAAAATTTTCTTTAGTATAAAATAATCTTTTTAAAAATTCAAAACTAAGTGTGTAAGAAGGGTCACAAGAATAACTAAATTTCATATTGAATATTTTAAGAATTTTCTATAATAACAAAATACAATTGATTTAATTTTCTCTAACAAGATTTTGTGGCAGAAGAGATTCATGTTTTTGACTTAATAAAACAAATGAATCCGAACCAGTTTTTAACTAAAATGTATTGAATATGGTTGACAATTGTGGTGCATGGTGCACGCATTCTTTAAGAAACTTGCAAGCTTGCTCCGAAACTTAAACTTTAACATTAGTAATGAATTACAGATTCATAAGCATTCATTAAGTAAACTTTTCTTTTAAAGCATTCAGGAGAATAGTAAATTTTTCAAATTTGGAAGTTACAATAAGTAAAATGTAATACTAGTCTCATTGAACTATGTCTAATATAATATTATAATTATAGTTAAATTGTCATGAGAGACCCTCTGGAAACTAATTTGTTTATCCAAATGCAAAAAAAAAAATATATTGAACATTTTAAATAAATAATAAACACAAATCAAACTTGAAATGAATTTTCGAAGAAAGTTAGGAAATGCATGTATAAGTATGTTAACTTTTAATAAAAACAAGACAAATTTTTTAGTAAAATTTACACAATTTACACTATAAAAACGAATTGGTTTAAATTTAAAAATAATCATAATCCCTTCTAATGAAGGCATGAAGGAGCATGGAGTTGTTATCCTTCCATAGAATATTCCTTCCATAAAAGAATGGCTTATAAAATTCTTCATATTGCTAAAAACTTTAATAAAATTCAAACAAAAACAAATTTAATTTCCAAAATAATTCCGAGGAATTTTTAAAATAGCTTTTAGAGATATCTTCTAAAAATTTGCTGATAAGCTCATGAAAAAAAAGTTTGCAAAAAAAAGTGTACAAAACAATGTTAGTCAGTCTAATTTATTTTGATAACCTCCTTGAACATTTTCGAGTGATGAGTTCAGTGCGTACAATGATAAGGCAACAGATTTTTTGCTTTCAGTTTCATTTTTTACTTCCTCAAAAAATATAAAATAAATTCTTCCTACCTTCTGCATTCTCATTCTCATCATATTCATTATAATCATCATAATTTTCAGGATATGTATAATCAGGTTGTTGTGCTTGTGGTTTTTCTGATGCAGCTGCATCTGACTGCACATTTTTCACTACTTTTGATTTTTTTGATTTTTTCTTTTTCTTGTTATTTTCGGCAGCATCGCCCAAACTGATAAGAATCAGTGCGATGCATGCTATCACAAAAATTTTCTTATTAATTTTCATTATTAACTATCTTTCTATACGTTCATGTTTCACAATTTATTGAGATTCTCTAAAATATCACTGAAATTATAAAATATATATTAGACATACACAAAAATCATGAAAAAATTGAGCACAAATATTGATAATGTCACAGAAAATTTCATTTAGAAATATTATTTTAATTCATAAATATGACAAAAATATATTTGATAATGTTGAATTGAAATTCATTTAATTTTCGGGGTTCCGCATTTGTGTGACACACATATTAGTGGCATTTAGCCGGTGATGATAGTGGACTTAGTGATAACGTCATTAGTGTGAGAATTTTAATCTCTCAAAAAATTGAGAGAAAAATCTCATTGTGAGAGAATTTCTCAAAAAATGAGAGAAAGGACATTTAAGGACCTTCCAAGGACATTCTTAGATCCTGCGAGAGAATGAGAGAGAAAATATCCTTTCAGGAAAAGCTAATCCAGGACACTTTTCCTGAAGGTCCTTCCTCTCATCCTCTCCCAGGACCCTTCCTCTCACGAACTAACACCACTATATCACTGCACTATCACCACTACTACTTAGCACTTACCCGACTTAACCGCTTGAAATCGCGACCACCGACTGAAAATTTTTGGTACTTTGTGGCCCCTTTTATAGCTGTCTAAGCTCATTCTTATCAATTTTTAATTCAAAAATTCTATGTCTATTGATGATAAGAAGAAAGTTGCACGGGATTAATCTTTAATTCAACGATTAAAAAATAATATTTTCGTTAGATTGACTTAAAATGCTCAAAAAACAACGAAAATGGGTGCTTTGAAGTTGGATAAAATAAAATTTTATCTTAGTTGATTACAAATAAAGGAATTAAGACCAATTCTGTTTGAAATTTGTGCTGAATTTTTTTGAACCATTGCATCTGTGGCTCAAAGGATATGATCATTAAGTTTTATTACTTATATCTAGACGATATAAATTGTGAAATGTGTCTCAAATAGAATCTACTCAAATCGAGTTCCCCAAATAGTTCATATATCACAACAAACGTTCATTTTTAAGTTACAGTGGAGTCTGATTGTATGTATGATGAAATCGCGTACAAGAAAAATTTTCTGGTGAATTCTTTTAAAAAATGGGGATCAAATATTCTTGTACGTCATTTATGAGCGAGCCCGATTTTAATTTAAATGAAAAAATAGCAATTTTATATTTTTCATTTCAACGTTGGAAATTAAGAATCATTTCACACAGAAAAAAAAAATCCGATTTTTTATAAACAAACAATAAAAAACACGACTTACGTAGAAAGTCAATAGCTTCCGCGTTCGACTATCGGGTCAGCAAAGCTTTGCTTTGCATAAGATTGAAGATTAGGACTCCATCGGGTCAGCAAAGCTTCGCTTTGCATTAGTTTGAAGATTAGGATTCCATCGGGTCAGCAAAGCTTCGCTTTGCATAAGTTTGAAGATTAGGATTCCATCGGGTCAGCAAAGCTTCGCTTTGCATTAGTTTGAAGATTAGGATTCGATCGGGTCAGCAAAGCTTCGCTTTGCATTAGTTTGAAGATTAGGATTCCATCGGGTCAGCAAAGCTTCGCTTTGCATTAGTTTGAAGATTAGGATTCCATCGGGTCAGCAAAGCTTCGCTTTGCATTAGTTTGAAGATTAGGATTCCATCGGGTCAGCAAAGCTTCGCTTTGCATTAGTTTGAAGATTAGGATTCGATCGGGTCAGCAAAGCTTCGCTTTGCATTAGTTTGAAGATTAGGATTCCATCGGGTCAGCAAAGCTTCGCTTTGCATAAGTTTGAAGATTAGGATTCCATCGGGTCAGCAAAGCTTCGCTTTGCATTAGTTTGAAGATTAGGATTCGATCGGGTCAGCAAAGCTTCGCTTTGCATTAGTTTGAAGATTAGGATTCCATCGGGTCAGCAAAGCTTCGCTTTGCATTAGTTTGAAGATTAGGATTCCATCGGGTCAGCAAAGCTTCGCTTTGCATTAGTTTGAAGATTAGGATTCCATCGGGTCAGCAAAGCTTCGCTTTGCATAAGTTTGAAGATTAGGATTTCATCGGGTCAGCAAAGCTTCGCTTTGCATTAGTTTGAAAATTAGGATTCCATCGGGTCAGCAAAGCTTCGCTTTGCATTAGTTTGAAGATTAGGATTCGATCGGGTCAGCAAAGCTTCGCTTTGCATTAGTTTGAAGATTAGGATTCCATCGGGTCAGCAAAGCTTCGCTTTGCATTAGTTTGAAGATTAGGATTCCATCGGGTCAGCAAAGCTTCGCTTTGCATAAGTTTGAAGATTAGGATTCCATCGGGTCAGCAAAGCTTCGCTTTGCATTAGTTTGAAGATTAGGATTCGATCGGGTCAGCAAAGCTTCGCTTTGCATTAGTTTGAAGATTAGGATTCCATCGGGTCAGCAAAGCTTCGCTTTGCATTAGTTTGAAGATTAGGATTCCATCGGGTCAGCAAAGCTTCGCTTTGCATTAGTTTGAAGATTAGGATTCCATCGGGTCAGCAAAGCTTCGCTTTGCATAAGTTTGAAGATTAGGATTTCATCGGGTCAGCAAAGCTTCGCTTTGCATTAGTTTGAAGATTAGGATTCCATCGGGTCAGCAAAGCTTCGCTTTGCATTAGTTTGAAGATTAGGATTCCATCGGGTCAGCAAAGCTTCGCTTTGCATAAGATTGAAATTCAGTGGAAGTATTAAATCTGGATTAAGTACCTAAACTGACGATGAAATTCAGAAAAATTATTTTTTCCTAAAATTTGACTGTTTTCTGCAATTCTTGTTCATATTTAATAATTTTAGAAAAAATTGGAGTTGAGTCAACAAAAAATTGTTATTTAAAAATGTTAAATCTTTTGACATAGATTAATTTTAATCCGGACTGTTTAACCACTAAATCAAGCTCGATTTGTCAAGAAATGTCCAAAAACGTTAAATTATGTCAAAATTTGTCAAAAATGATCAATTCTTAACCAAAAATCTCAAATCAATCGATTTGGATTAAATTTAAACAAACTGATTTATTAAAATCTTAATTAAATCCAACTGCTACCAATCAAAGCTCAAAATATTTTTTTCTTCAATTTTAACTTTATTTAGCTATTTTTAGTCATTTCTAATCATTTTGTAAAAATTTCGAGTGAAAAAAGTAAAATTCGTTAAATTTCGAAATTTTAACCCTCACACATGGATTAAAATTGAGTCGGGATTAACTCTTAGATTGCTTAATTCTCTTAAAATTTCAATTTTTTGAAAAACTGTTTATTTCATTAAATTCTGCTATTTTTTACCTTTATTTTGATATATCATTCATAAAAAAAAGTTTTGAAAAAATTTTGAATGAGGGGGTTTTGTTTTTAATCCGATGGATTTAAATTTTAATCCGATGGATTAAAATTGTTCATGCTCGTTCTCAAAAACGATAGAGTTTCACGCAAAGCGACAAAATTTCCCACCTACTAGACCTCCGTAGCTTTCCAACGATGTATAATTCATTATATTTAATGTTGAACTGCGAGCTGTAGGTTGGGTGACAAATTTTAATCCCTTTTCGAAAACGTAATTAATAGGGAAGGATTAAAAAAAATAAATCCGACGGATTTAAACTTTCAATTAATTTTCCTGACTCACAGTTTTTACAAAATCCACCATAATGTTAAATAAGTGCCTTTCAGATGTTATCAATTTTAATGGACTCACCTTCAAATGGAAAGCTCATGTTAGATATCTAGGTGTTCACTTAGATAATAAACTTCTTTTCAAACACCACATTAATACGGTTCTATTGAAAGCCAAATCATTGTCATTCAAAACACTCTATTGTCTCATGAGTAGAAAGTCGAGTGTGTCAATAGACTCAAAAATCAGAATCTATAAATCATTAATTCGCCCGGTATTCACTTATGCCTGTCCAATTTTTGTCAACTGTGCTGCATCCCACCTCAATAAGCTTCAAGTATTTCAAAACAAAATGCTACGTCTAATTTTTAATACCAAATGGGATGATTTCATAACTAATGATTCACTCCATCGACGTGCCAACCTCCCAACAGTGAGAGAATTTTTATTAAAATTAACCTCACGATTTTATAACTCCAATAGATCAATAAATAATGAATTAATTTCCAATCTAGGTAATTATGAGTATGACTCCTTGGAATTCAGAGTTAAGCATAAATTACCAAAACCCAGATCGCTATGAGCAATCTCGATAGTCTCATCAGTCAATAGTCTTACTAGTGTTAGTCTTATTAGTTGTAGTCTTATTAGTTATTAGTATATAAGTTAAAAAATTTTAGGATGTTTTTTTAAAAATTTTTCATCCAAATACTTTCAATTACAATCAAAATCAACAAACAAAATAATATTCAATCTGTATTTAAATTAAAACCGATAAGGTTGGTGTTAAAAATAATCAAATGTACTTCGAACATTAAATCAATAAATAAAAAGAAGAATTATTATTATTTCTGACTCACAGTTTAACCAAAGTGGGTCATGTTTGGTATCGTTGGAAAGATAATTTTAAGGGCTATTTTATAAAAATTACTTCATTCCAAATGTCTCCCACCCATGACCACCGGACCAACCACAAAGTTAATCCCACTTTAAATATACGTTTGCATGTTCTGCTGAGTCAGGATGAGGTTCTAAAATTTGGATTTTAGTGCCAAAAAATTCTAAAAAATATTTGAAACATTTAAGGTACCAGAATTTTCCCGTTGTAGTGCTGTTAAAAAAAGTTATAGCAAAAATGAGTTTTGTATGGGTTTTGTATGGAAACCTTGTAGGTGGCACCACGGTCGTAGATAAAGTTTTTGGGCCAAGCGACAAAATTTCCCACCTACTAGACCAAAATACCTAAATTTTGAGATATAAACCATTACCTCTCGATCTGATTGGGAGGCTGTAGGTTAGGTGACAAAATTTTCAAAGTGTACCAAAACAGCTTCCGAGCTTGCGCGGAAGCTAATAGTTTTCTCTGTAGTAATACATTTCATATTTATCCAATAACATTTGTTATTATTGTTGTAAGTTGAATAAAATTCATTAATTTCTGTGTAAAACATCTGTTGAATGATGAGAAACAGAAAGATAACAAAGCTTACATCGAAAAGTTTCAAATGCTCCTTTCGAATACAACTTTCGAAATGCCGCTGAAAAT
This sequence comes from Chironomus striatipennis, assembly GCA_026123125.1. Taxonomy (NCBI): domain Eukaryota; kingdom Metazoa; phylum Arthropoda; class Insecta; order Diptera; family Chironomidae; genus Chironomus; species Chironomus striatipennis. Next base: position 33,999,863 of record CM047392.1, on the reverse strand, counting down.
TTTCTGTCCATTCGGAAACATTTTGAGTCTTTGAAAAAAGTTTGTTTTGAAAGTTTTCAAGTAAATAAGAAGTTTTTGTTGTTTTTAATCGACTTAATAACATTATCAAATATTGCAGAAGAGGTAATAATTGAAGAACAATCAGGTTAAAACCTATAAATAGACATTTGAGATAAATATCAAATTTCTATAAATATTTAAGTCCATTTGGATTACAACAGTGCTCACAAAAGAATTTTCATCATTATTTTTAGAAAAATGAGTCACGAACATCTTAAAACACATTTGCCATTTATTGTGGAAATGATAGAAAGTGTCAAAACAGTAGAATTTAGACAGAAATGGCAAATTATGAAGGAATTAATAGAAAGCAATAAGTACGAATGAAATGTTTACATTTTTTTCTCTCCCGCTTACGAGTTTGTTTTCATTTTCAGGCTCACATCGAAGCAAATTGAAACGATTGAAATAAACATTAAAAAGGCAAAGGAGTTAAAGGAACAGTATAAAAAGACAATTGTGGTATGATTTCTGTTATTTTAATTAACAACAATATATTAATTAAGCTTATTTATTTAGTATACAAGTCTCCCAAATGCTGAAGCAATTTTCGATAAAGAAACAACAAAAACAGAAAATGTTACTGCGGAAACAAATCAAAAAACTGAAAAGGCAGAAATTATAGATTTAAAAGCTAAAAAACAAATGAAGGAATTAAAGAGATTGCATGAAAACATTGTGAAAGGTACGACAACTATCAATTTATGCAAATTCTTAGTTTTGTTTACTTATTTTGTTCTTCTTCTCAACTTACAGATGAAATTCCACTTCCATCAAAAAGAAGATCTGCACAAAAAAGATCTTATCGTGATTCTTTGGAATTACTTTTGGATAAAAGTGATGATTTTCCAAATTTTAAGAAGAAAAAGTCAGATGCTGATTTAGAAAAGAAGGCATTAAAGGAAGATTCTAGTGTTACAGAAGAAAGTGCTAAACCAAAATCAAAAGCTGGAAGAAAAAGTTTGGAACTTCCAAAAATACAAAAAATTGCTACAGAAAGTCGCAAATCTCTTGGAAATTCTGGAAAAATTAAAAGCATCTCGAAAGCAGCTGAAAATGATCAGAAAATTTCCGAAGCTGAAGAAACACTTATACCAACAACAAAGTCAGTTGGAAAAGAAGCTAGTAAATCAGATTCAAATGACGATTTGAAAAAGGGACGAGGAAAGCGTAAATCAGTTGAGATTGTAAAACCACAAGGCAAACGTAAATTAAAGGAAATTTCGGTAGTTGAGAGCCAAAGTAACTCTACTGAATTTACACAACCTGAAGATTTTTTGAAAGTTATTGAACCTGAGAAAGTTCTTCCTCAAAATGATGAAAAATCGATTAAATCTGTTAAAGATAAACCGAAAGCTTCAAATCAAATTAAAACTACAATTTCGGCACCGGAAATTCTTAAGAAAGATTCCAAGATTAGCATAACTATGCAGGAGGCAACCACTCCGATTGTAAAATCAAAGCCTTCTCAAGCTATTACAGATTCAATAAATGTTTCAAAAATTGTAATTAAAAAAGTTATTAAACCAATTCCAGAATCAGCAAAACCCACAAAGCAAATTCAAGCAGAAAATGAGCCAAAAAAAGCTCAACAAAAAGAAGAGCAATCAAAACCTTTGGAAATTAAAAAATCTTCAATGGACAAACTGCGCAGAAAGATCCAGAAACACCACAAAAAAGAAGTTTTAAAGAAAAAGAGTAGAGCTACATTACTCACTAAAGGTGCTTCAATTAAGAAGAGTAGTAAAATTGATGACGATGAATGGGAGGATATGGATGACTCTGATGATCTTAACTTTGAAGATGAAATTGAATCAGAAGAAGAAGTAGAACAGATATCAGATTTGAGTGGTAGTGAAATGCATAAATCTGCTCTATTAGAAAATGAAAAATCAGCACTAAAAGATGAAGATCAAAAGCCAGCAAAAATAGAAAATCCTGTTGTCATCAAAAAAGTTCAAAACATGGCTTATATCCCTTGCAAAACCGGATTTATTTTCAAATGCTTGGTTGGAAACTGTAAATTTCAAACAATGGACAATCCAGCTTTTGTTGACCATATTGAAAATGAGCACTTAACAGTCAAATGGTTGGGACAGTGTGACATTTGTAATGATAAAGTTGACGCAACTCGTTCCATTATTTTCGAATTAATGCATATGAGAGAAAATCATGTATTAAAGGAAGATTCAAATACTGATGATTTACCTGATATCACAGAGTATGTGGAACCTGAAATTTTAAAGAAACAAGAACTAAAACTCGAGAAATCTAAAGCATTGAAATCAGATGATGAATTAAAGAAAGATTCAAAAACTCCTGAAATAAAATCTGCCGAAAAAGTAGCTCTTGTTGGAAAGAAAATAGACATCGGGAAAATAAAGTTGATTCCTTACAAAGGAACACCATTGTCACCACCAAAATTATCAGAATCGGAAGTAAAAAAATCATCGAGTACATCAGATTCAAATAAATTAAGTTTCTCGCAACCAGAAGCTTCAAAATCTATAGCACCTACAAAAGTTGACAAGAATATTCAACCAGACACTCAAAAAATAATTAATATAAGCAAAAATCAACATGAAATAGCCATAAATACTCCTGATGGCAAGCAAAAGATCATAAAGCATATAATTGTGAAACCACCACAAGATAAAGAATCAACACCACTTGTTGTGAAACCAAAACAGTCAAATGCTTCTGCTCAAAAGTTGCAGTCAGCTAATACTAAGCAACAAACACCCACCGCAGATAAAAATGCAATTAATCAAAGACAAAAATCTACAGACAGTCAAATGGACAAGAGTAGTGCTGATATACTTCGTCCGTGGTTAAAAAGAAAAGTCAAGAAATGTTTAATGCCAACTACAAGATTCTTAAATAATGTTGGTGCTATAATTTCAACATACAAGTGCATGTCCTCAAAATGCTCATTTTATACTTCTGACCGAGATCTTTTTAATGCTCACTTAAGATTCCACGACACTCATCAAACAGGTGATCGAGATTACATGAATTGCTCTTATTGCGATCACATTTTTAATGAAAAAGATCAAGTTATTGCTTTAGTTGAGCATGTAGACAATGAGCACTGTTTTGACAAATATCAATGCAAATATTGTTTTTATCGCAGCTGTGTAAGCCTTAATGTCATTAATCATCAACAGATTTATCATGCTATGAAGCCAAAATCAGTTTATGAGCTCACATGCGATAAAAATCGAGATTACGAGAAGGAATTAGAAGCAGTTAAAAAATCACGATTGAGATGCGTACCTCCATTAAGTTGTGTTAAATGCAATGCAAAATTTTATCTTTTTCCCAAACTATCAACACACATGCAAACTCATGGACCGAACATTAAGACAAAATGCACAAAATGTTCAAAAGTTTCTGATTTAAGCAACATTCATACTCATTTCATCAACTGTCACAAACTTGGCCTCTATCAATGTGTATTTTGTGTCTTTGGATCAAATAACTTTGAGAACATCATCAATCATATTGGAAACTGTCATCCTTCAAAGCCTCCAATTTATTGTGAAAGATCGAATGAAAAATCTGACGAGGTAATTGAATGTTTGACATTTTGTGTCAATTTTGATTTAATATAGTGACTTCTTCCTTTTTCATAGGTTAATCCAGCATCAATAGAATCAACATGTTTGAAATTCCTGACACAACAAGTAGACCACAGAATTGTCGAAACTCCAAAAGTCAATCAAGAAATTCTCAGAAATGAAAAGAACGTTGGCGATTTAGGAGGTAACTGCAAAGTATATCCAGCACAAAAAACTAAAACTCCATCACCAAATAAGGAGATTCAACCGACTAAAAAGGTTCCAGAAGCAAAACTTGGTTCAGCACTTAAGAAAGTTGAATCCAAAATGGCAAGCGCCACAGAACTTGTAAAGGAAATTGAAACCATCAAGAGTAAAAAGAAGACACAGAAAACACAAAGTATAAACAATGAGAAGACTACGGGAATTCAAATTAAGAGCGTCTTTTCATTAAATAAGTTTTAAGAATTGCTTTAAATAATTTTTGGAATTGTAAATTTTAAGATTTCATCTATAATATTGCAAATAAAGGATGTAGCTTAGCTGTAAATGCTGTGTTGTTAATCAAACTTTCAGCATCAAATCACTAACCTCAAAACTTGAATTCAGGGGGTCCTCGATTTGAAAAGTTGTTTTGTTCCAAAAATTTTCTTTTCAAACTGAAACATACCTATGAAAAGTGACCGTTAAAAATCAAAATTTGAATTTTTGTAACGAAAATTTTTGATTATTCAATTCAAAACAATTCAAATTGAGTCTGTTCAAATCGCGGACCCCCCCCCCCCCCGTACTTAAATTTGTAAAATTCTAAGAAATTCAATAAATAATTACACTTACTTGACATCCATTTTCTGAAAACTTGAGCAATGTCCCACAACTTACAAATCTTGAACTTTTTGTTTGCATCTTGAGATTTCTCTTTATTATCTTTCTTCATCTTGTTCCTTAACTATTTCTTCTTTTTTTTATCATAAGTATAAACAGTGAAAAACATAATCAATCTATTGTATTTTTTTTTATAGTAAAAAGTAATGGAAAGAAATTTAAACTAAGTATGCATCTTGCTCTATATCAGATTTCTTCATCAGTTTTTTTCTTCTTAGTTTAGTGATATTTAAAATGAAATGTTTTGTGTACTTTTTCTTCTTCTTGTTATCAATATTATAATTATTTGGAAATCAACATATATTTAATTTGTCCTTAATAGTTAATGTGATGGCTTGTTTTCTGCTCATCATTCTAAATTCACATCATCTCTGCATGATTGTTATTAATTTTATTGTTAGATTTTTCTTTTGTTAATTTTTACGATGTTCCATACTTTTCCTTGAGTTTTTCATAATTTTTACGTTCCTATTAAATAGAGGAAATTGAAAAAATGAGGATTTAACGATTTTTTGAAATTCAAATTTTAACGGTTTTCGAAAATTTAAATTTTTAGACTTGTCAAAAAAGTTCAAAATTTTAAAAAACGTTAAATTTCAAATTAACGTTTAACGGTTTAACTTACTTGTTCATTTACAGAAGGCTTTAATTTCTTTAGAGCATCGACAAAATGACGATTATGGACTTTCATTTCATTTATATTTTGACTAACATCAATTGATTCTTTGAGTGTTTGTAATGATGCTTGTCGAATGAGTCCATCGAGATCAGCTCCAGTAAATCCTTCAGTCATACATGAAATGTTAACAAGATCAACATCTTCAGCTAATGGTGGCTTTACTCGTGTTAATGCTCTTAGGATATCAACACGATCTTCTGTGTCCGGCAATCCAACATAGAGTATTTTATCTAAACGTCCAGGACGTAAAACTGCTGGATCAATGATATCAGGACGATTTGTTGCTGCCATTAAAAATACACCTTTACGCTCTTCAATTCCGTCCATTTCTGTTAAAAGTTGATTGACAACTCGCTGACTTGAATTATTATCGCCTGAATCGGACCGTTTTGGACAGAGGGAATCAAATTCATCGAAGAATATAACGCATGGTGCTGAGTTTCTAGCTCGTTGGAAACATTGACGAACTGCACGTTCACTCTCACCAACATACTGAAATGTAGATTAAGAAGTTGTAGTTAAAAGATATAAGATTGAAATTATTCATTGACTTACCATATTCAACAATTCTGGTCCTTTTACTGAGATAAAGTTAATGCCAGCTTCATTGGCAACAGCCTTAGCGAGAAGTGTCTTACCGCAACCTATACAAAAACAATAAAATAAAATATTATTCAATGTATTTTTGGAATTTGTAACGGTTATTTTCAAAAATTTTTTGGCGCTAAAAAATTATTTTTAACATTTTAAAACCATTTAAAAGATCAAGTGTGCAACTTACCAGGCGGTCCACAAAGTAAGACTCCTGATGGCGATTCTAGACCCAATTGACTTAATTTTTCAGGGAATTTAACCGGTGCCAAAATAGCAAGTTGTAATTCACTACGAATGTCTTTTAAGGAACCAATATTATCCCACGTAACATCAGGAACTGTGATAAAGCCTTCACGCTTAGCTGACGGTTGTACATGCTTAATTGCATCAAGAAAGTCTTCACGTGAAATTGCCAATTTTTCAAGATCTTCATCACTTATTGGCTGAACATCATTTTGTAGCCATTTAATCATATGTTCAAGTGTAAATTCTGGCAATATTTGTGGAACTTCCTCTGTCGTTGTTGGTGCTGCTGTTGTTTCCATTTTATCTTCTTTTATTGGATTTTCATCAATTTTTGGTGCCAATTCTGTCATTTCCATTGATTCTGTTGGAATATTTTCCGTAGTCGATTCTGGCAGGTTTGATTCAATTTCTTTTGGCGGTTCTTCTTGTGGTTTTTCTTCTGCTGGCTTTTCATCATCCTTCTTTGTCTCAGTGCCTTCATCTGGCTTAATTTCATCATTTGTGGATTTATCTTCAACTTTTTCAACTTCATTATCAACTTCCATGGATATTTCGTCATCAAGATTAACAATTGGTTCAACAACAAGTTCCTCTGCTTCCTTTTTCTTATTATTAGCAATTTCATCCAATAAAATCTGTTCCTCACGTTTTGTAATTGCACGTTTAATGGCAGTCGATGCAGCTCGTGTTGTTAATGCCAATAAATCAGCTCCAACATAACCAGGTGTTAAAAGTGCAATTTCATCATAATCAAATGGACGATCAAGTTTTAAACTTCCTGATATGACTTTTAATATCTCACTACGTGCCTTACGATCGGGAATGCCAAGCGAAATTTCATGATCAAAACGTCCAACACGTCTTAATGCTGGATCTAATGAATCTGGTCGATTTGTAGCTCCAATAACGAGAACTTGATCACCAAATTTTAATTTTGATAAATTATCAAGTGATGAAATAAGCTGTGCAACAATTCGTCGTTCCATGTCTTTTTGAGCATTTTGACGATTTGAGGAAATGGCATCAATTTCATCAATGAAAAGTACGCAGGGTGCAAATGAAGCAGCTTGTTCAAAAATCTCACGAATTCTTTCTTCCGATTCACCTGAAACGCCTGCAATTAATTCTGTTGCTGGTACTTCAACAAATAGAACATCAAGTTGTCCAGCAATTGCATGTGCCAATAATGTCTTGCCACTTCCAGGCGGTCCATGTAGAAGAAATCCTCTCGGCGGTGGCAGTCCAATATGTCGATACATTTCTGGATGTTTAATATGCATTATTAATTCACATAATTCCTTTAATGCCTTATCCATTCCACCAATATTGTCGAATGTCACTAAAGATTTCTTTGCAAAAACTTCCTTTCTAAATTTCTTTGGTTTTGGTCCTGATGATTGTTGTGATGGCAAATTTTGTTGTTGTACTTGTGCCTTTTCTGTATTGATTGATGATTGTTGTACTGTCGATGACGATGGTGTTGATGTTGCTGCTGCTTGTTTTTCTAATTCCTCAATTGCATTAAGACGACGCTTCTTTTGTGATGCAGGACCTGGTCGTGAGGATGATTTAATTAAATTTTGTAATTCTTCAGTCGATGATGCAGTCTTTGAGCCATTTGCAGCTATTCTTGTCACTGTCACTTTATCAACACTTGATCCTGATGACTTTTGCTTACTATTTTCACCATCTTCTTCATCACTGCTTATATCAATACTTATTGGTTTTGGATCTGATGTCGTCGAGACTGGTGCTGTTGTCTTCTTCATATAAAGTGAATTTAATGCATTATTCATATGATTTCCATTATTAGCGTCCTATAAAATGCAAACGATTGCATTAATTTGATAAGCAATTTTTTTTTAAAGTCTCAACTTACGTCCATAACTTCCAAATCTGATCCCATGTCATCAATATCAGATCCAGGATTACTATCAAGTCCGTATGAATGTAAAACTGTCTTGTATGCTAAAATTATAGTTTATTAAGCTACGATTCTTATAGACGCTTCACAATTTGCTTACCTTGCTCAACCATTATTCGAAATGGAACCATTTTACGTCGCGAATATTCCTGATATCGATTCATTAATGACTGTGTCATTTCCTCAACATCAACATATGTCTTGTGAACATTTTCCTCTAAATACTATGGAATGAGGGAAAAATGGAGGAATTTTTAAAAATCAATAATTGAAAAATTTATTTAACCTCGAATTTTAGAATTTTTTATATGAAAAAGTCGGAAAATTTAAAATTTCATTATTAATTCACTTTTATTTACCTGTTTTACACGCGGAATCAAGTTAGGGTCACTTACTGATGATTTTCTACTATTTAAACTCATTTTAGGTGTCCTCTTTGCCTTTAAATTTAATTAATAATTGATAATGAAAAAATTTGTTTTTTTGCAAATAAACAATTGGATTTGAATTTAAACTGACAGTTATTTTTTTTATAACTAAAATTTTTGTTTAAGAATATTCACACCATTTGTGACGCTTTATGTTCATGATTTCCAAGTTGTTAGATGTTATATTATGATATTTTAATGGAATTTGCTGTGTTTAAATGTTAAATGAAAGAAGTAAAATTTAACGGTTTTTAAAAATTTAAAATTTTATTGAACTTCATAAAGTTCAAAATCAAAGTTCAAAAAGTTTAAATTAATTCCGTTAATTCAATGAACATGCTGCCATCAGAAATTTAATGATATCTTCGATATTACAGTGTGAATATGCTTTTCGATGCTCCATACCTTAATTCTATTTTATAGTAAGTCATTCTAAACAATCTGAATCATAAACAAACGCAATTTGATAACAAAGAGCAACAAGATAGTTTTAAGTGTAATTTTAAGCATTTTACTACATTTTACTTAGTTTAACGCTTGTGTGATAAGTTAAGCAAACAACAATCGAACAAATAAGATCAAAGGAGACTATGATAATCATTCCTTTTACACAAAATAAACATATTTTTTAAATTTCACAATTTTACAATATAATGCATAACAATTAACATTTATGTGTAGTTAAAGCTAATAAGTAACAAGATGCAGAACGAACAAGTCACTTCAACCACATCCTCCTTCAAAACTTTAGCATTTATCGATCTCGAAACAACAGGATTGCCATCCATTCAATATAATCGAACAAAAATTACACAAATAAGCATTACAGCATGTTCAGTGCAACATATTTTGGAACTTAAAGACAAACAAGAAGTACCAAGAGTACTTCATAAATTATCATTGTGCCTAAATCCTCGAAAATTGATCAAACTTGAGTGCTCAGAAATTACTGGATTAACGAATGAACTTCTACAGAATGAGAGGAAGCTGGACGAAAGTACAATAGATTTAATCAACAGCTTCCTGTCTCATCTTCAACAGCCAGTTTGTTTAGTTGCTCATAATGGAGATAGATTTGATTATCCAATCCTTAAAAGTCACTGCAAATTGCTCAACAAGCCATTGATGGAATCTTTACTGTGCTGTGACTCACTTACTGTATTTAAGAAGATTGATGAAATTTATGAGGAAAATTCAAGAACTTTAATTAATGGATATAGAATGACATCATGGGAAAAGATTCAGACACAGCAAGTTTTAATGATGGATGCTGAAATTCTTGAAATTGAGGAGCTGTTAAGGAATTACGATGATTCCGATGAAGATTTATTGACAATAAGTCAGTTGGAGACTGATTTTTTTAAGAACGCATCAACAACAATCAAATCTGAGCCTGAATCTGACGACATCCGTACCAAACAGCTTCAAAATGAGACAACACCAAACAAGCCAGTTAAAGTCGAGGACAAAAATGCTCCATCTAAAAATCCAGATTCAATTGTCAGCAAGAAGCGACCATCAAGTTCAGCACGCCGTGAATTGTTTCCTGAATTGTCAGAACAGCCAAAAGCATCGCCTAAATATGAAAATGGCAAGAAGGTCTATCCAAAAGGATATTACAGTCAACGTGAAATTTATAAGCGATTATTCAAAGTATATCCAGAAAATAGTCATGATTCCGAAGCTGATGTCTATGCACTCTTAAAATGTGTTTGTGCCTACAAAAAAGAATTCATGGATGTGGCTATGAAGCACACGTACAATTTTAGTGACGTTAAAGACCTTTAAATAGCAATTTTTTGAACTTATCTGTCAATGCATGTGTCAACGTGATTTCAATTTTTTTTTGTCATGCTTTATATTTTTTTTAATCACATTTTACTATCTATTTTTACACGATTTAACGAACAAATGAGATAATAAAGAACTTTTTATATTTTATAGCAACTTTAACGATTTTTTGGGATTTGAATTTTTATAGCAAACTTTTAAAATTAATCAAAGTAGGCTGTTTTAGATTTTTGCACCCTTCTTGTTTACATTGATTTTCATTTCGGATCAAGAAAAATCAAAAATTCAATAAAAAATGACAATTCTGAAGGAGAAATTAAGTGATTTTAAAGAAAAGTTTGAAGAAGCACAAAAGCTGATCGAGGAAGCTAAGACTGAGACATTGGAGCCTTATAAAAATCATTATCGTGCGCGTGAAATTCTTTCTGAATTAGAGCAAAATTTATTGAATGTTGCCGACAGTTTTAAGGACGATGAGGATGACAGGTTGACTATTAGTGCTATTTTAGGATATGTGATGAAGGATATTGGCAAAATTAGCATGTTTGTAGACGAGACATCATTGGCAGAGAAATATTTTCAAAGAACAATTGAATTGCTGGAATCTGACAAGAACAGCATAAAAGTCATCGTTTGTTATGTAGATGTGCTTAATCAGCTTGGTATTTTATGGTCAAAGCTACAAGATGTTGAAAAATCTAAATCGTACTTGCTGAAAAGTGAAGAAACAGCTAATCAATTTAAGGAACTTTCAAAGATCCAGCCATTAACAATATTTGATGTTTTTGGAACTTCTGATGAGATTGAGAAGAACAAAGGACAAGAAAGTTTGGAAAAAACATGTACACTAACTTACTTCTATCTTGCTCAAGTTTTTGGACAATTGGGTGATTTGGACACATCCGCAAAGTACTGTCATTTAACATTAAACCGTCAACTGGAATTAAAAGATTATGAGCCAGTTGAATGGGCATTAAATTCTGCAACATTATCACAATATTATTTCGGTAAAAATATGCTAAAACAGTCTAGACATTTATTAGCTGCATCCAGCTACATGCTTGCTAATTTCTCATCAGAACTTGAAACTCGTGAATTAACAGAAGATCAACGAGCAGCAGCAGTCGAGAATCTCAAGCATAGAACAGCTGATGTCGATTTATGCTTTGCAAAGTACTGCATGTACATCATCAAAACATCCATTGAACGATTACTTCAAGAAGACGAGACATCAAACACCGATGCTGCTCAATTTAAAATCAACACTGGCTGTGAACGATTTCCATTAGATTTAGGTGTATATGAGCAACAAGTCACAGATCAATTTGTGCTGACGTACGAAGATGCAAAGCATGTCTTTCTCGAAGCACAATCTTACCTTAATAAGGCTAAGGAATATTATTCGTTGGAAAGTGAGGCATCGCAATATGCACGAATAATTCAGGATTCTGCTAGTCTTTATAAGCATTTAGCATTTTTTGATGATGATTCGGCAAATCAGGCAAAATTACATAAACGGAGAGCGGATCAACTTGAAGCTGTACAGAAGGAACTTAATCCTACTTATTATCTTAATATTTGCAGGTAAGCTTTGACATTTAAATGCTAATTGCCTTAATTCCATTTTATATCATTTAATATCCATAGAGAACTAATGTTTGAGCTTGGATTGACGTATTCTGACATGTTGGATATAAAATGCGATAAACTTAAATTTGAGGAAGTTCAGCCGCAAGTTTTGAGTAAAATTAATAAATTATGCCACAAAGCAATTGAAAAGTTTCAAGAATTTATCGACACTTACAAGGATAAGAAGACAAATGAGATTCCAGATACTTTAGACATTGATGAGTTTCAAGCTATTGCCTGTGCACATTTCAACCTTGGACGTCTGTTTTATAAAATTATCACGCCTGACAAAAGGATGCAACTTGAAAATACACAAAAAAGTCTTTTCAACTACAAAACCTTCCTGAATTATTGTGAGAAGCATAAGGAAGTGGCTGAGAGAATGAAGGGCGAAAAAGGCGTTACACAAAGTATGGTTGAATTATTGCCGCATAAAATTAAGAAGTTAATGGACGAAATAAGTCAATAAAAAAAGTCATCGTAAAGTCTTTCATTCATTTTAAGCACCATGCATCATTCTATACATACACAAGCACCCAAATTGAAATAAAGTCATTAATTAGGAATGGAAATGCTTGACGCTTTAATTTTTGATGGAGAAAAGTTTTTAATGAATTGAGGATGGAATAAAAAAATTTTGTGCTTTATGAAAAATTATAAATTTTAAAATGGAATGCATTTAAGCATGAAAATTAGGTACTGAAAGTTTTGATATGTGGAATTTAAAGGTAAACATTTGCATTTTCTATTATCTCTTTACAGGAGGAATTGATAGCTATATTGTCAACTTTATTGAAACATTTATATTGATTTTCTGTAATTTTCAATTAACAATCATATTTTGAATATTTTTATTGACGATAATTCGATGTTTAAAAGTTATGTGCCAACATAGAAAATTTGAAATTTTAAAATTGATTAAATTGTAATTCTTTCTCCGTCCTTGTCCATCGTCCCGACATATTTTCTTTCTTTCCAATCATATTTTCAAACCTGTTTTAAAAATTTTCATCACTAATACTCAAAAAATTTAAAAATTAGTTAAAAGTTAGTCCTCGGCTAACTATTAGCTAGTCCTTTTAAGTCTTTTTATATACATTTAGCTCTAGGGGTTGACATGACTTCATCCGGATGAAATATCCTTTTGTTCCGGATGAAATTGGATGGAAAATCTTTTTGTTCTGGATGAAGGTGTCAAATCCTGGAGTAAGCTTTAAGTTTGCTTTAAACTAGCTTTTAAAATTTCTGGTTATTGGGGATTCATTCACACCTTAAAGTTATCACATTTAATTTTTATGCGTATAGTCTGTGTAGTTAAGACCTCGATTCTACATCCTTCAACTAAAAAAACCCCCTCTCTCAAAAAAGTAATGAAAAAGCATTCGTCATCATATTTTTATACGCTTCTTTGAGTGTAAAAAAGAATCCATAAGTGAGTGTAAGTTATTAATGGAATCATGTCAACTTCCTTTGTAGCTCACATTAAAAAAATGTGTCACAAATTCATAAAGAGACTTAAAGTGTGTAGGCACAAGTGGATTGCTTTTATGGCGTAAAACGTATATCTATAAAGGAATTTCCCAAAAGGCAATTTTAAAATTCAATGAATATTCATCTTTCACCTGTGAAAGAAGCATGAAAAATATGATGGAAATGGATGTGAGAGAAAGGAAAAAAATTTACTTCCTTATTTCCTTTTTCCGTATCACATCCATACACACATACGTTAATATTCAGTTACCTTAGTTACTCATACGAGAACACATGAAATGATTGCTCCATCAATGAGCAAGTGGAAGCAAGTTAAATTTTCAGGGATTTTCGCACTTCAATAATTTTCCAATCTCCTGCAATTTATTTCATTATATTCCGATTAAGTATTCCGGAATATACAAAAACTAATCTTCATGCAGTCTGCAGATATATCCAACTTTGTCTTTTTCCATGCTACATATAATAGACGTATACATCCATATATAAAGCTTAACTGTATAGACAATAAAGAAGAACTGGCATCCAATTTACATTTTTATTTCCTCTCCTTTTAAAATCGATTTGAGAATGTCATGAGAATGCAATTTTTATTTTTACTACTGCTGCCACAATGAATGAGACTGTGCTTTTCTATCATTCGATTTGGTAGAACGTGTTGCTTGCACTTCCCGAGAAGTAGTTGACCTGGCAAAATTATGAGTCCTTTTCTGTTTGGTGCCATTGTTGATTGAATTTTCGGGTGAGTGATTGTGGATGAATATTGAGATCTATAGAGCGGAAATTTTGTGGAAAACTTAATTTTGGAAGATTGTTAAATGCTTTAGAGCTTTTGACTGTGATGCAGCTGTTACATTAGTCAGAATTTCCTATAAATTCCGTTTTATTCGGACTACTTTACAAAATAACCTTATTTTTATTGTGTAGAATTTTGAGGTCTTTGGATATATCAGGATGAACCCTGATGAACTCGCATATGAATTACTTCAATACTGCATCTTGCGAACACGATTGTTAAGTTTACTGGGTACATTGCAAGTACATTAGGTCATAAGACATATTCGTGTCATTTTATTATCTTCGGAATTGGGATCAGTTTAGAGGTTTGGATCCCACCAAACCATTTCACCCATCAAAATAAGGTAAATGGCTGCTTGAGTACTCCGAACAGCAATCTCTTATAAAACTTTAAGATTTTATTCCTAGTCTAGCATTTTTTCCTTAAAATTATGTAACGTCCCATTTTTGGCTAAATTTTGAAAATACCCCGTATTGTAATAAAAGTTAGATAATCACTCAAACTATTCGACTACAAGCTCCTTATTGAGTTGAATCGAGTTGCAGCGTCTTCGGCTCAAATACTAGGCCCTTCTCATAATTAATTTTTTCACCTTCCAACTTCAACATACTCTTCTCGGGCCTCCATTTCTTTTTATCATCTATTCCTGTTACTTATTTCTTTTCTATGTATCACATGCAGCACACAAAAAAAGTACGGATGAAAGAGGAAGAAAAGTTTCACATTAGTGGTGAAATTGAAAATGATCGTAAATTGAGTTTGTCGAAGTGAAATTTTCAATTTTTAAGAACGAATGAAAACTTTCTTATCATCATTATCATCATCAGTACGTTCAGTGCTTGTGAAATATAGATGACAAACGTGGAGTTTATCTTGTTTGCTCCTTGAGTAGTTTTTGAGGTGAGAGATTCTTTTTTTGTGAGATTTTATTTAAGTGGGAAATTGTCTGCGTTTTTTGTTTGGTTCAGTAGCTTTTGAGGAAGTAATTGAGATAAAGGTTGAAAGAGTGAGATTGAATTAAAGTTGTTAAAGAGGGTTAAAAGCTTTAAACCTTTGAGCTGAAGGAGAATTAAATTTGATAGAAAAAGTAGTGGAGGATGACAAAATTTTTTTGAGATTTTTCGATTTAAAGGTTAGGGTCCGTTCATTTGGTGCGTTACGCAAAATAAATACCTTACTAAGTGAACGGCTCCTTCGGATCAGGACAGGACTGTTGTTGTTTACATAATTATTGCATACTTGACAATTAAATTAAAGAAAATTGCACTTTTAAACCTACAAAATATGATTCAAATTTTAAATAATCAGCAAAAAACTGTGCCATTTAAAAATTTGTCCAAATAATAAAAGACGTTAAATTTTTAATATACAATTTTCAACTTTTTAAATCATTAACAGCCAAGCATACTTAAAAAGTAATTAAAAAAAAAATCTCACTAAAAAACTAAATTTTTACGTGACAATTTTTTCACTCATAAAATTCATCCTTTCTCATAATTCTTAATGAACATCTTGAAATCCTCCTCCGAAAGATCGTAAAGTGGGTCAACAAAAAGGAAAGAGTGCTATAAAAAAATAAGAAGTAATACCGTCGATTATTAATCCCACGAGGAAGAGACACAGCACTCATTAAATATTAAATCGCCGAAAAAATCGTTTGAATCAATAAAACGCTTAAAGGCTTTAAAAAGGGACGTGATAAGTGTTCAACTGATTTTCATGTCATTCGATATTTTTTTTATCATTTTTTCTTAGTCGTCCTTTCCTTTTTTTGCAGCAACAGTGAATATTTTTTTATTCAATATTAATTTCGATGTCACGTTTTAGGGGTGCTTCGGGGAGATGAGATTTAGATAGACAGGCGAGGTATTAAAGACGTTTATATTATGTACAAAAAACTTTAGCTTGTAGGTGTGTTCTCTATTGCCATCAATTAAAAAGTCACGTTGAAAAATTTTTCCCATTTATTTTGCACACACAAAAAAAGGCAAAAACGAGAATTGTGGCGTTAAAAAAGTTAATCAAATAATCCAGTCGTTTAATCTTCAATCCAATACTCTATAATACTGTATATTTTTTTTTTCATGAAAGATAATACTTTTAGCTCTTACAAAATACAAACCGAATCCTATATAGGTTTTGTATTTAAAAAATACTGAAAATTTTTATTTTTTATTTCTCATACATTAATTTGCTTTTGCCAATTGAATATAAAAACTTTTAATCCTTTCCACACAGAGTTCTCTTGTTTTTATTTTTTTTTTTTCTCTGTGCAAATTGAATTTTTTTAACTCTCGTTTTTTTTTCTGTGAACATTTTTAAATATGAAATAAAATTTTAAACTCATTTTTCTCGATTGGTAAATTTGATTGATAGATTTAGAGTTTCATAGAATTCAAGGTTAGGTGTGCAATTTTGACTTTAAATTCCTAAATTTTGCTCATAAAGCTCATCAAAAAACTGTAATTTGTAAAGCCCCATTCCAAAATTCGTTCGTAAAATTCGTATCACTAAAAATGACCATTTTTCACCCCCTCCTGACCGTAAAAAATTTTGTATGGGATTTCTTTTTAAAAATTATATGGAGCGTTACAAAATCTTAGGTCCCCTTCCCCCTTCCCTAAGCGTTAAAATTTTACGAACAACCCTGAAAGAAATGAAACTTTTTTAATGTACCATGAAAAAAGCCCTAATCAAAAAATCTCGCTAATCCTCCAAAATCAAAATTATCTCTTAACTTACTTCCTGTGTCCTCATCTCACATGCACTATTGAAATTATTCGTAGATAGAAAAATTGGTTCACACATATATGAATATAAATTTATGAATTATAAGTGGATGAAAGTATTAAAAACACAGCCAGCAGAGTTATGATAACAACATAGTATGAGTTTTTGAACAGAACAGAAGCAAGTAGCAGCAGAGTGCTATCAACAAAAAATGTAAAATTCATAAAAGCATGGAAAAACTACCCCGGAAGCAAGAGATTGCATAAAAATTTCCTCTTTATCCTAGTCATAACATTACAGCATCGTGGAAGTGTAAAAAAGAGAAGGGAGCGTAACGAGAATTTTTTTTTGTGCAGAAATTTCAATTCAAAATAGCTTTGGGATATTCAACACTTCGCGCTACCTTGATGGATTTTTCGAAGCATCTTAGCGAGAAATATCAGATTAACAAGTCATTTTTGGCTGATGTTAATGCATGAGTGAGTAAACTGAGAGCTATGGGAGGTGGTGGTTTGAATATTCTTTTCTTTAGGAATATTTTTATAGGGGAGTCTTTACTTATGACGTCTATCAAAAAAATGGATTTTTAGACCCCCTTCTGTCACAAAACCATCATACAGCCTCAACCCCTTCCCCTACAAGTCAGATGTCATAAGTTAACGAACAGGATAGTAACCGTCTTTAAAAGATGCAGTGAATTTACAAATGTTTACAAAGCTTAGGTTCAAGAGTTTTAAAAGAACAATAATCTCAAAAGATAAGCAAATTTTTGGGAATTGAACTTAGGTATAAATGACGTTTATTTTGTAATCTTTTGCAAGAAAAGTTAAATGGTCCCACCATCAGTTCAAATCTCAATTTCTTTTAGGGAATGTTCACTTAGCACGTAATACAAAAACGTAAATCTTTTTTGTTTGGCTATTTTCAAAATTCTAGACACTACCCTTCCGCTCCCCTGAAAAGCGAACGTACTAAGTGATAAGCTTTTTATTCAAGCAGATTCTAATAAAATCTTCCCAAAATTAAAGAATGCAAGCAAGCTAAAAATTCCCACAAAAAATCAGTAACTCAACCATTCCAAAAAATAAACATTTCAATCTCAAACGAAACAACTTATTCATACCAACCATAAAAATTTAATTTTCGCGTTATTTTTTTTGAAGAAAATTATTTCAGAGAAAATCCCGCAGACGATGGTAAATAAATGAAATTTTACATTTATCCTAGAAAATGTTGTTTGTTGTTGTATTTTCTGTGTAGTGCTTTAAGCTACAGTAGCTTTTCATCTCATGCATATTTATAATACTGTTAAGAATCATCACTGTAATAATTTTGTAGCTTTACCTTATGAATGTTGTTATGATATTTATATTTGACTCATTCCTTCCTGTCTAGCGCCTTCAATGACTAGGGGTACAAATTTTCTTCAACACTTTTATATTCTGGAGAAATTTTGTTCCATTCATGATTTTGTGATCCCATTCTCCTTAAGCTTGAAGTTCCCTGCAAATACCAATCCCTGCAGTATCACAACCACTTGAACGTATTATAAGTATCACTCCAATAATGCACACATATCTGATTATTTGCTTATAATTTATTATCATAGTCCCCATTATCATTACAATTTCTGTTTGTCTATTTGCCTGCATTCAACTCATACACAATGCACTCATCACCCTTCCTACTTCTTACTCAGTCTATTGTTTGTATTTTCAATTATAAATTTTGTGCAATGAAGTTTAATTGAACGCATTTGAAAGCAATAAACTTTACTATTTAGATGTCTAAAATGAATGTGTGCATTATATTTATATTGATACTCTACTGCTTAATTGCATTAGAAAGGCTTTTACTAAATGAATGAGTTCTCAGTATTTTGCTCATCATATTATTTAGAGATTATTTCAATATTTATTAACACATTTCTGTGAGCCTTTAAATAATTAGCATATTAAGTTATTGTTAATTCAATTAAAATTCTGATGCAGTAAAATACCTCAGTAAAGTAGTTAATGGACTAGGGCGTGAATTTAGCCTTTCTAATAATTTAGATACTAAGGGTTGCTCATTTTTGAAATTCTTCCTTTAATTTCATATTTTTATGTAATTTAATTATTTGGGCCGATCCTAGAAGTACTGCAATACTAGGCCAACCCCGACAGAACAGAAGCAAGCTTCTTTGTTTCCGTCAATTTCCAAAAATCAGTTTAACATTTGTTTGTTCTGCTATGCAGAAACTACCAGATGTTAAGCTGATAAGAACAGATACTACACTTTGATCTTAGCCATTACAGCCGAGAAGCGATAACTAGTGAAAGAAATTTCAGGGGATATATATTAGTCATTTCTGCTAATGCTTGTGAAGTATATGGTGAGAAAAATAATTTGTATGGGAACGGTACAAATGTTTTAGATGGTTGTTTTTTTGAGATGAGAATGTAAGGTTCTGAATGGAGAAATATTCTTTTTTGGTAGATTTAGTGGAAAAATTAATAACATTATCCTTTTAAGACATTTTTTGATGACTAATTAATGTATCACAATCATAAATGACATGAAGTGGAAAATGGAACACTTTTTTTGTATTATTGTTCCGTATTATTTTTTTAAACCAAAAGTTCAAATCGAATGAGTAAAGAGCAATTATAACATTTTTAAGCATATATTGATGCACAGAAATGACTTCAGCAGGAATGATTGTCATTTCAAAAAAAGTACATCAACTATTAACTTTTACCCCATCATTATTTAAATGACTCAAAACAATTACTACTACAGAAATTCTCACTGTAAAATTTTACAAAAATCAATTTCAATAACAGCAATAAATCATGCATTTAACTGATTACAAAATTCAATTTATTCAATTTCAACACGCATTTAATCATTCATGATTCATATAGTAAAGTTTACAAAATTGTTGGCATCAAATTTATCGAAAATTAATAAATAATAATCACATTATGGATGAAAATGTTTGGTTCTCTATCATGTATGGTGTGGCATTGTAAATGCTCGACAGCAACAACAATAATAATAAATAAAATAAATTGTATGAGAGAACAATTGCGAAATATTAAATAGAAGGACTAATAACGTCAAAAGCAGTTGGTATGAAACAAAAAAAAAGGCTAACAGTTGAGATTTATGGGCGTATGTGGAGCAACAAATGATTGTAATGATGAAGTTGCAATGCACAATGATTTACGACATAATATCGCAATGGGCATTTTTCCCATTTTTCTATAATTCTCTCACTATGTGTCGTTCTCGACTGACTGTATTATGTGCTTTACAATTCACACTCAGCACTTGTTCACTAAATTAAAACGATAGATGAATGAAAATTTTATTTATTTATTTTTGTGATGCAAAATATTAAAATGTGCATTTTTCGAATCACAAAAAATTTAAGCGCGCATGTGAATTTTGAATGAATTTTTTCCTCTTTAAAGTTTTTGTAACCTTTAACATTATCATCAAAAAAAAAAAAAAAAAATATCACAAATATGCCCAAAGTTCAAATCTCATAAAACTTAATTTCATATAAGCTAGACTCGGAAAAAGGAAAACTAATGCATGAATTACACATATTAACAATGAGACTGTTCATATTCGTAATAAATATATTTTATGTAATCACAATTTTAATTCTCAACGCGCTATAAATTGAAATATCACAAATGTGTGCGAATTTTCATTAAATGATTTACAGTTGTCATTATTTGAATGCACTTGAGATATATTTATGTGGTGTGTAGCACTAGAAATGACTCATTTCAAATGAGTGTGAAAAATTCTAGAAATGAGAAATGTTAGAAGCACTTTGTTGGTGGTTTGCTCAGGGTCTTCGCCAGGAGGGATGGATTGAGGTTTTTTTCGACCCCCTCTTTTAAGGAAAATTCTTCAATTTGCTAGTGATTTTAAAGAAAAATCTCTTGGCTACGCACCTTGGTTTGTTTGGGGATCTTAAAGAGTTCAGAAATTTTGATAAATTGGGAGGTCAAAGATTCTTGGATTGGTTTTAGATTCAAATTTTTGTGATTTTTTTTTGTGCACACTTACATTTTTTGTGCACCCGGACCTGATAGCCGCACACGTTCATCTAATTTCTCAATATTTTTTTGACTTACCTGTTAGACATCGCTGAACTAGGGGATTAAGTTTTTTGGGAGTTTTATGATATGGTAATTTTAAAAAATTAAATTTTGTTACAAATTATTGCAAATTATCAAAAAATACTGATATTAAATCATCAAAAAATTCAAAATTCGTTCCAACATCCAACCTAAATCGTCCATCTTAACTTGTTTTTCAATTATGAAGCAACGCAAAGAGTCTACTAGAAAAGCTACGAAAAATGATGAAAATTGTTGTTTGCTTATGTTCGCGATAATTTGTTCACCCATATATGACAATGATGAATACTTTATGACTTCCTCATTTTCATTGTCATAATTTTTCTATCAAGTTCTCACTCGTTATACACAACCATCGCATGCAACTGCTTTTTCATTATTTTTCCATTTACACTTTGAACAACTTTTCATTTCCCTGATTGCTGATAAAGCACACAAAGTTATAATTTCAAGTGTCGCTGATAATATTTGCAACTCCATATATACTTACACATAAAAATGTCTTTTTAAAGCAGAACGAAAAATTTCCGTTTTTGTACAAATTAATTTTCACTTCCCTCCAAAAAAAAAGTGAACGAACGATGTTGATGACGATGTGAGGAAGATTTAAGTAATTGAAAGTCATTTGGCAGTTGCGGTACATCAATTTTTAAATTTATTCTTCAACTACACAATGCTCGTGTGTATCTTTATGTGAATGTGCATGCATATTATGTGCCATTAAACTCTACTTTTACGTTTCTTGCGGAAAGCATTAATATGCCATAAAATACAGAGAAACAGATTTGAGATGATTCTTGCTTGGAGACACCTTTGCGTTATGATCCGAGGGATGCATGATTGAGGTTGAGGATTATTCAAGTGGGAATTGAAGATTTTTCTTGAGATTGTTTCTAAGTTAAATCCTTTGGAACAGCTCACATCCCAGACATCAGTTTCAATCAATGACGTAGCCAAGAATTTTGAGAGGAGTGGGTGGGGGGGGGGTTGAAAATTAAATTTTTTGTGTGAAAAATTTAGAGGGAGTGTGAATTTTCATGCAATCACCCCACTCAGCTACGCCACTGGCTTCAATCGTACTTCGTTCGGGATTTTTTACTGACATCAATTCTCTTCCCTGGAAATGCGACATTTATCAGATTTATTATATTTTTATTTCTAATATGAGTCTTCTGCCATAGATGTGTGACGCTCATAAATGGGAAGGAAATAGGAAATAGGTAAAGACGATGAAATGAGATTGAAGAAAATAAATCCCGGATAAGAATTTCAATTTTTCAGAATTATTGCTGTCGATGGCGATATGATAGATAGAGTCATATGCTAGACACGTAAGACTAAGCTGGAATTAAGTAAAAGAAGGAAATCAACAAATTCTCAATCTGCAATCAGATCCATTGGATACGAGAATGATTGATATGTTGTCTGGACAATAGACTTGTGTCATATATGTTGAGATAGAGATGTGGATGTAAGTCTTCTTGCGGTTAGGATTGAAATGAACTTGTATTGAGAGTTTTGATTAAATTTTATACTTTTAAGAAATTGAAAAAGCTATAATGATTAAATTTCGTTAAACTTGCTGGTGCCAAATCTGAAAAAATGCTGAAAAATGCATCAATTTTAAAATTGCAGCATTCAACTTTACATTCTCAGCTATTATTCTTCCAAGCACAAACAAATCAAAAATTACTATCATGTCCTCAACAATTTCAAAAAAATCTCAACTTTAACAACAGTTCGTCTTCATAGAAAAAAATAAAACTTTCTTAACATTTAATAATTCCAACATATTTTTCTCATTCCAAAACATTTCCTCTTCTATACTTATTTTTTTATGTTCAACTCTTTATTCAATATCATATTTTATTTTTATTCGCAATGCTTAAGGTTCGGTATGAAAAACTAACTTTTTTCCTACTGCTGCTTCTGCTTCTGCCATGTCGTTTATTTGATCTATTCTATATAATTTTTTATTTCATTTTCTATCACAATTTATCTTTCTTGCTTTTTAGTTGCGACTTTTTTTTATGTACGAGGTAGGCATGGGATGGAATGTTGATGGTTAGTTCTTTAGATTGTGTACTTTTTATGTCATAAAAAATGATTTTTTAGAACCTCTTTTTCTCTTATTTAGGTTGGTTTTCTTTGAAGAAAAAAAATTCCGTTGAACAATTCTTAAACCTACTAAAATGCTACGAAAATGAGGTGCCCAAGGTGAAATTTTGAGGTTAAGGTGGTAATCTGAAAATCCTGAAAATTTTGAATAAATTTAGTATATTTATTGAAATTCTTGCTAGAAGCGGTTCCGTCTGTTAAGTAAAATTTCTTTCAGCACTGCTTATAATTTAGCTTCCTAGTCAATTCAATCTAAGACTCACCATACCTAGGATGCACAACTACGTTATTTTTTGTGATATACATTCAGGAGTAAGAAAAAATTCATACAAAAAAAAAAGTTTGAGGTCGTGAAAATTCTCTATTATTTCTCATTTCTGTCTCTTTAGTTCTCCTTCTTCTCGTTGTTATTCCTTTATTTATTTTTCATTTCACATTTCGGTATAATTTTCATCACGTTGATAGTTTTTTTTCTCTCCATCCATTTCTCAACACAACTTAGGAATCTTATTTCTTTCCTATCATTGAAATTCTTCCATCCATGTTGTGCTGCTGTTCACATCACTGCTTGTATTATGTATGAAATTTTTGTACATAAATATAGATCCTATACATCTCCATAGTTCATTCAATTTCGTTGCTTTATTTTTTTCCTATGATTTTATAATTTCCGGTCCATAGCAGTGGCATGTCACGAGAGACAGAGAGCGAGAGACATAAGCATGAATACGAAATAATAAAAAAAAGTGGGCAAAAATGAAAGAGGACATCGAAAATTGAAAAGGAAGAAGTGGAAAAAATTGACAGTCATACAACATAACATTTTGGCATTATAAATTGAATTGAGTATCTAAATTGTAATTTCAATGTTTTCAGCTATGTAACAATTGGAATGGAATGATTTGAATCAGGAAGTGCATTGAATTTGTGAAGCTATCGCTCAGTTCTGCAATTTTCAATTAAATGTCAATTTACGATTGAATTGAAGAATCTCGTGATGAGTGTACATATGAGGTTGAGCTATGACGTTCATGACATGATTTTTTGTACAATTTAATTGCATTTTTCAGTGTACTTGAAACCAATTAAGTTTTCCAACAATACAGTAATAAATTAATTGGATAACAATTAATCCACTTATGTTTAAAAAAGAAGAGAATATTCCGCAAACAATAAACACAGCAACAATTATGTTATCAACTGATGTCAATCGCGAATAATGAAAAGATTTATTTTCAATTTAAATAATACATAAATTTTGCATAGGGCCGTTAACTTAGTACGTTCGCTTTTTAGGGGGAGGGGAGTGGGAGGGGGTCTAAAATTTTGTAACAGGTCAAACAAAAGAAAATTTTTTTCATACAAAAAACGTAACAAGGGGGGAAGGGGGGTCTAAAAAATAGTTTTTTTTTGCGTAACGTACTAAGTGAACGGCCCCATACAATAAATTTTAATTTTACAATTCAATTTTTCGAAACTATCCCATCAAAGTTAAAGGCTTGAAAACGTAATTTTTATCTTCCATGAATTTAGCAAATGATATTAAATTATTTTCCAATGCATCGTATAAAATGTCGTAAGAAACTCGTTTATTTTGATAACCTGGATTTTCCTCCTCTACATTCAAGTATATAACTTTAGTAATACCAGATTGTATGATTGCTTTTGCACAATGTTCACATGGAAATGATGTTACATACAATGTTGCTCCGCGGACAGATCCTGTTGAATGATGAATTGCATTTTGAGCAGCACAGCATTTATATAAATGACTATTTTCGCGATTTTTATAAATTTCATTTTCTTTACTTTTCAATTTCGGAAATCCATTATAACCGTATCCAAGTATTCTGTATTCTCTATCAACGATACATGCACCAACTTTATTTTTTTCAAATTTGCTTCGTGTTGAAGCGATTTCTGCTAAACGCATTGGAATTTCTTTTTTTGAAAAATTTAAATCATTGTTATAAACAGTAACAATTGAATCCAATTTAGCTCTTTTAGTTCCTGGTTTTCTATTATCAGTCATCTTTTCAACTTTAGAAGAAAAAATATTCAAAGATACTAGTACTTTTTACATCGACTGTTTAATGTTTGAATAAAACTTTTCACTTTCGAATCAATTTATACAAATGATTGTTCTTATCAAAAAATAGATAAGACTCTTGATAATTTTGGAGAAATAATAAACTCATTTCTTTTATTACACACCTTTTTGATAAGTGCAATGTTATCTTAATCCATAAAAGCTTAGTAATCTTTAGTTCCTGTTTTTCTTCCGGTGCATTATAATACATTCTTATCAAATTCTTTTAAATTTTATACTTATGATTATTGAAATTTTTAAAACAAACGTAAAAGTGATTGTAGATTTTATAACTAATTTATGATCACCTATCTATCAATAATAGAATATAAACTCTTATCTGGATACTAAAAGTTGATTATAGATAAGAAAATTAGCAAAAAAGGTTTGTCTTATTAAGTTTTGATTTGCTATTTATGAAGGGTGACTAAGTTTATTGAAACACCAACAAAATACCTCCTAACACAAACCCATTTTCATTTCCAAAAATCTCCTATGACATTAAGGATAATCATACAATAATAATATTGTCATTATTCTCGTCCTTTTCCATAGATTCACATGCTATCAATGTCATTATTTTGTTATTGTCTATCTAAATGTCCCTTTTAGATCTCCATGAAGGATGGAGAAATTATTGTGGCTATGATGATGAAAACATCTACACACATATTCTCATAAAGCCGCTGAATGGTGAAAAAATGTAAAGCATCTATGGTAAATCATACGTACATCCTCACACATCTGTAGATAGAAAACCTCAAAATTTTCACAACAATTTTGGACACACAACGTGTAGGGGTGGGGGGGAGTCAAGTGTTGAAAATGTATTGTTGAAGTCATACGTTGAATGTAAAAAATTCTAAAGTTAGCTAAAGTTTGATATTATTTTTGGAATTTATTGCTGAAAGCGCACTAGAGAATTTGGAGGTTAGAATATTGTTTCTTAAACTTTGGTGGACGATGCGGTGGATATTCTAGACAGAAGAAAAGTTATGCATACATTTTGGAAAGCCAAGAAAAATTTCAAATCTTTAAAGGCTAAGTAAGTCAAAACAACCTAATAGACTGAGTTAGAATTTAGAATCTGATGGGAATCGAACTCACTACACATGCTTTCATAAAACAGGTTTCTAGGTGCTTGTTCCAATTTTTTGCATTAAATATTTTTAAATACTTTTTGAAAAGTTCCAGTTAAACTGAAAATGGAGCAATTCAAAATTAAAATCACCAAAAAGAGTTCAAAAATGTCAGCAACCAAGAGAGAATAGCACATAAAGTAAATGGTGATTTTTATGGCGCTATCATTCAGGATATTTCAAGCTGAATGCTTCTGAATTTTATGGCTTTGACTTTAGGTGAAATGACTCTTTTACTATAGACATAGACATGCATGCATGTGTATATATCCAGCAGAACAAGAAGAAATAATGACGCTTCACATTTCTTCCTCTGAAAACCATCTCAAACCAACAACTGACATTTCATTGTTTTTAGCGCATTTTTGGAAACTTGTTTTCAAAAAGGAAGCTCAATCATACACTTTGATCGGCAGCAAAAAATCTAAGATCGAGATCTCATGATCTAGACATCGTAGAGAGCTCCGGTTTGTTTTATTAGCTTCGTTTCATCGAGTTATTTGCGGCAAATATATTTAGAAGTCCCAAATTTGTGTTTAAACACCTTAATTAATTAATTTTTAATTTCACAAAGAAAAATAATCAACACATGACTGCAACTTCACGTCATAGAAATTTCAAATATTTTTTAACCGTTGACATTTGAAAATTTTTTGACCGTTATTTTTTACGAAAAGTTTTTTGTTCAGTTTTGCAAGTTATTAGTTTGTGCATAATGAAAACACACTTGTGCATGAACAATGAATGTGAGGAAATTGAAACTGAAGGGTTTTTGATTGTTGTTGTAACATTTTTGTAAAATTATCGTTATTTTTATGTAGAATATTGCAAGGTCTGTCCTGAAAGTTGATATATTTTCAATTCGTAGCTTCAATTCGTAGCGATTACACAATGGTCTGAAATCGAAAAAATTGTTCAAAAATACAAAAAAGTCATATCTTTTAAACCTGATCTTTTGAATGCAGCTTTATAAAACATAAACTGACGCATCTTCTGTGAAAATATCAAGCTTCTAATCGTTGTCTAACTCTGTCAATCATTAACGAAAGTCACGAAAAATTTGTTTACAAAAACACCATGAAAAAGTTTTCTAAAAATTTTCCACTTTCTATTGCTTGATATATGTTTCAATCACTGTCAATAGCTTAATTAACACACAAATTTTATGTTAAAACTTACAAAACATTAGCCAAATGCTTTATCATTAGGGAAAATGCATTTGAATTTTTGAAAATTTCCAAAACTTTAAATGTCCATAAGTTAAAAGCGGGTTTCTCAGGGTCCGTAAAACCTACCAGAATCCAAAGATTGAGTCTTAACTTAGCTTCTAATCTTACTCTGGTAATGCCGTTTTATGCCGTTTTCTTGATATTTGCATTTTAATTTCACTTGTTTTTCCAAATTTTTCCATACAAATTTGCTTGTGCACAAAAATTTTTGAGAAACAATTTAAAATTTTTAATGAAAAATCATGTTTGTCCTTAATATTATAAGCTCATATTTTCAGAGATGTATGATTAAGGCATGAAAAAGCTATTGACACTTTCAAAATTAAGAAAATCAACTAAAACTTTGCGACCTCTAAAGTTTACACCAAAATATAATTTTTGAACATTTTTTTCGATTTCAGACCATTGTGGATTACTGATCGCCGCGCCAAAAATGCGCTGAAGTCCCTCGATATGAAACACGAGGACTTTTGTAATTTTTTTTTTCATTCACGGATAGTAAATTTTTATGAGTGGTAGTGAAGTAAGCTCAAAAGCCACTTTAATAATTATCGTGAAAGTTCAACATTGTAATTTTATTATTTTACACATGCCCATTATAGCATTCAATTGTATATGCATACATCCCGCTCGTTGACTTGTAAAATATAAATTGTTTCATTTTATTCCTTCTTCATTTTCTTTAAAGCCATTACAGTAACTGTTATTACCTGCGGTAGCATATAATGTGTTGTTTATATAGAAAAGAATTTATTTGCTTCTATATTTTTTTTAAAAAAAAATTTCACTGTGAGAAGTTGAAATGACAGCAGAAACAAAATTTTTTTCACACACGCAAAAACATAAATTTTCATGCCTTTTTGAAAAAGAAAAAAATGGAAAAAAGAATTACCTTCTTGTCGCTTTCATGAATTTTTAGCACGTCTATCCGTGTGATATAAATCTACGCACATAAATACATGTGATGTAGTGACTTCATAGAGAATGTAAACACAATAGATTTATGTTATCATAAGCATATATATTTATAAATATAACAGCTTATAGTTTATGAAAATAATAAAATTGGAAAATGAAAAAAAAAAAACTAAGAAAAAAAATGTCATGCTCCCTTTTATGTGGAAACGAAACTATCGATAAAATCTTGCGACTTTTTATTTGTGCAGATCATTATTGTAAAAATTTATGATAACATAAAAATTCTTTTCACACAATTTTTTCGCTGAATATTATCTAAATTTTGTATCAATGACCTGAAAATGTAAGCTTGTTAAATAATAAAATTAAAACGAAGAAAAAATGTATGTCTGCTTTTTTGAACGATGTAAGATATAGAAAATTTAATTTTGAGAGAGTCGCATTTCTTTTTTTAATCAGAAACATTTAAATTAAAACATCATTTATGAACTGCCCTTAAAATTCACTTTTTTAAGCTAAACTCATTCTCAACATAATATATAAATGCACGCTCGATGGACTGCGGAAGGCAGGCAATTTAATGTTGATGATGATCATTATTTAGTAACGAATGCATTTAATTGAAAGACATTTTCATCGTGTGATGCTTGATTAGTTATTTTATACCTCATACATATTCATTATCTGATTGAACATTATTATAATAGTTAGGAAGAAGGAAGAAATTTCTCAATTTTCTCATTTTTACGATTTACTGAATTTTCACACTACTATCGTTTCCGTTATCGAATCAATCATCCAATTATCGACGAGGAGCTTTGGATGCATTAACATTTTAAATTGGATATTTTTTATGTGCTTGCTCTTCTATCCATCCACAAATCCCACCATAATTCCCATTTTTATACATTTTCCTGCTCATTCAATTTCAACAAAAAAAAACTAGTAATGAAGCGGATCACGCTTCATGGGTATATTCACACCACCAGTAGAACTTCTTTTGATTTCAATTAGAGAAATTTTTCGATTTTTCAACTTTTTTGTTACACTGCGCATGAAAATTTTTTTGTCATTATAGTGTGAATTATACCTTAAATAATGCTTAATCTAACACCGAAAATTTCAAATCATTTGGTTAAGTTATGTCTGAGATATTAAAGAAAATGTAAAATTTTTTGCATATTTTGGTCAAAAATGGCACATTTTCGTCCATTGTGCCTCACAGGAAGCAGCTCATGACTCCAAAAACTATACCGGTTTTCCTTGGGCCAATATTAATCAAATGCAAAAAACCCGAAGTCTTAACGTTTCGTTGAAATTGAGTTATCGCGGAAACTAACTTGCTAACTTGCTAAATGACAGAATGCGTTTTTTTGCGATTTCTCTTGACTGGAAGTACCAAATGAGATGCGGTTTTCACTGTTAGATTGGTATTTTCAGGCACAGACTTTCCACCATAGACAGTATTGGATAAAATTGTAATCCTGAAGCAGCAAGTTAGAAAATGTGGTTTTCAGTTTTATACAAAAGCAATATATTCACCCAAATTGAAAATTTGGTGTGAATATGATAAAGTATGGTTTCGGGTTTTTTTGATAGAATTCGATGTATTTGGATGTTTTTAGGTCCTAGAACACTGTATATGTTAAAAAAATTTCATAATATGCGCATTAACCCTAATAGACAAAGAGCACGTTGAGAGCATACTCAGATTTTGGGTGAGCATACTCTATTGAGCATACTTTTTCATAGAGAAATTGATGCCACTACTTTACCCTAAAAATGCACACATAAGAGTGGCGTTATATGAGCACACTGTGAGCATACTTTTGTAAACAATTTTTTTTCATTTATAAGTGCTCACAAGAGTACATAAAGAGTATGCTCTTCTGAACATGCTTGACTGAGCACATTTTAAGTATGCTCTTGTGAGCTTCTTTAAAAAAATATTATTTTTTTATTCTTCCCACCACCCCCCCGGTGGGGGGATTTTTTCCCTTTAGATCTGTAATTGTGAAGTATATAAGGGCAAATCTATGAATGAAGGGAACTGAAAAATTTTCCTAAAAACTTTTAAAACTGTTTTTTCTCAAAGATTTCTCAGTTTAGAGCATCATTTTCTTGCTTTTCTTTATGTTTTCAATGATATTAGATAACAAAAAGAAGTTAAAAATTAAAAAATTGCATTTTTAAGTTGAAAATATGTTGTGTGTTTTGCAATAATCGGCTAAAAAGTTGACTCAGAAACGCTATTTTTGCTTAATTTCTCAATGATTAAGCATTTTTAATTAACATTTTAAGCGTTATTTGAAAGTGTTAGTAGGCGAAAATATATTTTAATGATTCCTATTATTTAAAAAGCTGTATTTTCACGAAAATTTGGATTTAAATTTTTTTTGACTTTTTATAAAATTGACTCAGAAACACTTTAAAATTAAAATAACTTTTTAACAAAGCAACTTACAAAACATATTAAATGTGAAAATTATAGTATTTTGATGACTTTAGTAGGAACAACTTCTAAAAGTTGTTCATAATGCGTCATTTTAACAAATTTTATGAATTTACATTACAACATCAAAAATTTCATTCATAGATTTGCCCATAATTATTTGCTGTAATTAGAAGAAAATGTTAAAGTTTGAAATTTTCCGCTCATGCCGAGATTCGAACCCATGACCGCTGAAGGATTGTTGACACCAACTCGCTATCCTCTGCTCTACCAAAGTACTTTTTGTTGTAATTGTATTTTGGCAAAAAGCATAATAAAAACTATTATGAAATACAAAAGAGCAAAACTTAGTCTAAAATATGATTTAAATAGGAATTGGCGAATAAAATAATTATTCATCATTTTAATAAAATATTTTCGGTTTTTATATACTTCACAAGAGGAGTTTTCATTAAAAAGTATGCTCTGAGTACATGGTTTGTTTTCAACATTTTGAGCATGTTTTTTTCTTGAAATTTAAATTAAGGGCAATTCTTTTTTCAAAAAAATAAATAAATAAATAAATAAATAAACATTATTTTCTTAAATGATTAAATTTTGTGTTATTAAATCATTTTTATTTTTGTTTTTTGTATTAGTTTCACTTGTATTGGTTTCACTTGTATATTTTTTCGTAAAAATATTTTATAGCTTAATAATTGAAGCCTCTTAACATATCCTTTATTTGACTTTCAAAATTTGTATTATTTTTTTTTTTTTTTTAGCTATGCATGTGAAATTATTAAATGAAAAGAAAGAGTAACATTTTCTCACTTTTTATATCATTTAAAAAAAATGTGAGAAATTTGAAAAAAAAAAATTATCAAAAATGGTAAAATTTCAATTTTTTTTGAAAAATTCTTATTGATGATTGATGATTAGTAAAAAAATTTCAGCTTTTTTTCAAAGATACAAAAGCTAAAATTTGCATTTATTTAAAAAGGGTTTTTAAAATTATTCTATATCTTAAAACATATAAAACATACAGATATTATAAATATCTAGGTTTTTTGTAAAAAAAAATTTAAATTCTGAAAGCAAAAATGTTTACTTTTTTGCATATTTCTTTAAATATGAAAAATATAAAATATACGCAAGTTTTGGAAAATTCAATTAGGGGCCGTTCACAAAGTACGTTACGCAAAAAAAATGACTTTTTAGACCCCCCCTCCCTCCTTGTTACGCTTTTTGTATAAAAATTCTTTTGTTTTATTTAATCTGTTACAAAATCTTAGACCCCCCTCCCCTCTAAAAAGCGAACGTACTAAGTGAACAGCCCCTTAGATAAGAAATTATTTTTTAATATTTTTTTTACTGTTTATATTCTTTCTCATCATTTTATCATTTTTTTAATTAATCCTTGGTGTAAAACCAATAATAAAAAAATCAGGACACATTTACACTTTAAATTTATATCATATCATATATGCTTAAGCACATTGTAGATAAAAGTGATAAGTCAAACAGATATGCTTAAAGTATACTAAAGAGTATGCTCAATCAGTATGCTTAAGTGAGTGTACTATGAATGTACTCAAGAGTGTACATATTGATCATACTTAACTGATCACTTTTTAGTCAAAAATGATAAGTCACGAAGATGTGCTCAAAGTATGCTCAAGAGTATGCTCATTAAGTAGACTCCAGTGAGCGTACTCTGTATGTACTCAAGAGTGTATATAATGAGCATACTTAGCTGAGCACGTTTCAGTCAAAAGTGATAAGCTATGAAGATGTGCTCAAAGTATGCTCAAAAGTATGCTCATTAAGTATACTCTAGTGAGCGTACTCTGAATGTACTCAAAAATGTACATAACGAGCATGCTTAACTGAGCACGTTTCGATCAAAAGTGATAAGCTATGAAGATGTGCTCAAAGTATGCTCAAGAGTATGCTCATCCAGTATACTTCAGTGAGCACATACGAAGTATGCTCCCAATGTACTTAAGAGCGTACATATTGAGTACACTTAGGTGAGCATACTCTCAGCATAATAAAGTATGCTCAAGATGTACTCAAGAGCACACTCACTGAGCATACTCAAGAGAGCACATTGAAATATTTCATGTTTTATGAAAGTGTACTTAGAGTATAATCAAGAGCATGCTCAAGCAGCATACTCATCTGAGTACATCATATTGATGTGCTCATAGTGTACTCACGAGAGCATACTCAAGTGAGCACATTGTTGTTCTAGAACTGAGCATACTCTCTATGTGCTCTATTTTGTGAGCATGCTCTTTGTCTATTAGGGTAAGAGGGTATATTTAGGCAAAAATTCAAATTGACCTAGTACTCATTGGTTTCATTTTTATGAGCTGAAACTTTGCATATACATTTTGTGCATCTATATCTCTAGACGTTTTTGGAATTATTCCATTTGGACTTAATATTGAGGAGAACGAAACAATTTTGTGTCAAAACACGAAAAATTTTTCGATTTTTCAACTTTTTTGTTACACTGCGCATGAAAATTTTTTTGTCATTATAGTGTGAATTATACCTTAAATAATGCTTAATCTAACACCGAAAGTTTCAAATCATTTGGTTAAGTTATGTCTGAGATATTAAAGAAAATGTAAAATTTTTTGCATATTTTGGTCAAAAATGGCACATTTTCGTCCATTGTGCCTCACAGGAAGCAGCTCATGACTCCAAAAACTATACCGGTTTTCCTTGGGCCAATATTAATCAAATGCAAAAAACCCGAAGTCTTAACGTTTCGTTGAAATTGAGTTATCGCGGAAACTAACTTGCTAACTTGCTAAATGACAGAATGCGTTTTTTTGCGATTTCTCTTGACTGGAAGCACCAAATGAGATGCGGTTTTCACTGTTAGATTGGTATTTTCAGGCACAGACTTTCCACCATAGACAGTATTGGATAAAATTGTAATCCTGAAGCAGCAAGTTAGAAAATGTGGTTTTCAGTTTTATACAAAAGCAATATATTCACCCAAATTGAAAATTTGGTGTGAATATGATTATTAATGAATGACTGAATGGATGGAGGGATAGATAAAAATTGAGAATTAAATTATACATGTAAAAAGTTTTTATTTCTTATCAAAGATTATTACATTGAGCTATGGAAGAATTTTACAGAATTGAATTGAATTACGATTGAATTTGTAGATTAACAAAAAAAAGTTGTTCATCATCTGTGAATTTGAGATTAAAATAAATTTGTAAATTTAACATGACAGGAAGTCGATGGAGGGAATTTTACTTTGCATTCTTAAATGTAATAAAAAGTTATTTAGCTTTTTGAAATGTTATGCATATTTAAATGATTGAAGGATTCTGAAGTTTAGAGTACAGGGTATTCGATTTGGACAGCTGTTAGAGACTTTATTCAAATCGAATTTATATAAATCAAAGACCTACATACTTAGTCGTCATACATGTGTCTGGGTAATCAAAGCATCAAGGAATCCGGGAAGAACCTTGGAAAAATATTAATGAGATTCAATTTACTTATTATAAATGGACCAGCTCTTAAGATATTGCCAGCACCCAATCCTTGCGACCTATTTTCAAGAAAATAAGCAACAATTCTAAATTGCTCAAAAACGATTAGCTTCAAAATATCCATGACCAAACTCGTTAGAATTCCACCCCGTAAATTTATAACAACAATACAATCATAATCGTCCTCATCATCATGGATTGTATGTGCATAGATGGCATATTCAACGCAATTATGTCTCACATAATATATTGTAAGGCTGAATGTTGAGGCTATTAAAGAAAACCATCAGTGTCTAACGCAAATAAATGGTTATGAGATATTTTTGAATAGAGATTTATGCTTCGTAAATATCTTCCTTCTTTTTTATGTTTGCTTATATATTTTGCTATGCCTTTTTTTTGTCTTTTTTGCCTCCCCAACTTTCAGCTCGCTCAGCTTGAGTGCGCTCGTTTCACAAAATTTTTATGTATGAAATGTGGTAAACAATGTGAAAATTACAATAAATTTTCCACTACGAAATATATGTGCCACAGTTTTGTTGTTATTCTTTTTCATTTTTACACTCATTCATATTTGATTTGTAGTTTTTGTATTGTTTTGTTTTCTCATTCAATTTTATAATTTGGAGCTGTTTTTAGGATTTTTGACTTAAAAATAAAAATAAATAAATTTATGAAACTTTAATGAATTTTTGCTAATTTGCTGGATCAAAGTTTTGGCGGGAATTTAACTTCAAGCTTTAAGCCTTGCTCTTTATTGAATTAAGTGCCAAATTCGACTAAGATTTTCCCCAAAAGCAGAAACAAACAGCAAAAAATTCAACTAAAATACAAACAAATATAATCTTATCGCACAAACAATTTCCTTCAGGCACATTTTCACTTTCTCTTTTCATATCCACACCCACCATCTTGAGTGCCAACAAAACCCCTCGACCAAAGAAATAACATAAATGATAAGTAAATTAAAGTAATATACGAGGATATCTGAGAAATTTCATTTTCTACTAGCCAAAATTCTCATGTTATTATCTAATATAGATTAAAATAAAAAAGGCAGAAAAAGGAGGAGAATTCATGTTAAATCGTAATTTAATTATTATGAATGAGCGCGAGAGCAGAAAAAAGCATTTTAAAATCCACAAAACAACATTTTAAAATTAATTTAAAGCAATCTCATTTTCATTTTTATTCTTTTCAGGAGTCGTTTACTTTTGACGTCCATCTAAAACTGGGATTCTTAGATTCCCCTCTTCTACTCTGTCACAAAATTTCCAAACAAAAAAGATCAATTGTCTAAATCTGTCACATAGCCTCAGGGGGTCTGAGGCCCCCCCTAAAAAAATTATACTTCATAAGTCAACGACTCCTAAGTAAATTTCTTTATTTAAGGTTTTATGCATTCACAATTCCATTTGTGAGTAATACACTTTTCGCAAGCTTAATTTGTATGATGAGATTTATTTTCATTTCATATTTCAAGGAATAAGAAATTCTTTGCTTGGTTTTATTATGGTTTTTGCTTTGTGTTCAGGGTTTTGGTCAGGAAGGTATGGGATTGTTTGGATCTTAATGATTAACTAATTTATAGGTTGTATCAGGTCAGAGGCGTAGTCAGGGGGGGAGGGGATTATACCCCCCTCTTTTTGGGAAATATCTGGATATATCTTCAATCTTCAGTTTGCTAGGTTTTTTGGAAAAAAATCCAAATCCCTCCCTAAATTTTTCGTTCCATTAAAAAAAAAATTTTCAAAACCTTCCCTTAAAAAATTTCTGACTACGCCCCTGTATCAGGTTATGCACACAATTTTTTTTGAAGAATTGATAAATTTTCTGTTTTGATACCACGCAATTCAATGATTTTTAAGCATTTCTGCCTCACATCTTTCTGTTTTATCTTCTTTCAAGCAGATCTGCAATCTCATTCAAAGTCAAAGAAAGAAGAAGAGCTAATAAAAAAGATAG
Organism: Chironomus striatipennis; assembly: GCA_026123125.1. Lineage (NCBI taxonomy): Eukaryota > Metazoa > Arthropoda > Insecta > Diptera > Chironomidae > Chironomus > Chironomus striatipennis. Next base: position 33,963,486 of record CM047392.1, on the reverse strand, counting down.
CACCTCACTTATATACAGAGAAATAGAAACAGGAGAAATAACGTAAATATTAAATTAAAATGAGATGAGATTCATGTTACCGTGACTACACTAGCAGCTTCTGTTACAATCTTCCTTCATTTTTAACACCGGCGGCATCATCATCATCATCGTCGTCTTAAATTCAAGCATAATTTTTTAAGAAGATTTTCAAAAGATTTTCATTTCATTCAAGAATCTTGAGCACAATTTATTTCACTTTTCCGACTTCTTCTTGTTAATTTTATTATTATTCTACCACTTGCATTAATTGCACATTTTCTACTTTACGTTAAGTACGGAATTAATGTAATAATAATTCATATGGCTATGAAAATCTATTTTCATTAAGTGAATAATTTTATTCTTCACGTTTGTGTGTCTTTTTTCGTGTATGCTATGCCTCTCTCATTATAATTTATAATTCATCCTCATTGCACATTCATTATGTATGCTGAAGATATATAAAATGCACATGTATTCGTACACTCATAATTCTTTTATTTTTTGCGCTTTTTTTTCATAATAATCATACATCTCGTACGTCTCAACTGTTTCTTTTGTGCATATTCATATTTCTTACAAACGGAAAAATCATATTAATAACAGTTTAAAGTATTTCTTTTTTGTTTGATTCCCAGTGGATAGATTCGAGAACATTTGAAGTAAAATTCTTCGAGGCCGTTCACTTATTACGTAACGCTCTGAGGGGGAGGAGGGGCCCGAGAATTTGTTACGGTCTGTTAAAAACATTATGCAGGAGGAGTGGGGTAAAAAACCCAAATTTCAGCGAATTTACGGTTTTCAATTTTTTCAGGATAATTTTTTGGACGAAACACGGTTTTCACTTTCTAAAATTTTAATAGAAATATTCTCAACAAAAATTATTGCGTACGATGACCCCATCAATCTCACTTTACAATGTTGAAAAGCTTAATTATCACAAATAAATTAATCAAATAATTTACCAACCTCCTCATCCAATTACCTCAACAATCGAGCATCTCATCAAAGCAAAAAATTTCTCTAAATGAATAATACTATCGTAATTGATTCGTCTATTGAGCATCAAATGGAGTTTTTTTGCTTCATATACCTGGTCTATTATAAAATATTTTACAGTAAATTTAAAGCCATAATTTTGTTCAGCGGCATCATCATCACTCCCGCATGGAAAATTTTCATAATTTTCCCTTCTTTCCTCGGTTGAGGTAGAGATGAAAATTGCAATATGCTTTATGAGAAACAATTTTTATTTTATTTTATTTTTCGTTGCGCTTTAAATTCAGTTTAATTTATTTGAATGGCTTCGCCAAGTCTAGCGGCTATGAGTTCATGAATGTGAATTTATATCTGCGATATATTCATAAAGTTGTGTGTATGAATGAATGATTCACGTAGTCTTGATATTTTTCATTATAATTATGACGATTATGGCAATATAACGGCGGTGATGAGGATTTTAATTAATGAAAAAAATTTCTGAATGAATTGCTTAAGGTGTGGATTGAATTGGTTATTGGGGATTTAAAAATTTAATTAAACTTTTTCAGTGGTTTTATTTTTTACTTAAATTTTTTTTAACTTTCAAAACTCAATTTTTATCAATAAATTTTAAGTTTCTCACAATTTTTTTAATTTCACAATTCAATCTCTCAAACCAATTTACAACCTTAAACTTTAATAAATTTCTTATGCAGCAATTTAAACATCTCACATATGTTCATATACCACATAAAATCCCTCACAACGCAGTTATCCCAACCATAAAATTCCATTTAAAATCACCAAAGGAAGAACTAGAAATGCATAAATTCCATTCCATCACTTTATCATCATTTTAGAAATGATTCAAATGCAATTGCAAGATTTAAATTATTTATTCAAATTTATATTGGAAAGAAATTGAATGAAATGATGCTTAAGGAACATTAGAGGCAGACATATGTTGTGTTTGTGGCATTTATTGATTATCATCCCCACGATTATGATTCACATTTTGCACATCAATTTTGCTTGCTCTTTTTATTGTTTTGTGAGATTGAATAAATCCCAAAATGAATTTTTGTCTGTGTGTGCATTGCAATTTAATTTGAGGGGTTGTGAAGGGTTTGGTGGGCAGGAAGCGCATTTTCTCTTTCTTAAAGGAAATAAAATCCTTTTTGTTGCAATGAATTTTGAAAAAATTTGGTCAGTTTGGACCAGTCAAAATGACCAAATCAAAACTCCTTCATACTCAAAAAATCAACCCCTCAAAAAAAAAGAAGATTCAACCGAAAATCCAAACGAATGATCTTCCTTAATTTTATTGCATCGAACATCATATTGATACCCATTCAATATGATATAGTTCTTCATTAAGCACCATAAAGTTTGTCATGAAACATACGAAAAATTTATTGGTGATTTGTGATTTTTTTCATCATTTATGGCACTATGCATGTGGGATAAGGAAAGGAAAGGTAATAAAAAAATCCCTCGATGAAAGAATCATGAGCACCGATAAAGCAGTAGAAAAGAAGTCATAAATGAATTCCAAGCAATCAATTCCATAATCCATCGACTGAAATCTCTTCTTTTCTGTTCAAAAAATTTTTATTTTGTATGTCTCTATTTTATCGTACTCTATTCATCAGCAGTTCATCTTCTCAATATTCTTCTTTATTTTTTTGGATGGTTTTTGAGGATTGTGGTTGGAAAATTTTTTGAATGTCAGACTGTAGTCAATGGTATGAAGAAATTTTAGAGACTGTTATGGCCATTTTTAAGGTTTTTGTTCGAGCTATTCCGATGTCAGATTTTTGGTATATTCGTAGGTTCGATTCTTACAAACGGTTCAGCTCTTATAATTAACTAAATTTATCACAAATTAAAGTTGGCTTTGAAATTGTCAAAAAAAAAAAAAAATTAAAACTTTGTTAAATTTTCTGTTGTTGCCATAAATTGTGAATTAAAACTGAAAAAAATCTTGAAATTGTGAAGATTGTTTCAAAAAACTAAATTCAATTGAAAACAAAAAAATGCTTTACAAAACCACAAACTCATAGAGAAATTTCCAACGGTTTCCAACAATTTTCATTCTTATTGATGATGCAAGGTCGAATGTCACAATTTATATTACGACGTAGCAGCAGCAATAGTACCAGCATCAACAGTAAGTACCATACATTTACATGAATAATATGCGACGAATAAAAAGAGTCGTAAGTATGATAAAGAAAGAAATGTAGCAAGAGAGAGCTGAGAAGAGCTATTCTGTATAAAGTTATCATGATGATAGAGAGCAATATGTTTGAAATGAAATGAATTGCTAATAGATTTCGGTAGAATCAATAAAAATGTAAAAAAATCTCTTTCTTCTTTTCACATCCCTCTAGTTGATTCATTCAACCCCAGCCACGATTGAATGTCTCTTATGTGAGCTTAAAAAATTCCTGAATCATCGACAATTTTTTTTCAAGTCTCGCAAAAAAAAAAAATAAAATAGGAATGATGAAGATATAAGACTCATATAACAAAGAGTACGAGATTGAAGGAATGTTGATATGAATGGAAACAAAAGGAACGCTGAATTGGAGAAGTATTATTGAGACACGACTGAGGATTCTTTTTTTGTGTGATCGACAATCTTTAATCTAAATGTTAAAAAATTTATTGATGCTGACGACTGTGAGAATGATGATGAATATTTTGTGAAGCAGTTGAGATTATTGAATTAAGTTTACGAAAGGATATTGCTGATTTTGCTATGACGCTAGAATTTTTTGAATGAGCTGCACTGGTAAGTGAAATACAGTAAAAATATTTATTAGAAAAAAATTTGAAAAAAATGCGAAAATTGAATTCAGTTTTTAAAAAATACATAATTTTAAAATATGTACCTATTTCCTAAAAAGTTTAACTTGAAAAAAAATTAAAAAAATCATCCTTTCTATAGTGAATTAATTTGAATTTACCCATAAACGCATAGGGTTTGTTCACTTTTGACGCCCATCAAAAACTTGAACTTATGGATCTCACCTCTCTCCCCTCTTTGTCACAAAATCTTCATTCCAGTTTTTTTTTTGTTTAAAACTGTCACACAGCCTCAGACCCCTCCCCTCTTCTTCCTAAAAATTCGACATCACAAGTAAACGACCCCACAAATTCAAGCTGCAAAAAAAAAAATTATGTCAGAATCATATCACATCAACCCAAACTAACAAGCAACAATCAGACAATTGCAAATTGCACAGAATTAAAAATTAAAGTAACAAAAGAAAATCACTGAGATTTTTCCATGAGATGTTTAACAATAAGCTAAAATTATTTTACGACGCTCCAAGAATACAAAAGAATATCATCATCGTGCTCCTCACTGCACACAATACGAGTAAGGATAAGAAACCCCAAAGAGGATGAACATTTTCATAATTAAGATGATATAAATTTAACGAGAGTCAAAGAATGTTTTTCGAGCATAAAGAGAATTTCTTTTTAGCTCATCATTGAAAAAAAAAGCAATGTAGAATGAAATGAAAATTTTTCCCTCGCCTGTCGTTGATGCTTTAAGCACATAAACTTTTTTTTATTATCACTCTTGGAAATGTATGTGAGCGTGCGGCTTTTGGTGTTGTGAAAATAAACTGATACAGGGATTTCGTTCATGCAAAAAAAAAACTATTAAATACTTTTATCAAGTACAAACAGTGTTTGAACAGTGTATTTTGAGGGAATGCAAGCAGTGAATATTTATGTCAGAGATATGTTTTTTTTTGTGAATTCAAATTCGATTTAGGTTAGATTTGAATTTATTTTTGTAGTAGATAATTGTATTTTTTTATCTAAATTTTATTCAGAATACCCTCAAAGATTACTGCAAAAAACATACAGTACCATCCATTGGGCCGTTCACTTATTACGTAGCACAGGGGAGGGGGACTTGGGAAATTTGAAAAATTACCGTTTATTTAGTTACGTAATAAAAGAACAGCCCCCAACATTAGAAAATAATTTCAATAGATCCTCAAAAAGACCAACAATTACCACCTCTAGCTTTCCATTTATTATCCCAAAAAGGTGTGAATCTCATCCCATAATTTACGACGCGGACCAAAAAAAATTATTTCACTCAGTCACAACAGTCTGAATGAATTTTAAAATGGCAAAAAATTTAATATTCAGCGTCGTAATCATAAAACATTTAAAAAACGATTGCTTTAATTCTCGTCCGTCCCTTCTACAAAAATATAAAAAATACGATGAGATGTTTTCATACAATTGAGCTAATTTTATCACAACGGCCTTTGAATTCCTAAAAAGATAAAAATATTTTTTTGTCAGCTCTACCCAAGAAGATTCAAGTTTTTTTGTGCAATAAAATTTGCCTTCTTAAAAATCATAAAAAATAAACTTCAACACAAAGACATGAACTTTTTCTTATTTCACTGCCATAACTCAAGTTCATAACTTTGATGACTATAAAAATGATGATAGAGATAACAAGAAAAAAAATAGTTCATAAGAATCTAATAATTCTTGTTAAAGCTGGAGAAGAAAAGAAAGCCATCATAAAATGACCACATCATATTTTTATGATGAGCACCAATTGTTGGAATTTTCATTGAAAATAATGAGAAAATCATTTGGTGATGATGATGATGGTGTGATTTTATTTGTATTTATGGACATTTATAGTTATGAGAATTTTATTAGATTACTGACCAAAATGGCATAACCAAAAAAATTTTTGACTATAATTTTATCATAAATTGCAATTCCTGTACTACAATATAAAATCATTAAGACATACCAATTTAAATCAAAATAGCTCTCATCTTAATTCTCTTTATCAAATTTCATGTCAATAAAATCCATTGATCCAATGAACCTCAAGTGCAGAACATCATATTCTCGTTCATGTGTTTAATGAATTATGTAAACGTAAACTGATATTTTATATATGAAGAATTAAGATCTTCACCCTCATAATATTATGTCGTCTTCAATTTCACCTACTATATATTGTGCATTTATCTTCCAACACACCACATTCAATAAGCTGAACACAAAAACAGAAGCTGAATGTGGAAGAGAATTGAGGGAGACATCCACATGAAGGATAATAAGTAATAAGAAAATCTGAACACTTATGTGTGTATAAAATATATATATACATATCAAATCCTATTTGAAATAAAAAGATTTATTATCTTCTATTACTCCTTATAACTGGATTAAACGTTCTGCATTCTTGAAAGTCTCACTCTCTCTGTTGCCTCATTCCAAAAGTGAATGTGACTTTTCAACAGACGAAAATATATCTTCTCTTCTTTTACTGTGCATGTTGGTGTCTTTATATTCATACAAACACCATACACTTGAGTTTGTGTAGTTGCTGTGCATGTCTAGGGGTGGACTTGCTAATAATAATTTTTTTCTTTAAAAACTCCTGCAAATTAAATAATTTTTCTATATAGAGACATCGATTTGACTTCGGGGCTGTTCACTTATGACGTTCATCAAATCTTGGATTTTTAGATTTTAGACTCTCTCCCCCCCCCCTTCTGTCATAAAATCTTCATACAAAAAATTTCTATTGTTTAAAACTGTCACACAGCCTCAGACACCCCTCCCCTCTGAAAATTGGACATAAATAAAATTTTGGTCTTTTTTAAAAATCTCTAGTCTTAAATTTTTACAATACATAAAATCTGCTGAAAACTCATTCAAATTTGAACATAACATACAAAAATCTACAAAAAGACACAGATTCCTATCCTTTACCAAAAAAATTTAATTCAACTACATGTTAAACTGACTACTGCCTGGTACTTCTGCTTTTTACTTCCACTCTCATACTGTCGCCGTGAGGGGATTAAGGTTTGAGTGCGGCAATAAATTTATCACCTGAAATTCCCCATTCGATGTGCACAAAAATGTGAGACATATACACATTTATTCTATGACTGTTGATGCCACTTTTTTGTGTTCCACCCTCAAAAGATTTCTCTCATTCCTTCCTATTATTCTTACTTTACTTCCAATTCAATATTACAATGTGACAAACAAAATATGTGAACGAGTAAAAGTTCACATGGAAATAGGAAGTAAAAATATGGAAAATGTTGATTCGCATTGATTCTGTTCGAAATTGCTTACGGTGCGGACGAGATGGAGGAAAAGAAGTGTGAGAACATGTTTAACATTTTCATCCCTGAGAGCACAGTATGACGATGGGATAAAAAGTTCTTATTTTTTTGAATCTGTTACTTTGAGAGTTTCGAGTTGTTCTTTAAAGAATTTTAAGGTCAAGAGAGTTGGAGGACATGCTGTTAAGATTTTTCTATAAAATACTGTAAATTAAAGTTTTTTATGTATTGTTAAGTTAAGAACTTCTTAACAAGTATTTATTTCTAAACGACACACCGGACATCATTATCAGTTCATCCGGATAACAACTCTGTAACATTTTGTCTCTCCTGTCTCGCTTAACAATGCTTATAAATTGTAAATGTATCTAAAATAGGGATAACGATGAGACTTTTCTTGTTACAAAAGTTATGTAGGAAATACAAATAAATCTGTGGACGAATATCCAGTAAAGAAGAGAACACAAAAAAAAAAATTGACAGAGAAAAATTTGTTTCCTTTTTATTACAATTAAATGAATATCTGTTGGCGGTTAATAAATATCAATTTTTCTGGCTTGTTATTTGTGGAATGATAATTGTAATTTTTTCTCTCATCCCCAATATTAGCCCTTATAAATCCACAACATTTTTTTTTTGTCAAATGAATTTATTGATTTATAGCAATGGATATTTCCACTTATTATTTATTGTCACATCTCATAACACACACAACTTACATCATCTCATGTGGTGGATTTATTTGTATCTATTTACACAATGACTTTTTGCTGTTAAGGACTTTTATTGTAACTCATGTCAATGATACTTGCTGGTTTTGTAACATTTCGATTATCTTCATTCTGTATTATTCATGAACGGAAATTTAGTATATTGTAATAAATAGATTAGGTCATGTATATAGAGATTTGTGATTTGAGAGCGTAAACGATAAATGAAACATTTTTGTGGTGATTTAAAGGAAATTTAGGAATTTTTGAAGCTATTTGGATGAATTAAAAGAAAATTATGACAGAAATTTATCAGCATAATAGCCATCGATATGATGATGAGGAGTTGAAGGAAGGTAGAAGCAGATTAATCTGAACCGGGTCATCTTTCATATTTTGGACATCAAATTGTAAATTTAAAAGATCTCAGATCCCATACCAACAAAAATTCATCATTATTCAATCTTTTCCCAAAAAAATTAAATTTCCATTATGTTAATTACCCACCTTGATTGCCTCAAAGGAGTTTTTGAAAAAGGATATAATAATATTTACATCGTAAAAAGGCATGATTTACAGTCATTTACAAAATATCCTTTTTTTGCTGTTGCTCATTTTTTTTTATTTCCATTTCTATGAGAAGCTGCACCATCAAAAGGAGAAAAAAAGGGAAAACGATCGTTTAGCACCAAGTATGAGATATAAAAAGAAGTGTGAAAGATTTATTACGGCCAATAAAGTCATAAAAAAATTCACTTAGTAGAGTGCATGGGACAAGCTTGTAGAAAATTGGAAGCAGAACATGAAATGATTTCTAGGACAAACCCAGAAAATTCACAAACGAAAATTTCTGTTTTTGCTTACACATCGTGTTTTTGTTACTTTTAAAAGAGGAAGTAAGAAGTGAAAAAAGGTTTAATTTCACCTTTTTCTCTCTCTTTGTGTTTTTGTTTTCAATTCCGCAATGAATTTTAAGCATTAAAAAAATATTATGTTATGTAGGACATGGGTGGACTGAGCATGATGACGGTATGAGGATATAAGTGTTAGATCCCTTTTTTACTGAAAATCAGGTACAACCCAACCATTAATATTGTAAGTGAACCTTTTTCACTCCTCTTTCATCTTTCTCACTTTTCCAGATACAATGTTTTTGTCTTGTGGGGTTATTTTTGCCGTTGCAAGGCCTTTATGTTGAAAACGATTAAGAATTAGGGTCGTTAAATGAGAAATGGAATGATTTTGTTTGTATTTATCCATTTATTATCTTTTATATATGTGCGATTTTACGTGTGAAACAAGGTGTGCATACTTTTTGAATAATTTTTGGTACTTTATTTGATTAATTTTTTCTAGCTTTTATGAGAATTGAGCTGAATTTAGGTTTGACAAAAATTTTTGATTTGATATGAGGCCATTCACATAGGGGCCGTTCACAAAGTACGTTCGCATTTTAGGGGAGAGGGGGGGTTCGAAAAAGTGTAACCATTTGTAACAAGGGGGGGGGGGTATTTGAAAATGTAACTTTCTATCAGCAATAATAATTTTATAGTATTCAAATAAAAAATTTAATGTAAAATTCAGGTTTTGTAATATTTTGATCATGTGAATTTAGTTTTCATACATGCGTTAAAGAAAGTTAGTTAGTATTTTTTTTCAATAGATATCTTTTTATAAAGTTTATTTTGGATTTAAAAAAAATAGTTCAATTAAAAAAAATTAAAAATTTTATACCAACATTTCTTATAAAATGAAAAAAAAATTTGAACGTTCAGGGGGGGTTAACAATTTGTAACCATGCGTAACAAGGGGGGAGGGGGGTCTAAAAAGTCATTTTTTTGCGTAACGTACTTTGTGAACGGCCCCATATGATGTCCAACTTTTAGAAATGGTGAGGTCTGAAGTAGTGAATGACCCATAAGTTAACTTAGAATAACTATCTATACTTCTAGTGATTTTCAAAGACTATCCCATTTAATCAATCTAACAACTAAACTACAACATCCCACAAAATACTCAATCCTAGCGAAAATATATTCCATACTTCCGCACACACGTAATTCCATGCTGAATTGAATTTATAAGGAAGTAATTTTCATAGCCCACTCCTGCCTTCTACCCCTTCTACTCTTATCGATTTTCTCGTCATTATTCTTCTTCCATTGTCGATAGCCGTACAGATTAATTCTCATTCTGTTTCTACCTTTTTTTTGTATTCGCTTCTTGTATGTTGTGCTACCTCATTAATTGAATCAAATGCTGAAAGCAAAAATCATTCTTATTGTATATTTTTTTGTGTATATCTACACACCTTGTCTTAATCTTCTTCTTGATCTTTTCTGACTCTTGTGTTTTTCGCACTTCTAATCATCGTCAATTCACCAAACGCCAACCTTCATTTCATTTCACCTTTCCTTCCTGGATTAATTTTTTTATTAACTTTTCTGATTATCTGAAACTTGCTTACCTTTAACATCGACTTGGTTTTTTTGTTGTGCTGCTTGTTATCTCGTGCTTTAATTAATTGACTTTAATTCTTTTGGGGATTGTTTTTAAGGATGAAATTGGATACTTTAAGAGATGTTTAATTTTTTGGTAAATTGCTTTTTGATGTTGAGTTTGATTTAGACAATAACAATTAATTCAACTTTTTGTATTGCTTCCGGCTGTCTTTAAATAAATAAGACTAAACTATAGAGCAATTTAACAATCGTAAATTTTATTTTCATCATTAAAATATTACCAGAAATGCCTGTCTTTTAAATTCTTTCATCAATGTTTTATAATAAATTTTCCGCCTTCATTTAAAGACTCAACTACATTCGCACACATTTCCATCCACATAAATACGAATTTTAACAAGGAAATTAAAATTTTTAAGAGGAAATGAGAGGAACAAATTATAGGCTAAATTAATTACGTTATGTATTAAAGTTTTACGAAGCGAGACAGTAAAAAGTTGTCGTAAACTGTGCATGTGAAGATTCTCAACTTTAACCTTTTCCCATTCCCATTTTTTCCCTCCCTTCAGGATATAGATATAAAATTATAGTTAGTGACATTGTGTGACACTTTTGCTGCTCTCACATAAACTTTCAAGTCATTTTATGTTCCAACCCAAATCGTGTTTCGTATGTTGTGTTATGTTATGCTGCAGTCAGATAGAAGCAGTAATGACATGATGTTATGTGGAAATTAATTATAAACATAATTTCTTAATTTCCTCTATTTTTTTCTTCTTCTATTCTCGTCTGTGAATATTTGTGTGCATATGTGAAGGAGATAAGTATGATGTATAAATTCAGTCATTTGAATAGTGAGTTTTTGAATATGTTGGAGATAATTTTTAATTTGATGGATCCTTGTGGAATATTCAGTAACATAGAATATGTGCAACTATCAACAAGTCCCACATATGTATGGTATTGAAGAGAAAATTTCTAGATATATTAAATATACATTACTAGAAATTTTACATGGGGGCCGATCACTTAGTATGTCCCCTCTCTCCCTCCCCTCCTTGTTACGTTTTTTGTATGAATTTTTTCATTTTTTTTTGTTACAAAATCCTAGGGAGTCCGTCCCCCTCCTACCCTCTAATAATCAAATGTACTAAGTGAATTACAGTAAAATCTTTACTAATTTTTCTACAAGGACATGCAAATATATTCAACACAATCATTTTTCTTTCTCATATTCGAATAAAATTTGCAATATTAAAATTGTACAAATGGATGTGATTCACTTTTTTTTGCATACGAAACATAATTTGACATTTAATTTTCTACAAGTACTCCGATTTCCTTATGCAGCATGAGAAGAATAAAGTGAGAAAAATAAGTCAAAGTTGAAATGGAGAATAAAGTTTTTCATTTTAAATATGCAAAATGAAAAAAAAATTTTTCTTCAAATTTTTATCTGAATAGTTTGAATGTTGCAATGTGTGCTGATTAAGATATTAAAAGTTAAAGAGTAAAATGAGTTGAAAATTTTAATTTGCTATAAGAATTAAATTTTGCCAAATTTGTTCCATTCCTTTAAGACTAAAATTTTATTTCTTAAATACTTAAATGAGATAAAATCAAATGTTCCTAGTCCTAACTCATTTAGTGTTCATATTGAGCCACCTTTGAAAAATTTCTGTAACAAAATTTTCTATAAACTTTTCAATTCTTCTTTTTGCTTTAATAATTCCAATTTCCACAACAAATGCAATAATGGAAAGTCCACATGTTCCCATACAAATATAAAATCCAAAAGCAACATCGTCCATTGAAAGAACAGCTGGTTCACTGGATGATATATAAATATCCGTTTTAAAATGCATCCACGTGTGAAATTCAAGCATGTGCTGAACTATTCCCATTGGAATAAACTTCAGCATTACTTCTTCCGTGAGGTCGTAGAGAAAATGATTAGGAAGTAAGCCGATTCCACTTTGGAAGGAAAACAATGCTTGATTTAATATTTTTGGAGAACATTTACATTTTTTCTTGATAAACACAATTTCATCGCTAGGAATGTAAAATGCTAGTTTGGATGAATGGTTCCTTCTTTGAGAATCATAGTGACTATAAAGCTCTGAAATGTCATTTGTTGTAACGATTTGCGGTCTAAAATATATAAAAGAATAAGAATATTGTGTTGGTGTCGGTTTTTAATGTATATTCACCGTATCCTAGGGTATATACTAGTTTAATTAACCCTAGGATAACGCCTAGGGTATAGTGGATACTTTAGGCCCTAAAGTTTAGAGCAAACTCTAGAAACCCAATCCAAATCTCAATAAAAGATTCTCTTACCTTTTTCTACTGTCTATCATATTAGTTAATTGGTCAAGCACATTTTTATAGTTCATCGTGTGAATCACAAAATTTTTCTCATATAAATTTTCAATTGTTAACGGCGATGGTTTTCTCATATCCGATGTCATAAATTCAAACAATTTACTTTGATAACAAGTTCGAAAAATCAAACAGAACAAGATAAAAGCAGTAAATATGAAACGTGAAAATGACTTGTCTGGAATCTTCATTTGTCCAATTCCAAAGAAAATGTAGAAAATATTCAGAACTGGCGTTTTAATTCCTTCCCCATAAACTAAGTCTTGAATTTTCTTTGGCATTAAATTTGTTATAAAAATTACAATAAACGCTATTAGAAAAGTTATAATCAACATGATCCAAGTAAATCCATCAAATGGTAAGAACAGTTTCTCAGTTATTGTAATTGGATCATCAGGTGTTATTAAAAATATAAAACTAGTTTGATGAAAAGTTGATGTGACATGATAAATATGTCCATTTGATTTAACTTTATGAGTCACTGAAAATCTAATTTTAGTTCTTCTTTCAAAATTTTCATTCATTCTTTTCTGCTTCATGCATTCAATTCCATAATATGCAGTTGGTAAATTTTTGCTATAGAAGACTCTTGAAAAATTTCCTTTTTGAGCCATTGCTCTAAACCAATCAATCAAAAATCCTTTACTTTTACCCGAGATCTTATCAGTGTATCTGTTTACAGCTATGTTCTCTGATAAATCAGAAATTAGTAAACATTCATGAAAATTTTTAAATTTTTGATAGTTTTGAAAATGTTTATTCCACTTCATTAAACTTGAATTGAATTGTCCAAGTGATGATAATTTTGGTAAATTGCAAAATCCATCACCAAACCATTCAAAAGTTATCAATTCTAAAGTTCCATTTTGTTCCAACAATATGTATTCATAAAGTGATACATGTCCTGGCTCATCATTCAAAATATACTCAATATTTCCAAATGATGTCAATTCCATATCATCCATCCAAATTAAAAATTTTAATGGTTTTGGAAATTTATTTGTAAGTCGAACGACAAAATTAAAATCATCAAGGTCTGTAATGTTTTTTACGAATACTATGGCAGACTTTTGTAAGTCATAACATTGTGTGATAAATTTACTGCTAACTATTTTGAGGTTATATGCAAAAACATTAAATTTTCTTAATCAAAGCTCATTAATTGTCGATTTTCTTGCATTTCCATAAATTATTGCATCAAATTCAATTAAATTTTCAATAAAAAGCTGTCTAATTGCATCAGAAAATGCTGTTAATCTTGCATCAAAGTTTCTTGAAATGTCTACAAAATTATGATTGAATGCAATTGCAAAACATATCCAAAAATTAAGGCGTAATAAAATTTTCATCACAATATCGATTTTATTCATTTTTTTCTTCCGAAAAAAACTAATAAAATGTCCAATGTTTCTCGCTTTAAAACACCGACTGAATGGAAATTGAACTTTGATTTTTTCATGTACTAGAAGCGTGTAGACAAAAATATAACAAGATTAAAAGGAATGAAAACAGAACCAACCTTGAGATTGATCAAAGAAATTGAATTTATACACGTGAAATATAATTAACATATTGACTGGTTTATCATGGTCATGTTGCCGGAAATATCAATGTTTGTCTAGGTTTCAAGGATAAAGGTTAATAATCTTGAATAAATTTATTATTTAGTGAACAATTTTAAGTTGTTTATTTATGGTATCCTAGGGTATTTTTTACTATAGTATTGAAAATCAATATACTTTTGATTTAAATTCATTAAATATTTTTTGATCACAGATAATTTATAATTGTTTTTATTTAAACAGAATATAGCATAAAATACCACAATCTAATGAATTTCAGTGGATTAGGGGTCGTTCGTAAAATTTGCAACGATTAGGGAGGTGTAAGATTTTGTTACGCTCTATACAAAATTTTCCATAATCTAATACAAATTTTGCTATGGCCAGGGATGGAGGAAGAAGGAGGAGGGGATTAGAAATGGTAATAACAATAATTTTTACAAATGATCCCTAAAATTCTTAAAATGTTCATCTTATCAACTAAATATTCAGCAATAAATCCAAGAATAGAAAATCCAAATGTTATTAACCAAATATAAAATCCAAAAGCTAAGTCATCAAGTGATAAAACAATAGGATTTGTTTGTTCTTTTTCAACTTCAGTATAATACAAAGACCAAGTATAAAATTCAATTAAATGTTGAATAATTCCCATTGATATGAATTTTTGAATTAAATCATCTGTGAGGTCATGAAGGAAATGATTAGGTAAGAGTCCGATTCCAACTTGAACAGTAAAGAGTTGCTGCTTGAGTACTTTTGGTTCACATTTACACTTTCTTCTAATGAATATTAAATCTTCATCTGGGACGAAAAATGCAAGTTTTGCTGAATAATTGAGCTGTTGTGATAAGTAAAAGTTGTAAAATTCATCAAGATCCGAAATTGTTTTTATTTCAGGTCTGAAAATTATTTTAGAAAATTTAATTAAGCTAAACTTCCAATAAAGGTAGAAACTAACCTTTTTCGTTCAATAATCATAGCCTCTAAATGCTCAATCACGTTAGGCAAATTTAGAGTATAAATTGTAAAATTATTTTCATAAAGCTCATCAATCGTTAATGGTAGGGACTTTCTCATGTCAGATGTCATGAATTCGAACAATTTACTTTGATAACATGTTCGGAAAATTAAGCAAAATAAAATAAACGTCATAAGCAGGAATCGTGGAAATGATAAGTCTGGAATTTTCATTTGACCCAATCCAAAGAAAATGAAGAAAATATTCAGAATTGGAGTATTGACATTCTTTCCAAAAATTAATTCTTGAAATATTTTTGGTAAGAAATACGAAATCAAAATCACAAATAATGCAATTACGAATGTGATAATCAGCAAAATCCATGTTTGCATATCAAAAGGAAGGACAAGTTTCTCAATTATTGTGACTGGTTCACTAGGTGTTATTAGAAATATGAAACTAGTTTGTCCAAATGTTGATGTGACATGATATCTAAATCCATTAGTTTTGAGTTTATACACGAAATCATATTCTGGTCTTATAATTCCTTCATTAAACTTCTGATTGACACAATAAGGTTGTGATTGTAGGTGCTTTGGTTGTATTAATGAATATAGAACCGAAAAATTTCCTTTTTGTCCCATTGAAGCAATTAAGTCAACAAACAATCCACTAAGTTTTCTTGTGAATTGATCAATTTTAATATTAACTGGAAATTTTTCGCCTATATTTGCTATAAGTAGACATCCAAAAAAATTTTGAAATTTTTGGTAATTTCCCAAATTATTTGACCATTTAGTTGAATTCATGTCAAATTGACTGATTGTTATCATTTTTGGATGATTACAAATCCCAACTTGAAACCATTCAATTGTACAAATTTCTAAACTGTCCTTAAAATCAATAAAAATGTATTCATACATTACAATATCACCAAAGTCATCGTACAAAAAATTCTCGGAATTAATTGTTGTCACTTTCATGTCATTTAGCCATATAAAAAATTTTAATTGTTTTGGGTACGTGTTTGTAAGTCGAGCATAGAAATTGAATTCATTTAATGCTTCAAAATTTTTGACAAATACAATTGCCGACTTATTGAGACTGAAACATTCTGTTTGTACAATTTCAATGAATTTTAATTGATAGGAAAAGTTTTCAGAATTTAGTAATCCAATTTGGTCAATTGTTGATTAGTCAGCATCACCATAAATAAGTAGATCAAATTCTATTGAATTTTCAACAAAAAGCTCATTTATGGCTTGAGTAAAAGCTTTTGAAAGAAAATTTCTTTTGGACAATGATTTTTCCATACTTTTTAAATTAAATGATAAACTTGTGATTAAATTAATTTGAATTAAAATCCAAAAAAACATGTTTTGTTTTTGTAATTTGCAACCTTAAGCGACATATTCCAACGAATTTTGAAAAACTACTAGAAAATAATAGAAGAAATAAAACGTCGAAAATTATCTGGTTTCTATTGGGTTGTTCAAAAAAAAATGAGCCGGTTTGAAAGTTTTTTTTGAAACTGAAATAACTTTTTACAGGAATGGTCTTTTTTAATGAAATAAAAAGCATAATTTAGTATTTTGAATGTAGTAATAATTGTGCAAGTATGAATTCCTAAAATCTTCTGGAAGTTAGTTTTATAACCGCGGACAAAAGTAAAAAATTTCAATTTTTTACATCAAATTTTGATTTCAATTTTAAAAAAAATTTTTGCATTGAACTAATTAAACTAAAGTACTTTTGCAATATGGAATTCAGTGAAATTTATTAATCAACAGTCAATTTTTAAATACACTTCGTAATGTAAACAAATATAAACTTTTTGTCAAAACATGAAAAATTTGAGAAATTTTGAAATGTTTAAATATTTATTAAACAAAACAACTAATTGAAAAACTAAATATGCCATCTTAACCAGTAGTTAATAAGCTATTAATCACGCATTACTTAGATATAATTTGAGATAGTAAAATTTTCATCAAAAATTTTAGTGAGATTTTTGTATTTACAAATTAAATCTCAATAGTGCATGATTAATAGCTTATTAACTACTGGTTAAGATGGCATATTTAGTTTTTCAATTAGTTGTTTTGCTTAATAAATATTTAAACATTTCAAAATTTCTCAAATTTTTCATGTTTTGACAAAAAGTTTGTATTTGTTTACATTACGAAGTGTATTTAAAAACTGACTGTTGATTAATAAATTTCACTGAATTCCATATTGCAAAAGTACTTTAGTTTAATTAGTTCAATGCAAAAATTTTTTTTAAAATTGAAATCAAAATTTGATGTAAAAAATTGAAATTTTTTACTTTTGTCCGCGGTTATAAAACTAACTTCCAGAAGATTTTAGGAATTCATACTTGCACAATTATTACTACATTCAAAATACTAAATTATGCTTTTTATTTCATTAAAAAAGACCATTCCTGTAAAAAGTTATTTCAGTTTCAAAAAAACCTTTCAAACCGGCTCATTTTTTTTGAACAACCCAATAGATAATCTTGATAAATAAAATTAGTTTGAATTTTTACAAAGAACAAATTAAGTGTATATTTTAAATAATCCTATAATGTTCGTTTTTGTGTCTTCAATTTTGATGCATTTAAGTTTTCTTATCGATTCATGACTATGAAACATTAATATTGGTCTTTTTTAATATTGTCGATATTATATGAAAAACTTTTTCTAAAACAAATCCAAGAACTGAAATTCCACATGCAACCAACCATATATAAAATCCAAACATTAAATCATCTAATGTCAATACTTGAGCATCGTTTTGATCCTCTTCTATGTCAGAGTGAATCTGCATCCATTCGTTAAACTCATACAAGAATTGAATGATACCCATTGGAATGAATCTTTGCATTACATCTTCTGCAAGGTTAAACAAAAAGTGATTGGGTAGAAATCCAATTCCAACTTGAAAACTAAAAAGTGGCTGTTTGAGAATTTTTGGTTTACATTTACATTCTTGCATCATGATGTAAAACTCGTCATCTGGTAAAAAGAATGCAATTTTTGCTAAGTAATTTCGATGTTGCAACAGACAAAAGGCTCGAAATCCTTCGAAAGTACTCATTGTTCTTATGATTGGTCTGGGAAATGTTGATAAATAATTTTAAATTTCCTGTTCCTAAAAAAAACTTAATAAAATTATTATTACCTTCTTTTCTTATCAATCATTGTATACAGATGACGAAGGACATGTGGGAAATCTAAAGTATAAATTTCGAAACCATATTCATAAAGATCATCGATCGTTACAGGCGATGGTCTTCTCATATCCGATGTCATAAACTCAAATAATTTACTTTGATAGCAAGTTCGAAAAATTAAGCAAAAAAGTATAAAAGACATCAATAAGAATCTCGGGAATGACATATCTGGAACTTTCATTTGTCCAATTCCAAAAAATATGTAACACACATTTACATTTGGAGTTTCTACTCCTTTTCCAAATATTAAATTTTGAATAGTTTTTGACATAAATTGAGTTATAAAAATTATTATTAGAGTAATCCCAAATGTAATAATCAACAAAATCCAGGTCTGACGATCAAATGGGAGAAAAAGTTTCTCACTAATTGTGATTGGTTCACTGGGTGTGATCACAAATATGAAACTGTTTTGTCTAAATGTTGATGTGACATGATATCCGATTCCATAAGTTTTTAGTTTGGGAAAAACTTGATATTTTGTTATAAAAAATCCTTTTTCCACTTTTTCCCTAATGCAGAATGGTTCATATAGACTATGAACTCCTCTGATTGGTGTAAAAGAAGCTGAAAAATTACCTTTTTGTCTCATGGAATAAATGAATTCAACAAGGAATCCCTTAATTTTGTTTGTACTTAAATCATGATATGCGTTTATTTGGAATCTCTCAGCCAAATTAGCAACAATCATGCATCCATAAAAGTTTCTGAATTTTTTATAACTTTTCAAACCATTTGTCCATTTTTGTAGATTTTGATCAAATATGTCAATGGGAGTTATTTTAAGGGCATTACAAAATCCTTCTCCAAACCAATCGAAAGTGAATATTTGAATTTTTCCTTTAGATTCCAACAAAATATATTCATACTAGGTTATATCTCCATAATCATCATATAAAAATTGTTCTGATTTGAAAAGCGATGAGTTTGAAATGTTGTTGATCCAAAACAAAAATTTCATTGATTTTGGAAAAATGTTTGTAATTCGTGAATGAAAATTAAAATTATTAAGTGCATTGTCATCGTCGACAACAATTACAGCTGAATTATTAAGGCTGTAACACGGAGAAAATGATTTACTGTTAACTAGTTTCAACTCATATGAAAAGTTTCCAGAACTTTTCATTCCTAGTTCACGAATTATTGATTTTTCTGCATCGCCATAAACAATTAAATCAAATTTTATTGAATTTTCCACAAAAAGCTCATTTAAGGCTTCAAAAAGTGCATTCGATAGCATTTTTTTGGTGCTTGAATGTTCCTCTTGAATAGTTTGATCAAATAAATAACAACTAATCAAATTAAATTGAAGTAAAATTAATAAATTCATTTTTAGATTCTTATTTTTTTGTTAGACGTCTTTATAAGCTAACTGCTCGTGAACTACTGGTTGAGTTGTGAAAAAAATATATAAATAAAGAAAATTTTTGATAATATCGATCCCCTAACAGGCAATGATGACGATATTCCGACGCGATCACGATAGTGATTGTAATCACTATCGACCTTTTTTTCATATTTTCGTGATCGCATCGTTAGATTACAATCAGTGATTACAATCAGAACATGCCAACTTGCATAAGTTTGATTGTAATCACCTGATCACGATCAATGATTGTAATCAAGTATGAATTTTCGTAATCAAACAAATAAGAAAAAAATTATGATTTACTCGATTGTAATCACTGATTATAATCATTGATCGTGATCAGTCGTGATCACAATCACTGATCGTAATCAATGAACATAATCACTATGAACGCAATCAATGATTATAATCAATGATTGTAATCGTTGAGCACGCTCAATCATGAGCATAATCATTGATTGTGGTCACTGATTGTAATCAAATAATATTATCGTAATCATTTAAAAAATTACTTGCACGATCAATGATTGTAATCACTGATTGTAATCATTGAACATAATCAATTGCGATCGTGATCACTCGATTATAATCACTGAACATAATCATTGATCACAATCAGTTGTGAATATAATCGTTGATTGTAATCACTGATTGTAATCAAATATATTTTAAAATCATCTAAAAAAATAACTTGACAAAAACTTGCATGATCGTTGATTGTAATCACCGATTGTAATCAGTGAGCGTAATCAATCGTGAACGTAATCATTGACTACAATCACTGAACATAATCAATGAGCGCGATCAGTTATGAGCGTGATCAATGATTGTGGTCACTGATTGTAATCACATAAAGTTTTCAGAAACATTAAAAAAACTTACTTGCACGATCAACGATTGTAATCACTGATTGTAATCAATGAGCGTGATCAATTGTGAATGTAATCAAGGATTATAATCACTGAACATAATCATTGATCATGCTCATAGCTGATTGTGATCAATGATTGTGGTCACTGAACATAATCAAAGATCATGTTCATTGATTGTAATCACTGATTGTAATCAAAGAAAACTTTTCGTAATCATTAAAAAATTTCCTTTCACGATCAACGATTGTAATCACTGATTGTAATCAATGAGCGTAATCATTTGTGAATGTGATCAATGATTATAATCACTGAACATAATCATTGAGCGCGATCAGTTATGAGCGTGATCAATGATTGTAGTCACTGATTGTAATCAAATAAATTTTTCAGAAACTTTAAAAAAGTTACTTGCACGATCAGAGATTGTAATCACTGATTGTAATCAATGAGCGTAATCAATCATGAACGTAATCATTGATTACAATCACTGAACATAATCAATGATCACAATCAGCTATGAGCATGATCAATGATTGTGGTCACTGAACATAATCAAAGATCATGTTCATTGATTGTTATCACTGATTGTAATCAAAGAATACTTTTCGTAATCATTAAAAAAATTCGAAATTCAAAAAATTTTTTTTGATTACGCTCACAACTGATTGTAATCTGATCATGATCATTGATCACACTCACAACTGATTGTAATCACTGATCGCGATCACTGATTACAATCACGATCGTAATCACGAGAAAAATTGATTAAACTTGGATTAAACTAATTATTAAACAATGTAAAACTTCTCTAACAGTTGAAAATCAACCTCCGTACACTAATCGAGCGTTAAAACTGTAAAAAAGTACATCAAAAATATATAGTAACTTAAATATGTCTTTTGCCATATTTAAATTATTATATAATTACAGATGGTGACTTCAAGGAAAAACGCGAGATCTCGAAAGTTAAGCAACGCAACGACAAAGGATGGGTGAAAAATTTCTAAGTTTAAAAATTTCTAATATAAAAAAAACTAATACTAACATTAATACTAATAACACCTAATACTAATAAAAAAAAAATGCTTAGAAAATTTCGGCCCCACCGAATAAAATAATTTTTTAATTTTTTTCGTAATCATTCCCCCCGAAGTGATTGTAATCACTGATTACAATCAATGATTACAATCACTGATTACAATCAATGATCATAATCAGTGATTACAATCATTGATCGTGATCATTGTGATTACGATCAGTGATTACAATCAGTGATTATGAAATTTAAAAAATTGCATGCAAGTTTCCACTTGCATGCAAGTTAGTGATTGTAATCAGATACGATAATGATCGCGATCTGTGATTGTAATCAAATTAGCGCGATCGTGTCGGTACCGTACTGTAATCAAATGAATGTATGGAGTGATGACGAAAATTTTCGTCATCTCAAAACCGTTTCGTAATCACAAATATCATATCTGATTGTAATCGTTGCCTGTTAGGGATATCATTTACAATTTCTTTAAATATGATACAAATTACCCTTATTATTCCATGTAGTTTTTTATTTGTTTGGAGATCATATCGAATTGGCGGACGTGACTAGTGTCTCGAATGTGATTCTCTTGTTTTAAATACTTTGAACTTACCAAAATAGAATCCAAATTGAATTTTTCGTAAATTATTCATCTCAAAAAACCAGCAATTGCATGTGATGTTGAAAAGTATGCAAAAACTTTAACAAATAATTTCATAATTTTATGAACAAAATGCTCTATTAAAAATCCAAATATAGAAATGATGCACATTATAAGCCATATATGGAATCCAAACAAAATATCGTCAAGTGAAAGAACCTTAGCTTCATTATCATCATTATTGATGTCAGTATGAAAAAATAACCAGGTATAAAAATCATATAAATGCTGAATAATTCCCATTGGTATGAATTTTTGAACCACATCCTCTGTGAGATCATAAAGGAAGTGATTAGGCAAAAGTCCGATTCCAACTTGGACAGTAAAGAGTGGCTGATTGAGTATTTTGGGCTCACATTTACATTTTTGTCTGAAAACAACTAATTGTTCATCCGGTATAAAAAATGCAAGTTTTGCTGAATAGTTTTTGGATTGCGCATAGTAAACTTCATGAAAGGATTCATAGGATTGAAATGTTATTATTTTCGGTCTGAAAAGAATTAAAATCTATTAAAATTGTTAATTAAGAGCTAATGAATAGAGATGTAGCTAAGAGAGGGTCCAGGGGGGTCTAGACTCTCCTTCGAAGAAAAATTTATTCATTTTGCTAGGGATTTTCATTAAAAAAATCTTCTGACCCTCATTGAAATTTTTTTCTTAAATAAAATAAAATTTTGGACCCTTCCCCCCTTCCTTCCAGAAAAAAATTCTAGCTGCGTCCCTCTGAAAACTGACCTCTTCTTTTCATCAATCATTGAAATCAAAGCATCAATCATGCTCGGTACAATCATTGCATAAATTGTGTAATTATATTCATAAAGCTCATCGATTGTTGTTGGCAATGACTTTCTCATATCCGATGTCATAAACTCAAATAATTTACTTTGATAACATGTTCTAAAAATTAAGCAAAACAATATAAAAATTATATGTCCTTGAAAGGTATCTGGAAAATATCTGAAAATATCCTGAAATATCTGCAAATAAAATACAATTGAAGGTTTTGAAATAATTGAAAGCCGACTTGTTAACTTGATAATCAGAAAAGTACTGGTTTTATTTTCTCTTCTTTACAATTTTCAGGGTTTTACTTTTTTATGTTGTTGCAGGGTTTTACTTTTGATGTTGTTGCAGGGCTCGCTATAACTCCTCCGCGCTTTGTTCTTTCATGTCCTCATGAAAGTGCGTTTGCTGACCAATATGATGATGATGATGGTGATGGCGAATATTGCGCTTATGATTGCCGAACTGCATTTTTTCCAACTCAACAGTTTTCTTTTGTACAGCTTGAAATGCCGTTAATGCGGCTGTAAATTCGTCGACTAAACGATCTCTTTGAATTTTTAAATGACGATCCTTACAATTTACAATATCTTTGAATGATGCATCAGTATCCTTTATTAATTGTTGAGTATAAGTTCTAATTTGATGTAGTTGCTGTCTTATTTCTGGAGTCTCTTGAGCAGTTCCAACTTGATTAACCATACGATTCATAGATGAAACATTTTGATAAATTTTTTTGTACACTGGTACTGATAAATTGAGAATGACGTAGAAAATCGGCATCACCGCTATCGTATGAATTCATTGTTGTTTTGATGTTGTTTCAACAATCTATGTGTTCAAATGCTATTATATGGTACGTTCCAGTGGATTCTTATCGTTTTACTTGGTTCCAAACCATTAAATTAAGCAAATACATGAGTTCTTCCATTTTGATGTTGTTTGTTGTTAAAATTATTTCGTAAGCAATTTTTTATAAAATGGAAAATTTTTGCGAATACAAATTTTTTTAAGCAATTTTTTATTAACCGGAATATAAAGGTTCGATAAAATATTTTGTTTGGACTTATTGTTAAAATTATTGTTTTGCAATCAATTTTTGAAATGGAAATTTTGTAAAAATAAAAATTGGATTTAATATAAAAAGTTAAAAATTTTGAATTACTATTAGGTATAATATATGATTTTCTTGTATTTTATTTTTATATGATAAAAAGATTTTTTTTTTTTTTTTTTTTTTTTGAATAAGAAGAAGAAGATATAAAGGATTATTTTTTCTTCTTTAATTTTTCTTTGTGGATTTTTTTATTTTTTTCATCTAGGAAGCTAAAGTTGTTGTTTTCTTTTACAACTTTTTCCTGAAATTTAGCCTTTAGCTTATTTTTTATGCCTGGAGTTTTTACGAAGACTTTTTGATTGTTTTCTAATTTTGGTGGGTCTTCATATTTTTTATTTATTTTTTCTTTTTCTTTATTTTTTTGATTTAATTTTAATATTACACTATCATAGATTTCCTCTCTGGAAGTTATGACTTTTTCAATATCTATCTCTCTTTCTTGTTCTTTTATTGCAAAAAATACTTCCGATGGTTTTAATTTTGTGACACTATGAATTGTGTCATTATAAAGAGAAACTGCAATTTGGAAAATTTCTTTCTGAGATAGATCTGTGTGTGCTGGTTTTTTAACTCTATATATTTCGGCGATTGTAGAATGAAAGCGCTCTACAATTGCATTTGTTTCTGATCTATTGACAGGGGTGTAAAATGTTTTAATTTTTAGTGCTTCAAGTAGAGATCTTATTTCAGAGGATTTTAAAGCGGGTTCATTATCTGAGACTAAACAACTTGGTTTTTTGTATCTGCCTATTAGTTTTACAAGCGCGTTTCTTATGTCAATGATAGTTCTTGATTTTATGGGGATCATTATTCCGAATTTACTAAATTTATCTACTGCTGTTAAGTACATATTTGGCGTGGCCATGAATATGTCTATGTGTACGACTTCAAATGGTTTTTTGGTATGGGTGTTTCTGGAATTTTAAGTTTATATGGAGATCTATCATATTTTTGTGTGTTACACAACTTGCATAATGAGATGTATTTTTGGACTTTTTCTTTATGTTTGGAAAATAAAACTGGCGTGAAATTTCAGCCACGTTTTCGTTAATTCCTCTGTGTGCATATTCATGAGTTTGTTCGATTATTTTTTCTTGTTCTTCGAGTGTCTTAATGTCTGTTAAGAAAATTTGAGACATTTTTATTTTTAAGTTTTTATTTCGCGAATAGTATTTTTTGTAAGTTTCCTGGATGATTTGTAGGATTTTTACTGGGGCAAAAATGCAATTTGTGTGACGATAGTGTAAATATTTTTGAAAAATTTGATTAATGTCTTCCAAACTAAAATTTTGTTTAAAAATCGAATGTCTGATAAATCTTGGAAAGACTTCTTCAGATTTTTCACTTGGGATATCGGATATCGCCAGTATTATTTGGTTAGTGAAGATGTTAACAGGTTGTACTGTCATTGGTATAAAATAACTATCGTCCGTATCTGCTGAGTGAACAGTTTCAATGTCTGTGGTATTAGCATTGTTAGTCATAGAATTTATTTCTTGGTTTGCTGGGAATTCTAGAAAGTCCGTCGGCGACGTTCTTTTTTCCTGGGCAGTATTTTATGTCATAATTATATTCTTCTAGTTGTAATCTCCATCGGATTAATTTTGAATTTGTGTCTTTTATGTTAAATACGTGTTGAAGGGGTTTATGATCTGTGTAAAGTGTGAATTTATTACCAAAAAGATATGGTCTGAAATGTTTACATGCCCATACGATTGCGAGAAGCTCTTTTTCAATTGCGCTTAGATTTTCTTCGTGCTTATTTAACGTGCGACTTGCAAACGCTATTGGTTTAGCTTTTCCTTCAAAATTTTGGCTAAGAACTGCGCCTAGAGCGATATTACTAGCGTCGCAATTTAAAATAAACGGTTTGGACCAATCAGGATATTGAAGTATAGAAGAACTTGTCAAAATTGATTTTAATTTTTCAAATGCTTTTCTTGATTCATCTGTATGAATAATTTTTGTTTTGGAATTTTTCTGTTCATTTTCTTGTCTAAGCATGTTCGTGAGGGGTTTTGCTATTTGACTAAAGTCTTTAATAAATTTTCTGTAAAAAGATAATGTACCAATGAATGATCGGATATCTTTTATTGTAAGTGGAAGCGGCCATTTTTTTATTGCGTCGATTTTTTGTGGGTCTGGTTTGACTCCTTTGTTTGTTACTAAATGACCTAAATAATTTACTTCTTTTCGCAAGAATTCGGATTTTTCCAGTTGTATTTTTAATCCGACTTCCTCAAATTTTTTTAAAACTTTTTCTAACGTAACCAAATGTTCTTGGAGTGACGCACTGAAAATGATGACGTCATCCATATAAACTAGAACATTTTTTCCCAAAAATTCGCGTTTCTCGCATTCACACAAGTCATTTGTTACATTGTCATACCGTAAGCAAATATTATTGAGGTCTTGTGTGTTGCTTTGTTCGTCATTTGAATTTGATATTTTCGATGGAAATTTTCTTTTCATAGGAATTGAACAGTCAGCGAAAATGAGTTTGTTATTTGTCGTATCTATTGTGGTTTTAAGATTTTGAAGAGTTTCGTATCCAATAAGGCCGTCAAAAAAATTATGGAAATTAAAGACGAAAAATTGGAAAGGTTTTGATTCTTTTACAAGTGGAAAGGGGTTAAAATTGACATATTTGTTGACTGTGACTATTCCGTTTACAGTAACTACTTTAAAATCTTTTGAAGTTTTCGAATTGTTAACATGTTTTGGGTGAATATAATTTTTATTTGAACCACTGTCGATTAAGAATTTTAAAAAGCCTTTGGAAGTTGCAATTTCGATATATGGGATGCAATTTTTAAAATCAGTTTTTAGCCTTGGCCGAAATCTTGGAATCCCATTTGAAAATTTAGATCTTCAACGTCTTCGTCTGTTGAATAATCTTGGTCGTTTGGAAATTCTTCTATGTCATTTTCGACATTATGAAGATTATTGTTCATTCCGCTTGGTCTAGCTGATACGGTTCTCATTGACACATCCGTATCAAAATTTTGTCTGGATGGTCCTGGGTTTTGTAAATTTTGGGAAACTTGAGGATTTTGAAAAACTTGTGGATTTTGGTAAGCTTGTGGATTTTGGAAAGCTTGTGGATTTTGGTAAGCTTGTGGATTTTGGAAAGCTTGAGGATTTTGGAAAGCTTGGTAATTCTGTGGTCTTTGTGGTGGTCTTTGGTTTTGATAATTTGGTCTTGGGTTGAATCTTTGTGGTTGATTTAGATAGAAATTTTGATTCGGTTGGGATTGAGCATTTGAATTTTGTTTAGCTCTGTATTGTTGTTGAGGATTCAGAGCTCGTTTTTGCATTTTTGTTGCGTTATTTCTTGCAACTCGCTCTCTATTTCTAAGAAAGGCTTGCTCATGTGTTAGAGCTGCCTTATATGCTTCAACCATTGTCCGAGGTTGATGACTTCTGACTAAGTTAGATAGGCTTCCGTTTAAACCATCGATAAAACCTGTCATAATGATGGGTTCAAGGACTCTCATGATTGCTGGTACATGCCCGGCATTCTCAGGGTCGAGTGAAATTTTCTGACTAATATCTGCAACAAGAGTGTTGGTTTCATGATAAAATTCTTCCAAGTTCTTTTTCGCCTTGATTCATATATGGAATTTTTTTGGGTGATAGTCGAAATTTCTCGATTGTCACCGAAATAAAGAATGAGACATTCTTTTTATTTGATTCCAAACAATTGGAATGCTTTTAGCGATTAATGCTTGATCGGCTTCGCCGACTATTTTATCACGTATAACTTGAACATATAGTTGAAACACAGGAAATTCTCTTAAATCATTGAAATTATTTAAGGTGTTGTCGACTGTTTGAATCCATCTGTGAAGTGAAGTTCTATCACCATCATAGACTGGAATAATCTTGATGGGATCGGGGATTCTAGTCGCATTATAGGCCTGCTGGGCAGGGTCTAATTGAACTGCCATATTTACAGGGTTATTTGGCGCTCTAACAAATCTAGAGGGCCTTAGGAGTTGGAACCTAGGGGCGTTTGGGTTAATTTTCTCAAAAAATAAGGAATGGGAAGAAGGGATTTAAGGGATGTATTAAAATAAATTTTCTTGAACTCACTTTTTTTTATTTATTTACTTCTTGATGATTTTGAAAGGTTTCTGTAAAAAGAGAGAAGAAAAATATTAGAATTTATTTTATTAATTTTAATTTTTAATTCACTTTGACACTTTTCCAAAATTTTCTTATTATTATTTAACTTTAAATTTAATTTAAATTTATTTTCCTATTTTGAATTTTATTTAAAGATGATTTTCGCTCATCTATTTAATTTCAAATATTTCTTTGAATTTTTCTCTTTTTTTATTTCAAATTAAATTCACTTGTTGTTGGTTGTCAACTACACAAGTGCTTTTCTTATTATTATTTGATTTTTCTTTAATTCAACTTTGAATTTTCTATATTTTTATTTTTCTATTTGAATTTTAATAAAAGATGATTTTCGCTCATCTATTTAGCTAAATTTTTTATATTTTCTTTGTTTCACTTTATTTATTTTATTTTCAACACTTATCACTAAGCCTGACCAGTTCTCCAATCGAAAACTTTTCTTTTGTCAGGGAGCACAACAAATTCACTGAATCACTAATTTTCGCTTAGCAACCGTACAATTCTACGCGTGAATTTTTTATTCTGCACCAACTGCGCCAATTATATGTCCTTGAAAGGTATCTGGAAAATATCTGAAAATATCCTGAAATATCTGCAAATAAAATACAATTGAAGGTTTTGAAATAATTGAAAGCCGACTTGTTAACTTGATAATCAGAAAAGTACTGGTTTTATTTTCTCTTCTTTACAATTTTCAGGGTTTTACTTTTTTATGTTGTTGCAGGGTTTTACTTTTGATGTTGTTGCAGGGCTCGCTATAACTTAAACATCATGAGAAGGAAACGTGGAAACGTCTTTTCTGGAATTTTCATTTGTCCAATTCCAAAAAATATCAAGAAGACATTCAGTCCAGGTGTTTTAATTCCTTTACCAAAAATTAATTTTCGGATATTTTTTGGCATTAAGTATGCAATAAAAATTGTTAAAAATGTGAGTCCAAATGTGACAATCAACATGATCCATGTTAAAATATCAAATGGAAGAAAAAGTTTTTCAGCAATGGTGACTGGCTCACTAGGTGTGATTAAAAATATGAAGCTGGTTTGTTTAAATGTTGATGTGACATGATATCCAGCACCATTAGCCTTAATTTTATGAAAAACATGATAAATTGTTTGCATTACTCCTGTAAGCAATTTTATATTCATACAGTAAGGTTCAGGCTGACTATGAATATTAGGGATTGGCACATAATTCGCTTTGAAATTTCCTATTTGAGCCATTGCATCAAACAAGTCAACATTCAATCCTTTCATTTTGTTTTCCTTAAAATCAATATATCCATTAACTTTGAATGTTTCAGCTAAATTTGACAATAATTTGCAATTATAAAATTTCCTAAATTTTCTATAGTTTGTTATGTTTTTTGTCCATCGCATGGATTTTTTATCGTATTCGTCAAATGCTAAAAGTTTTGGTTGATCACAAGCCCCTTCTTCATACCAGTCAAAAGTAAAAATTTCTAAACTTCCACCTAAATTTGCGACAATATATTCAAACTGCGTAATATCTCCATAATCATCATACAATCGTTCTGCTTTCATTTGAGTTACTGTTAAATCATCCACCCATATTAAGTACTTTAATCGTTTTGGATACGTGTTAAGTAAACGAGTATAAAAATTAAATTCATTTAAAGTTTCAAAATTTTCTACAAAAACTAAAGATGATCTTCTGATATTTATGCACGATTTTATTGATTTAGTATTAATAAAATTCAGTATGTATGCAAAATTTCCAGACTTGAGTGCTTCAATCTGACTAATTGTCGATCTGTCTGCGTTCTTATAAATTATTATATTGAACTCTTTGAAATTATCAGAATAAAGTTTTTCAATCGCGTCTGAAAATGCTTTCAATCTGATATTCCTTTCAATGTCTACTTCCAGTTCTAATTCATTACATTGAGTTCTAAAAAAGTAAATAAATATCCAAAAATGCACAAATGTTAAAACTCTCATTTGAGACCACGAGTCTTGACGGTTCAAAAGCTCGAACTATACTGACTGGTGGAAAAAAGTAAGTAGTTCTACTCAAATTTTATTTACTTTTTGAGTATTTTATTTTTTACTTCTGATATTATCTTTTCACAAAAAATTGTTATTAGTTTAATCATTAGTTTATACAAAATGGATAATTTTGTAATTTTGAGATATGTTGTGTAGATTAAAAATATGGAAAACTATAAAAGGTTAGATTATTTGTCATAAGTAGTGTTTTTTACACCCTCAAAATGGTGAAGTGAGTGACCCATAAGAGTCTAAAATTAATATAATTTAAGTTAAATTTCGCTTTATAATAAATCCTATTAAAATTACATCGATCCCAAAGAAATAAATCAAAACTGCAATAAGTTCGAGTGCAAACCAAAGGGGTCGCAATGTTAAAAATTCGCCAACTAGAATCAAAATTTGATTGGTAACTTATATTTTTGATTTAGAAAAAAATGTGTATGGAAAGTAAGTAAAAAAATTGTAATCATTAATTATTTTACTTTTCTACAACGTTAAGTTTTTAAACTACAGTTAGAACAAGTCTGACCACAGATATGGCGAATTTTCAACATTACGACCCCTTTGGTAAAAACTGGTAAAAACATGAAAACGGCGTAATTTTAAAACATACTCAGTCTAAAACTGTCAAATCGTTTGACCAATCAAAACTCCTCTAATAAACATTTTCCAGTCAAAAATTATAAAAGGACACAGCAATAAAAAATGTTTTTTTTTTCATCATAAAAAATAATTTTTTTACAACAAACAGGAGGAACATTTAAACACATTTCTTTTATTTCTTTGAGTCCTAAGCACATTTTTATTTCTATTTTTTTCGTGAGCCTTTTTTTGTGTATCACACACAGAATATTTATTGCACCGCCACATATGGCATTTTATGAAAATAAAGTATGAAAAAAATTTTGGCTTTGGCTTCCGGGCATCGTTAAAATTTTTTGTATATGTCTCTCTATATGCAAAGCATGCCACCATCATATCGTAATATTGCTATAAAGAGTTAAAGGACGAGTGGAATAAAAAAAAACTTAATGGACAAAGAATGAAGATTTTTTTGTCTTTTTCTGTTGTGTTTGAGAAATTTATTTTTTAATAGTTTGTGGTCTAGCCTTGGGGACAGGTGGAATGCAGAAGAGATTCTTATTACTTGTATATTTTGTTGAAGCTAGTTAAGTTTATATTTAGATTTTTAAAGATTATACAAATTTTGTGGATAAAATTAAACAGTCTAGCTTTAAGAATTTAAATTTCTTCAAAATTAAAATCAGGAAAATTTTTTTCAAAGAATTTTTAAGGTTCATTAAAAGAGCAAAATTTTTGTTAAAACGTTGTCGTGACAAACTGGGTATTGTTTGACATTCTTAGTAGTTTTGAATTTTTTTTTCAAAATCTTTACTTTGAGCCCTCTTTTCTAGAATTTTTCAAAAAAATTGTAAAATCTAATTTTTAAAAGAATTTAAATTAAAATTTAAGTATTTTTGGGAGTCGTCAAAATTTTGATAAATTCAAATTGTGTCGTGATGTGGAAAATTTTGGACAACACTCACATAAAGTTTAAGTAAAATTGCTAACAAAACTTCAAATTTCAAATTGCTTACAAGCAATCAAACTAAATCAAGTCTCGTGAGAAGTGAAATTGAGATTTAATTCGAATGACTGAATATTTTGCAATAAAAACTACGAAAATTTTTCACAAAAACCCAAACACTGCCACTCGTTTACCCGAAAAAACGTAAATTTATAGCACGATAACATGTTGTTCTCTTGTTCTGCAAAAAAAAGATTCTGGCATTTTTAATATGTTTTTACTTTTTCACTATCCTCTGTCATGTTCAGCTTTGTTTTTGTGCATTTGTGAACAGTTTCACACGATAAAGTGTAGCCTGATTGTGCTTTTTACTGCGTAAATTGTGCAATAACAACTCCTGTGTGTAGCAAATTAAATGTTTAAGTTGAAGGTGGCGATGGGTACGTACGGGGCGCATTTTAAGCTATTTTTAAAATAACATATTGATTTTTTCTTTGTGTTCAAATGTAGATTAGCTTAAGACCTTATTAATGTTCACAAACTGCTCACTCTTTAGTGACTTAATTTACAAAAATTCCATACTAAAAAAAGTACTACAATGTCCTCTTTCACATGTAATTTATTCTATCCAATATGGACATGATACAAATACAAAATACTAACCATCCTTACATGTTCCGACTGCATTATGAAAAATCCTCCCCCGGTTAGCTCCACTCTGTGTTTTTGAGATATTTTAAATAAAAGCACTCTTTTTGGATTTTATTTTAAAATACATTTTTTACATGTTAAAAAAAGTAATTTTTAGAGTTCACATAAATTATTTAGAATGGAATTTTTATAACTTTTTTAAGGCTGAGAATTTTTTTTTTGGTGTGTCTAGGATTTGGTAGATTTTTATTTATATGCAGAAAATTTTTTATATCAAAATTCTTTGGTAGACAATGCAAATTTAAATCATCTTGACGTCACTTAAGAAATGATCTTAACTTTATTTTTTGATGTTAAATATAAATTTGAATGCAAATGAATGCTTTTCATTGCAAAAGTAAACATTATGATCAAAAGAAAAAAAACTGGGAATGAACAGTTGAAAAATTAAACTTTGAAATAAAGGCTTTGCGGAATGAATGCTCTTCAATTATTTAGTCTTTGTTCTGAACAACAATTTTTTTTTCAATTTCTCAATAATTAAATTCTTTCCAATTCTATTGATGTTTCTAATCAATTCTTAATCGTAAGTGTTTCGTATCACTAAATAAAATGCAATTAAAAAAGCCAAATCCAACAAACAAAATTCAATGTAGTATCGAAAAGTCAACATTCCACCCCCAAAAAGCTACAAAGGTAATTAAAAATTATCTAAATGTCGTTCCTATCTCTCAATTATTTACAATTCTCAAAACACATTCGAAGCTTTGATCACGCAATCTATTTGATAGGAAATGTTTACCCTCAAAGTGCAAATAGTTCCATGAGAGCCCCTTAAACTGTATAATTGTTCACGCTATCTAATGAATATCTCGTCTACCGTTACGTACACAGAAAATTGTCGAGATAATTGAGACGACAAAAATTATTTGTAGCCCTCCCTCATCTGCCATTAATTTCAAATGCTTAGCTCTTTGTAATTAGAACATCAACAGCCGAGTGTGTGTAATATCAATTAAGTAAAGTATTTTACCAGTTATTGCTGTTGCTGCTGGTGCTCTTCTATCGTTCGTTTGTGCTGTTGTCATACGAAAAACATAAAAAAAGACATTTAATAATGATACTATGTACGAAATGGATGTGATTGTGATCCTTAGGTCGAATTTGGGGGGTAAAATTTCTGGAATTAAAATTTCAACGAATTTTAATTTAGTTTAAACGATGTATTAATGTTTGGTGACTGTAGCTTGTGTAATTTGGAATAATTCAAAATAGGCTGCATTCAAATTAATGTTTTAGGGACCATTTATAAATTATGTTCAATGAGTATGCTTTCATGCAGTGCATGGAAGTAGTTAGAAGAGAGAGCCAAGGGGCTCTGAAGTTCAGACTCTTAATATATTCCTCGAAGAGAAATTTCTTCATTCTGCTAAGGTTTTTGAGACAAAAACATTTGGACCCCCAAAATTCAAAAATAATACTAATCCAATGTATATTAAATATGTAGCTGAAGGCTTCAAAGAGCAACATCATGGACTAATACTGGGGGACCTCGATTTGAGTAATTGTTTGGTTCCGGAAAAATTCTACTCAAATCGAAGCCCCCCAGTAAAGGCTTTGGGTTATCAATTTTATACTCATCATATTCACACCGTTTCACGTTGTGAATATATTGTTTTCGATAGATTTAAAAAATCGTTTTTTTAGTTTTTTGGCGCCAAAACTCAAAATTTTCATAAACAGTTCGGTGTGAAAAGTTCGGCCTCAAAATTATCTACAAAATACAAAAAACCGCATTGAAAAAGGTTTTGATGCCTCCGGACACGACCCCAAATAGTGGTGGTGTATGCTTACCAGCAAGTTTGTCGGATGGAGAACTCAAATACGAAAAAACCATTTTATGTCAAAAATGTCTCAAAATGTGCACATTATCACTCAAAAGTGCTGTGAATCTTTTGGTGCCGATCCATGCAGACTATTCCGAGAAATTAACGAAATAGTGTGTTTTTTAAGCATATTTTAGCCGATTATTGCAAAATACATTTAAAAAATTTCACATAAATTGCGATTTGAACTTTTTTGACCAGAATCAATAAAATATGATGTTTTATTGAGAAAAAATACAAAAAAAACTTTTAACCACCAGTACACCCTCCACAAACCTAAAATTTGGAAAAATTCGTGTGGTTCACTGTGTGGATGGATTTTTGTAAACTTTTCTGTTTTTGATCAATAAATGCGAGAACTTTTATGAAAAAATACCAAAAATATTTTTAATCCAAGTTTAGTTGGTCAAAAAGTCGAAAAAGTTCAAAAAATCGGCATTTTTGGGACGTTTCACCCTCCTGTACTTACAGTTCAGTCTTAAAAATTACAGAAACTTGTGATTATTGTAGCTTATAAATAGACCTAAAAGACGTACACACATTGTCATATCCAAAAACATCAATTAGTGCTTCAAAATTGAGTCCAAATGTGAAAATTTTCGATTTTCTTAGGAACTTTTGTTTTCAAACTTATGCAAAGCGAAGCTTTGCTGACCCGATGGAATCCTAATCTTCAAACTTATGCAAAGCGAAGCTTTGCTGACCCGATCGAATCCTAATCTTCAAACTTATGCAAAGCGAAGCTTTGCTGACCCGATGGAATCCTAATCTTCAAACTTATGCAAAGCGAAGCTTTGCTGACCCGATGGATTCCTAATCTTCAAACTTATGCAAAGCGAAGCTTTGCTGACCCGATGGAATCCTAATCTTCAAACTTATGCAAAGCGAAGCTTTGCTGACCCGATCGAATCCTAATCTTCAAACTTATGCAAAGCGAAGCTTTGCTGACCCGATCGA
This sequence comes from Chironomus striatipennis, assembly GCA_026123125.1. Classification (NCBI taxonomy): domain Eukaryota; kingdom Metazoa; phylum Arthropoda; class Insecta; order Diptera; family Chironomidae; genus Chironomus; species Chironomus striatipennis. The sequence continues at coordinate 33,928,008 of CM047392.1, read as the reverse complement.
ATCCTAATCTTCAAACTTATGCAAAGCGAAGCTTTGCTGACCCGATGGATTCCTAATCTTCAAACTTATGCAAAACGAAGCTTTGCTGACCCGATCGAATCCTAATCTTCAAACTTATGCAAAGCGAAGCTTTGCTGACCCAATATAGAGTTTTGGAACGGTGTGAATATGCACATGAAGCGTGATCCGCTTCATTTTAACCTAAAATCCAGACAAAATTTTCTCAACAGTACACAAAGCATCAACAAAATGTGTGTCTATATCTAATGTAACATGCAACAACAAAAAGTACGAGAAAAAGGTCTAAAAGGTGTTTCGAGAATAAAAAACACACAGATATTTAAAGGTAAAAATAGTGTAAGTTAACAGAACATTTTCATGCTATAGCAACCATTTCAAAGAGTAGTTAAATGCAAACCCCAATGGATCAGACTTAGTTCATGCATATAACGTGGATGGAACTAATCAAATTAAAAATCGAATGTGACAATGCGAATGGACATGAACGTAAAATAATTTGGTATGCTGTCAAGTTATACTGATTGGAGGGATTGGTGTCCTTTGCGATGAATTTTGGTTGAATTTTACTTTTGTTTTATGATGAATTAATTAGCTCTAGTTCAAGGAGCTTTCTAATCGAAAATTTTGTTAATGAATAATCCTAAAAATGGCAAAATTAACTACATTAAAGTCATCACAAGGGATAAAACAGACCTAAATATGTCGATACTTTGAATTGACTTCCCATGTTGCCTTTAATTGCCTGTCATTTTTCTCTCGTTCACAAGCATACATATTCACTTCTACATCCTGCCTGTATATATTTTTGGGGTCATCACCGAGAACAAGTTCAGACAATCTAATGAATTTGATATTCCATGTGATACAAATTCGATGAATATATCTCGATATATTGAGATATGGAAAATTTTACAGGCATGCATAGATGTAGCAAATCAGCATCAGCATGACATGCCTATGCTAATTCTATAGAGAGTGAAATATGAAAAAGGAGAGAATGATGCTTCGAAGCAGATTAGCCAGACACCATATTTTGTCGTGTTTTACAAGATGTGCATATTAATGAAGCCATATAATTCTGAATCACACAACTCTTAATTTCTACAATACTTCCAGTAGCTTTGGTTCTTTGTTATACGTTCTTTTAACTCCTTACACAATTAGTGTCGCAGACAAACAAATCAAGTAAAATGTAAAAAAATTTTGATTTTGATATTGTTAGGGAATACACGCAAAAACATTTAATCATGATACTTCTATGAAAAATAATGTTCTTTCAACTGGACGCCACGACGTCAGGAGAGAGTCCAAGGGAGTCAAGACCCTTCTTCGAGGAAAAATTTCCTCATTTTGTTAGGGTTTTTGAGCATCTTTCTTTCAAAAAATTTTTGGAACCCCACCCCCCTAGAAAAAAATTCTGGCTTCGCCTCTGCTGGGCGTATCTAGTGAATGAATGGATCAGATACATCATTTAAAAAATATAAATAGAAAAATTTTTAAACTTCATAATAATACTCTTTATACACTACAACTTGATAAAATTTGCTCTTCTCATTCCCTCCGCCGATTTTCAAACAGATTTTATTCGTCTTTTTTTCGTTCCTTCTTTATGCAATGCAGACAGCCGTTTTCGATCATGATATTAATGGAAGCTTAAATTAAAATAAATAATTCCTGTTTGAATGCATGCCAAGTCATATGATGAATGTGATTCTCATCTTTCCACTTACTTCCTCCTCTTCATTTATTTATTTCTCACTCGTGTATTTTTTTTGCATGAATTTTCTTCCTCGAAATTCATTTTCTGTTCAACGATTGCCATTGCATATTTTTTTTCGAGATGAAATTTGTGGAAAAAATTGAATTTTGTTGTTGCACTTAAATGTAATTAACCATGACCTAAAGAGTTTAAACATCTAGAGATATATTATTTCATCCTTGCTTTTTCACTCGAAATGTAAAGCAAAATGAAAATTGACTTGAGCATGAGAGACAGAAATTATTTTCCAAATTTAATTCAACTGAAGCGTTGGAAGGTTTCAAATATTAATGAGCAATTACGTTGGGTTGATGAGAGTTTGATGGAAATTAAAGGTAGCGGTTTAATGGCGCATGTGTTTGGAAATTGAAATTTGTAGTTGGATGATATCATTTAAAAGTTACAGAAAATTTAGACTGTTGAAGTTGAAACCAGAAAAGTTACACTCCATATAAAAGTTTTTAGATTCGCATAAAAAAATTTGTTACGTCCAGAGGGTTCAGAAATGGCCATTTTAAAGACCCAAATCCTTTTGTACCCTTGAAAGGCTGAATATCCCAATTTTTTGAGGCTTTTCATGATTTTTAATTGGAGACTTAAAATTTCTCGTCAAAAATTCAAAACTTTCCTAATCCAAATTTTTTGAACTATTTTCCTTTTTAACACACAAACCGACAGCCAGCCAGCCAAACTCAATTCACGTTTATTAAATTAAACACTCTTAAAGCATTAATGTAATGATGAAATTTATTTTAAGGCAATTTTTATAGAAAAATTTATGAACATTGCCTCGAGAATTATAAATCATGTTCTAAAATTGGAACTAATTTATTTGAAATAATTATTTTTACTCAAGAAAAATTCAAGCTTCATAAAATCGATAAAGAAAAAAATTTCTGCGGTAGACACTGCAAAGAATCATTAAAATAAATAACGACGATTATCTTGGGATGAAAAAGATTGTGGAATGAGATGGAAAGAGGAAGATAAATTTTTTTGTGTCGTAAAATGAAGGGAAATGAGGATGAAGGCAGAGTAGCAAGAAGGAGAAAAAAATTAGCATTTATAAGTGTTTCAAAGTCCTATGTAATCACAGTGTTAATCAATTCACTGAACCCTCAACTCTAAACACAGTCAGCAGAAAATGAAAATTGAATACAAGAGGGAGGGATGGAATTGATGGCAAAAAAGGGGAAAGAAAAAATAGAGAGATGTCGAAGCAAAGATCATGATAAAAGATGATTCCTTCTTTTTTTCCTTCATCGAACATGCAAATGCATTGATCAATATGTGTATGGGAAGGATTAGTAATGTGTGGTTCAGAAAAGTCTTATTTAAATTTTTTTAGGCTAGAAAAGTTCATAAAATTTCAAATTGATATAAATATGGCCTGAAAACTATAAGTACATGACATATTGTAGTCTTAAATTATGAACCGAATCACTTTCTTTAAAAAATTCTACATGAAAATGACTTGATTTGAGCTTAAATTTTTTTAAATTTTTAACAAAGGGGTATTTAACTTTGAATTTTGCATGACAGATAGACAGAACTATCATTTTTGCACTTTTATCGGAAAACTGTAACGTTCACAAGTCTCGAATTTTTCACAACAGATTAGATATTTTCTGAATCAAACTTTTTTTACATTTGATTCTAATGCCTTTGTCATACAAAACATTTCCATGTCATTTTGAATATTACTTCCGATTATTATTACCATCAATATATCGTATTTTGAACATAGCATCAAATGAACTGTAAATAATTTAATACAAAAAGGAATCATAACGTAACACACAACAAAGACCTATATCAAGTTATTACCATACATGTCATCAAATAAGAATTTTTTTTCCCCATCGGTAAGCATAAAAAGTCGGCAATTGTGTTGAGATTTGCATAAGAAAAATTCAGAAACAATAGAATTGTATCAACAACCGGGGAAGTGCATCCGTTTTATATTATTAAATTTAAGTATTGCACATCTCTTATAATATGTGTTAAATAAAATGCAAGACTTTTAAGAGGTTGATCGTGCCATTTTTATGAATCACGTCTAAGTGCAAGAAAATAATGAAAGTAAGCATTTTTTCAATAGCAATTTTGTTTTTCTCGAGTGAGCTGCTTTGCTGGATTCTTGGTAGATTCAGACCGTATTGATTAAAGTTTTGAAATTTCGGAAAAATTGACTTGCATTTTTTAATGCCTTTAAAATTCAAAAATTTGAAAACTGAAAAACTTGAGTTTTTGAAACCTGAAATATTAAACTTTGATCAAATTCCGAATTTTTTTTGGAATATTAATTTTTGAATTTTAAAATTTTTCAAAATTTAAATTTAAATTAAAATTTTCACATGAGAGCTAACAAATAAGCTTTGACCTATCATACGGTCTGAATTCAAAATTTAATATCAAACTCCCTTTAAATATTATATACTTCATCCTTTCCTTTATAAATTGCTGCACTTCACATACAGCACAGTGAATAAAAGAGAAATTGTTTCTTCCGCCATTCTCCATTACCACCACCAAGAAACTTGTCCTATACCTTTTGCATTTAAAAGCGAGGACACAAAGAGCATAAAAAGTAGGAAATTGGATTAAGAATAAAATAACGATGAAAATCTAATAGAATGTAATTATGTACAAGACCAACTTAATGCGGTGTACTTCATTTTATCTCTATCTCGTTCAATTCCCTACAATTAAATTCTCTATTCTTTTATAGATAAAAAAAATGAACACAGTAAGAATAGTTAAATCCACAAAAATGAGGAATAAACCAACAGACATAAATTGAGAAATGTAGATTGTGGCAATGTCGGCGGTGTTTGTGGATTAAAAATTAAAATTAAAGAGACACAAAAGCATGTAGCAAAAGTAGACGAGGAAGAAAGAAATTAGTAAATGAATTTGTTATGGCAAGCAAGGCAAAAAAAGTTGTGATTGAGATTAATTTTAATTAATTATTTATTATGCTGATGCTGCTGCCTTCATGATGTTGTAGGTTAGATACAATGTTGCAAAATTAGATGGGAATTAATTTATTGTTTTATTGCTGCAAATGGGTTATAAATAGATGAAAATACCATGTCGTTGTCTGTCTGGGATCGCAATCATTCATAAGATTTTTTTTTTTTTATTAAAATGCGAACATAAATTTGAAAACATTATGTTAATTACATTGTACGATTAGCGAGTAGTTTTTTGCAAATATTATGAAGAATAAAAATTCTAGAACAAAAATCTCTTTTTTGACACAAATATTTCGTCAATTAATTTAATTTAGAATTTCATAATTTAGAAACTAGAGTTGCACAAAAAATCAATTAATAAACTGAAAAATTATTTGAAATTCTTTTATTTTATTAAAATTTTTATTCAAGATCTTTAAAAAAAAGAAGAAAATTATTTTATTCATATTAAAATCACAACTTATTTATAATGTCACTTTCCAGAGGCGGAACAATTTCTCGTATCCAATTTTCGATATCAATTAACATACGCGACTTCAATTCATGTAAATTACTTTTAACAGGAATGAAATCTCCCTTAACACCTCGTTTCTTAAGTTCTTCATAAGTCATTTGCCCCCATTTGATTGGTATGAATGGATCACTATAAGAAAATAACTGATTTAGAATGTTCATGTGATTTTAAATTTTATAAATTTACTTTTCACTATGAAACATTTTTAATAATGGTAGATTCGATTTTGGCTGCTGATCAAGAGATTTATAGACAATTGATCCCTCATTTAGATAAGATGATGCACAAAAGACCCCGCGAAGATTTGTATTTAAATTATATGCTGTATGTAATGCAAGTGCTCCTCCCATACTAAATCCTAGTTTAAATAAAATTTTTATAAATTATTTTTTTCTCCATGTGGGTCTGTTTTTAAACATTAGAATCTTGAAATAGTACTGGGGGGTCCTCGATTTGCATAATATAATTTCCGTCAAACAAATTTTCAAATTTTTATTTTTATCGAATAATTTTTTATGCAAAAAGTAAACAATAAAAGATTTAATAATCCAGAATTGCATGAGAAATTTTCCAGTCTTAAATATTAAATAATTATTTACAGCAAAGACTCCATCAGAGAAGTGTCAAATTTGAATCTTACCACCAACAATCACACGATTTGCAGGAATACTACATCCCTCTATTTCACGTCTTAGCATTTCATCAATAGTTTCATATATTAATGACAAAGATTCGATGCGTTCTGAATCATAAATTGAAATTTTGTTACAATCAAACCAGACACTGCTGTATCTGCCTTTAAGTGGTGTGTGACTTTTAAAAGAAAAAAAAATAATGTTTTAAAAAATTAAAATAGTTTGCTGATGTTTCTTAATCTTTCTTGGAGCTTGGTTTTTGAATTTTTGCGTTACAGCAAATGTAGATATCGTTAGTAACATCATGGAATAGAGGTTGAGAACACAATCAGATTTAATACATACCTTTGAACCGGAGCTGTTGGAAATATAAACTTTACATATGGAATGTCAAAATTTCTTCCCATAAGAAATCTTATCCACTCAATTAAATTATTTCCAGTACTACCTATTGATCACTTGAAAATTTTTAAATTTATCGTAAAAGATAATTAGGTAAATTTACCTGATCCGTGAAAAAATATTACTGTTGCAGAATGCGTTGTGCTTGAAGGCTGAAAAACGCTTTCAAACAATTTCATTGCTACTTTGATAATAGACTAAAAATAATTGAACGACTGTTTAAAAATAAATTTGCTGATAATTTCTATAAATAAACTGAAATAAACTCGTTAGATTGTGAACGTAAAAATGAGTCATTACTCATAGACTGACAGTCTGAATTTTTTTTTGATAATTTTATTGTTTGATGATTAAGCACTTTGAAAATTTTTATCATTCTTATTTAATTTTTAATTTATATAGAGACTATCAATCTGCTCGATATCTCGATTTCTTTGTTAAAAAATGCTTCTCAAACGCGTTTTTTTTTTAAAAAAAGTTCTCTTGCTTATTGTTTTTAAGATAAGATTAAAAGTGATGAAATATATTATTCACGTCAGTTTCAAACATTTTTCATGGAATTATAAATTCAAATTTAACCGGTGCTTATTTATCAGTAAATTTAATATTTATAGGAAAATATTTTTAAGAAAAAAATTAACGAAATATCAAACCAATTTTTAGATTAACATACAATTAACACTTTTTTTTTAAATGAAAAAAAAATTATTTCCGCGCCTTTTAGTTATGTTATCAAATTTTAGCTTTAAAAATATGTATAATTTAAATTATAAAAAGCTTTTAAAGGCCTCAACTCTATGATTAGGTAGTTGCCAAATTTTATTTTTTTTTTCAAATTTCTTTTTTCAATAAATTTTATTTTATTATTTCTGTGGAATCATTCACTTATGTTGCCCGATTTTTAGGGAAGGGGGGTCTGTGGTAAACTGGCTGTGTGACAGTTTTACACAAACAATAGATTTTTTTGTGTTAAGGTTTTGTGACAGAAGGTGAGGGGGGTCTAAAAATCCAAGATTTCGGTAGACATAAGTGAACAGATATTTGAATTATTTTATTTTGAATCAAATTATATTTTACGATAAATTTTTTTTTTAATTTGATATCAAAATGAAGTAACGATTAAAATTATTCATGTATAGAATTAAACTTAGCAGAGAATACTGTGAAATAAGCAATATGGAAGTTTATTTAAACAGATGTTAGTTAATATTCTCTCTCCTTTAAAGTTCACTGTTATAATTTTATATTATCAAAAAAGCTCAAAGCATATCTTCCATCTGCATAGGACTTTAGAGTTTAGTATAAATTGAACCACTATAGCTTAAACTTTTAATTTTAATTTGTTAAAATATTAAAAAAATTCAAAAAATAAAATGGATAAAGCAAAGTTATATTCAAAACATAATGGAGAACAGACACAAAGTGCCAAAAAATTTTTCAAATATTTTGGAGAATTTTTGAGAGAGAAGTTTGAAAAAAATCCTGTAACTATAATTGATATCGGAACTGGATGTGGACGTGTCTTGGTAGAAATTTTTATGACAGAAAGTAAATTAAATTTTTCCAAAGTTGTTGGAATTGATAAGAGTCAGGCAATGGTGGATCTTGCTGTGAAAAATTATGGAGATGATTACATTTTATTTTACTTAATGGATATTGAAATTAAAGTTCCTAAACTGTTGGAATTTCCTAAATTCGACATTGTTTCATCATTTTATTGTCTTCATTGGACTCAAGATCTGACAGCAGCATTTAAAATGATTAAGAATTTCATGAAACCTGACGGAGTTTTTTGCTGTGTATTCATTCTTACTCACATTTTAATTGACATTTGGAATGAGTTGATTGATAAGTATTCACCTTATATGGAAAATTGGAGAAAAAATTTCAACTACATTTGCTACGAAGAAAATGCAGACGAGATAATCAAGCAAATGCTTTGCGAAAGTGGAATTGATATTATTGAGTTTATTGATGAGAAAAATGACATGTTTAATTTTCAAACAAAAGAATTTTTTACAGGTAATTTATTTTTTATTATAATTTTTGCAAAATGAATAATATTTTTTTTTTTCAAATTTTCAGCATCATTAGAAGCTGTCAATCCTTGCTTAAAGCTGATGCCTGAAAAACTTCAGAAAGAATTCCTGAAAGATCAACTCGATGTTCTCTATAAATTACAAAAAGAAAAGGAAAATCCATTCGAAGTTAATCGTAGAATTTTTTATTTTATCGGAAGAAAAGCAGAATAAAAAAAATGAAATGACTTTTTTTACACTTTTGACTAATTATTAGAATTAAATTGCATTCATTGAGATTTTAAATTTTTGAATTGAAACTTTAATAAACTCTAAATAACTACTTTAAATACTCTAATTCGAACTGCTTTAAATATGGAAAAATTTTCCTTTATTCTTTTTTGTTGTCTCAGTTGTGGCCTTCACGATTTTTTTTTCGATATTTATAATGTACACCGTAATGCTATAAAAAGGTTTTTAATATTTTTTTCCCTAATATACCTTAAATTTCTTAGTAATTGGAAATAAAATAACTTATATAATTAATTCTTTTTAATTTGAATCAATTTCTACAGTCTTTTGAAGAAATGAAATATTTGAAAATTTGGTCAAATTAGGTAACGAGGAATTTCAAAATTATTATATAGACTGAAATATTCAAAAATGATCGCAAAATATCAATTTTGTTAAATTAAAATTTAAAAAGTTTGCTTTTTTTAATCATAAAAGCTTTAATTTATTTAATTTTATTAAAAATTAAAAGCCCCATTTTTTGTATATAGAAGAATACTTTTCTTCTATATCTTCCACAACTTTGTTGGACTTTAATATTTGAAATTTATGCTTTCGCAGTTGTAGTTTGAGCATTTGCTTGATTTGTAAAGATTTGTGCAACCGCAGGTCCCAATGCAAGTGCTTCCAATGCAGTAATACTCCGAGAATGATAGCTTACTGCTTGCATATTAATTGTGTAGAGTTCAATTTCACTTGCTGTCATTCTAGGAACCCATAGATTAAAAAATGAAGTTATTGATAATTTATCGGCATCTGTATAAGCAGCAGTTGTTCCATTCACAACAACGTATGGCCCAGAATGAGTTAAGTAGAAATAACTTAGGCCAGGAGATACAACGATAGTTTCCAGTGGAGTAAAATAAAATGTTTGATATAAAACTTGAATAGCAGTCAATAGATTTTGAACTTGAACTGGGCTCAAACTAGGTGCTAGTTGGGTAATTGAGCTAGAAATTTCTTGATTAATAGCAGGGCTTAACGTTGAAATAGTATTTGTAGTTGTTGACGTTGTTGTAGAAGTCGATACTGGAGTTGTCGTAATATATCCATTTTCAATTGTATTATTTGTGAATGCGGAGACAACGAACGATGTTAATATAGTCAACTGATCCAAAGTCAAATACTTCATAGATATCGTACTCATCTTTTCCAATATACTGATGATTTCCATAATATCATTTGAACTAATATTTGGATCATTTTGTAAAGTGTAGTTTGTGATCTGTTGTTTGAGCTCATCCGTAAAGGTTATAATCGACGGAGGGTTGGACGTATTATGGCTTGTTGCTTGATTAATGACAATTTGAGCATTGAGAGTTGAAATCGTTGAAACTTGAGATGATGTCCAGTACTGTGTATGTGAATTCATGTCCAAGAAGCTGTTCATAAACTCTTGAAGTTGCGATTGTGATAACTGAGGTGCAACATCCAAGAATCCTTTAGTGATTGCTTGTTGCAATTCATGATTTGAGGGCCAAGATGCTGTTGTTGTAGAAGTCGATACTGGAGTTGTCGTAATATATCCATTTTCAATTGTATTATTTGTGAATGCGGAGACAACGAACGATGTTAATATAGTCAACTGATCCAAAGTCAAATACTTCATAGATATCGTACTCATCTTTTCCAATATACTGATAATTTCCATAATATCATTTGAACTAATATTTGGATCATTTTGTAAAGTGTAGTTTGTGATCTGTTGTTTGAGCTCATCCGTAAAGGTTATAGTCGACGGAGGGTTGGACGTATTATGGCTTGTTGCTTGATTAATGACAATTTGAGCATTGAGAGTTGAAATCGTTGAAACTTGAGATGATGTCCAGTACTGTGTATGTGAATTCATGTCCAAGAAGCTGTTCATAAACTCTTGAAGTTGCGATTGTGATAACTGAGGTGCAACATCCAAGAATCCTTTAGTGATTGCTTGTTGCAATTCATGATTTGAGGGCCAAGATGCTGTTGTTGTAGAAGTCGATACTGGAGTTGTCGTAATATATCCATTTTCAATTGTATTATTTGTGAATGCGGAGACAACGAACGATGTTAATATAGTCAACTGATCCAAAGTCAAATACTTCATAGATATCGTACTCATCTTTTCCAATATACTGATGATTTCCATAATATCATTTGAACTAATATTTGGATCATTTTGTAAAGTGTAGTTTGTGATCTGTTGTTTGAGCTCATCCGTAAAGGTTATAGTCGACGGAGGGTTGGACGTATTATGGCTTGTTGCTTGATTAATGACAATTTGAGCATTGAGAGTTGAAATCGTTGAAACTTGAGATGATGTCCAGTACTGTGTATGTGAATTCATGTCCAAGAAGCTGTTCATAAACTCTTGAAGTTGCGATTGAGATAACTGAGGTGCAACATCCAAGAATCCTTTAGTGATTGCTTGTTGCAATTCATGATTTGAAGGCCAAGATGCTGTTGTTGTAGAAGTCGATACTGGAGTTGTCGTAATATATCCATTTTCAATTGTATTATTTGTGAATGCGGAGACAACGAACGATGTTAATATAGTCAACTGATCCAAAGTCAAATACTTCATAGATATCGTACTCATCTTTTCCAATATACTGATAATTTCCATAATATCATTTGAACTAATATTTGGATCATTTTGTAAAGTGTAGTTTGTGATCTGTTGTTTGAGCTCATCCGTAAAGGTTATAGTCGACGGAGGGTTGGACGTATTATGGCTTGTTGCTTGATTAATGACAATTTGAGCATTGAGAGTTGAAATCGTTGAAACTTGAGATGATGTCCAGTACTGTGTATGTGAATTCATGTCCAAGAAGCTGTTCATAAACTCTTGAAGTTGCGATTGAGATAACTGGGGTGCGACATCTAAGAATCCTTTAGTGATTGCTTGTTGCAATTCATGATTTGAGGGCCAAGATGCTGTTGTTGTAGAAGTCGATACTGGAGTTGTCGTAATATATCCATTTTCAATTGTATTATTTGTGAATGCGGAGACAACGAACGATGTTAATATAGTCAACTGATCCGAAGTCAAATACTTCATAGATATCGTACTCATCTTTTCCAATATACTGATAATTTCCATAATATCATTTGAACTAATATTTGGATCATTTTGTAAAGTGTAGTTTGTGATCTGTTGTTTGAGCTCATCCGTAAAGGTTATAGTCGACGGAGGGTTGGACGTATTATGGCTTGTTGCTTGATTAATGACAATTTGAGCATTGAGAGTTGAAATCGTTGAAACTTGAGATGATGTCCAGTACTGTGTATGTGAATTCATGTCCAAGAAGCTGTTCATAAACTCTTGAAGTTGCGATTGTGATAACTGAGGTGCAACATCCAAGAATCCTTTAGTGATTGCTTGTTGCAATTTATAGTTTGAGGGCCAAGATGCTGTAGTAGAAATTGTTGTTGCAGAGGTAGAGCTAATAGTTGCGTTAGTTGTTAGAATTGGGAAACATTTTTTGACTCTATGTTTTCGGACTTCTTTTAAACTTCTAGTTTTTATGGTTTGTTCTGCGTTTACTGCGAGTCCTGTGTTCAAACATTTAATAGTTTTAAAAAAAAGTTAACCGAAAAAAGTAGAAAATATCATTGAACATAGATTAAATATATTTAAATATGAAGCATATAGTAATTTAAATTTTTTTATTAAATTTTTCTGTTTGTTTTATTTTTGTTTGAACAGTTTTCATTTGAATATATCTGTTTGAACCAAACGTGGATGCTATTTTTAAAATAATATCAAATTATTTATTCAATTTGAATTACTTTCGGTAAATTTATAAAATGTTAAAAATGTTTGTGAAGGGAACTAAAAATAACTCTCATAACAATTGTTCAAACAGTCTGGAATTAGTAGTAATCTTGAAATAAAAATATTATTTAATACTAAAAATAAATTTTTGTGTGATAATGGGTTGTTCGTAAAATTCGTAACGCTTTGGGATGGGGGAGGTGTCTAAGATGTTGTTACAAAGAATTACGTGGAGGGGAAGGGTTATTAGAATTTGTTGCGTAACGTTTTTTCAAAAATATGAGAATTTTTTTTAATAAAATATTAATTTTTGCTAATTTTTCTCTACAACTTCAAGTTCATATTTATTTTAAGATTTAGATCAAAACGAATATTTTTTGGATATTTTTTTTTTTTTATCAAAATTTAACTTTTGAATTTAACTTTCTATAAATTTTAAATTTTCAAGGAATTTTTAACTTTTTTAGGTAGCAATTATACTTTTGTTACGTTATGGAAGGGGGGAGGGTTAAGGGATTTGTTACAGGGAGGGGGTCTAATGTTTAATTCTGATTGTATTAGTTTAATGTTTTAATATGTAAATTGATGTTGATACGTTTCATTACTTCTACAACATTTAATTCATTTTTTACTTTATTAAAAACATATTTATCTTTATTAATCAATGTTTTTAAAAAAATTATCTTGAATAACTTGAAGTTCATGAGTCCAACTCGTAGATGCGTAGATAGAAGAGTCCCCCCCCCCCTTGGAGTTTTGTACTGTTCTTTTGCTACGGTTCAAAATTCTTTGGAAGGGGGGGGGGGGTTGGGTGCCCGGACCCTTCTGGCTACTCGCCTGGTTCAACACTTTTCAAATATATTAAATATGAATGGAAAATAATCTAGATGAGGTGTAGTAATTTAAAAAAAATTTACTCAAATTTTTTTATTCATTTTACATTCGTTTCTTCTTAAGAATTAAAGTTTTTTCTCCAATTTGTTAATTGTTTTCCATTTTTATTAAATTTCAATTATTATCTATTATAACCCCCAAATATTTTATATCGCCTACTTGTTCATTTTAAACACAATTTTGCTATTAAGATATTTCATTTTAAAAAATTGCCAGTCATGCTTGACGGGGTATTACACTAGTTAATGATAATAAAACTTAATCTGTATGATAATTAATAAGTCAACCAATTAATTTAACCCGTTAATTACTAGCGTTACATATATGTAACGCTAACTTTTCAGCAAAATTTTGTTCCCAAAATTGAATTTTCAATTGATTTAACTACTGTAACCTGTTAATTATGTGTTATTAAACAATTCTCAACATTCATAATGTTGTATAATATTAAATTATAGAAGTTATTAAAATTTTTCTATTGTTATGAAAAATTTGCATTATCAATACTTAAAATTTTCTTATTTTAAAGCATTTTTTCGATTAAACTTGGAGCAATATTGATAGAAAACGTCACAAACTATCGATTCATACCTTAATAACAATAAGAAAACATAGTTAAATACATTTTATCAATCGCAATAATTGGCGCTACATATATGTAACGCTAGTAAGATACGATATCAAAGGGTGTTACATATACATATGTAACACTCCGTATTTAGTGAATTGTTTTTGAAATGTGTAGAAAAATATTGAAATAATTAATTAATCATTATTAAGCTGCAGTTAAAGAGAAAAGTTAAGCAAATATATCAGTTATATTATTATAAAAGTGTTTTAAGTTGAAATTTTGTGTAAAATTGTGAGATTGAGTGAAAATTTGATAAAATGCATAATTATTGCTTAAAAAATTGTGTATGACATTAAATTGAGTTTTTAACTATTTTAGGTGATTTTATGGGTTGAAAAAACCTATCAGTCGATTAACAAATGCAAAATAAGCATATTTGTAAGATTTCATGTATGAAAAAGTGTAAAATCCGTGAGTTAAAATACAAAATAGTGCAGTGAAAAAAAAGTGATGTTTTATAGTTTTAAACTTATTTAAAGTGCTTATTTTAATTAGAGAAGCTATAAATTATATTTAAATAGAGTTAGGTAACAATTTGAGTCACAAAAATGAACCAAATACAGAAAAAAAACGATTTTAAAATTTTCGAAATCAAATTTTTTGGACATGTAAAATCCTAGCGTTACATATATGTAACGCATATTTTTTGCTAATTTTACTTAATTCTTGCACTTAATCGCCTCAAACTTATCGTAAAACATATTATTTTACTAATATTTATCGTTTAAATGCACTCCTGACTCCTAAAAAAACTCCGTAATTAACGGGTTAATTAATCATAAAAGCTTTTGTTTTCTTTAAAAAAAATATATTTTTTTAAAAAAATTAGTTTTAATTAAATTGTGTTAAAATTCAGTAGGTATTTAGAATTTCAGTATTTTTATAAAACTCTGATTTTTTTTTTGAAATCTTTAACTGAAAAATCTTTCTTTTTATTAAACTTTTATTTAAATTTTTAACTTAGTTATATATATTTAAATTTATATTTAAAAATGGAAATAAAATATTAGAAGAAAAAATTTTCATACCAATAACAAAAACCACAAAAAATATAAAAATTGAAATATTCATATTTGCTTGTATCCACTTTGAAATTAAAGCACTTATTGAATGTAAATATATAATTTAAGACAATTTATGAAAACATGACCAAAAACTTTGTAAAGCTTTGTTGGAAATTCAAAACTTTTATGGGAATAATTTTTTTTAGTGTTTTCATTAAAAACGCCTATAGATTATGAAACTCAAATTAATGATAACACTCAAAAGTTCAGTTTGAATATTTAAAAAAAATTTCATTCAACATGTTCACTTAATGTAAAAATAAAGAAAATTATTTATTTAAACCGCTGAAAATAGACCTCATTATTTTTACGTTTATCATTCCTAAACATCAAGTCACGCAAATCTACTTGATTCTTATTTTTATTCCATAAACAACTCAATTCCCTATTTGCATTTTAATTTTCTCTCTCTCTCTCTCTTTTTTATTGTACATTGACTGACTGCTACTTATTTTGCTATTATTCTTGTTCTTCTCTCTATGAATGTGCATTATTGTTGTGTTGCAGCAAAACGATTTTTGCATGGAAAAACATAATATGAAAATTGGCTTTTACATGCAATTGCCATCAAACTCATCTCCATCTACATGCGACTATTTTTTTGTAGCTCTTTTTAAGTGGATTTTATCATGCTTTTAAGGTGAAGTTAAGAGCAGTTTTGTTGGCTGTTTGAGTGAGATTTTAGAGAATTTAAAGTTTGAGCCTAGAAAGTCAACAAAATAAGGCAATTTTATGTTTGTCAAAAGAAATGAGCTGTAAGAGTCATGGCACTGCACATTCCCCAAAGGCACAGATCGGATAATCGAGATGAAATCCGGCACCAAGCCGGAGTGAAGCCAGCACCAAGCTGGCATAAAATTTAAGCCGGAGTGTTGCTGGCCTCATTCCGGCTTGGTGCCGGATTTCATCTCGATTACTTGTGCCTTTCGGGATTGTGCCTTTCAGAAGAGACATTTACATCCAAGAATAAACGCGCTTTTTTAAGAGACCCGCGAAAACTTCCATACTGCTTTCCCTCCTCCTATTGTTATGCATTTATTTTATTTTTACTGCTCTATCGGTCTCGGTTAAAAGCATAAAGTACATACACTCACATTCATGCACAAATAGTGGAATTTATTTATTATATCTACATTATTCGAATTATCATTTATTTTAGCTCATGGTGCATTGGTATTGCGGGCATTGGAAATGAAATGAAAATTCACAATTGCATAAAATCTGAAACGAAAGAGTCGATATTGTTCAATAATATAGTGAATACATTAGCAGACAATTGCACTAGTAATGACTTTAAAGTGCCATTTAACATTACCATGAAATTATTTTAATTAAATAATCAGCAATATTATTTACCATAAATTGTTCACTCCGTCCTACAGCATCAGCATTCTCTGCCGATTCACGTATTGGAATTGTTATTGTTGAACTTTGGTGTAGATTACCTCAAACTTACAATATTGCAGATAAACTCATTGGCAATTGTTCGAGGAAATAGACTTGTATGCTATTCCTATAGATAAACTGATATGTAATTATGCAGAAATTTCAGATAAATTGAAATTTTATTGCAATGTGAATATTTTTTGTATGATTCCCGCAAATTGAATGTAAATGTTTAAGTTACTTTGAAGACTTAAATTCTATGTTTAGATCTTAATTAGAGCTCAACTAAAACGTTGAGTTTTCGGTTAATTTTTTCCAATTATGCTTCAATTTCCCAACTTAATCCTGAATCCAAAGTTGCTCAGAGCCCCATTTGTAACTTGATCTCGTAAATTAATCAGACGAAGTATCTAAACTTTTAAAAAAGAATAAATTTAAAAATGATTGGATTCGAACCGAAGACCTTCAAAACCATAACGAATTTGAGACAAACACCATACTCATTACCAGGGGCGTAGCCAGGAATTTTTTTGAGGGGGTTTTTGCTACTTTTCGACGTTTTTTTTTTGGTTCGGATCTGAAAAATTCAATACTATCTACTATAAACTTCGCGAAAATAGGGGGGTTTTGACCCCCCCCCCCCGGCTATGCCCCTGCCCATTACTCTACTAAGACATTTATCTGCTCCAAATTAAATGCGTTACCCTAAACCCTAAAATTTTATTATATAAAATTCCACATGCAAAACAACACTTAAGTTATTAAATCTTACCATAAAATCAATTTAATTACAAATTCTTTTATCTTTTCCATAAAATCTTTTTCCGTACATTTTGAGGATGCAAGAAAAAAAAGGAATAAAATTTAAAATGAAAGTCTAATTGAATATGATGCAAAATGAAAAAGTAATTTAACAAAAATGTAGCAAACAAACAAACAAACCTATAATCATTAGCAATTGATTTTACAAGAGGAGCAAAAACAGTTTTTTTGTTCATCACCTTTTTTATTTCCATTGCGAATGATTATTGTTATTATTATTACAGTCATGATGACATCAAATGAAATGGAAACAAAAGAACAAAAAAAAACGAATATTTGACATCAAAAAATAATTTTAATTTTCTAGGCCACACAAATCGGCAAAGACGTCAAAATAAAAGTGAGTTTGGGGAAGAAGGCAAGAAATAAAGTTTTTACGATTATGACGACAGTAGAAAGAGGAAAATTCCTTCATTTTTTTCAGCGACAAAAAGGTAAGTTTAATGAAAATTTATTGATTTTCCATTATGTCTTTCGATGAGCAGCATAATCACATTTTCTCATGTTGTTTTCCTTGCCATCCCTTCATTTTATCAAAAAGAAAAAAAGTAGTTAAAGAAATGGAAATCGGAAGGAATAAGTGAAAAGTTATTTAATGTGAATTAGTATAGCGAGATTTTAATATTCTTATAATTTTTTGAAGTAATTTTTTGTAAAGGTGCCGTTCACTACTTAGTTCGTAACACAAAAAACAACTTTTCGGACCTCTTCCCCTGTTACGTTTCTTGTATGAAAATTTTTTCTCCCCCTAAAAAGCGAACGTACTAAGTTAACGACTCCAAATTTGATGAGCAGATAGAGCGACAATTAAATTTTAGTTCAATTTAATAGAGATGGACATAACTTGTACTCCTATAAAAGTCTAATCTTAACCTACTATTTTTGAAAAATTCTGCAATTTTCAGGCAAAAACATCACCGAAAACCGCGCTAAAACAACAAAAAAATAAAGACATAGAAATTTCGTATATGGGATTATACGAGTGTGTATATAGTTTTTCAAATTTCTTCTCCATTTCCTATCTACATAGTTTTTCTTTTTCTTTATGTGAGAAAGTCATAAAAATGAAACTTATTCATAATGAGAAAGCTTTTCAAAGGTATTTGCCAAAAAAATAACATGCTTATGTTAAACTAGCAATTCATTTTTATGGATTTACCTGCGTTTTTATCCCTAGTTCATAATAAAGTGAAACGGGGTAGCATGGAAATTTTTCTCTTCCTTTCTTCCTTTTTTTTCTTCATTCTTTATTTCTTTTCTGCATATATATCTATACAAAAAAGAAACATAACTTTACGTTGTCGTCGTCGTCTTAATGGAGAAAAATATCGTTTTGGATGATGCCCAATTTAGAATGAGTTGAAGAAAAAGAAAGAAAAAAATAAGACGAGGGAAAAAAAACTACACGAACTATTGAATTTAATTTATTAGACTTTTCTCTCTTCGTTAGACTCACATTTAATCGTTTTATATTATTCTTTCTTTATGGCTCATGTTTCTTTATGAGCATGTTCTTTTTTGAGGTATGACAATTTTGTCTGCTGTGTGGTAATTTCATGGTGCAAGGTGTAATTTGCGGGACTGTTTAGTTTTAGTCTTGAGGGTTACTAATGTGTTAGAAATTAATGGGATTTAAGGTATTTTCTTCTATAGCTGCAAGAATAGTGCTTATTTTAGACTATATTAGATATGTGATGTTCATCTGATTTTTGTGAAAATACGGGACAAAACAAAAAAGTTAAAAAAATAGTTCTGAAAAAACTTTGTTCTGGATATGAACTCGCACCTTCAAATAAAAAATTTCAGAAAATTTTCAAAAATTGTTACAGTTTTGGGTATTTTTGAAAAATCGGGTCATTTGAAACATTTTTCGAGATACTGCGAGCAGATGGTCAGCTTGCCTTAATCAGATAACAAAACTTAAACTTTAATCTTGCTGAAAAAAGCTCATCTTTTGAAAACTGAACATCGAAACCATCCTTAATATTTACAGCTACAAATGAATCTTAAATGCGTTAACTCTACCCTCATTACTAGATTCTCATATTTCCTTAGTGATGAATGGTCTTAGCAACTTATTCTTAAGGACATAAAGTATTTTCTACTTCTTTTATTAATATTTTAATACACTTAGTTAATTTCTTCATACATTTTCCATATCATGTCATGCCATTTATTCTTCATTCTCCGTCGTCTTTATGTTCCTGAATATTTGAAATGTTTTTTTTTTATGTCTAGAGAAGGAAGATGAAATATGAGTGTACAAAGGAATTTTTAGTGCTTTGAAATGTTGATGGATGAGGATATGAAAGTACGTCTCATGATCTGAGTTAAAGTTAGCTAAATTATTTAATCATTGGAGACTATAAATCAATTTAAAAGTGTTAAAATTGTCTCCAAAGACTTATCATACTCACTTTCTTTCGCCCCATTTTCACCTAAATGTCCCTAAAAAAATTTTAATTTACCAAGAAACTAATTAAAATAAGTAAATAGAAATTTATACTTTTAATGGTAAATTATTCCCTTCTGGGACATTAATTCTCATTCCTATCGATGCTATTAAATAATTTTCTCTTTCTCTCAAAAAAATAATATCGAAGAAAAATTCCCAAAGCTTATTTTTTTATGTATAAGTACTTATAATGAAATATAATTTCGTTTTTCTCGATTCTGGAACTTTTTTTTTCATTTCTTTTGGGGAGGTCGAGAAAAAATTGCATTATTAAATGTATATCGGAGGTGCTTTCAATTTTCTCTGGCATAGTCGACCATCATTTACTCAATCGAATATGCGCCATTTATCATTTTAAAAAAATTATTTTTTGTTCCTTTTCCACATTATTGCCTTCCACTATTTTTTCTGTGCTCGTTCATCTACTTGTGCTTGTGAATAAGCGATGGTTCCTTTTACAAAACATGATGGTGATGACTATGATGATGATGATGGTAATATTTGTTCCCTTGAGAGATGATTGGGATGATATTTTAAATGAGCGATGGGATCAGAATTAAGGAATAGATCTCATAAAAGAAATAAGAAAATCTTGGTTGAACCTAAAATAAATTGGGACAAAAATCATAAAATTTTGATTCAAGCTTCAAAAGTCACTCTGTAAATATGATTGCTAATTCTACTTCCATCTCAAACCATACAAACTGTATCGATACATAAAGTACCAAATTTTGCGACGAAAAATCCTCTCAAGGGAATTAAAACCTCTGAAACAGGAAGTAGCAGTTGCTGTAGCACAACAGAAATACAAAATGAATGAATTATTGATCGATATTAGCCATTAAGGGTTCCATATTAATTTTAGTTTGTGAAATAAGGCATTCGAATAAAATAAATGAACGAGATAGAAACGAGAAGAAAAAAAAATATTTATTGAATGTAGGAACGTAGGAGAAGGTCATTAAAGCAGACATATTCTCACAAGTGGGTCCGCAATTCACTTAATTACTCTGAAACACAAAACCTTTTCATTTTATGTTCGAGCACAAAACGACGATAAAATTTCTGTTATCATTCATTTAGTAATTTTTTTTCTCTCGCCTATCCTTTGTTCCTACTGTTTTGTGTGAGTGTGTAGGAAGTGTGTTGGAGGTACAGCAACATTTTATGTTTAGACGTAAAAATTGTATGGAATGAGCAAATTGCGTAAAATTTATTACTACAGAAGAAAAAAAAAAACTGTTTAATGAAGGAGTTGAAGGTAATTTATTGAATAATTTAAGTGTCGCTGATACATCTGAGACTCTGACGATTTAAAGAATTTCCAATCTTAAATTTCCATAGAATTGATTTTGATTCATAATTTTCAGTTAAACTACTTTAAAACAAAATTTCCATCAAAATACAAAAATCCAAATCAACCACCAGAGAAATAAACTTTCATCTAAAACAACAAAAACTATTAATTTCCATTCTCCACACTAAACTGCTTTACAAAAAAAACCAATCCACTATCAAGTAAATTTCTCAAAAGGTCAAGAGGAAAATACTTTTTGTCATTTTTTTTTTCATTTTATTCATACAGCCCATCGTCAATTTAGAATAAAAATAGAGAGAAGAAAAGAAGTGAAAAGAAACGGAAAGAAATTTCCTTGGACGATAAAAAAAAAAGTTGAGTCAAGTGAGTGAAAGGAAACATTTCAGTGCTCAACTTAAATGAGATTTTGTTTTCTCTGTGAAATTCCTTTTTGTATGGCTAAGATGGGTTGGTGGGGTAAGTGATGAAATTTTGTCGAGGGTTGGGTGTTGCAGTGAATTGGTTCGAAAAATGTGTTTAATTGATTTTATTTAAGAATTTTAAGAATTAAGAATTTTTAAATCTCCAAAATATCTTAAAATTTTTTTTCGAAAATTAGATTAAAAAATGTTTGTTGCATAAAATTCAAAAATTTTAATTAAAAAAAAAATCGAAACTCGCATCCCTTGGGTTGAAAAATGAAAATCCACATGTAAGTAAAAGGTTTTCCTCAACAATTGTTACTTTACAAAAAAATAGTCACAATGCCTTTACTCACACAATTGAACCAGAAAGAATAAAAATTGCCATCAATGTGCGACGAAGTGTGAAGGAAATTGTTGTAAAAAGCTTTATAGCTCTCAATATAGAATATAGAAAGAGTTCAAAGAAGAGGAATTGATGATTGGTCATTCAGATAACTTGTTATTTTTTGATGTCCTTTCTTGATGTTGTTGACCAGCGGCTATCGTATGACGAAGGAGTCTTCAATTATTTTTTTTTTGCCTTTTACTTTAATTTGATTAGAAAATAAGTGGTTAGTTTTATTGAAGCGATAAAAAATTTTTTGTTTGAAGACTTTTTGAGGTTTTTCTTTTTTTTTGTGGATCAGAATGAAAGTGAATTTTGTTAATGGAAGTGAAGATGCTTCTTGTGGTTTTAAAGTTTTCAGACACTTTTAAGTAGAAAGGTTGTTGTTTTTGTTCAATTAACTGAAATATTTTAGGGTGGTGAATGCATGGGTCATTGAACTAGAAAGTTCATATAAGATTCAGAGTTACAGATGATTTCGATGAATTTTTCATAAATTTTGAATCATTCTCAGCTTAAAAAGGTGTTTTGTGATTGATAAAATGATTAAATTTTTGCACGAATTTTTTTTACAAAACAAAATATTTCCAAGATTCTTGACCCCAAAATTAGTTCGAATTTAAGACAAAATCTAAATTCAAAAAACAAAAGACCCAAAAAATTGTTAAAAAGTAACAACACAAAATCATGCAAACTTTAAATCCATTAAGTCTCACTTAAACAATTCAAATTCTCTCACAATCAAATGAATTACAAACAAAATGACAAAAAAGTCCTAAAGTAAATTGTCAGCTCATTGTGTTACTGCTTTCATTTCATTTATTTTAAATGCCATTAGTTCCAACACCAATAACAACAACTGCATTGATTAAAAGAATTTTTCAGCTCCTTTCGTTCTAAACAATTTTCTTTAACTTATTTTTTTTTTTTTTTTTTATTTTCTTTCTTTTTTTTAATTAAAAAAGAATTGGAAGTGCAAAAATAATAATAAAGAAAAAAAAGAAAGTCAAGAAAAGAAAATTCTTTTAATGTAAATGAGTAAATGGAAATAGAATGAGCGATAGAGAGAGAAACTTGCTTTGTATCGTGTTAATTTAATTGAATGAAAAAATCTAATTTCCTCGCGATTTTCTTTCTTTTTTTTCATTACAGCATGTATAATAAATTTGTGTATATGCATATACATCAGGCAAATTTAAAACATATCGTAGACATTTACATTCAGACATTTACTGAAAATATTTCAAGAAGTTGAAAAATGACGTGCTGTGTGGAGAAAAAAACAAACGTAATGTGAAGTAGAAAAAAGAGAATTCTTCACGCATTATTTAATTGCTAGTCTTTATAGAGTGAATGTGTAAGGGGAGTAAAAAATGGAAGTTGATGTTGAGGATTTTAAGCGACCTTTTTTTTAAATATATTTTTTTATATAATTACGTTCAATCTTACTACTTTAGTTTGAGGAATTTTGGATTTTTTTTTTTTTTTTATGAAATAAATAAATTTTCAAAAATGTCCCGAAAAGTCGGATAATCGACATGAAATTTGGCACCAAACCATAGTGAGACCAGCACAACTTTGGTTTAAATTTCATGACAGATTTTTGCTGTATTTATCTCGATTATCCGATTTGTGCTTTCCGAGTGAGTTTTGTATTTTCTTGGACCCATACTTGACCCATCCCTATCGATCCAACTACTCCCATTCAACCTCCATTTTCCTGTAATCAAAAACCTTTAAATTTGCAGTTTCTTGATTCTTAACCATTTCAAAATAGTCCAAACAGACAAATTACATCCAGCACTCCTCAAAAACAAACATCAAAAAATTTTCAGTAAAAAAGTCGCATCATAGCAAATTTCTTGTGAATTAAGTAAAAGAAATTCCTACGCGACACTTCTTTCTCTCTTTCTCCCATTTTCAGACATTTCTTTCTTTTTTTTTCACTGAATGAAGAATTTAATTTAATTTAATTTTAAAAATAATCGCGAATAATTTTGTTCGTCAGAAGTTTTGTTACGGAGAGTCAAGCAAGAATCTTTTTTTTTTTCATCTCGTTTGACGGGAAATTTATCGGCACGAAATTCTCAACGAGTTTTACGATAAATTGTACGGAATGAATTCGCTTTATGAACAGTTTTTTTTTTGCTTTTTCTCCATTAAACTATAATTTTAATTTTTTTGGATGTATTTGTGTGATATTGTGCACTAGCTATGTATCTTGTAATATTCACATTCATCACGTAAGATCAGCTTTTTTGTTGCTTTTGTTGTGAAGTCTTCATTTTGCTTTTTCTAGGAGCTAATGGGGGAGGATAGATGGGGACAGGGTTGGTTTTTTTTCAGTTCATTTATTTATAGATAACATTAAGTTGTATTATAAATTTCATTCAATATAATAGGTTTGAAGATATACAATTCTAATTATTTGCTCTTGTTGCCTGAATAGCTACACAATACATCTCATAATAATATTCTT
Organism: Chironomus striatipennis; assembly: GCA_026123125.1. Lineage (NCBI taxonomy): Eukaryota > Metazoa > Arthropoda > Insecta > Diptera > Chironomidae > Chironomus > Chironomus striatipennis. The sequence continues at coordinate 33,903,795 of CM047392.1, read as the reverse complement.
TTAGACGACTCTTTATTAAACTTAAAGAATTAAAATCCTTTATATTCTGCGGAAGATTATTAAAATAATAATCTTTGTTCAGTGATTTTATTATCTTGAGGAAAAACATTTAGTAGGGTGCAGTCAGGTGATGAATTTGGATGATATCTTAACTAAATAATCTTCAATTTGATGGTTTAAAAATTTTCTAGTTTAGCCTTGTTTTACCTAACCTATATTTATATATGTCTTCATACAACTGAGCATCGACCAAACGCCGACCATAGCTCAGTTGATTTGCTCAGTTTTTTGTACTGAAAATTTGATAGTGTTAGTGAAATTTTTCAAAAATTTGAAAAAATTAACTGTCACTTTTCTTATATGAAGACATATATAAATATTGTACCTAACAATTCACTGAAAATATACCACACAAACGCAGAATAACAATCCTGTAAGAGTAGAGATGACAGTAATGAAGACTATAAAGATGAATGAAGGTAGAGAGATGAAAGAAATTTAAAGTAATGAAAAGGATTTTTCTGCTTGAGTAAAGGATTTATTTTCTAGCTTTTTATGAGATTTTTATGTAAAGTAAAGCTGAATATTTTCATCTTTGGATAGTTTTACATTTTTTTTGTGCTCTGTAAAATACTGCAAATGTCTTTATAAGCATGAGATTCTTCTTTTGAAAAGCATTCATTTATGGATGTTGAAAATGCTTTTGTGAGCATTTTTTTGTATTCAATTTTTGTGCAATGCAGAGCAATAGCAAACAAATCAGGTAGCATATTCTGGGGATGATTAAATATTGGAGGATGTGCATGCAAATAGGATATCAATATCAATTTTCAGGATAAATAATTGCAATTAAATAAATTTCATTCAATTAGATGCGGTTTTTTATTTAGAATTTATTTGCTCGTTAATTATTGAATTAATTATTTTTTTGCTAAAAATTTAACTCGATTGCGGAATAATGGCGGATTATGAAATCGATTAAGCAAACTATGTAGGTAATTTGTAATTTGATAATAAAAGGTGTCAAAATGTATGAATTTTGAGTATTCTATCCTAAGTGTTTTAGAAAACTTAATTAGGTATTTGATGAAACTATGATTTTGAAAAATCTAAATTAAATTGTGATGATATTTTTGCTAATTTTTAATAAACAGGTCTCTGAAGAAAAATTGATTTCATTCACCGCGCTTTAATTTATGAAGCAGAAATAATTTTATTTTTCAAAATGTTTTAAAATTTCTGAAAACTTCTAATTACAACTTTGAACTATGATTCATAAATTTACGAAAAAATATATATTCAAGAATATTTTTAAACTTTCCTTCAGAAACAACATTAAAGAATCCCATTTACGAAAAAAACATGTCCAATAAATTTTAATAAATGGATCTTTTTTACAACATTATTGGTCTCACACATTTGTGTTTTCCGAACATTAAGAAATTTTTAAGTGCATCCGCTTTGATCTTAGCTGAGATGACTTTCTAAGTGCATTAAAAAATCGCTGATAACTGTTAAAAATTGATTTTTTTTTATTTCCATGGCACCTGCTTTGCTCTTAGCAAGTGTTTCCATATTTTACTACTAATAATTTACTTTCTTACTCACATACTTCAAAGCGACGCGTATTTCTTCTTTTAAATTGCATACAAAATTTTATCATTAGAAAAATATTGAAAAATTTCCATTTTGTCTTAAATGTTATTATATTTATAAAGGGGGACTATTTTAGTTGATTTGTATGTTTTTTTCTCAAAATAATTTAGATTTGTACACCATAACAGGTATTCATAATAATTTTTGGGCAAAATAATTAAATTAATTAATGCATTAAATAAAACTTATGGTGTATAATCCATGTTCAATTCTATTGTTCAACTAATTTTTTCAACAAATAAAAATTCAAATCATCTCAAAAAATATTTTTTAAATAGTCCCTCTTGTATCCTTCCAATACTTCATTATTACGAAAAGTATAATAAATTCCTAAACTGACAACAAAACAGCGTAAACCCAATCGAACTGGTTCATTTAAAAAAAAACTTTACAAATTTCCTCTTCGCCTTTCTCTCCGTTCCACCTTCAGCTTCTCAAATTATCTATCATTTTATGAATCTATAAGCTAGTTGTGCTTTTTGTTTCCTCCTGATTCTGAAATGTTTATTGTTTACGTTAACTGTTTTGTATTGCTGCTGCTGCATTGTGAAATTGGGAGTGGAACTTGGAGCTAGGGTGTTTATGTGTGGGATGATTATATGAGAAACTATTTGCTCACTAAAGCACTTTATCATCTTTTTTTTTTATTTCACTTGAAATGATTTACGAAAAAAATGGATTTGGAAAAGAATGGAATAAAAGTTTTTCTTATTTAAGGAGCTGGATTTGCTGGAGTTAGTGTTGTTAATGTCATTGATTTGGCAATTTGAGCATGATAATTCTAATTGGAGGTTCTGATTTGATTAGGATAGAATTGGTAGTACCAGGGTTGCGAAGACAGATATCTGTCACAGGCAAAGGTGACAGAATCTGTGAAAAGATGGTCTTTCACAGAAATTTTTCTGTCGACAGATATGTTTTTTCTATCTGTTGACAGATCTCACCTGTCACAGATCTTGTCTGTCACATGTGACAATCTGTCGACAGATCAAATTTTTTCACCTGTTGACAGATCTGATCTGTCACAGATTTCACCTGTCACATGTGACAATCTGTCGACAGATCAAACTTTTTCACCTGTTGACAGATCTGACCTGTCATAGATCTCACCTGTCACATGTGACAATCTGTCGACAGGTAGATTTTTTCTACCTGTCACAGATTTCATCTTTCACCTGTCAAAGACAAATCCTGTTCTCTGAAAACTTTTTTCTCTTGTGAAGTATATAATTTCAAAGCAAATTTTTAAAAAATTATTTTTTTGGTGAAAAACAAGAGTTCGAATCTCATCGTTTACAGTCTTTTTTTGTTTTAATCTTTAACTATTTTGAACTTTTTTGATAATTTATGACATTTGCATAAAAAATAAGCTAATTCTATACTGTTTTCATGTTTTTACATAATTATTCAACATTTTTCAAGATTAAATATTACTTCGTACATTTTATTATTTTATTATTGATCTAAACTGAATTGTTTCAAAATTTGTTAATTATATTGACTTTAATTTTTTTTTTAAATATAATTACCTAAATGTTTTTTATAATATTTAATTCTTTTATGTTTAATGTAACTAAATTAATTTAATATTATGAATATTTTACTTTTCACGCCATTATTTAAGTGTCCTATTGTTACCAAATATTTATTTTTTTTTTTAAATTAAATAATACTGATAAAAATAAAGAACCTAAACAGTTTTTGTCAGAAAAGCAAAATTATTTAATATGTGTAAAATTTATGAAGTAATATTTAATCTTGAAAAATGTTGAATAATTATGTAAAAACATGAAGACAGTATAGAATTAGCTTATTTTTTTATGCAAATGTCATAAGTTATCAAAAAAGTTCAAAATAGTTAAAGATTAAAACAAAAAAAGACTGTAAACGATGAGATTCGAACTCTTGTTTTTCAACAATAAAAATTTTTTTTAAAAATTTTATTTGAAATTATATACTTCACAAGAGAAAAAAGTTTTCAGAGAACAAGATATGTCTTTGACAGGTGAAAGATGAAATCTGTGACAGGTAGAAATAATCTACCTGTTGACAGATTGTCACATGTGACAGGTGAGATCTGTGACAGATCAGTTCTGTCAACAGGTGAAAAAATTTGATCTGTCGACAGATTGTCACATGTAACAGGTGAAATCTGTGACAGATCAGATCTGTCAACAGGTGAAAAAATTTGATCTGTCGACAGATTGTCACATGTGACAGGCACGATCTGTGACAGGTGAGATCTGTCAACAGATAGAAAAAACATATCTGTCGACAGAAAAATTTCTGTGACAGGTTTACCTTTTTTACTGGCCTGTGACAGATCGCAACCCAATTTGGTACTTAATATTGGGGGGCCTCGATTTGAGTAATTGTTTGGATCTGGAAAAAAATCTACTTAAATCGAAAAGTATGGAAAATGACCGTTAAAAAACGAAAATTTGAATTTTTTTATGGGGAAACTATAGTAATTCAAATAGAGGCCCCCAGTAAATGAAATTATTGCAAAGTCACATGTATGGAGGTCAAAGAAACAATAAAAAAATCTGTTAAATAAGACAAAAATCGAGTAAATGTCGAAATGCGCTTCTAGCCAACAACATCTCTTATAACCCAATCAATATATATATATGTGTTCATATAGAAAAGTGACCGTTATTTTTTTCAAATTTTTGAAAAAATTCACTAACACTATCAAATTTTCAATACAAAAAACTGAGCAACTCAACTGAGCTATGGTCGTCGCATGGTCGTCGCTCAGTTGTATGAACACATATATATATATTAAACCCAATCTTCAATTCTATAATTCAACCAAAACAATGAAAAATATCTTCAAAAACGGAAGAAAGAAAATTTCTCAAAAAAAGTACAAACTTGATTCATAAGCATTAAATAAAGACTGCAAAAGCAGCAAAGCAGAAATAATAAGAACAACAAATATATCACAAAACTTTACAGAAGGGAACTTCCACAGATGTGTTTCTTCAAAAATTTTGGTCAAAAATCAATTTTCTCTAAATTAAGATATCTAGACGATGCAATTACTAGTTATTCATGAGTAAAACAATGAATTCTACTCATTTGTCTTATTATCTTCCTTCCAAACGCATTAATTAGGAAATTATTAGCGTTACTTTGCAAAAATTTAAATTCAATTTTTTCTTACCAAGTAACGCTCACAAAAATCAAAATTATTCACTAATGAATGCCCTTATAAACAAGATTAAAGGACAAATAGATGGAACTCAACGTTCTACATGACAAAAATAAGTATTTTGATCGTCTAGATAGCTCTAATAAGAGAATTTTTCATTTAAAGTCGATTTTTTTGAAATTTTCGATCTGTGGAAACGCCCAGAAACAAAAAAAAAAAAAAACAAAAGATTCATAAAATAATCACTTGAAAATGATAATTTTATTACAAAAAGAATCAGCAATAGCAATAAATCTCTGATAATCATTGTCACATAAGCCACAGTATATTCACATAAACATCACACAATCCATTAAATGCAGTCAGTTTTGAAAATTCAGCAATTAATTACACACAAAAAATAATAATATAAAGTTTTTCATTTTATTGCAAATTTTTGCTCTCTCGTTAAATTGATTTTATGCTTTTTCCTGCAATTAAATATTTTTTTTTTGATAAATAAATGTGGATGTATGGGGCGCAGTTGATCACATTACTGAATTATTTATTGTTTGTTATGAATTGAGAATTTAATTAATAGTAAATGTTGATGTTATAAATTAATGCAGAAATCAATTGATTGATGTCCATTTAAAATTAATTGTTATCGAACGTTTAAAATTCGATTCGGGATAATTTATGTAGAATTTAAAGTGCTTTTTGTGCATGTATCATTGGTTGTGTCAAGAGTTAAGATGAAATATTGGTGTTAATTGCTTATAATTTTTTTCCAGTTTTGTTGAATTAAATTTTTTGCAAACTTTTATAATATTGAGCAAAACTGAGCAAATATTGAGTTCTTAAGTAAATGAAATTGCTTAAATTTCAAGCATTGACTTCATTTGCTAAAAAGTGAGCAATTTCGCTTAAAAGTGAGTAAATTGAGCGACTTTGTTCAAAAGTGAGCAACTTTGCTAAAATGTGAGCAATTTTGCTCAAAAGTGAGCAATTTTGCTCAAAAGTGAGCAATTTTGCTCAAAAGTGAGCAATTTTGCTCAAAAGTGAGCAAATTGAGCCATTTTGAATGAAATTTGAGCGAAATTTCTAAGGGGCCGTTCACTTATTACGTAACGCTTTGAGGGGAGGGGGGGGGGGGAACGAAAGTTTGTTACGGTCTATTGTTCTCGCATTTGATTCTTTTATTAAAAACGTTACGAAGGGGGAGGGGGTAAAAAACCAGTTTTTGCGTTACGTAATAGGTGAACGTCCCTAAGCAATTTTGCTCAAAAAATTAACAAAATGAGAATTTTCCCCCCAAAAATTGAGCATTTTTTTCGAAAAATGATTAGATTTAATAAATTTACGAAATCTGACCAGTTTCAAGATCAATTCAAAATTTTGAAATCCTAACACAGCAAACAAATTTTAAACCTCTTTAATAAAGCCATAAAGTTTCCAACAACAATGAACTCACATTTATAATCCCCATATCACGATTATCCAATCAGTACAGACATAATCTGATCTGTGCAATCGTCCCAACGACAAACGACATCACAGAAATAATTTGATTAATTATCTTACATTGCATGTCATCGACAGTTTTTGGCAGTCATACATCGTATAGATAAAATAATGATGGTGCATATGCGAGAAAGAGGAAGCTAGTGAGTGAGATATATAGTCATAGTTTGTCATTAAATGCTATCATTAGTAGGTTAACGATGTGATGCGCTTTGGTTTATGTGGTGGAACTGCCTTTTGATGATGATGATATCGCCAAAATTAATGAAAAAATATGGAGGAGATGGAAATGACAAAACATGAAAATTTGTGCAAAATGTTGTCACTTTAATGGATGGGAAAATTTTCTGATGTCTCATCATGTCTCGTGTACGAGGAGGAAACATTTGCGTCAGCATTTTTGGACACCATCCATTCACTTCTTCATCTAATTGAATTTCCATATCCATCTTTTTGTACTGCTGTTTTTGTTGTTGCCAGCCATCCCTCAACTATCACGACACAAACGTATACACGCATATGTTTCATCTGTCTCTTGGCTCCTCTGTCAAGTTATCTATTTGTTATCTCTGATGTCTGTCACTTGATTTCTTTTTTTACTTTTTGATGATAAATTTTCTCTTTAAACACCTCGCCTCCTTCGAATCATCAACATCGGTACGTGTATTGATGGAATTTTTTTTCCTCCTTCTTATTCGTGACAGTATGAATAAAGCTGTGTTATGTGTTTGCGTGATGATGGAATAAGAATGATTGACAAAAAAAAAACCTTCATGTAACAATAAAGATCATTATTTTATTTTTTACTTACTTTTTTATTTTTATTTTATTTTTAAAGCAGACAAGAAAAATAAAATCGAATAAGAATGGTTTTGAGAGAGTGGATGTCAAAGTAGAGGAAGTTGCAAATTTTGGGATTTTTTTCAAAACGCATTGTAGAAGCTAACGTGCGAATGTTCAATTCCTAGCAAAATTGTTTTAAGGAACCAAATCCATCTCCTTGGGCAAAATTTTTGTATCATTCAGGATAAAAACCCTAATTTCTCTTAAATAGTACCGAAAAATTCAGAGACACACAGACAATCCTCCAACAAATCCCACTCAACATCCAACAAACAAAATCCCAACCACAAAATAAAATCGCATAAAAAAATCTGCGTGACAAAGTAGAAATGAGATAAAATAAGATGAAACATCTTGCGGTAAGAACTTTGTCTTTAAGATCCTAAAAGCGGATGATATTCATATTGACGATGATTCTCAAGATTCTTTTTGTGTATTTTTGGAAATAGAAGACAATAAATTCGAATTTAATGATAAGAATACCAAGAAAAATGGATTTTTTATGGAGGATTAGAAGCTTAGAAATTTAAAGAGATTTGTGTCGACCTTGATTGGAATGAAAATGAGGTTGCAATGATAAAGTTAGGAATTTAGAAAAGTTAGAGACTTTAAAGGTTTTAGGTGGTTTTAATAGCTTTTATTGGCTCTAACTTACAACTGAAGTATGTTTCAATAAAACTAAATAAACATGCCCCCTCTTTTGTTCCATTAAACCACCTGTTGAAACTATAAAAATGTAATTCAATAATTTGATATTTGACAATGGATTGACACAAATCCGTTAAAAAATTTCTTCCAAAAAAAGTCATGTCAAGCCTCGAATCTCATTGCTCAAACACAAACATAACAAAAAAGAAATCCTCATTTCCAAGAAAAATGTCACAAAATCTTTGTTCAAGCATGAACTTGTGCCGAAATTAATCCGGTCGGAAATCAAAAGTCCGTCTTCAATCATAGATTCTATGTGAAATCTCGACTTTGTAAATTTGTGTGTTTTTGATTTGATCGTATTACCATAAATTTTCCCTTTTTTAACCTCTGCGCCTTCATAATTTTTTCTGTTTCCTTTTTCTATCCTTTATTTGCTTTCAGTTAGACATTTGATAAGTGATTTCAATTGTATATTTTCGAAAGAATGTTATGCTTTAAATATGATATGGTAGGCTCAATTATAAAGTCTTTAAATTATTGCTAATGAATCATGGGTTCGAAACCTAACTTTGTTGAAAGTTTTTTTAGAAATCCTTAATTTCTTTTTTTTTTGTCAGTTTAGTGCTTTTAACTCCCATACCATGCCATTGCCAACTTTCGTATACTATTTCTTATTTCCTAAACATTCAATGGTTTATTTAAATGATTCAGACGAGTGAAGACCTTTAACCCAATTTTCTTGCTTTTTCACTTAAATTAAATCATTTTATTAAAAAAAGAGATTTTTGCAGAATATCCTCAGACATGTATGATATGCATGACCATAGCAATTCTTGACCCTTTTTGACCAATTTATGATAAATTATGTGACATTTAGAAAATGTGTAAGGCACAGGGGTTAACGAAGGCAAAAGATTTGTGATGATGGATGGGATTGAAATCTTTTTTGCTTGTATCAAAAATTGAATAATCACGTTGCTATTAGCATTTGTAGATTATTGAAAGACGAGTAAGAAGTCTCGAGATCCTTTTTAGAAGGACATTGAATAAAAAATTTCTAGGAAATTGAATCTTATGGAAAATCGTTAAGTGTTCTTGAAACTTTTATGTAATTTTCAGTCTTGCATAAAAGACCTCATTTTTTGGGAAATTGCAGTCAGATTATTGGATGAGATTTTTATCTTGTCACGTAATATCTTCAAGATTCGTTAAATGAATTGAATGTTTTCAGAGCTGATGAAAAATCTGTTTTCAAATTTTTTAGTAATTTTTTTGAGCATCAAATGAATTTATTATAGAAACTTTTTAAAAAAGCAACAGCAAACAGACAACGGAGATTTTTCCCAACATTTATCATAATTTCTGAATTCACAGAATCAATATAACAAAAATTTCATCATATCTTTTGAAAAATAAACCCTTTTAATGTCCTTCCAAGAATCCTGAAAACAAAAATCTTTAAAACTCTGAAAAAATCAGAAAATTTTTGTGCTTTCCTTCTGTGAAGGTTGAAACCTCTGTTAAGCTGAATTTATTTGTCACTTGTCTAACGAGAAATCTTCCGAGACAACAAGATAATCAATTTTGCTGAAAATGTAAAGGAAAATCAAAATTAAGGTCTATCTTGTAAAACGTGACACTCATCAATCGAGAAATAAGGAAGTAAGAAGTGAAAAAAGTTTAAGAAGAAATAAGAAAATGTTGAATGATTTTTTTTTTGCACAAAACTATTTTTGGTAAATTTGAACAAAAATATTGATTTATTTTTTTTTTTAAATTTTATAAATTGATCTTTAATTTTATCAGTTTTTCAAAAATTTGTCAAAATTTATTGAAAATTCAAATTTCATCAAAAAAATTATTTAAAAAAAGAAAAAGGGAAGATTTTCATATAAATCTTTTTTTCATCATATACTTCACAAGCATTAGCAGAAATGACTAATATATATCCCCTGAAGTTTCTTTCACTCGTTATCGCTTCTCGGCTGTAATGGCTAAGATCAAAGTGTAGTATCTGTTCTTATCAGCTTAACATCTGGTAGTTTCTGCATAGCAGAACAAACAAATGTTAAACTGATTTTTGGAAATTGACGGAAACAAAGAAGCTTGCTTCTGTTCTGTCGGGGTTGGCCTAGTATTGCAGTACTTCTAGGATCGGCCCAACTAATTAAATTACATAAAAATATGAAATTAAAGAAAGAATTGAAAGTCTTGTAACTCTGTTGCTGAACTGCTCAAATTGGTGATTTTGCTAAAAAAATTCAAAAATATTTTAATCGTTATTTTAGGTAATATGCGCTTAGTCAATCCTACTCTGAGAATACATTTTGTTTAAAAAATTCAAGACATTTTATTTTTTTTTGTATGACTTTATCAAGTGCAACTTTATTTCAGAATAAAAAAAACATTCAAAAAAATAAGGGATCGTTCATATATGATGTCCAAATTTAACGGTAATTTTTTAAAAAAGAACAATAGAATTCCTAGAAATTCTGTTCTCCTAGAATTTCTAGGAATTCTATTGTTCTTGGACTTGCCTCCCCCCCCCCCCCCTATGGACGGCATTTGTGAACGACCCCTGATGTAATTTTTTGTTATTTTGACATTTTTTTTCCATCTGCTCTAGAGTAAAACAGAAAAATTCCTTGCAGTTATGATCCTATCATCTTTATAAATTTTCTTGTCTTCTTTACTTTTTCCTTCGATTCATTTCAGATGCAACAATGACAAAAAATAGCGAAAGAAAAAAAAATTTTTGGCCCTTTTTTGCACAATGATTAAGTGTTTTTCTGTTCCTCATTCTTCTTGCTACCTCGCATTCCGACTAATACGCTAACAAATTTTTTTACGATGATTTATGGTTTGGAAAATAAAGATAAACATGTTGTGTGAATTTTTTTTATATTTCCCCTCTTCAATTCTTATTTGGTTATACAGCTACTTTTGTAATGGATTGAATGAACAAAAAATGCAATGTTAGGAAGACAATAAGGAATTTTTTGGTGGTTGCATGATGATGATGTTGCTAAATGTGGTTGAAAAATGTGACAAAATGTTTTGTAATTCTTTTGAAGATTTTTTTTTTTGCATTTGTGGATAATCATCGTTGAACTTATTTTTTGTGAATAAATTTCTGGTTGCATCCAAAATTTAAAACAAAAATCCTTAAATGTACTGCTCATTTTACTTTATGCTGCTCATCCTCCTTGTCATCTCTTCTGTAACATTTTCATTTTAAATAATGTGATGTGAACATTTTAATTTCTCCTTTAATCTTTTTCATTCCAACACTTTTCATTCAGTACCGCGGTCGTTTCGGTAGAACATTTTAATTAGAATAAAAGACAAAAAAAATTCTTTTTTATTTTAATTTTGAATTAATTGTAATGCCATCTCACATAAATTCTCACCATTATCATCATAATTATAAAAAGTAATAGCTAGCAACAACAACAATGTTGATGATGATACCGTGTCAGGTCTTATGGGATTCTTTTTGTGAATGAATAAATGGGTGAATGGATGGATGGATGAGCGAGAAAAGAACAAAGTTTTTTTTTTAATTCTCGCATATGAAGAAAAGAATTTTTAATTAAAAAAAAAGAGTAAGCGAGAAAATGTAGCACTTTAGAAGTCCATAAAGTGAATGAAAATTGTCATTTTTGTCATCTTACCTTTCATTCTTGTACATAAATTGAAACAAAATGAAAATGATAATGGCAGTGAATTTTTTCGCGACCCTCCCGTAAAAGCATCAACAGTAGATAGAAGAAATGGCCCAATTACAATAAACATGTCAATGTGACGAGTACTTTTAGTTGGAAATTCCTTTCCATTTTCATTTTGTGTCACAAACCCTTCATCCCATTTCTCATCCCTTCCCATACCTTTCCCTTCATCTCATTTTCATTTTCATTGTTGCTACAATTGAAAAATATTTTTTTCCTTCTTTTCTTCTCTAATTCCTCTACACATACCATCATCATCAACATCATCAGTTTCAGAAGCAATACCGTTCAGCACTCAGTTGCTCTTAGTTCATTAAATTTTTACGTGATTTTTTTCCCCTCTACCCTCCTCAACAATTTCACTCCTTGATGTCGTTTAAATTGTTTTTATGAGCTCACGTTTTTCAACTTTTCTTTACAATGCGACTCTTAAGATGCCTGTTATACATAGTTCCTCTTGAAGCAAGTTTTGTTGAGTCTTTGGTGCTGGGTGTTTAGTTTTAGAATGGGTTTGATGTCTGTGGATTTTTTGAGATAAAAAATGTTTGAAAATTGATATATTATCAAGGTCTATAGATTATGTAAAGATCAAAATTATTCCAAAAATATCAAAAAAACATCATTGAGCTTGTACCAGTGGCGTAGCCAGAAATTTTTTGAGGAGGGGGAGGGATTTGAAATTTTTTTTTTATGGAACGAATAATTTAGGGGCAAGGTTTGGATTTTCCCAAAAAACCCTAGCGAATCAAAGAAATTTCCCAAAAAGAGGGGGGTTAAATCCCCTAGAATTTCTCGGTATATTTTTAGAATAATGTTTATATTCTGATATTCTCCGCAATGTATTAGAATTGAACCTACAAACATGATACAAAATTTACTTAGCTCAGGACTTAACTAAACATGTTACTGGAAAAAAATATTTAGATGAGTTACTTTTTCAGGATTTTAACTTAAATATGTGATTGAGTTTTATTAAAAAAAACTTGGTATAAAAAGGTTCATACACCAACAAATATATTAAAGAATTTTTATAGTAAAACATGTAGGGTCAGATCCTTAATTTTGATCAAAATTAAAATCTTTTTCAAAAATTTTTTTTCCAGTATAATAAAATGATCTTTGATATTTCATCTTCTCTGTAGATATGGATGTGCAAAAGAAAATAATTAAAAAAAAAATCGTTGAAAAAATCATTAACAAGGTTTACAAAAAAAAGAGAAAGATGAGCCAAATGAGATTGACGACAGATGCACACTATCTGACGTATTTGTAAACTTTACGTGCACATTTAATCTCAATCAACGTAAATGCTCACCTTCATTGCGCTACTGTACTGCATCAAACCTTCAAACTCATTTCATGCTAGCTTTATTCTCTCTTTTATTTCTTACAACAGCTTTGCTCTTATTTTTCTGCTACTTTATACTCATTCACATTAGAAAGTTTTATAGCATTTCAGTAAGGTACTACAAAATGTTATGAGAAATTATTTTACTTACATTGTGTATACCTTTTTTTCTCATTTTTTTATTTTCTTTTAATTTTTATGCACTTTTTATTCTCGCAGTTGACGCAAAATTATTTTCATTTCTTTCTTCTTCCCTCCTTTGATTTTTCTCATTTTTTATACATTATTTAATTTTATTTTGTATAAGATACCTAGGGATGGGGACTCAAATGGTATAAAATAATTTTGGTTTATGTTTAACACATAAAAGAATCAATGATGTTGTAATCCGATGTACAAGCTATATATCTCCTTAATGTCATTAAATTTTCTTATTTTTCCTTGTGACTGTTGCTTAAATTGGCTATGTAGCGATAAAGTATCGAATTGGATGTTTTTGTCAATTGCCATTTAAGAGAAAAAGACAGGAGGGGGGATGAAAGTCTTAATGGTCGAAAATTGTGAAGATTTTCTTTTTAAATTGCTCTGAGGATTTTTCTTTCCTCTTAATTGAGTTTAATTAAATTTTGGATTGGATTTGTTGAGTTTGTGTGAATTGAAGGGAAAGTTTTAGGGATTTTATTGATACTTCTTTAAGTCATTAGAAGTAAAATCGATGTCAATATCCTTTTATTTGATTGCTTTATGGAAGATTTGATTTTATTGCGAAAGGATTTGTTTTAATGATCTTTTCATCATAAAATTGACAAAATAGGGGGAGGTGGTCAAATATTTTGTTTTCTTTAAAAATTAAAATCATTTTCCAAAATTAAAATATTCATCAAAATTATCCTCATCCCCTGCACTCCTTCTTCATTTTGCCTATTCAAACAAATGACACACATTTTCATAGTAGCACAAAATATTACATTTATTTGTGTACATATAATGTTAGTTAGCATGTCGACTTAAGTTGCATTTAATTAAAATAGATGATGCAAGATTTATTATAAATCATCTTCTTACATGCTTTTGATATTTTGTTAGAGTAAAATACTCAAGAAATAGAAATAAATTAAGCACAAAGAAAACTGCGCAAAAATTTTTATTTATTTTTTTATTTTTTTACAAAATTTAGTGAAATAGAAAATAAAAATTGGTGCTGCAGTTTAATTTTGTTCATCATTGTGTGTAACTCTGTCATTAATTTTTTTTTTCGTGGAGCTAAAATGTAGGGAAATAATAAAAATAATAACAATAAGTGTCACTCTTATTAAATTAGTGTCGCATGACAATCGTAATTGTGAAAAAAGTTTAATTTTGCATTTAATAAAAGTAAATTAGAATGACTCATACAGTCACTGCCTTAAAGTCGGAAGTAATAGTTCATTATTATTATTTGTTATGTGATCACGAATTGTAATTTAACTGAAAAGTGAGAAAGAGATGAAAGGTCACGAAGTTAACTAATAACAATAATAATTAAAAATTAGTGCAGCACAGCATGATGTGAAAGAATCTTCATTATCTCCATGTGTGTGTCTGTGCATCTGGGGAGCATGTGTGACACGTCATTATAATTATGGCACCATAAAATAATTTTCATGCATTTATGAGAAATTTTACTGTCACATGTCATAAAATAATTTAATTAATTAAAAATTTATACAATTAAGATGAATTTTTCATGCGAAATTTATAGTGCGAGGTTGCATGCATGCGTCTCACTCTCTCGCTTTGCCTTTTGTGCAGGCAGAAAAGAGATCATATCGAATTTTGCATGCCTACAATCTGGTACATTAAATCTCGTTCCATGATGACATCGAGGCTGTTGATGATGCTGATGGGGAGTTGGCAGTAATTTTTCATCCACAATTCTTTTGGACGCTGAACTATTTTTTAATTATTTTCACATTTGTCATTAATCTCAATCAGATGCTGATGGTCGGTGTGTTCCTTAGCATGATTTTTAGTAGAATTTTTTTGCAATTTAATATTTTTTTATTTTCAGAACTGGAGTACTTCCATATAGTGGTTCACTGGAAAAATTAAGGAATAGGTTTTTTAAATTAAAGACATATTGTTAATTTCGGATCCATTTTGCATTTAAAATCTGGAAAAATCTTTCAAATAGTTAAATACCTCAAGAAGACTTGAGTTCGAGTCCGATCAGAAATTTCAAGAGATTATAAGATTGCACATTTACTAAAAAATCCATAATTACAAATTCTCATAAAATTTCTGACAAAATCCCCACAACTACAATATACGATCATAAAAAAAGCTGATATTAATTGCACTAAATTGCATTATTGCACATAACAAAATTAAGCACTCAACCACGACAATTTGAATAATTATTCGCAATTTTCATTTTAAATACATTTGAGCTACATGATGAGCGGCATATTTTCATAACAATATAAATTATCTCGGGCTTATTCATATGTTTACAAAACAAAAGAAAAAAAAATATGTATAGAGAAAGAAAAATGAATGCACGAGATGAGGATGAGCAAGAAGAAGATTTTGTCGGTATAGTGATGAGTGTCGAGTAATTAATGAGGAAAATATTGAAAGAATGAAAAAGAAAAATCATCACCGAGTTTTTAGAAGTTTATAGCACCTCATCAATATTAATATGAATGTGCGTAAGGCTTTAACGTACCGTAATGACTTGAAATTGCGTTAATGGATGAGTGAGTCATTTGTGGAGGATTGTGGATGGTAATGGTGTGAAAATGCTCGTGAGCTTAGCTTGTTGAGATGAGTGAGTCATTTTGGGATTTTTAGGTAGATTATGAGATTTGCGGATGAATTTTTGATGTAGGTTTGAGTCCTTATGATTTTGGAAATTTTATTTGAAATTTTTGTAACTTTTTGAAAAGATTTGCATCTCCAATGAAATATAGTCCTCCACCACAGATATAAAATTCAACTTTATTCTAGTGTCTCATTAAATTTCAATAAAACACTTGTAAATGACAAATTTTGCATCCAAACCATTAAAGCTTTTCAAATTCCTATACATAACAACAGCAAAAAATTTTTCCATAAAATTAAGCCTTGAAAATCCTCAACGAGGTCATTAATACAATTTTGATTTGCATAAAAAAAATTCCTTCAATTCAGCTTTTCACATACATTCAAGGATCTATGCCTTCATTCATCAATCTATCACAATAGGATATTTAACAAAAAAAAACAACACAAAATACGAAAAAAGAAAAATTAAATTATGATGGATGACTGACAAACATTTGCATATACAACAGCAAAATAATACATAATACGATCATGATGACGATGATGATGTTCATACATTTTTATTCGTCGACAATTTTAATTAATGGTAAAAGTCATGCCATGACAATAAATTTAATTTACACCTTTTTGCTAATCTCTCACGCCATTCATAATGTTTATGATTATAAATCTTCATGTACTGTGTTTAAAAAAAATTTTTTTACCCATTTTATGATTTCATGTTTTAAAATAAAATAAACATAAAATTTACAAATCACCGCAAATAATTAAATATTCATATGTTGCTCACACTTCAATCCTCTTTCAGACTGCCTCTATGGTTGTTTCTTGTTTGTATGAAGCTTGGATTTGCGGGAATTTTGGGCGAATTTCTTGAAAATCAAAAATTATTTTCAAAAAATTACTTTTTCAAATTTGTCTGTTGTGCTAAATTTTTCAAAAAATTTTAGGTCAAACCTGACAAAATCTTCAACAAGGGATGCATTAATTTCCTTTCAGCATTTTGAGAGAAAAAAGAAATTTTACATGCATAAAACTTGTGTAATGTGTATTCAAATTAAGCACAGTTTGTTTCTTTTTAATGCTATATGCTGTATACTTTATGTGTTTCTTGCCACAAAAATATGGGTAGTAAGTAACACCTAAGTAACTAGGGAAAAAATGGGAAAATGAAGAAATAATGATGAGGAAAGAGAGAACAAGGAATTAAATCAAAGAAAATTGTTAATTGAAATGGATAGGGGAGTGATGTTATTTTTTTGGGAATGGAAACTTAAAATTAGAGAATCTAGATGGACATTAAGATATCTAGATGGTAGTTCCTATTCTATTGAGAAATTTTGAGCAATTTTCATTTGGTCTTAGTCTCAACTTAATATATGAGAATCAATAGGAATTGAACTTACGTACCCTCATATTTTTGAGCTACATGATTAAAATCTATCGTTATCCAATTTTGATTTGTGTCTAAGCAGCTTTAATTTGACAGATTTTTGTATATTTGCCTTCCAAGTTTCTTTAAAGTTTAAACTCTAATTTTCCTTGAAATCTACGAAAACACCTCCCATCATAAAGTTCCTATCCCTATTCATTACATACAAAACTAACAAGAAAAACCCCAAAAATAAAACCACTAACAAAATGTAGATGCAAAACAGGAAAAAAAATTCCAACAACAATTCACCACGCTCGTATGTTGTTGCACTTTAAATGTTAACAATCAGCTATATACGACGTGAAAAAACCTCTTTTTCATAAACTAATGCAAATGACGATGGCATCAGCAGTAACGGTAACAGTAGAGCAATATAGCGGTGCTATATATGCATATGAGTGAGGTAAAACTGTATGTTAATTAAATTATGAAAATACATAAATTTGCATGTTATTTTGCATCGTTGTGAAAAATAAAATATATAAAGTTGAAAAAAAAAGTCTAAAAGAAAAATTGTGTGTTGGGAGGTTAGCAGCCAAACGACGGTGGAGATCAGGAATGAACAAAATAAAATAAAAAATTTTTTGAAGTAAATAAAAATAAGGAAGAATTTTCATGCTGTTGATATAAACACGACATGATGTTATTTCTACTATGATTTATTTCCAACTCTTCATATGTGAGCATAAACAAAATATCTCACACATAAGTTGCTCTATAAAAAATCGAGTAAATCGCGTCGGTTGCAATTGCCTCGGCGCAAAAATATGCCACGCTCATTGCACGCAAATACCCATTTAATGAAACGTCCGAAATGATTTATGACGTTGACGACATTTCTCTTGCTTTACCTCTAGACGGGGTCTTGCATGCCAGTGCTACCAGCCTGCTTGCTTGTTGGTATGACACTGGCAGCATGATGTATGAAAAATGATTTTGGAATTTTTTCTGGCTTTTTTTATTTTGTATATTTTTTGGATAGTGTGGATTTCTCGTGTCAATTTTGAAGGCTTAATTCTTGTGAATTTGTTGTCAATTTGAATTTACATATTCTTTCCAATTTTAGCCATTTTGATGTCAATTTCTTCTCTTTTGCAATTTTCTTTTATTTTACTATCATTTTCTTCTATTTTACTGTCAGTTTCTTCCATTTTGCTGTCAGCTCCTTCCGTTTCGCAGTCAGCTCCTTAAATTTTGCTGCCAAATTCTTTCATTATTCTGTCAGTTACTTCCATTTTGACGCCAGTTTCTTCGATTTTGCTGTCAATATCTTCCATTTTTATGTCAGTTTATTCCATATTGCTGTCAGTTCCTTCCATTTTGTTGTCAGATTCTTTAATCTTGCTGTCACACTTTCTATTTTTCTGTCAGTTTAGGATTTTTTAAATAAAACAAAAAATTTTAAGTATGAACTTACTTTAATTAGAACCCAAAAAAAAAAAAAATCGCGCTACCCAGCACAACCAGCAATCACAATCCACTTTATATTTCATTGTTCGCTATCACCTTATTCATTTCTTTTCCTTTCACTTTATTTCACTAACCAGCTCGTTAGCTTCCTGAAATGAAAATAAAATGATAAAAAATATTGCAAATGACTGTGGTAGAATGCACATTCTCTCTCCTACCTATGTTTGTGGTGCATAATAAAGCAAAACGGGAAACGATATATATAGAGAAATAATCAGGGAACGGCACGTCCAGACTGTGAATTTACATTTCATGCTGTGCACTTCACAAAGGAGAATCAACCCCTTTTATCATCTCAACTCCCTATTTATTTCATGCTGTCTGGTTAGCTGACTGTGACTGAGCTTTGTGGGTAAAGTGAAGCAAGTGAAAATTTCTCTATTTATTTTTGCACTATAGATAACACAACTATTGCAATTGTCTCAAGACTTTAACTCTACAAACAAGCGGGAAAATTAATGTTTTTTTTTTGCTTCCTCGCCTCGTTCTAACTATGTCAACTTCCATTTCTTACTTTCAGTTCTTTATATTATTTTATTTTTTTAATTGATACAGTGAAGAGAATGGAATTAATGAGAATGAAGGTGCAACTGTGCGGTAGTTGAAGTTGATCAATTTGATGTCAGTGGGATCAAGACAAGGTGACAAATGCAATTATACAGTTGTGTAGTGGTCTGGTGATAAGCGGGGAATTTATTTGGAAAAGTTTTGCTTTTAATTGAAGTTTGAGAGTTGAACTAAGAGCTTTTTGTGATTGTTGGTTGTGGATGAATCGGTTACTTTTTTAATAGTTGTTGTGTGAGGTACGGGCTTGATTCATTTTTTCGGGTATTATTTTTGAGTTCTCTAACAGAATTTTATTTTTCGCGGCACACCAAAAATAGTAGAAAAACAGACATTTATCGAGTTCTAAAAAATTTCAAGGCACACTTGAAATTTATTTCGGTTCACTAGTGTGCCGCAGCACACCAGTTGGCCATCATTGCTTTAGGGGCCGTTCACTTATTACGTAACGCAAAAATTCGGGGTTTTTACCCCCCCCCCCTCCGTAACGTTTTTAACAAAAGAATCAGGTGCGAGAACAATAGACCGTAACAAACTCTCGACCCCCCCCCCTCAGAGCGTTACGTAATAAGTGAACGGCCCCTTAGCTGATCCAAATTCTAATTTTATTTTTTTTTTCTTTTCATTCATGCAAAAAATTCTCAGTTCACTAAATTGCTCCTTAAAAAGCAAATGATCCCCGCTCTCATTAAAGTTCCTGATAAAAATAAAATTTCTTCATTCAACGGCCACAAAACTATTTACTTGCCATTTTATAATAATTTTTTTCCATCATTTAACCTCGCTTTATTCTTATTCTTTTCATTCCAGCTTAACAAGAAATGAAAAATCAAAATAACAAGAGAGAAATAAAGAAAGAAAAAGTAGAAAATGTTATCTTAATTTTTACACACAATTAATTTGAGAATGGTTTTTTAACACAGCAAAAAATGAAAAGAAAAAAAAATAAATGAATGAATAAATGGCTGTGTGGAATGAGTTTGGTGGGAAAGAATTAAGATAGAATAAAATAAATTGGGAGGGTGAATTGTATTGTTGATGATGATATTCGCAATACAACCAACCCCTCTCACTATCCTATCTCTACTTTATAATTCCTCGCTTACTTTTTCTCCCTCACACTTTTTTTCCATTCCTCATTCAGTAATGTCTGATGTGATAATACAGCACATAATAAAAACCAGCAGCAAAATACCCTTTTTGAATATTTTTTTTGAATGAGGAAAATATCAGCCACACCATTGCCGTTGCTGCCATCATTGCTGTCTCTTCTTCTACTTTTTTTTTCGATTCCTTTTTCCTGCTGAAGCTTTTGTGCTTTATAATGTCCCGCATGTATAAACAAATTTTTAGCATTAATTCACGACATGATTGATGAAATTATTTGTCATTTTGGATGGACTGAATTTTTTGTGGACAGGAATGATGAAAGGGTGATTTTTAAGGGATGCGGAAGCAATGAATGAAGTTATTTTTAAAGAGATAATTTAGAGTCTCATTTGCAGTTTCTTAATGATTCATTGTCATTTTGTGATTTGAAATGTGAATTTATTTATGAACTCCTTATTTGGATTAATGACATTTTTGGTAGATTTGTTTCTTTTATAATATATGTGGTTGACATAGGGGTAGTTCACATAGTTCGTTCGCTTTTTAGTGGGAAGTGAGTCTAGGATTTTCTAATAGATCATACAAAAAAATTCGATTTACACAAAAAAAACGTATCAAATAGGGTAGGGGAGTCTGAAATTAGTTTTTTGCGAAACGTACTAAGTGAACTGCTCAACTGACAAATTTTATTTTAATTGACATAATATTCGCTATCGAGTAGAGTTTATGACCTCTCGATTAACCGACTTATGCTATTAGGCTAATTCACTTAACTTGACTTAAAGTGTCAATTAACTTGATCAGACAACTTTATGCTTCAATAACTTAAAAATCTCGTCACATTCAGCTACTTCCATACTTATTTATATATTTTTTAATGAAACCGAATTCATTGAGTGAAGATAAATTTAGAACATAAAGCAGCAGCGATGGTTTTTTTCCTTCCATTTGACACTTTTTTTCCCTCGTATTTATCGCTTACTTTAGACATGAATAAGGTTTTATTTTGCCATAGTGCTTACAAGCTGTCTAAATAGCTGGTTAAAGATAGATAAATGACTGAATAGCTTCATTGAATTGAGTTTCTTCTTTTGTGTGTGCTTATTTTAATATTTTTTTTTTTCAAGCTTCCTATTTTGACTTTAAGAAAAGAGAGAATGGGATGTGAAATTTGTTAGTCAATTGAATTTTTAAGATAAAAATCGTTTTTTAATTTCCTTTCACGTGGCATCATGAGAAGTAGCAAGAAAAGAGTTAAAAATACCTTTAAGTTCAAGGTTGAAATTTTATCTTTTTTTTCCACAGACTCATCGCACTTATTTTGCATTTTTCATTTCATTATTTTTTTCTTACTTCTTCCCATTGCGCTTGGCATTTTTCAATGGAAATGAACAAAAATGATAATAATTCTTCTTTTTATTTATTGATTTAATGTTCGAAGTACATTTGATTATTTTTAACACCAACCTTATCGGTTTTAATTTAAATACAATTTGAATATTATTTTGTTTGTTGATTTTGATTGTAATTGAAAGTATTTGGATGAAAAATTTTTAAAAAACATCCTAATTTTTTTTTTAACTTATATACTAATAACTAATAAGACTACAACTAATAAGACTAAAACTAGTAAGACTATTGACTAATGAGACTATCGAGATTACTCATAGCGATCTGGGTTTCGGTAATTTATGCTTAACTCTGAATTCCAAGGAGTCATACTCATAATTCCCCAGCTTGGAAATTAATTCATTGTTTATTGATCTATTGGAGTTATAAAATCGTGAGGTTAATTTTAATGAAAATTCTCTCACTGTTGGGAGGTTAGCACGTCGATGGAGTGAATCATTAGTTATGAAATCATCCCATTTGGTATTAAAAATTAGACGTAGCATTTTGTTTTGAAATACTTGAAGCTTATTGAAGTGGGATGCGGCACAGTTGACAAAAATTGGACAGGCATAAGTGAATACCGGGCGAATTAATGATTTATAGATTCTGATTTTTGAGTCTATTGACACACTCGACTTTCTACTCATGAGACAATAGAGTGTTTTGAATGACAATGATTTGGCTTTCGATAGAACCGTATTAATGTGGTGTTTGAAAAGAAGTTTATTATCTAAGTGAACACCTAGATATCTAACATGAGCTTTCCAATTGAAGGTGAGTCCATTAAAATTGATAACATCTGAGAGGCACTTATTTAACATTATGGTGGATTTTGTAAATAAGATAAATTCAGTTTTTGAATTGTTTAGCTCAATTTTCCAATTATTGAAAAATTTTTGAAATGATTGAAGTGCTTTTAATAGTGAGCTTTTAATATAATTGAAATTATAGTTTTGGGCTTCAATGAAAAATGCGGTGTCGTCCGCAAACAGGGCTATTTCACCACTGCTCGGGATAGGGATGTCATTTATGAAGATGTTGAATAAATGGGGAGCGATTACTGACCCTTGAGGGATGGAAATGAACAGAAAAACATTCTTTGCAAAATTTATGGCAAACAGAATTTTTATTCCTCAATGAAAAATTTTTTCAGGCAGCATTTTTTCAAATTTATTAAGTGCTCGTAAAAAGCATTTAATATTATGCCTGATACCGTCCAGGAATATAAAATCAGTTTTTTGTTACTGATTGAGAAAAATAAACAGAGTAATGCTTGAAAAAATATTCAATCTGATGCCATGCTTTATTGTTGCTGAATGGAAAGAAAATCGATAAATTGTACATGAATTGTTCAAAAATGATGGGTATAAACTTTTTAATATTTGAGTCACTAAATTTTAGTAAAAAAATAAATCTGAAGTTGGCAATTTTATGTATCTTAATTAAAAATTTCACATCATTTATGAAGTCAATATAACTGTGGCGTAGCCGGAAAATGTGAATGGATTAATTACCTTCCCACCCCCCCTCTCCACTGTCAAGACAAATTTCTTTAATTTGCTAGGGGTTTTCGTGAAGAAATGAAAAATCACTCCCCTCCCCAAATTTTTCATATAAAAAATTAAATTTTCACATCTCCCTTAAAATTCCTGGCTACGCCACTGCAATACAAATATACAACGGAATTTTCACTCTTCTTATCAATTGTTAATATTTATAAAGGAAATGAATGATGAGTTTTACCTCAATGATGATCGAGAATGCTTATTTCTTGACAAAAGAGCTTGGGTTTATTGACTGTGTATAAAAATAGACTTTTTTTGTCTGAATTTGTTATAAGAATTTTACTTCAATCTAATTTTTTTCTGTTTAAAAAGTATTCAAAGAGTTCAATTCAAAATTATTTGAAAAAATATTTTTTTATTTTGCATATTTTTTTAACCTTTTTTAATTTTTCGGATTCTTGTTAAAGATCCTCGAAAAAAAAAGTTTCAATCTAAGAAATTCAAATCTAATCCATGCCATTGAACCTTCATTTTATATTCAATAGCAATTCATCTTCATTGTCATTGAAACATTCCACTATAAAAATATAAATGCACAATTTCCGTCTTTTATTTTATATGACTTTTAAATTTATGTTAAATGCATATAAATCTCAAAGAGCGTCCTAAGTGACAGCAACAATGTATAAAATGCAATAAAATTCAAATTTAAAGATGATGAAAGTATCATTATAAAAGGATGAAGGGGATTAATAACTGAATATAATGTTTTATTTTCTTTGAGAAATTGAGAAAGCAAAAAAAAGAAATTACAGAGAATAATGAGAGACGTTTGTGTGACAACCAGATGCCGCAATATGACAAACTTTATTATTCACTTTCAGTCTACATTATTAGACGTACTTGAGATATTAACGTTAATTATTTTTTTTTCTCGGTCATGCACGTGGGTGTTCGAAAAACTTTGGCAATTTTTTTTAAAAGAAATCTTAAAAATTCATAAGTTAGAAGCAAGGAAACAGAACTAAAAATGACACTCGATAAAGCAATCAAATCTGAATAAAATGTAGCAAATTGCAATTATTTATATAGCAGAGGATTTAAGGGAATTACGATTTTAAGCGAAAAATCAAAATTTATTTAGCAAGTTTGATGAGCTTAAATATAAAATGATATATGGTAATTGGGAAGGCAGTAGATCAGATATTGTTCGAAAATTTCATTGAAATTTAAATTTAATTTCCGAATTATTATAGAATTAATTAGATTGCAACTTTACTTTGCAATGCAAACTATCTTTTTCATTAGATCAGTGGCGTAGCCAGGGGGTAAATGGGTGAATTTTCACCCTCCTCACTGGCAAATTTCTTTTGCTAGAGTTTTTCGTAAAAAGAACAAAAAATCATCTTTCTTCAAATTTTTCATACAAAAAATTAAATTTTCACCCTCCCTTCCTCCTCAAAATTCATGGCTACACCACTGCATTAGATAGTTTATCGTCTAAAATCAGAAGAAGCATTCAAAGAAAATTTTGCATTTAAAAAATCAAAAAAACTTCCTTAAGATATCCAGCAAGAAATGCATTTGCTTTTGAAAGGAAAATTAAAATGTGAAAGCAAAAAATGTTATATCTGAATAAATTACTTTTTATTGAGTCAAGACTGAATTCTAACATTTCATTTTTAAGATAAAAAAATTAAAAAAATTTCCATTAAATCCATTAATAAAATTTTAAAATTTGCATTTTAATATCACCAGTTGAAATACTGAGAATGCTTAAAATGAAATAAAAAAGTAAAAAAATCCATAAAATTTAAATATATTTTCATGTGCTTTAAAATTTGACGTTTTCAGACATGAGTTCGGTGAATTTGGTTTATTTCTGAATATTTCTTATTTATTCTCAAATCCACCTATGGATTGATAAACGTACAGAACTTTTTTCCTTGTCGATTTCATTCACTTCATTCCTTCGCAATTTGAATAATACAAAATTTCATCTTACTTTATTTATTCATGTATGCCAAGAGAGAAGATGGATCGTTTTAATGTTCGGTACTTTTGAGTAATTGTGATGGAAATAAAAAAAAGATTCGATTTCATTTTTGTTAAGCGATCGTTGTTGAATTTCAATGAAAACGTTTTTGGATATTTTTGATATTCTGATTAGGTTCGTTTCATTTGAATAAATAAGATTTGTGATTTGAGTGCGGAGATTAAAAAGGTTGGTTCAATGTGACATTGAGCTAAGGCTATCGATCTAGCATTTGAACTCTTAGAAGATCTTAAGGGTTTTTAATTATAAGGATTTTATATATTAGAATTTTTGGACGTGATAGGATTTGAACCAAGGTAAAAATTTAAATTGGCTGAATTTTAATATTAAAGTATTTTTGAGGTAGTCAACTTAAGAATTTTTTTGTTAAATTAGAACTTTAAAAGCTTTAGTTTTTAAGAGCATTTGATGAGAGTGTTGTTTTAATGAAAAAAATTAAAAAAATTGTCAAAAATCCTTAAATTACTTTCCAAATCTCAAATTATGTACAATTTTCTTCTTTCAGTTCCATTACCCTCCTAGCACAGTTTTACAAAAAAAAAAAAAATATCCAAGTGAGAATGAATGAAAATTGAGATAAAACACTTTGTAATGGATAATATAACATCCACACTTAGTGTCAACTGTCACAATACAATTCACCAACATGATATTGTAATAAAAGGAAGAAGAAAAGTTTCGTGAAAGACTGAATCCCTTCAAGCAAATAAGATTCAACCAACTGGCAACTGACATTCATTCTTTTTTACTCTCCGCTAAAAGAAGACAATTTTCTCACTTTTTTTACATTTTATTTTTATTGTTTTACAGACGATTTATTGTCTTATTTTATTTATGAATAACAAATCATTTTAATGTGCTCACAACAATCTCCGCACTTCACATTTTGCTTGATTATATTTTTCTTTTATTTTTCTTTCATTTACACTCTGTATGATGCGCGCGAGCTGATGCTTTTTTTTTCTTTTTTTTGTGTCTTTACTTTTCATTACTGTGAATATTTTTTCGACATTTTACGAGGATTTAATTATTAACTTCCACGCATAGCGTGTAAGTTATTGGTTTTGGTCGAGCCCTTTTTTTCACGTTTTTTGGACTTTTTGCGAAATCTACGCAATAAAACCCCATACAACCTGATATTGAAATCACCGCTATAGAATTACGCGTCGAATGACACAACTTTCAGTTCATTTGGACATATTGTGCATGCACACGGTCCAAAAAACATGGTTTCGAAAATACCATCATTTTTGTGACCAGGGCTGTAGCTTCTGGATGCATATATTTTGATGGGTTTTTGGTGTCAAATTATCAGACAACCACTGAACCCTTCGGAACGGCTATGCGCTTTGCATGATTTTGAGGTTATATATGATTTTTTCATCAGAGTATGAACAGTACTTTTTATGAGAAATTTTCGAGTTTACCATCTTCATCTAACTTTTTTGAGAAGTTTTTGGTACCAAAATGTGCGTCTTGATGAGTAAATTAATAATATACAGAAAGTTTTTGTTATTAAGGCCATTTAAGGGGTCAAAAAGCCAAAAAACTGATTTTTTCGACCCAAAAAATTTTTTTCACAAAAAACATTTTCTTCATGCTAGTTGGTCTTTAAACACCATTTTGGACCATTTTTTACCAAAAAAAGTAAAATTTTTCCAAACTTTTTAACTTCCACGCATAGCGTGTAAGTTATTGGTTTTGGTCGAGCCCTTTTTTTCACGTTTTTTGGACTTTTTGCGAAATCTACGCAATAAAATCCCATACAACCTGATATTAAAATCACCGCTATAGAATTACGCGTCGATGACACAACTTTCAGTTCATTTGGACATATTGTGCATGCACACGGTCCAAAAAACATGGTTTCGAAAATACCATCATTTTTGTGACCAGGGCTGTAGCTTCTGGATGCATATATTTTGATGGGTTTTTGGTGTCAAATTATCAGGCAACCACTGAACCCTTCGGAACGGCTATGCGCTTTGCATGATTTTGAGGTTATATATGATTTTTTCATCAGAGTATGAACAGTACTTTTTATGAGAAATTTTCGAGTTTACCATCTTCATCTAACTTTTTTGAGAAGTTTTTGGTACCAAAATGTGCGTCTTGATGAGTAGATTAATAATATACAGAAAGTTTTTGTTTTTAAGGCCATTTAAGGGGTCAAAAAGCCAAAAAACTGATTTTTTCGACCCAAAAAATTTTTTTTCGACCTCGAAAAATTAATAAAGACAGTAAAAATTTTACGAAAAAACTAAATTTTTTCTTATTTCTTTCTTACCATTTTCACCATATCAATATATATGAAATTGCACTTTTGAGAGAAGTCTTGGATAGGGTAGGGGGGTTGTGCGAACATACTTCATAAAAATATAGAAAAATATATTTAGAAACGTCCATAGTATAAAAGAGAAAACTGTAATCTATTAAAGAAGAATTTTATATTTGTACTCCAAGCTATTGGAAGGTGGCGTGGAAGTTCGTGGCTTTCTATGTAAGTCGTGTTTTTGTTTTTGTGAATTCAGTCGAAAGTAGTTATGGGGACTAAAGCAGATTGTCTGACAATTAATTTGGTTTCATTGAATATTTTGTATAAAGCCTCTATTAACACACTTGAGGTTTGCAAAAATGTATGAATAATCTGTTCAATATTCGAGTATCCCTAAAGCAAGAGCGTTGTGAAAGGAAGGGTCCACGGTTGTCCAGATTCCTCTTTGAAGAGAAATTTTTTCATTTTGCTAGAGTTGAATGAGGCAAAAAGAATTCGAACTTGAACAAAAATATCTCTTTTATACCAGAAAATTTTGACCTCCTTAATAAAAACTTCTAGCTATGCCACTGCTCAAAAAAAAAATATTGAATTTTTAAAACAGCTTTCAAAAAATCAAGAAATATAACACTTATGTGGAAATATTTTATTTTCTATAATCTTCTATGATACATAACTGACAAATGCGCTCCGAGCCTAAAAATCAAATTACTCCCTAACTTTCCCAATCGACATAACATTTGCTTTGCTTAACTTTAATGGCACATTTTGCATTTTATTGCCACTTATTTCATGAATTGATTTCAATTTCATTCTTTAATGCTACTTTTGGATGTTCTTTCCTCCTCATCTCATCTCAGCTCTATAACTGACAAGAAAGAACATAAAATAACGAAAAACAAAAAAAAAAATTAACAGCCATCGCATGCACACGAACGGCACACAGATTGAGAATGAGATTGAAGTGATCTGTTAATTATAAAAACATGGGATTATAGTTGTCACGCGTTTTTGATTTTTTTCACAGCACCGTTCAACGCTTACTCATGTTTATTTTGAATGAAAAATAAATCGCTTTTAAATTCATTTTTATTATCATTAAATGAGACAAAAAAAAAGTTTTATTTTTAGGTACATATTTTTGCATTTAAATAAATGACATTTTTTGTTGCCGTTTTTTTATCCTATAATAAAAACAATAACAGCAAGTTGAACCTCAAAACGTCTGTGACATGTTCAAGCCACACAAAAGTTCATAGAGAAAGATTTTTTTCACAGTTAGTTTGAGATAAATTTGAGAAAAAAAAAGAATTCTGCAGTAAAGAAGAGAGAAAATGAAATTTTCATCATGTCTTTTTACTTCCGCATGGTATTTCTTCAACTACAATCAAATAAATATTGCGGCATGCACAGCTGTACATATTTTCATTCTTATTTACTTTTATCCCATAACAACAGAATTTAAAAAGAGATGAAAAAAAGTTGAAAAATTAAATTTAAATTCTTCATGAAGGAAAATTATTTACTAAGTTCATATTTTCATTTTAGTTCATTTTTTGTTTCGAGAAAATTATTTTACATGGGATTGGGGTCAATGATTCAAAGAAAAATGATTTTTTTTTCAAGGTTTTTATTTCATTATCAAGACTGTAGAAGAAAAGGATTTAACATCGTATTTGATTGTTAATTTGAACTTTTAAGTTTTTTAGAAGTTTTCGAATATTTTATTGTGATTAATTTTCTTAAAATTGTGTTTTATAAATTTTTTGTCAGCATCATTCAAATATTTCAAAAAATTTTTGGGGGGTGTCTAAAATTTTCTTGTTCCATACAAAATCTAAAAGCTGGGGTCCAAATGCTTTTTTACCAAAAACCCAAGTAAAATGAAGAAATTTTTCCTCGAATTTTTCCTCGGGGTTTGGACTTCTTTAAACCCTCCGCTGGCTAAGCCTCTAACATCATTTCAAACCTTAAAAAAATTTTATTCCATGATTAGAAAAAAATGGAAACTTTAATTTAAATTTTTGTGCGGGCAAACTTGTACGCTCCAAAATTTATTTTAAAAATAATAATTTAAAGTTAACAACTTACAAAATATTCCCTTCAACATCTCCACTAAAAGATACGATCAGAAAACCGATTTCTCATCCAACATGTACAACAAAACAGCACTTTAAAAAATATTAGTTTTTTGATTAGAACTCCAAAAAGCCACACACTTTTGTAGCTCATTCAGTCCTTCCATCCTCCATTTACCATTCATTTTACATAAGATCTCTCACTCGATTCAAATTCTCGGTTTTTTAATGCAAGCAAAGCTTTAACAACCAACAACATCAGCTAGAGTATGTTGAATGTGGGGGTAAGTATACACAAGTTGAAAGTGAATAAAAGTAACACACAAAAAAACTTTAGTTTTTTTTGTATTCTGGTTGCGATTTAATCCGGCATGAAGTAACAAGATAGAATCTTTCTCTAGTGCTGCTGTTGCTGTTGCTGCTCCGTATGAGCTCACACAATTTTCCCATGTGAAAACATTTACAATTTTGTATAATCATTTAATTTTCTCAGCATTATGGCATGTAAGGATATGTGTTATTATGCGAAAAAGACAGAGAACATGGTATTTTTGGAATAAAAGTATATTTTATGGTACACAACTTTTGCTATTGTTTAAAGTTTTCCTTTTCATTTTACTCTTCTCACTCTCGACATGATTCTTACTCGTATCCATATTGTAATAGCTTTTCGTGATGCTAATGCTGTCATTCTTATGAAATTTATTCTATTACACATTTTCATTGTGTTGTTGTTTTTCTTTTCTTTCTTTTTTTGGATTATGTGGTGAAGAGAAGAGTTGAGGGATGTAAGTGTGAGATATTGAGTAGACAGAATATAAAGCTTTAAATTATTCGAAGTGAAACTTTGACTTCTTGAAAGAGATGGGGGATTTTGAAAGGAAAAGAGTGAAAAATGCATATGTATAAAAAATTTCGGCACAATCGGAGCAGCAGAAGTGGTCGAAAAATTGATCTACTTTTTTGCCATCGACAGAAAGTTTTAAAAGGAAGCAAGTTAAGATAAAAGTTGTTAAAAAAATTAAATAAAAATATGATGTTTGGCATTTTAGTATTTTCTAAAACATCTAAGATAAAATTTTCTTGTGTGCCAAATTTTTTTTCGAAAAGTACTACGATTTGTGTTCTACGTGCGGTTTTGCTCATGACTTACTCACAAGGTGTACCGCGGCAAAAAAGGTTGTACACCACTGTAATAGACACTTTACTTTGGAATTTTTGTGGAGTGGTTTAAATTTTTTTAAATGAAAACATTTTTAATCACAAAAACCCCTGCCAAAATTTAGGAATTTTTTTCATAAACTTAAAAATCTACTTTAATTATAGTTAATATTTTAAAAATCGATAAACTTGAAAATCATTTTAAAAATGAACTTAAAATTGACATCACAATACGCCATAAAACTTGAACGATATATTGTATTTTTATCTTAAAATTTCTCAAAAATCACTATAAAACTTACAATTTTCTCCATATTCATTCAATACAGTTTCTAGTATCGTAAAACAAACAATGAAGCTTCTAACAATCATTTTCATTATTGGAAGTATTTCGTTAGCCCATTCGGCTTCCAACATTTGGTCGTACTTGCTTCGCAGTAAAAATTTACGAAGAGTTCAAAATTTTCCAGAAATAAAAAGTCTTGAGTTTATTTTAAAACCCAAATTGAAGGATGAAGAAAAGTGCCAACAATGCATGGAAGAAAAGTATCAATCTTTACCAAACAAGAACATCGATGAAATCGAAAACATGTTTATTTTCATGTACTTCTTAAGATCATGCAACGAATGCATGGCAGACAATTTTTACGAAGAATCATTAAATTCTTTAATCTCTAACATTCGAAAAGAAACTGATGATGAAGAAGCAAGACTCGGTGGATACGAAAATTTTTCTTGTGGAGTTATGGATCGTTCATCAATAAAGGATTTCGTGTTAGATTTGGTTTATTTGGTTTTTGAAGACGATGAAGACACAAGAAATTTTAATATTGGAGAAATCGCTAAAGAAATGGAATTAGATATTGATGAAATTGGTAAATGTGTGTACGATCGTGTTACAATCGAATAATCAGCAAAATAAAATTGAAGTATTTCATATTTTATTTAAAATTATTTAAAATAAAGATAATAATTTTGCATGCAAAGACAAATGAAGTTTTCTTTAATTCAACTTTAATTATAACAATATTTTACCAATACACACACGACATTCAGCTTAGAGGCTTAAAAATAATACTTTGTGATGAATCAAACATTTAATTCCCATTAAAATCTTATGAGTTAGGTGTGTTCACTTAGGACGTTGTGCATAAAATGACTTTTTGATTCCTTCTCCCTTCTTTTTGTACTATATAGGGAAAAAAAATTAGGGACTTTTTCAAAAAACAGTATTTTTGATCTGGTGCTTTAACGTTGCATTATTTTAAAAAACTGTAAGGGACAAAATTAAACCTAATGTGATTCCGCGTCTAATGGTATATAATGTTGGACATAACTTCCACACCAATATGGAGGAACGACATTTTAATTTTTTGGCATGAAATTTTTTCGGAAAAAAATGACATTTTTTTACATTTTGAGTTAGAACTTTTGTTCTACTCATTGAATCTTGCTGAAACTTTCACAGATTATTTGCCTTTGGTTCCTAAAGAGATTCTGTGAGTTTCAGATTTTTTGACGAAGATGTTCCTGTACTTCCGTGCTCATAACTATGTATAAGTAAAATTTTTAAAATAAATTTTTTATGGTTTATTACGCAATGTTAAATTTTTTCTAATTAATGCATTTAATAGTATTTTGTTTAAGCTTTAATTTGATATATAATTTATTATCAAAGTATTAATAGTTTACGAGAAAACTTGAGAAAATCCAAAATGGCGGTCATTTTTACGACAAAATTTTTAGAAAATTATTCATAACTTTTAAAAATCTCAACTAATTTTTAATTTCTTTTCATTTTTATAAAGATCTTATGATTATCTACAAGTTTTTAGTACATAAGAATGTTCTACAGTGATTGCAAATATATATTTTTGAGCCTGAAATGTCATTTCCGAAGCAAATTGCAAATTTTTCTACAGCGAAAAACTAAAATTGTCTTTTTTTGCAAAATACTTGTTCAATTGGACTTATTTTGATGATTTCGTGATGTTACATTAATATTTTATGATTTTCCTTATAATTTAATAAGTATTTTGCAAAAAAAGACAATTTTAGTTTTTCGCTGTAGAAAAATTTGCAATTTGCTTCGGAAATGACATTTCAGGCTCAAAAAATATCTATTTGCAATCACTGTAGAACATTCTTATGTATTAAAAACATGTAGATAATCATAAGATCTTTATAAAAATGAAAAGAAATTAAAAATTAGTTGAGATTTTTAAAAGTTATGAATAATTTTCTAAAAATTTTGTCGTAAAAATGACCGCCATTTTGGATTTTCTCAAGTTTTCTCGTAAACTATTAATACTTTGATAATAAATTATATATCAAATTAAAGCTTAAACAAAATACTATTAAATGCATTAATTAGAAAAAATTTAACATTGCGTAATAAACCATAAAAAATTTATTTTAAAAATTTTACTTATACATAGTTATGAGCACGGAAGTACAGGAACATCTTCGTCAAAAAATCTGAAACTCACAGAATCTCTTTAGGAACCAAAGGCAAATAATCTGTGAAAGTTTCAGCAAGATTCAATGAGTAGAACAAAAGTTCTGACTCAAAATGTAAAAAAATGTCATTTTTTCTCGAAAAAATTTCATGCCAAAAAATTAAAATGTCGTTCCTCCCTATTGGTGTGGAAGTTATGTCCAACATTATATACCATTAGACGTGGAATTACATTAGGTTTAATTTTGTCCCTTACAGTTTTTTAAAATAATGCAACGTTAAAGCACCAGATCAAAAATACTGTTTTTTGAAAAAGTCCCTAATTTTTTTTCCCTATATAGTAAAAAAAAAAAATATTTTTACGTTGACCTAATCTATTAGAAAATCCTAGACCTCCCATCTTCTTTTAAGAGCAAACGTACTACTTGAATGTTCGCTTAAGAGATTGTCCACTTTTACTTATTTTCATTTTTTAAAGGAGAGGAGGGTCTAAGATTTTAGAACAAGTAAAAAAAGAAAACGCATAAACGTTTCAAAATTCAAAAACAAAGAGATTTAAAAAAATTTATGATTATGAAGTATTTTACCAAATTAAAAATCCATCATCCAAGTGCCCGATTCTACATCATCTTCATTCTAGCAGCAAATGATATTTCCGTTTTATGTTCATCTTTTCAACTTACTCTCATAACTGCAATAATGAGACTTTAAACTATTTTCCCATGTGAAAAATTTCTATAAAACTATGAGAATAACTATTTTAATAAGCTAATTTCATATCAAAGAGCAAAAAAAGTCATTTTTTATATATATGAATCCTCATCGAGTAATGGAGAAATGAAGAAAAATAAAACTTTTTATTTTATCTGTGCTGTGGGATAAGCATTCATTCTTTCACGTACGGATTCTGTTCTATGTGAAAAATCATCTGGAAAGAAGTAACGAGAAACTTTATTTTTTTGTGCTTTTTCTCAATTCTCTTTCCTGCTTTCTTTTCCGCTTACACTCGAACGATGCAGACTTATTGCCTGAATGCACCTATTGAATGTGAATATAATGCGAAATCATAGGAAGAGAAATTTTCAATCCATTTCATTGGATGTTGTTCATAGTTGAGATGTGCATACAATGCACAATATATGAAGGGAATATATGTTTAGTTTACAGCATCTTCTATACTGGTAACCATTGCTGCTTTTTTATGTGCACTCTTTAAGATTTTTTTTTCTCCTTTTTTCTGAGTTCATCTTTCCAATGTGTGCATTTGATGTAAGCTAAAATCTGGAGGAAAATATGAAGTATGAAATAGATTGTGCCAGATTGTGCTTTTAAGTAAGAGTTGCAGGAACTGCGCTCAGAGTTGAATTGATAAACGTTTTTGAGTCGTTTGAAAGATTTTAGGTTAAATTAAGCTAGGCTTTATTAAATTTGATTTTGGTGATAAAGATGAATGGATGTTGCTTATCTGGGCCCAGAAATTGAAATGGGATTTTTAAAACGATATTTTTGATATTTTCTTGAATTAAATTTAACCTGAACTCCTTAAAGGCAAAGACCAAAAATTTTTATGTTGGGTCACTTTTGTATTAAATATTTTCAAAAAAGTAAAATTATGGTTGATTCTCAAAATCTCGTACGAGTTTAAACTTTAAACACAAGAAACATCTCAAATTGTCGAAACCCATCTAAAACTCTCAATCCATTCTTAAAATCCCACACAAAATAAAGGAAAAACATGCATTATGACAATTCAAAATGTAAAGCTTTAATAATCGATAATATGCTTTATACACTACTCGACTCGAAAGCAACAAGAAAGGAAGAAAAACATTTTTACCTCATTAGAAACATTAAGCGGGATTTTCTTTTTCGAAGCTTACATTTTTCGTCATTTATTTCTTTTTTCTTCCTCTTTCTCGCATTTAATATAAAAATTTATGACTTTATATGAATTTACTTTCTCTCAGCATTACAGGTGAGTATATATGCTCGTATATGTGGATGAGAATTGTGGATTTATATGTGCGATAAATACATACATACATAGAGAAGAAAGGTATAACATTCGATTATACTCGTATATTTTCTTTCTCTACCCCATTTTTTTATGGATGTTGAAGAGCAACAAAGTCTTTCAAGTAATTGCATTTTTTTCCTCATCATTCTTTTATTTTTTGTTGCGAGCATTTTTTCCATTGAAACAGACTTGAATGATTGAAAATAAAGGGAAATGAAAGCTTTGAGAACAGGAAATGCAGTAGCTTTGAATTTGTTTATGGGTCACTGGATTATGAATGAATGATGATTTACATTGAAATTGTATGTGAATGGTGTGAAAAATAAAATGGGTTAAATGGATGCTGGTTAGTTGCTTTGAATGTAAATGAATACTTTAAAATTGAAATTAAAGTTTGCGTTTGAGCATCAAAAAGTATTGAAGATTAAAATTTTTGCATGAAGATTTTTTCGTTTCTGAATAGCTTTATTGACATAAAAAATTAAATAAATCATAAAAAATAATTAAAATAATAACATGAAAAGACTTAAGAATGTCTTCAGATTTTCAACTATACAATCAAGTAGAGTCAACCAAAAATCCAGAAGCTGATTCAGGTAAATAAAAAAAATTAAATTAATTCATTAATTTTGTGGACACTGAAGATGGGGGTGGACCATATCACCAATAATTTTTAAGCTTTTCCCCTGATTGACTTAGGCATGGAGCCAAAAATTTTTCGAGTAGCGAATTTTTCTCAAAAAATCGTAACAAATTAAAGAGATTTTCCAAAATAGAGGGTGTCAAAACCTCAAACCCCCACACCTTCCCCCCTGGCTACTTCCCTGATTGACAGCTTACTTAATAATAAAGTTAAAGCCACTCAAAATCAAGTTTTTTTAAATATTTTCCTAAAATCATTTTTTTTTCTACATATTTTGTTTTCAGTTCTCGGTGATAATCTAAAGTAAGCGGACCAAAATTAATAAATGTGAAGAATTCAAAAAAAAAAAAAAAAAATCATGCGATTGTAAGAAGCTAAGGTTCAATGTCAAATTTGTTATCTCTAATTATTGTTTTTATTCACAGAATTTTATTCTTGTCATCTTTTTCGATTATTTTACTTGCTAATGTCAATTTGAGTTTTGGTGATGATTCATTGACAGTTAAAGGAAGCATTAAAAGCACCAATTTTCGTAATGTTGGATCTTACTTGACATTTAATATATTCAAATCTGCAGAAATTTCTGAAAATAATGTGCAGCTGAAAACATCAAGAAATGAAAGTGTTCAAGGTCTAAGTTCAAGAGGAAATGAAAATATTGAATTCTTGCCTGTAAAAGTCTTCGAAAAGTTCCCAAACTTAATCGCATACCAAGTGAAGAGTTCATTAGTACGTAATGTCGAATACAAACATTTTGAGAAGCTCAAGGAACTTGAAATTATTTACTTGAATGATAATCAAATACTTCAAGTCACCAACGATGCTTTTAAAGATCTCACAAAATTAAAGTATTTGAATTTGGATGAAAATCTTTTAGTTGACATCTGCTTTATTCATTCAGTCACAAGTTTATGGATGGTTGACTTTACTGGAAATCAAATCGAGCATTTACAAGCTGATGCTTTTGAACATTTGCCGGAACTAAAAAATATCTCACTTCAAATTAATAAATTGACCACTTTTGATAGCAACTTTTTCAGCAATAATAAGAAATTGGAGTTTGTCTGGTTGAATAACAACCAACTGAAAAGTATTAATCCAGATAATTTTTATGACAAGAGTGATTTGGTTTATGTTGATTTACGAGGCAATGCATGCATTAATAATTATTATAGGAATTTTACTGAAATGAGAATTAATATTGATGGAAAATGTGTTCAGAATATTGGTGAAGCTACTAAAAATATTATGTGTCATTAAGTTGCAAAAATGTTTAATAAAAGGTGTATTTTGAATAGGGGTCAATCACTTATGACGTCTATCAAAAACATGGATTTTTAGACAGCCTCTTCCACTCTGTCACAAAATCTTCATTCAAAAATATCCTTTTGTTTAAAACTGTCACGCAGCCTCCTATCCTCCTCCCCCTCTAAAAATCGGACGCAATAAGTGAACGACCCCATAACTAAAATTGACTAAAAAGTTTTGTGAATTCGTTTTCTTATTGACATTGAAAAAGCTACCATGAAAAGGTCAAGGTTATTTGCTTTCATCTTTTACTATATGATATTTGTAGTTCAAGTGAATTCCTACATTCCCCCGGTGACTAACTGCCAAAACTGCCAAAAAAAAAGTCACAATATCACAGTCGTCATCTCATTACCAAATGACCACGAATCGAAAATCAAATAGAAAATAAATAAATAAATAATGTAAAATGACAAATGATGTTATTGACGAGGATGATGATCTCTCACACTATTGCTGATGTCTGACACAATTGCATGTGTGTATGTGACATTGATTGATTTAAAATTTCGAATTTAAGCAACAATTAAAAATCGATTGCTCAATATTAAATTTAAATTTTTTATTCAATTGAAAAAATTTAGTTGATGATTGGACATAGCACGATAAATATCGGATTAAAAAGTGATTAATTTAATAAAAGTGAAATAAATTAATTTGATTTTTTTTTGTGAAGTGAAATTTTTTGATATAATTATGACAACACAAATCCCAGAAGCTGTGATTAGGCAATTACCTGAAAAACGACAACTTCATGGAGGTTTCGATATTGAATATAAGTTGAAGTATTCAGGAACAGCCGAAACTGATAAACGTACAATGAGTTTTGTCGATAATTTGTGGGGTATTGAAGTGACAGGTGCGATAGAAAAAAAATTCACTAAATGAAAAATTGTTAAATTTAGTTCTAAAAAAATACTGAATGAAAATTGCAGGAGGTGCAGATCAGTTTGAGCCTTTGACAATCATTGCAGTGCGTCGTGTGGGTCTTGCTAGACGAGCAGGTATTTTCGAATTGTGAGAATCTAGGATAGGATACTAAAAATTCATTTTTAAGTGCACGGACTTAGAATAAACGATTTTTAAAAGCTACAAATTTTTGGAAATTTACTTCATTGAATTTAAAGAACATATGTTTAGTGTCCTATCCTTAGTGCAAAAAATAGCAAATATGATATTCAATAAGAAATAATTCTTCGTAGGCATACGTGTGGGTGATTATATCGTAAAAATTAATGACACACCTGCTGACGGTTTGACACTATTGGAAGCACAATTAGAAATTCAAGAGTCAGGAAGGCATTTGAGGCTTTTCGTTAAGGGGTAAGTTCTGAGAGTTTGATTATGTCTGTGATTTTTGTAATTTTCATTTTTAGTTGCTGGAAACTTAAAGTTGAACTTTTAAACAAATTTAAACCAACCGGAATTTATTTTTGAAAATTTTTTCAAATGATTTAAGTTAAAATTCTTAATTCAGAGTTCTTCTTAATTAAATTTGCTGTCTAATTTAGTATATTCCCAGGTATATTCCATTCCAATTTCAAATTTTTTTCAATAGATTGAACAATTTTAATCAATTTATAATTCCAAAATTATTCCTTCAAGAAAATCATGACCTTAATATTAATGAGGACCATAAATTCCACAAAATTATATTCAAATACACTCCACTCTAGTAAATCCACCCCACCAACCATACATCCAATGCAAATAATCTTCAATGCCGTCTCATTTCAACCATGAAATTGAAGTTCGAGATCGAAAAAAAAAATTCTTTCGCGTATTTTTTTTTTCAATTCAACAATTGAATAATTTTTTCATTTTATTCATTCTATCTATTGCTGAATAATTTTGCATTTCTTTCAATCTACTCATCTCCCTTTTTTCTCTCGTTTGCAGCGATGAAGACAATGACAGTGAAGACGAAAATGTTTGTGATTTTTATTTTAAGCCACGTAAGTTACTCAAAATGAAAATTGTGCAATTGTTTTGATTTTTTTCTTCGAGAAATTCCTTTGATTTAAAGAATTTAAGATTTTTGTCTCACTTGAATGACAATGAGAATGATAACAATGTAGATTGATGAGTCAATTTTGCATCTTGAGGTGATGATATTCTTTTTTGTTGAAATTGATTCTTCAATCAGCTGTTGTGATACGTGAAGAGTGTTGATGATGTCATTATTATTTTTAAGGATATTATATTTGGCGGTGGCGTAGCCAGGGGGGGTGAATGGGTGAATTTTCACCATCCTCACTGGCTCAAAATTTACCCCCTTTCCCCTTATATTTTTTATACAAAATTCCGTTTACTTAGGACTTTACGCAACTATCGATTTTTTAGATCACCTTTGCCCCACATTGCTTGCTAATTTTTTTTGCATGGAAAATTTTTTTTGTTTTATTTGACCTGTTAAAAGTCCCAGACCCCCTTCCCTTTAAAAGCGAACTTACGTGATCGACCCCTTAGAATGTATGAGAGGGTTTTTGGTATGATCTACCAAAAATATACTTTCCCCAATTTTTCAAAGCTGTATATCAATTTCAATCATACAAATCTCTCAGAATCTGTTAAAAAATCCAACAAATCCCTCGAGACAATTTACATCCACTTCATCCCTTCTCCGTCTTATTAAATTTCCTTCAAAAATTAACGACATTTTCATCCACTCACTTCATAAACTTTTTCCATCAACTCCTTTCCTTTTTCATTTTTTCTTCATTTATGACCTTAAACTGAAACGTATTTAACTTAAATGAGGAAATTAAAAAATTGTCTCCTTCGATATAATTTTTTTCATCATTCACTCACTGCTTCCTTGCAACTCGACATTAGCAAGAATCTGTTTTAAATTTGAAAATGTCGACTAGATGTATAAAGTTGGATAGGAAAAAGACAGAAAATTTCATTAGACACTTCCTCTTCTTGTGCCTCTCAGCTTTACGATTAACCCCCAAAGAGAGATTGCATAAAATATGAATTGAGGCAAAATTTGAAATTTCCTTCGTTTTCCTGTAGGAGATTCATGAACAATTTTCATTTTATTTTTTATTTTTTGTATGCGCTAGAAGCAAAAAGAGCAAAAAATCCAATTTTCCATGCCTGAAAATCTAATTTTTAACATTATTTTCCTCCTTTTTTTTTATTCTCATTGCTGCTGTTGCTATAATCACAAAAAAAAGTCTCGGCACGGGATCTAGATTTGTTGGAATGGGAGCGACGTAGAAAGAAGAAGCGTGAAGTAAGAACAATAATAAGTGAAAAATTTTTCTCATGTTTGCTAATTTTTTTTTATTGTATCTTACATAGTTGAACATGTTGCTGTACCAAGGCTTTCCATGGAACGATCGAAGACGTCCAATTTACAAGTAAACAAGATTTTTTTTATTTCATTTTAAAAATTCACACTAAGGAGAGAAAAATAAGAAAAATTTGCATTTATCTGAGGTCAAATGCAAAATATTGGGCATTTGTTGATCTCTTTGATTATTTTTGTTGCATTTTGAAAATTTTAAAGTCGGTCAATTGGCTTAGAGTTGTGTTTATTTAAATTTATATAAAAATTAAGCAAAATATCATTTTTCAAGGGATTGTTAATAAAATTCATAACGCTTAGGGAGGGGGCGGTGTATGGTTTTGTTCTACGTACAAAATTTTTTGAAATCTCAAAATTTTTAAAAGGAAATATTTTTTCCGCCATTTTGATGCTTCAAAAACTATCTTTCAAAATTTCTAAATTTCATTTAAATTTCAACAATTACTTTAAAAATCAGTTAACTGCACTTTATGTCATTTTTTGTTCTCATAAAGATATAAAGTCATCTTAAATTTTCATTTATTTATCACTTCAGAGAATCAAACTGCTATTTAGTACCAAGCACAGTTCTCATCAAACGTGAGAGAGAAATTTGTATGAAGGCAACAAAAGAAGAATATTTGAAGAATTTACGCGAATTGGCAGCACAAAAAGAAGAGCAGGAGCGTTTAAATAAAATGGAGGAAGAAGATTCAACAGAGGAATTTGAGGTACTCGCGAGAGAATCAACACAGCAGCACGAAGAAAGTTTACATGAGGAATTTAGCGAAATAATTAAGACAACATCAAGTGCTGAATAAAATGAATTGAAAATTTTGTTTTTATTTTTTTTTGTGAGTCAAAATTCACACCTTAATGGAATGTTAAAATCTCATGAAATAAATTTTGTTGTAAATTTTATGGAAAATTAACTTTATGAAATAACAATTAATGCTAATGAAGATGAAGAATTTAGAGATATTAAGTGATGAAGAAGAAAAGTTTTTAATTAACAAACTCAAATGACTTTAGAATAATTTAATAATTCTTAAAATAGCTTTAAGGTTTAATCTTACTGAAAATACTTTTAATAGTATTTTTTATTAGGAAATTGAAATTCTATAACAAAAATGATATTCATAATTATGTGCAAAATTATAATTTATTTAAAACGAAATAAAAGTTCAAAGTAAACACAAACATAAAAAAATATTAACATTTAGTTCGGTAAAGTTTTACTGATTTTCAAATTTGATAAAGCCACAAAACTATTTGAAAAACTTTTTTCTGATTGACTGTTTGGATTCACCACAGTTTTTGTGGTGTTTGTAGATACTAATGTGGTAGTTTCGAATATTTTGCATGAGTTTAGCAGACCGCAAAAATCTCATAGATTAAATGATATCAAAATGAATTAAAAAATTTGATGATTTTTTTGGGGTTTTGTTAAGTTTTAATGAAATTTGATTTTAGAAAATTTAAATTGAAAAATATTTTTTGAAGTAATTTTTTTGGCTTTGCAAAAGGCTGCAAATGGTTTTTCAACAATGCTTCAAATCAGTGGCGTAGCCAAAGGGAGTGAAGGGTGAAGGTCAAATGTTTGGATTTACACACCCTGACTGGCAAATTTCTTTAATTTGTTAAGGTTTTTCGTTAAAAAACCAAAATTCACAGAAACCAAATTCTTGGCATGGAGTAGCCAAATTTACAAATTGTAAATTTTAGAAAATTTTAAGTGTTTATTTTGACAATTTGAAGTTCTTCCACGTTTCTCTTTGCATGACAAATAATTAAATTTTGTCTCATAAATCACATCAAATCACATTAACCAGGATAATAAATCCACGATTCGCAACTAATTTACCAAATCCTCTTAAAATTAATATCTTCAATCTCATCTAAATTTCTTCTTCATTAATCTTATCCACATAATAAACCTTTAATCCATAATCTGATTTGTAACCCAAAAGCAGTCAAAATATTTTGGTTCTTTCATCCAACAATCTCATCTCATGTCTCGTCTAAAAGTAAAATCCATTTAATTACATCAATTACTTGAATTTTAAGATTAATTAAAAATAATTTCGAACCAATTTTTTTTCCATCCACAACAATTACAGCTCCTTTCATAAGGGCACACGATATATTCATTTTATGTACTGAACAAATCAATTTTTCATTTCTTTCATAGACTCTTTTTCTTAAACAATAAACGTTCGAATTGAGCTAAAATTTGCTGTATTTTTCTTCTTTTTTTACTGCTTCAATCACGAGTGAAAGGAACGAAAGAAATTTCGAGCATAGCAAATAACTCACGCTAATCACTCAATCAATTATTTTTTCATTCTCGTTCTCTCATTCTCGACTTTATTTGCTCGATTTTTTTTTGTTGTAGTACACAAAATGAAAATTTCAAAAATAAAGCAAGTAATCAGTTATTTAAAGTTAAAATGTGAAGAAACGAGATAAGAAGTAGAAATAATTGCATGACTGTATCTTGTCCTATGCTGTTGTATTTGTGCATCGAATTTTCACGAATTTAAATTTTTTTTCTACTAAATATTTGATTTTACTTAGTTTAAATGAAAATTGCATTTACTGAAATTCACGTTCGTGATTTTGGCAATTGCAGACGATTTTTGATGCAAGCATTATGTCCTTGAGTTAGGTATGATTTTTGAGGGAGAGTTTCTGAAATAAAATTTTTTATGAATCTAACTAAATTTCTTTTCAAAATTCAATATTTCAAAATCTTTAGTGAGAGGGGTGTACGGTTGCGTTGTCAGAGGCCATGGGGAGTGGCTTTTGGGGACTTTTTCAAGTCAAATTTCTTTTGAAAATTTTAAAGTTTTTCATGGAAAATTTTGCTTTAAAGCGTTTTTTTTTGTGTTTTTGTCTTTGTAAAACATTACAGAATATAAGATTTAAAATTTTAAGACCACCTCCTCTGACTATACCTCAGAGGGGTAATTTTTTCTTTTAATGAAAATTTTGAAGGTCGGGGAACGAGAATTTTTAAAAACCATAGAAAAATATTAAAATTTTTGAAGGAAGAGGACAAATCTTTCCCTTTCCTTGGCATATCTGCTCAGCAATCATTTAAAAAACTGCGCCTACTAAACTTCTCAAACAACTAACTCACAAACAATTTATTTCTTCAATTTTACAATTTGTGCTGTTGCAGAGTTTTCAACAAAATAGAATTAAAGTTTCAACAATAGATTCAATTAGTCAGTCAATTAAACTATATCAGAACGAGTGTGTGTTCATCTCTCAAACTACAATTTTATTCATACATAAAAAGAAAAGAAAAAAAAATCTAGAATAAAAAGTTTTTAATAATTTTCAACCCTTGTGAATAGTTACAACTTGTTTTATTGTGGTATTTACGTTAAATCGACAGACAGACAGAACATAAGGAAAGGTGAAAAACTTTAATAACAAACAAATCCATAAAAAATCCATCCTTATATTGTGCAGGTGCGTGCTCATAATTTTTCATTTCCCATTCCAATTTAAGAAGAAAAAAAAAGTTGAAAAAAATTTTTTGATTGAACAAAGCAGGAAGAACAAAAAAAAAGTTTTTCAAGTTGTTCTTCGTATCTATTTATTAATCAACGAGAATATTGAATGAGAGACGAGCAAAATTTACATAACAGATTAAAAAAATTTAAGAAAAAAAAAGTTTCTCGTAGTTTCTCCGCTGAACAGACTGAAAAGGATTTACATGTTCGGATGTCATATTGTCTGCTGCATCAATCAAAAATATTCTTATTCAATTTATTATTTTCTTTCTTTTTGGATGCGGATAAAAAATTGATTAATTTGGTTTGGGTTGAGTGAAAATTGTTGCGTAAAGGAAGAAGATTCCGTAGACATTTTCATTTAATTTCCAATTTTGGATGATAAATTGTTGTGTTTATGTTATGATGTGCCCCCCATTTTTGTGCCATACTGAAGATC
Source organism: Chironomus striatipennis (assembly GCA_026123125.1). Taxonomy (NCBI): domain Eukaryota; kingdom Metazoa; phylum Arthropoda; class Insecta; order Diptera; family Chironomidae; genus Chironomus; species Chironomus striatipennis. The sequence continues at coordinate 33,859,374 of CM047392.1, read as the reverse complement.
AAGTTGAGCTTTCGTGTTTTGAATATTCATAAAAAAAAGTTTGTTGAATTAGAGTCGGGGAAGGGGTGTGTTTGTTTTCTTACATTTTGAGAGAAAATTTTCAGATTTTGTGAGTTATTTGTGTAGAATAAGTTAGAGTTATTTAAATTTTGTTAAATTTTTGGGGGGAATCGAGAATTATAGACGTGGCTTGTTCAGGATTAGCAATTTATAAGAAATCTTTAATTTGAATTATAAAAATTTGGTTTTTGAACAGAATTTAATTTTGGACAGCAAAATTAAAAATCAATTTAAAAAAAATTTCTAGTTCGGTTTACTTTCATAATGTAATAGAAATTATTTGCACTTAAAAGTTATTTTTACAAACCTAAACTTTAATTAAAACCAAAAATAATTTAAATTCAATATCAAAACAAGTGGTCAGATTCATTCTTTAGTGGTTATTGACCCATCTTGATTCAATGATCTATGAATGCGCCATAACTTTCCATATCCTCATTTAAATCTGAATTTCTCACAAATTTTCTTTTCATTCTATTTCTCTCAAACAATTTATCAAAAAATTAAATAAAAAGTACGAAAACTATCATAATTTTAAAAGCATCATGAAAGATTTCTGTCGGAAAAGCATAAAAAAAAATCTGCAATGAAAAACTTTTCCTTTCAAAACTTTTTATTATTATTTTATTTATTTTCTTTATTTTTTTTCTACTCATTCTATTGTTTTGTTAAGGTGCACTTCTGCCTTCATGTAAATAAAATTGAATGAGAAAAGCTGTTGATAGTTGATGGAAAATGTTTTTAACTATTTATTTTTTTTTTCTTGTATACTCATGTCTCGTTGAAAGTTAAATTGTTTGCATTTCATTTAATAATTTTTCTACTGTTGTTTATCATCATGATGAGTTGAGAGAAATACAATAAAAAAAGTTTTTTTTTTTGTAAATTAAATGCAATGAAATTAGCACTTGTGACTAATGTAATTAGGAATTGTGACTAACACAAAAATGTTTAATTGCATAAAACGAATGAATTTGTGTGTAGATATTTATATCAAAAAAATTCTCTTATTTAATTGTGCTTTATTTTTAGCTTATTGTTTAACTGTTTAAAATAGATTTAATTACTTTTTGTTCTGTTCTGCTTGAAAATGCGTTTTTGAATGCTCATTAGTCATTCTATAAAATAATCTGTATGGTTTTAAGTTAATTCCGGGAAGATTCTTTAAAGATGCAAATTTATGAAAAAATATTTCATTACGTGAATTACCTCTATCCAGAGGTGTAACCATAAATTTTTCAAGGGGGAAGCGGGGTGGTGGTTTTTGGATATTTTTCTCAAAAAACCCTAGCAAATAAAATACTTTTACCTAGAAGTGGAGGTCCTCTAGTATAAAAAATTATCTAGTATTAAAAATGGCTTCATCCCTAAATTCAATATTTTATAAGTCTATTGAGCAACGTCACTAACCAAAAAAATTTTCATTACACGCAAAAATTTTTTTCAGGTCAAGCATTTTCTAACTCATACAATGTGTAATTTTTCTCCCTTAATTTTAGAGCCCCACAGAAGAAGCAAAATGCCTGAAAAAATCACAAAATCATCATCAATTCATCAAGACTACGATGACGAGAGTGAAACATCAGAAGCACTTGACGAATATGAGGAATATGAAGAGAAAAATGACGATGGTGATGATGACGTTGAGGAAAGTAGCGATGATTCAGGTGAAGAACTAAAAGATATAGGCGAATTGCTAGGTTTTCGCGTGACAGGCGGAAAGGACTTTTTTATGCCAATCACAATTTTTCATGTATGTATGATGCTTATGATTACTTCCACATCCGCAATCATCCAAATAAAATATCTCTCAAATGTGAACAGGTGAAGGAAAACAGTCGAGCAGAAAAAGCAAATTTAAAACTCGGCGATGCAATTTTATCAATCAATGGAAGAGACACGGAAGATATGACATTAGTTCAAGCAAATAGATATCTTGGTAAAGTCGCAGGTGGCGATGTAACGCTTCAAGTCGCAAAGTAATGATTTCAATTTTCAATTTCATATGCATGCATATCTACTTTATGTATGCATACATACTTGTGATTATCATGATTTATATATGTGAACTAATTTGCAATTCAATTTTGCTTCCATTTTGCTTTTTTTTTTGCTTACTCTACGTCTCGTTGTATGTGCTGTGTGTATATGGATAGATTTGATGCAAACGAAGATGATGAAGATGTGCAAACGATTGAAGAGGTTGTGCTCGAAGGTTTGTGTTTGAATTTATAAGATTGATGGAATTGATTCAATGGATGGAAAATTGTGGATCATATTGGTAGCTTTTTGGTAGAAATTGCATCTGTGATGGTTATTTTGAGAATTGATTTGTTTATTTGAGTGAGCTATTGGAAAAGATTTAAGATTTTTTGAAAATTATGAATTTCTACCTTTGTAGCTTTTTTTGATGCCATTCACAATGCCAATTTGGTACATTTGGTGTATCAAGAATTTTTAAGGGATTTAATATTTCTTATCAAAAATTTTGAGAAAAAAAATCTGAAATAGTTAGGGTCTGAAAAGCAGACCAGCAACTCAAAATGATCCATTTCCTGTACATCCATTTGATTGCATCTTTAAAATCTAAAATTTCTCTTTTCAAACCCACACTCAGCAACTTAATTGCCATTTTCCATCAAAATCTTATTCCATTATCTTACAAAAATATCTCTTTTCATCTCCAAATCCACAATTTCCTCATTTTAAAAATGTCATCATTCATTTCTTTTATATATAAATTTTTAAAGGTCCTGTTAGTCTTCAACAAAAGCTTCGTCAAATGCAACAACAACTATTGTCAACAATGACAGATATTCCACCACAAATACAATCAAAACTTGCAATGGTTACGACAGCATTAGAGCAATTTATGACAATGGATCCGGATACACTTGAATCATCATGGAATCATCAAAATGATGAGAATGAGAATGAGAATGGAAAGTCATCATCAATGGAACGTGAAGCATCGTATGAGGATGAGAAGCAATTTTCAACAATTGAGGAAGAGGAGGTGGATGAGGATGATATGGATAAGAATTTTGAGCGCATTGAAATGGATGAGAAATTGTCAAGTACTCGCGAGACTTCATATTCTTTTGAAGATTTAGCTGTTGACAATGATGAAAGGAAGCGACTTGAAAATGGCAATGACGATGATGATGATGAGGATGATTATGAGAATTATGACGGAGAGTCCATTTGTGAGTCTATAAAGTCAGAAGAAATGATAAAACTTGATGAGGAGAAGCGAAAGAAAAATGAAAAGATTCAAACTTTACAAAAGTCGTGGCAAAAGTTGTGTGAAAATCAAAAGACCATCCACAAGTAAGTTCCAAATTTATTCAGCTTGTGTTCAAAAAGTTTTTTTTTGGTGGCAAGAAAGAAGTGATAAGGATGATGTTTAAATGTTGACCTACATTAAAAGCTTTGAATGAAATAAAAAAGTTTTCCGTTAGTTCTTTTTTTCTTGAAATGGGATGTGAAGGCAACAAATAGTGATAAAATTTATTTCTTCCATTTATAATGGAATTTATTGTTCGAGCCTTTTTGACAGTGAAATTAAAGTTTTTTTGATCTCTCTTTTCCTTTTTCTTCTTGGTAACTTTTGACATTTATTCTCTCTTGAGGCGCATAAAATTGTTAAGGAACTGGGTAAACTAGTGAATGAATATAGCATTTTTGAGAGTTTTTTAAACTTTTTTAAATTTATTTTATTGTTGCTTAACCTTGACCTTAAAAATTGTCGATTATTGTTCTAGTAGGGTGGTTGAATGTTTAGTTTCCCATGAATTTCTCTCCGATTCCTTTTTATTGTGGTTCTCTTTTATTGTTCATACACAATGTGGCCCTTAATTTTTCAACATATTTTAGACACTATCTACTTATCTTCTTAGCTTTTATTCAACTAAAATTCAAATAATATTTCCTAAAGTCTTTACAAAAAGAGCACCCATTTTAAAGGAGATAGCAAAAAAAGGAGAATTATTTTCAGGAAATTTCTCATTTGAAAAGTGGTTAAAGAGCTTTAACAAAATTGATGCCCTCGTTGCGGTTTATTTTTATTGATTTTTTTTCCTACTGAATTCACATAAATTCTCTCCTTCATCCTTTTCATGTTTATTTTGAACGGATGGGAAGAAAAATTCAATTAAATAGGAAAATTTATGCTTAACAATTTATTTTAGAATATTGAAAAGGAAGGAAGGAGTAGAAAGTTTTGTAAGATGGAAGATAAAATGAAATGAAAGTTTAGAAGTAAAGGTTTTGATGAGGAATTTGCTTAGATAGAAGGTTGCAAAGTTGTTGTATTGAGGTTGAAAATAATTGATTTTGTTTTTAAGATCACATGAATTCTGAATTAAATTTATGTATTTTTTATTTTTTTTAGAAATTTCTTCGAACCGTGTTTCATAAAAAAAATCTGTTTGATTTTTAAAATTTCTTGCGAAATTTTTGTTTGAAATTTGAAGTTTTCTTCCATTTGCATTTGATTTGCATTTTAAATTAAATTCTTATTTAATTTAAATAGATTTCCAAAAAATTCAACTCTCTTCTCCTAGCTCTAATCCAAAGCAATAAAGCTGTTCACTTCCATCCATGTCAAATAAATTTTCATTCAATTGATCCCCATTCGTCTGAATTTCATTGAATAATTTTCTTGATATTTTAATTCCATCCGCAAGTCAAGATGCTGAAAATAAAAATCACTCAACTTTTTTTTTCTTCATCATTCTCTTCATTTTAGACGCAGCAACTGCCATTTAGTGCCAAGTGTAGCTTTACTCCATAACAAGTAAGAATGCTATTAAACTTTTCATTTTGAGATTTCTTTTTTTTTTACATCAAAATTTTCGTTCTCTCCTTTCTTTTAGGATTAATCAACTCAACGAGTCGAAAGTCATTTCGTTTTATGAGCGAAAAAGAAGTCCTTAAAATTGATTCAGCCCTTTCTGTATTTTTGTGTTTTGCTTTCATTTTTGTTGTTAATTCTTTCATGTAAAAATCATTTTTTTTTGAAAAAAAAAATCTTCTTTTCAATTTTTTATGATATGGAAATAAAATGTCTTTTTCATTATGAATTTATGTATTTTTCAATTTCAAAAGCATTGCAATTTGTGTCTTCTTGCTGTACACATTTTTATCTTCTTCAAGTTCCTCTTTTATGGCACAAAGTTATTTAATTTAATGTGTATTCTACCCACATTCATGCACTCTAAAATCCACATTATTTTTAAACTTGAATGAATGTGTCTTTTTAGTGTGTGCTTGTTACTTTTTTTCTTGTTTCTTTTTTCACATTTACAAGTTTGAGAGATGTAGTGAGGAGCTTTAAAAAGTTTTGTTTTGAGAATTTTGTAGATAAGAATTTCGGTTTGTCTGAGGTGCAGTATACAAAAAAAATTTGAATCATAGAATTGTAATGGGAATTTTTAAGGATAAAAAAAGTGGCAAATTAAAATTTAATGAAATTCCGATGAAATCAACACCAAACTTTTTTCTTCACTTGACACTCAAATGTTTTAATTTGTTAGCGATTTTTAATAAATTTTTTCAAATTTTAAATTCCAGCTCTTTTTTCAATCCAAACAAATTTTGATAAGCTGCATCAGTCGCCAATAAATGTCAAAATTTTGAGCTTTAATTATTTAGCACCATATCTACTAAAACTACTAAAATTTAGATTTATTTGCTGACAAAATCTTTTATCAAAATGTTAATTGTAAACTTTAAACCTTCCATAAATGCGCTTCTCATCTTTACCTCAATAATCCCCTCAACTTTCCTTTTCATTCTTCTAAATGCTCTAGTTTGAATGAAAGAAACTGAAAATAAAAGCAAACCAGTATTTTGAAACACATTAGATGCTTTCATACATAATTTTTATGATAATTGCGAATGGGTTTTAACTAATGAGAAAAAAAGTTCTTGTTTTCAACCACAAATTATAATGAAGAAGTTTTCAAATTAAAGATGAAAGAGTATTTTTCTATGTCTTTTGTTTGTGTGCTTGGTTGGGGATTGAAGGATATGTGGAAAAAGCAAGCACTGATGTATTGTCATCTGGGTTGATGTATGGAGAACATTGTTGTATATGGAACCAGGATTGGTTTTGTTTTCTAGAATTTTCAATGTAGATGAAATTGTAGGGATGCTCAAATTTTAAATTGGTGCTAAAACTTAAAATTTTCTAAATAGATATAGTTTATCAGAGAATTTGAGACCCCAATAAAATTTTGTCCACTTTCCTTCGGTTCAATTGAGCAAGAATTTTAAGTCGGAGTAAAGCATCCAAATATTCCCATAAAGCATCACATTGATTATAAAAGCAATTCAATGGATCTGATTTATGATTCCTAAACAATCGAAAAATTATTGAAATAAATTTTTGTAGCTTTGCTTTGTTTGCCTAACATTTGTTCAATTTCTGATCCAAGCAAGCCAAAAACAACAAAATATGAAGCCCCTAATAAACATCTTCATAAATCTACAAATACTCTCATTCTAGGTATTATTATTATTTCTTTATTCAAGACAATAGACACAAATAAATTTTATTACTCATAATAAATCCATAACTACCATTGTCATTCTTACAAATATTTGTTGTGTGGTATAAAATACAGCAACTCATTTTTGTCTTCTAATTTTTCAAATATTCTCTTTTTGCACCTCATCCCTCCACCTTTGATGAAAAATTCTTTTTCAATTCTTAGTCTAACAAATTCCCGACTTTACTTTTCAGCTTACATATCATTTGGCTGCCGACATCCCTTTTACCGTTGCTTTTCTTTTCACTTCTCTTCTCTACTTTTTTTTGTTGTGCCATACAATTCAATGTGTTTGTGAGAAATCTTTTGTTGACAAATATGTCTACGAAAACGAATTTGTCGTCTGCATTCCATAAATGTTTTTTTTTTGCTTCTATCCTTGTTCTTTCATTCATTCTCACAAAAATATAAAACTGTGTATGAATGTGTATTTTCCTATTTATTGTATGGGATGTATGACATAAACATAAAAAACGAGTCTATTGCTTGTTCATGTCTAGAATGTTGGAGTATTTTTTTGTGCATTTTTTTTCGGTGGAGTTGAGTGAGGTGGTCACTTTGGGGAGATTGTATTTTGTATTTGTATTTATGAAAATACATTAGGAAAATTAATTAGTTGATCTACCAAATTCAGTAAAAGTATTAAATTGTTGTGGCTTATTGAGTTTACAGTTAAAAATTCAAAATTGAAGGCAATTTAAAGAATTTTCAGGTTTAAACTATAAATTAAAAGGGATGGGGTTCGAATCTCCTTGAAATAAATCCACTGTCCCTTTTTCAACTGAAAAATTTTAAATTGGATCTAACAATCAAATCATTCAAAGATTTTACCCTTAAATGCGTCTTATTCCCTCCTAATATCCTGCATTCACCTTTTAACATCCAAATTCTACCTAAGCTATGCTAAACAGCAAAAGTGCCATCACTTCTATTGCCATATACATATTCTACAGCCATTTATGCTACTGTTTGCTTATAATAGAATGAAAAACTTCTTCTTTGTATGTTTTTTCTGCCTTGCTGAAAAAGTCAAAAAATCGGTGGTAGTGAAACCAACAAAAAAAATACAAATACATAAAAACAGCAATCGTTGTGCTTTTCTTTCAATTTTTTTTTTTCATATCATAAAAAAGTCCTCGACAACAAAATAGAAATCTCATTTTTTACGGTAAAAGTTTCATGCTCATAACAATCTCATTTCTCCTTAATTCCGCATGAAAATTATTGAGCATGAAATTTTAATGTTATGGAAATACCAGCCACGTTGTTTATCTATATTGAGGGATAAGGATATTGAAGGTAAGTAATCCAATACTATTCATGATTATGACTATATAGATACAAATTTCTATAAGTAAATCTTATTATATACCATGATCACATTCGAGTATTTTACATGTGAAAATATTTTCAATAGGGATTAGAAATAGTTTTTGAGGTGGATATTTAGGTGTTAATGAAATATTGAAGTTAGTATTATGAATATGGGAGATGTAAGAGATGATTATTAAGGATTTTATATCAGTGATGTCCAATTTTTTGATAAGGATAAAGGGTCAAGGGAATGTGAAAAATTTATACAATGATTAATTCTTAGTGCCCAAAAATTCAAAACTTTGATTTAAATTCCAAACAAAATAATTCTCAAAATTAATTTAATTAAATATTTTTGAGAGACTTTAAAACTTTGAGTAGCTTTTCAAAAAGTACTTCAAATACCTTATAAACTCCACAAAAATAAGTTTAACACTTCCACCGCTTAATTTATCACTCCTCAAGTTAATTTCATTTTCTCTCCGACTTAATCCACTTTACATTAAATAAATATTCTACACGAGAAATTTGTAAAATTTAATTTGCTTAAAATTTCACCTTCAAAATAAGACGAAGCAAGGAATGAGAAAAAATTTACACCATCATCCAAAATTGCTCCTTTTAATCTTCCATATCCACTTCTCATCATCATAATCGCTATGTAATATGCAAATTACTTCTTATATTGCTACATTCTGAATTGAATTTTATACATCCTAACACATTCATCTACATGAATTTATTCAAATGTAAATTTATATGATTTCTGGATATTTAAAACTTTTTCATCACCTTAGTATGCTCTCGTTTTATTTTTATTGCCTTTGCTACTCTCTTTGAATAATCTCATAAATTTTCGACAAAATTATTTTCTGTTCCTTTGTGCTCTCTTTATCATTGTAATCTACCGCATTTGTATTATGGATGAAGTTTTTTTAACTTATATTTTTTTCCCAATCTTTTTAATGTGTTTTTATTTGGTGGTGGTTGAGGGGTGCTGTAGGACGGAATATAAACTGATGATTGGGCTATGGGAACAATTTGTCTTAGCAATTTTTGAAAAGTTCTTCAAAATAAACTTTTTGAAATGTAAACTTTTTTGAGGTGGAAACAGGAGCGTAGCAAGGGTTTTTTAAGGTCAAGCCTCGTCCCCTATTTCTGCTTTCGCGGGGTTTAAACTAGATATTATTAAACTTTTTCAGATCCAAACCAAACTAGTATCAACGTGGTCACTTGTGACCGACGAAAGCGCATTTTCCGCGTATAGCAAATAAACCGGAAATAAATTTAAAACAATTAAAAATGAGATCCAGGAAGCATTTATGGCCATAAAATGAGATCCAGTAAGCATTCATGGTCATAAAGTGAGATCCAGTAAGCATTCATGGCCATAAAGTAAGATCCAGCAAGCATTTATGGCCATAAAGTGAGATCCAGTAAGCATTCATGGCCATAAAGTGAGATCCAGTAAGCATTTATTGCCATAAAGTGAGATCCAGTAAGCATTTATGGCCATAAAATGAGATCCAGTAAGCATTCATGGTCATAAAGTGAGATCCAGTAAGCATTTATGGCCATAAAATGAGATCCAGTAAGCATTTATGGCCATAAAGTGAGATCCAGTAAGCATTCATGGCCATAAAGTGAGATCCAGTAAGCATTTATGGCCATAAAGTGAGATCCAGTAAGCATTTATTGCCATAAAGTGAGATCCAGTAAGCATTTATGGCCATAAAATGAGATCCAGTAAGCATTTATGGCCATAAAGTGAGATCCAGTAAGCATTTATTGCCATAAAGTGAGATCCAGTAAGCATTTATGGCCATAAAATGAGATCCAGTAAGCATTCATGGTCATAAAGTGAGATCCAGTAAGCATTTATGGCCATAAAATGAGATCCAGTAAGCATTCATGGCCATAAAATGAGATCCAGTAAGCATTCATGGTCATAAAGTGAGATCCAGTAAGCATTTATGGCCATAAAATGAGATCCAGTAAGCATTCATGGCCATAAAATCAGTTCCAGTCATAAGGAATCAAAAAAGTACAGAAAAAAGAATTCGACCTCTGATGGGATTTGAACCGAGGAAAGATGAATTTTTGAAAAAGTCAACATTTTAGTGTATTTTACCACACTAACACATATAAAGAAATGCATTTTTGGTACTTTTTACGCTGGTTCCAGCAGAGGAAGTGACCATTCATGCTGATTTTTTCGCCAGCTCTAGCCAGATATACTACACACATTTTAAGCCAAAAACCGCATCAAAAAAGCTTAACCCTGAGGAGGAGATGCGATGACAGGCAGACGAACAGACGGACAGACAGACAGACGGACGGACAAAGTGCGGACAATAGCGTCCTTTTCCCAAGGGGAAAATGCGCTAAAAACGTCGTAAAGTAACAAAAACTCCTCTCAAAAAAATTCCAGGCTATGTCCCTGGATAGAAACTTTAATGAAATAATCAAAAAGTTACTAAAGTCCGCAAGCAAAATGTAAAATAACATCATGAATATTTACAGCCCTAGATACTATACAGTACGATTTTCAATCAACAAAATGCAAATTTAATCAACTAAATGCGCTTTTACAAATTTATCCCCAAAATCCATCCATCCTTGAAATTCAAAACATACATAAAAGTATTTATTTTTTCACATAAGTGAAAATTAATAAATGTCATATATGAGTAGCTTTTTTATTAAAGAAAGACGAAGGGAAAAAAATTTCATTAAAAATTTTTGTGCAGATAAAGCAAAAGCATTCAATAGTTGCGGCATATAAAAAAGAGAGGAATTTCATTCAATCTGAGGTACCTGCTTTTTACAAGTATAAAGGGAAGGATGGATATATAAAAAAATTCTGAATTTCATATAAATTATCTCTCTTTTTTTCTTTCATTTTCATCTCGTATCACATCCCCCCAACCATTCAACCAACATATCTCGTATCTCCGGTGTATGTAGATTCAACCACACACAAGTTGCTAGATTCTTTATTTTTACAAAAGAATTTTATTCTTTTTTTGCTACTTGGCAATAAATGTAATTCAATGGTCTCTCCATAGGCTGAACTTTTTTTTATCCTCATTTATCGTGCTTTTGTGGATAGAATGAAAAAAAAAAATGTGTTTAAGGTACATTGAAGATGCTAAGCATGAATTACGTTGAACGATAAAAAAGATATTAATTTATTGAATCAATAAAAAATTCTTTTGAAAATATTTTTTTAATGGATCGATATGAAATTTTTTTGAAGGTTGAGGATGTGAAAGATGAAGCTGGGCAGTTGTGTTAATAAAAAAGGAATATTGAAGACTGGGAGACGTGGACAGATTAAAATTGAGAAAAGGTTCAGAATTACTTGATTTCTAATAAATTTAAATTTAATTTCTAGCTTTAACACTCTTAGCTATATTTAAAAAAGGTTTGAAAAAAAAATTACAAAAGTCCTCGTGTTTTATATCGAGGGACTTTAGCGCATTTTTGGCGCAGCGATTAGCAATTGATTTAATAGAAAAGATGGACAAGTTTTAAAACTCTATTGCTGTTTCTTTAGTCATAATATTACTACAAAAAGCTTAAAATTAATGATCAAAACTCCTTTTCTAAAATGAATGATCAAAAACCTTACTTTCTCTTAAAGTTTATACATTAAAATCGATTTTCATAACATGCAATGCAAAAAATATTCTTACGATTTAACGGTTTTCTGAAATTCAAATTTTTCCGTTAGAAAAAAATTTAAATTTCTGAACGCATCCATTACTTTTTACCGTTAAATTTCAAATTTCTGAACGTACTCATATTTTGTTTGTATGAAAAAATTAAAAGTTTGATAATTAAGGTGTTTAAACTCAATTTTAAGACTTCTAAATAGCCGTGGCCACAATAACTTTATTAAACGAAGGTAATAAAACAAACCCGAACTCTCTACGATGTCTAGATCAAAAGATAGTTTTTCAAAAATTTGCTGCCGATCAAAGTGTATGATTGAGCTTCCTTTTTGAAAACAAGTTTTCAAAAATGCGCTAAAAACAAAAAAATAAAGTAAATCCGTCAAAAAGATTGATCAAAACAGAAGGTTGTAGAAATTAATTCAGATCAAAATAATAAAATAAGGATTGAATAAAATAATTTTTCCATGATTGAAAAAAATTAATTTAAAACAAGCTAAAACATTAAATCGAGTGTCTAAATCTGAGGAATTTGCCCTTCCCTTCATCTTTTATTTTTTTGCTTTTATCCTGTCAACTAGAAAACCAAACAATGCAGACCTGTGGAGAATTTTCTCTCGTGTCTACATTGAAAACAAAGAATTTCTTTTGTCCATAAATTCTCGTGGAAATCTCTATTGATGAAAATTAAATTGATTCTAGGGAGATATTAAATTAATTTTGACTGAGATTTTTTAATTATTTTGCAATCAAATATTTTTAGATTCAAGTATGAAAGCTATATAAAAATGAAAGAAAATATATTGAGGAAAAGGCTTTTAAGGTTCAAAATTTGCTGAACTTGTTTGCATTCCTTAAAATTTTTTAAATTTATTTAAATTTACCTACGATTTTTTTTCCTAAATCAGGGGTGTAACCAGAAGGGTCCGAAAACCCCCTTTTGCAATGAGAGCACGGTTCAGAACTCTTAGCCTGGACCCTCCTTGCTAGTCCTCTGTTCTGAATCTTTATACTTTTATGTAAATTCAGGGTAAAAAGAGATAAAAAGTCAAAATTTAGAATAAGTTTAAAAGCCAAAAAAATTCCAGCTTTCTTAACTTCAAAACTTGAAGTTCAAATATGATTCCACACAAAAACAACCCCAAAAAACTTATTAAATTAATATATTTTTAATAAAATGTTCGTCTATAATTTCCTTGCCATAAAATTCTCAAGTCAGTGCTTCATAAACCAAACTTTTTCTATCGCTTTTGAACAAAAAGTAAAAGCAAAAAAAAAATTGACAGTATCAACAGCATCATCATAAAAATGAAATGAAGCAAGGAATCGCAGATAAGAACGAATAAATGAGAAAAAGGAGAGAAAAAAGTGAAAGAACTTTGACAGAAATTTAATAAGTAGTAAGCTATAAAATTGTTAGTTAGCAAAACTATTGAAACTTCATCGTCAGTTCCTTCCTCGATTTTATTTTTTGAAAGATAAAAATGTTCTCGCACCACAAAATGCTCAAGTAAATTCTTCTCATCATCCGCAATTCATCTTGTGTCTGTCTTGTTGCTGTTACCACATTGAGTGAGGAATAAAAAGAAAAAAGTTTTTTTTTATTATTATTTTTTTGAAAAAATATTCTCTACAGAAAAAATTAAAAGGGGAAGTAAAAAATTTTTCTCTCATCATTGGCAGCATCAGCAGCAACATATTTTGCATAAACATAAAGTAGAGAATTAAAAAATAATCTGAATGTTGAGTAGACGTAAAGTTTCGAGTGAGAAAAGTGCTGACAGTTTCTTGCAATATTTTTTATGAATAAATTAATTTTCTCTTTTTTTCATCGTGATCATTCAGCCTTTCAACATTGCCTTCAAGTGCCTGCTACAGGAATAAAGAATCATCGCTATCCCAGTTTACAATTCTGTGGTATGATATGCAATGTAAACATTTCATAAAATGCATAAACGCGAGATGAATGGGGATTATACAGAGTCAAGAGTGAGACGTTTTGTAGTGCCAATATTGAGGTTTAATGCTGATGCTGCTAAAGTTTTGATATTTAAAGCAGGTTTTGGATGTGAAGTGAATTTAGGATGTGAGATGTTGGAGGAGGTTTTGAGAAGATTTTTTGGTTAATTTTTTGAAAAATTATTGCTTTTTAGAATTTAATTAGTTGCATTAGACTCCAATATTCTCAAACTTCTAGCCTGGAAGTCAATTCTTAAAAAAAATCTTCCTTTTAATAGTTTTACTTGATTTTATTCTTTATTAACTAGTTGCGAGTTCAAATATGGGGATTTAAAATTTATTAATTCTAATCTGAAGTTAAACTGCCTAAAAGTAAGAAATACATTAAATTCGTCACAGCTGCATTTCATTCAAGATTTCCATCCAAAAACTTTACACCATAATCCCTCTCATATCTAATTCCTGCTCCCCATCCTATTTATGTAAATCACGTGTTTTTGTATAAATTTTACAACAAAAGCATTATTGTTCAATGAATTCAACCTTTATATTCATCATTCATTCACAATGACACAATGTGTGTGTACAAAAATATCGCATTTCACTTGAAAGAGCTCAAAGATAGCACCGAGAGAAATCCACTTGAGGGTTTTACACAATTGCGGCAAATACACCTCAATATTCATCATGAATCTCTCCTATTTTGAGATCTAATGAATTTTGAGACTTGATGGTGGTGGATGAAACAAAACATAACAATAAAAAAAAATATATTTTAAAAAATCATCGCTTCCGGAACAGAAATGAATGAGAATCTTGCAGTGGCAATTGAATGCAGAGATTTTTTTAACGTCTCTATTGTGTGTGCAATGAGGTATGTTTATCTATTTACATTAGGGTTAAGGGTGAGAATATAATACTCAAAGTCACATAAAATGCTGTTCTTTTTACAAGAGGACCATGAATTGCATACGCATCGCACGTGTTGTCACTGTAAATGCCGTGAAAAGACCAGAAGAATGATGGAATTTTTATCAGGGGTTGGAAACTGAATTTGTTTGAATTTTGAATGATTTGAGATTTTTAAGATTTTTTATGACTTACTTGTTAAAATTACGACGTATCTTGTTACAAAATAGTTGATTGATAGTTTTACCTCATTTTATTAGTAAACGTTTTGTTCAAGCCAAATTTCAAATTGCAAAACTCAAAATGCTAACTATAGAAATTTTATGAAATGTTATGAGTTCGAATCTCAAAGAATATTAGATTTTTATGGATTCTCTATTTCTAATTTGATTTTTTTTTTGCCATAACAAACTCCCAATCCCTGCCAATTTTTTTTTTTTTTTTTTGCAACTATTTAGTGTCTACGCAACGATGATGACGACGATAATGAAAGCAAAATGAGACCACAAATGTTATGTGATGCTCACATCTACGCAATGTGAAGTGGATTTTTGTTGTACGACGCGTGCAGGCAATAAATTAATTTATCAATTTGTACATGGTCTCTTTCCCTTTGCTATTACACATCTCCCCTCCTCATCCTAATTTCTTTCATTTCGTTGCTCATTTTCTTCTAGTTTTAGCATGTTGTTTGGGATATGAGAACGACCATTCCCATAAATGTGAATGAGAATATATGGACTAGAAATAAATAGTATGTGCGAACAAGGAATAAATTTATGGTATGGCAGGCACACAATATTACACATTACATACTTCCGGAAGAAATATAATTACGCACATTTATATAAATATAGACATGTTGTTCCTTTATAGTGCTTGTTGTCAAACAGTTTAGTAGGTCGTTTACTCGGTAACATTGTTTGTGTGCCTTTTAACTTTTTAATGTGGACTTTTTTTGTGTGAGAATTTACGAAGATGTAAAAAAGAATAGGATTTGAACCATTTGTCGGTCTTAAAAAAACAAACCAGAATAAAAAATGATAATGATTAATCTTTAAGGATTCGAACCAGGGTCTTGACCAAATTTTTAATTATTTTAAATTTTTCCATCAATAAGTCTGACGTCACAATAGCAAAATAAAAATTTAAATTCCTCCGAAAAGCTGCGCTTCAAAACATCCCAAACACTGAACACAAAAATCCACTTGTTCCTTTTTCACTTCAACCATAAATGCTGGATGTAAAATATAGTTTATGCTTTCTATGGTGCTATTACATGCTCGCTCACAAGCGATTGTCGCCTTTGTAAAATAATACTCGCTCTTTATTTATTTTATTTCCTTTAACATGCGTGTAGAACACGACAACATGATTGCATTAGATTAAATCATTTCAGTCAAATAAAAAAATACAAACTTTTTTACTCTCTTATTTGGATGAAGATTGAAGGTTTTGTGAACGTAAAAGGTAAAGAAAAAGAAAAAAAATCAAATAAAAAATTGATTTTGTAGGAAAATAAAATTGTTGAATTGAAAATTATGGTTTGATGTATCGTTAACATTTCAACTTTTGATTTGTTTGCAACATTAAAGTACAAATAAAGTTTATATAAACATTGATGTGATGTTGATATGTCTATGTCAATTCAAGGTGTAGTAACTTTTTTCTCATTGATTGTTGAAATTACTTTTTCAAAATTTTACTTATTAAGAAACATAATTTAACTAAAAACTAGATTCTCAAATTAAAAATTTTTAAAAAAAAAATAAATAAAATTCGATTCAATTCAAGGTTCGAAACTCAAAATAATAAAATAATCGATTGTTATAATATCTGGAATATCTGGAAGAATTCGCATATGTTTCTTTTTTGAACTTTTGATTGATATCAATTAGGTTAAAAAATGTATTTTTTTTTTTTTTTGAAAATTTCAATAATTCAAAAAGTTTTTTGTACCTTGCATTTTATAACCTTCTCCAGCCTAACACACAAAATGTTAAGAATTTTATTTTATTTATCGATGATTTATTTCACTCATATTCCATGTAGAAGTGACTCAAAACCTCAAACGAATTTTTTTCTCTTCATCTTTCATATTTCTTTTTAGGAAGACAAATTGAAAATTTATGTTAAGTGCTGTTTGTGTATTTGTGAAATCTTTTTCATACAAACATGTTTGTTGTAAGTACACAGCGTTAAGTGTGAGCGGTGCGTCTGATATTTATTTCTTGTTCTTCAAAAAGAAGTGAAATTTATGTCCCTAAGGCAGGAAATATTCTTAAAAAAATATATACACAAAATCTCTTCTGTGTATTAGAAGAACTGTTTATGTCTCATTTAGATTTAATTTATTGCTTAAATCATGTGGAAAAATGAAAATGAGAAGAGACGATTCCGAATCTCTGTAGATGAATAATTGGTTTGTAAAGGGAATTTTTTTATGATCTTTTTTCCTTTTAAAAATGAAGTTTATTTTTGTGTCTGTGGCATAATGTCAATTAAGAGCATCATTAAATTGTAGAAGTGAAGTTGCTGGTTGGAATATTAAAGGGTGTATTGAGGCACAGATTCTGAGAATAATTTCAAATTTAAAGGCCAGGAATTCTAATATTAAATTTATTATTAAATGAGTGGAGTAAGTAATATAGAAGGGTTCGGAAAATCAAAAGAATAAATTGAAATTTTAAAATATTAGACATTAATTATTGCTTACAATTTAAAATAAAAATAATTTTTTTAAACTCAATAGAACATTTTAGATCGCAGATGTATGAACAATTTTAACATTTTGTACTCAAAAGTAAAAACCTATTTTAATTTTAATCAATAAATATTGCCACGTTAATACAACGTTAATTTAAATTATGATGATTTTAATTTGAGAATACAACATTTACATGATGAACTAAAATCGTCATTGCATCAACGCAAAATAAATAATCAATTTGAAAAACTAAAATAGTTTTCGTAATTGAAAGAGTTCGAATCTCAAAAACCTTACGTTAAAGGTTTAGCGTTAAAATAATTAATATTATTTTAATTTTTAATTTCATAACTAGTTAACTTTTTTTTTCGATACAAGTAAGTAAATCAGTACTATTTTTTTGAAAAATTTTTCACTCTCATCAATTTTATCTCTACCGAACATGAACCCATTCATTCATAAAAAATCAAAAAATTAATTTTTCTTCGTTCACAAAAAAGACTCCAATAAAAAGTTAAGTTACAAGTTAAGCATGTATGAAGTCAAAATCATTCATTTAGAATCATGCAATTCATGTCTCCGTTCAAACTATGTATATGGCTAGTTGGACAGGATAGCCACTCATGTATGATGATGCTATGAAACTAATTTGCCATAAATTTTACTCAACCTCACCCCTCACATGTACACATATATACAGCAACTGCTACATGACTTCCTTGCTACTTGCCTCTCTCAAAATAAGAGCGGAACGGCCAGCTGTCTAGAACAGATTGTTGTGTGTTTTTTATGTGCATGCCACTGCCTTTCATGCTCACTCATTCTCTCCTCCTCCTTCATCTCCTACTCGATTTTTTCTTGCAACTGATTTTTTATCTTTATGGATTTAATATAGCCAACTAAATAAATATATGTATGAGATGTGTGTATGTGAAGCTGAAGCTGTATATTGGTCACTTTCCATAAAATGAAAAATTATTTTATACATTGCATACTATAGCTATGCTATGCTTATTTTATATTTTTTATGGATGATTATAATTATTTTAAAATTCATTTTTCATTTTTGGAGTTTTTCATGTGTAAGATGAAAAATACTGGCACTAGGATTAATTTTGTTCAATATTTTGAGTGTTTTGATGGGTACAAAATCTTATTTTTTTGGATAAGCTCATGAGTTTGAATTAGAAAAACGTAAAAATTAATATAAAAGTTTTTCGTGCAATTCAGAACATAATTTATATATTCTTATAATGCCTGAGTTCAAATCTCAAAAAATAACTAATGAACGGTTCTCACTTATCTTTTTCTGTGAAACTTTTTATCATTTTGTTTTTTTTATTTCATTTTCTCAAATTCAGAGAATAAAAATTCTGAAAAAAAATTCACACTTAACATCATTAACACAAAACTTTTTTTATCGCATTTGTTTTTAGCAAAAATTCCTCGTTGAAAATAAATAGAGCAAGACAACAAAAAATGGAAACGATAAAACTTTTTCATTTTTATCTCATCTTCATGTGTTTTTAGCAGCATTCAAACACAATATTCATTGTGGATTAATTGAATTTGCATTTCGTTAAACGTAAAAATGTACGAAAATAGAATAAAACTTTTTCTTTTTTTAAGAACTAGGAGGAAGAAGAAGAAACAGAAAAATTAAATTGTTTGTGGCACTGTTTGCTGCTTTTGAAGACAATAACTTTAAAAAATTGTTAAAAAAATTAATTTTGAAGATAATTTGCAAGGCAAAGTAAACTTTGTAAATTTAATTTCAAATTTTTCAAATTTTAGTTCAGTTGTAAAATTGTACAAAAATTATTTTTTAAAATATTGTTTTATTGATAATTCTGGAAGTTCGAGTCCCTTTAATAACATCAAGTCAAAGTAAGTAAATAGAAATTAGTATTAAGAAACATCTCAATGTAAAAATTCCTGAAACAAAGCAAAACTGCAAGAAAAATTTCAATCTCGTCAAAAAGTTTCTAGTTCAACGCATTCTCAAAAAACCCTCACTGAGCAAGAGTTGAAGGAAAAGTTTCCGTTTTTTTACTTCTCATCTTTCAAGTCTCACCGCATGATGCAAAATATGCACATTTAAGCACTTTGTAAAAAGAATCGAGTGGTGGGTGCGGGAGTGGAGTTAGAGGCATGAGGATAAAGAGGCAAATAAGAGAGTAAGAGGAACAAGTTAGTATGCACGGAATGTTAGAAGAATGAAGAAAATGAAAGAGTGCTGTTTATGGCTTTTTAAGTTTTTTTTTTCTTTTTATTTTGTACTCTTTAAAAAATAACAAAGTGGGTAAAAAATTATACTTGAAACTTTTATTTTGCTCATACTTCTTTTGTCGGTACCGCACTTCATGGTTAACGTAATAAGAATGAAATAGGATTTTTCCTTTTCTTTGAGCAAACAAGCAAGCAAGCAGAAATTTTCCTCATGAATTGGTCTTCTTGAAAATCCACAATTTCTTCCTTGTTTATCACGATTACAAACTGATCAACTTTTATGACGCCACCATACTCGATACATTACATTTTTGTTGCATCTAGTTTTTTCTGCACTCGGATGCAGTGCAGTTTTTAATTTATCACGTTTTCAGCTGCAAAGGTTCGATTCTTTAAATCTACAACCAAAACTAAAAATAGATTTTCCAGCCTTTAATATAAATTAACTTCGAATATAGTTGGCATCAACATCCACCTAATATTAACAATCAAACCTTCCAATTTTATCTTCTTTGTTCCTTCACTCACTTCCACATGCGGCGGCAATCTCGTCTTATCAATGTCAATACGTTTTGACATATATAATAAAAAATTCCATCACGATGTCATATGATTTTTGCAGTAGATTACACACGTTTGCCATTAATTCTTTGACATACATACATCCTTACATACATTTATCTATCAATCTATCTTTTTCATTTTTACTTCTTATTCTTTCGTAAATGTTTGTTCTACGAATGTGTGTACATTATACTGTTATTATTGCTATTATTGCAGATTGTAATATATTAAACATGATTTTTTTTTCTGCTACTACGTCTCATACATCTCGTTGAGAAAGAGAGAGAAATTGAAGTGATGGGTATTAAAGGGGAGACAGGTGAATAGGGATGGAAACTTATTATTGTATATTAATATCTGCTGACGTGTAGATAATGCGATGAATAATAATTTTGATGAAAGGAAAAAAAATATGATGGGATTGAATTTGTGCTTAGAATGATGAGAAAGTTGGTTGGGGGGGTTTGTAAATCGATATTAAGTTTCAGGTATTGTGCTTTGTATGGATGAAGGAAAAAGAACTTTGTGGAAATGTGGATTAAGAAATATGTTTTAAAGTGATTGAAATGAGACAGCTTTTGTCATGTATTTTGAATGTGAATGAGAGATTAAATGTTGAGGCGTGTGGTATGTGAAGTTGAATCTTTTTGTTGAGAATATTGATGTTAAAGTTGCAGAAGCGGTCTTTATTTTTTGTATGTGATTATGAAAAATTTTATATGGAGTTTTACAAAATTTTGAACCCCTTGTTCGAGTAAGAAATAAATATATATATATGGAGATAAAAATGATAGTTTTAATATTTTTTCAAAGGATTACACACGCTTGAAAAATTCCAAAAAAAAAACTCTAAAAAATTCCAAAAATAATCAGCAATTCTTGGCATAATTTTTGAAATTCTATTGAAAGTCAGGGACTTGATGAGCCCCCAACACATTACTATTTTAGCTTTGAGATTTTTGTTAAGAAAATTATTAAAATGGTCAATAAAAGAGGATATATTCTTAGAGCTTTAGTTCAGGATAGAATTTATTATGATGCACATTTACTACGTATTTCTATGAGGATTTCATAAAAAACCCATTCTGTCACCAAAAAAATCAATCGACACCCTATCATCCCAACCCTTATTTTTTTCTCGATAAGTCAATATTTCCTGATTAAATACCCATTATTTTCACCAAATTAATAGCTAATAAACTCCAATCCCATACATTTACTCTATAAAAAACACTTTAATATCCACAACAGATGAGCATAAAGAAAAGTTCCCTTCATGTTATTGAACTCGTGCTTCTTTCATTTCCTATTACGACATTATCACATATCACAACATTTATCAGCACAGTAACATAATAACGCACACAATACACGCACTTGTTAAGAAATTGAAGATTCTTTTTTTTTATTCTTTTTCTAGCACATCAGAAAATTTCATTGATTAGAGAAAAACAAGACGTGGAGGAGGTGGAAAATGTATAAAATAAATGATATTAAATTTCATCTTACTGATACATTTTACTGATATAAGAAGTAATGAAATCGGGAATGAGGAGAAGAAGCAGGAAGGAAAAATGATGACAAAAGCAATTTCACATTCTTGTTCATGTCTTATCAATTTTTTTTATTTTATATGTCACTGAATGAATGTTGGAAAAATTTGTTTTATTTTTTTAATGTGTGGAAAATCAAAATGAGCACACGTTTTTTTCGATGCGATTTGAGTTTTCTTGATTTTTAACTTCTACGCGTAAGCGTATAAGTTATTGGTTTTACTTTTGCCCCTTTTTTACGTTTTTCGCATTTTTTGAGAAAACTAAGCATTTTTACCCCATATAACGTGGTCATCAAATTGTCGGAATTTAATTACGCGTCGAATGGTGTAACTCATTTTTCCGGTGGTCCCCCTGCGACACTTCGGGGAAACAAAAATGCTTAAAAAACGTCAATTTTTGTCCACAGGCCTACAGCTTCGAGATTAATATATTTCGATGAGGTTTTGATGCCATTTTATCAGGCAAGCAGTGAATCATTCGGGAAATTGGTGCGCTTAGCGTGATTTTGAGGTTATGTTAGTGTTTAACCTCCAAACCTGAGAGGAAGTTGATAACACATTTTTTTTAATTCTGATGGTTGGTTAGTTCCAGGGAAGCTGAAATTTGGCATGTAGGTTCCATGGACATGCCTGAATATGGAACCAACATCATACTAAGATCCGAGGGGCATGCTACTAAGAAAACCACGTGTTTTTATATAATAAAGAATACACTTATTTTGATGCTTGATTAGGTCTAGGGAAGCTGAAATTTGGCATGGAGATTCCTTAGACATGCCTAAATATGGAACCAACATCATACTAAGATCCGAGGGGCATGCTACTAAGAAAATTATGTGTTTCTATATAAAAAAGAATACACTTATTTTGATGCTTGATTAGGTCTAGGGAAGCTGAAATTTGGCATGTAGGTTCCTTGGACATGCTTGAATATGGAACCAACATCATGCCAAGATCCGAGGGGCATGCTACTAAGAAAACCACGTGTTTCTATATAATAAAGAATACACTTATTTTGATGCTTGATTAGGTCTAGGGAAGCTGAAATTTGGCATGTAGATTCCTTGGACATGCTTGAATATGGAACCAACATCATGCCAAGATCCGAGGGGCATGCTACTAAGAAAACCACGTGTTTCTATATAATAAAGAATACACTTATTTTGATGCTTGATTAGGTCTAGGGAAGCTGAAATTTGGCATGTAGATTCCTTGGACATGCCTGAATATGGAACCAACATCATACTAAGATCCGAGGGGCATGCTACTAAGAAAACTACGTGTTTCTATATAAAAAAGAATACACTTATTTTGATGCTTGATTAGGTCCGGGGAAGCTGAAATTTGGCATGTAGGTTCCTTGGGCATGCCTAAATATAGAACCAACATCATACCAAGATTCGAGGGGCATGCTACTAAGAAAACCACGTGTTTCTTTATAAAAGATAATACACTTATTTTGATGCTTGGTAAGGTTCATAGAAGCTGAAATTTTGCATGTAGATTCCTTGGCTATGTCTAAATATAGAATAAACATCACATCAAGATCCGAGGGACATGCTACTAGGAAAACCACGTGTTCCTTTAAAAAGATAATACACTTTTTATGATACTTGGAATGGTCAAATTGAGCTGAAATTTGGCATGTTAGTTCCTTGTAGATGCCTAAATATGGAACCAACATCATACCAAGATCCAAGGGACATGCTGCAAAATAAACCACGTGTTTCTTTTAAAAAGGTACACTTATCCTGATGCTTGGTAAGGTTCATAGAAGCTGAAATTTGGCATGTATGTTCCTTGGCTATGCCTAAATATGGAATAAACATCACATCAAGATCCGAGGGGCATGCTACTAGAAAAACCACGTGTTTCTTTTGTGACACTAAAAATGAGCTCATATGATTCATTACACGTTATATAATAATACGAATTAAAGTGTATATTAAAATTCTTAATGAATCAAGATTTTTTGATAAAGTTAGAAAAATTTTCAAGTAATTTTTTCATGGAACAATTTAAATTTTTAAAAACCGTTACACATTTAAATTTAAATTGAAGGTTATTTTCTCTAGTATTATATTCTACCGGATTTTATCAATATAAATGTTGATTTTACATTTTCGATGCGTGAGAAATATGTGGAATTAGAGGATTTTAAGCATTGAGATTACATTTTCAATGCTTTAACATGAGAAATATGTGGAATTCGACATTCCTGTAATCTATAACAGTCGAACGGAACGAAGCGAAGCGAAGTGGAGTTCGACATTCCTGTAATCTATAAAAGTCGAACGGAACGAAGCGAAGCGAAGTGGAGTTCGACATTCCTGTAATCTATAACAGTCGAACGGAACGAAGCGAAGCGAAGTGGAGTTCGACATTCCTGTAATCTATAAAAGTCGAACGGAACGAAGCGAAGCGAAGTGGAGTTCGACATTCCTGTAATCTATAACAGTCGAACGGAACGAAGCGAAGCGAAGTGGAGTTCGACACTCCTGTAATCTATAAAAGTCGAACGGAACGGAGCGAAGTGAAGTGGAGTTCGACACTCCTGTAATCTATAATAGTCGAACGGAACGAAGCGAAGCGAAGTGGAGTTCGACATTCCTGTAATCTATAAAAGTCGAACGGAACGAAGCGAAGCGAAGTGGAGTTCGACATTCCTGTAATCTATAACAGTCGAACGGAACGAAGCGAAGCGAAGTGGAGTTCGACATTCCTGTAATCTATAAAAGTCGAACGGAACGAAGCGAAGCGAAGTGGAGTTCGACATTCCTGTAATCTATAACAATCGAACGGAACGAAGCGAAGCGAAGTGGAGTTCGACATTCCTGTAATCTATAAAAGTCGAACGGAACGAAGCGAAGCGAAGTGGAGTTCGACATTCCTGTAATCTATAACAGTCGAACGGAACGAAGCGAAGCGAAGTGGAGTTCGACACTCCTGTAATCTATAAAAGTCGAACGGAACGGAGCGAAGTGAAGTGGAGTTCGACACTCCTGTAATCTATAATAGTCGAACGGAACGAAGCGAAGCGAAGTGGAGTTCGACACTCCTTTAATCTATAACAGTCGAACGGAACGAAGCGAAGCGAAGTGGAGTTCGACACTCCTTTAATCTATAACAGTCGAACGGAACGAAGCGAAGCGAAGTGGAGTTCGACATTCCTGTAATCTATAACAGTCGAACGGAACGAAGCGAAGCGAAGTGGAGTTCGACACTCCTGTAATCTATAAAAGTCGAACGGAACGGAGCGAAGTGAAGTGGAGTTCGACACTCCTGTAATCTATAATAGTCGAACGGAACGAAGCGAAGCGAAGTGGAGTTCGACACTCCTTTAATCTATAACAGTCGAACGGAACGAAGCGAAGCGAAGTGGAGTTCGACACTCCTTTAATCTATAACAGTCGAACGGAACGAAGCGAAGCGAAGTGGAGTTCGACATTCCTGTAATCTATAACAGTCGAACGGAACGAAGCGAAGCGAAGTGGAGTTCGACATTCCTATAATCTATAACAGTCGAACGGAACGAAGCGAAGCGAAGTGGAGTTCGACATTCCTATAATCTATAACAGTCGAACGGAACGAAGCGAAGCGAAGTGGAGTTCGACATTCCTGTAATCTATAAAAGTCGAACGGAACGAAGCGAAGCGGAGTTCGACACTCCTGTAATCTATAAAAGTCGAACGGAACGAAGCGAAGCGAAGTGGAGTTCGACACTCCTGTAATCTATAAAAGTCGAACGGAACGGAGCGAAGTGAAGTGGAGTTCGACACTCCTGTAATCTATAATAGTCGAACGGAACGAAGCGAAGCGAAGTGGAGTTCGACATTCCTGTAATCTATAAAAGTCGAACGGAACGAAGCGAAGCGAAGTGGAGTTCGACATTCCTGTAATCTATAAAAGTCGAACAGAACAAAGCGAAGCGAAGTGGAGTTCGACATTCCTGTAATCTATAACAGTCGAACGGAACGAAGCGAAGCGAAGTGGAGTTCGACATTCCTGTAATCTATAAAAGTCGAACGGAACGAAGCGAAGCGAAGTGGAGTTCGACATTCCTGCAATCTATAAAAGTCGAACGGAACGAAGCGAAGCGAAGTGGAGTTCGACATTCCTGTAATCTATAAAAGTCGAACAGAACAAAGCGAAGCGAAGTGGAGTTCGACATTCCTGTAATCTATAACAGTCGAACGGAACGAAGCGAAGCGAAGTGGAGTTCGACACTCCTGTAATCTATAAAAGTCGAACGGAACGAAGCGAAGCGAAGTGGAGTTCGACATTCCTGTAATCTATAAAAGTCGAACGGAACGAAGCGAAGCGAAGTGGAGTTCGACATTCCTGTAATCTATAACAGTCGAACGGAACGAAGCGAAGCGAAGTGGAGTTCGACACTCCTGTAATCTATAAAAGTCGAACGGAACGGAGCGAAGTGAAGTGGAGTTCGACACTCCTGTAATCTATAATAGTCGAACGGAACGAAGCGAAGCGAAGTGGAGTTCGACACTCCTTTAATCTATAACAGTCGAACGGAACGAAGCGAAGCGAAGTGGAGTTCGACACTCCTTTAATCTATAACAGTCGAACGGAACGAAGCGAAGCGAAGTGGAGTTCGACATTCCTGTAATCTATAAAAGTCGAACAGAACGGAGCGAAGTGAAGTGGAGTTCGACACTCCTGTAATCTATGATAGTCGAACGGAACGAAGCGAAGCGAAGTGGAGTTCGACACTTCTGTAATCTATAAAAGTCGAACGGAACGAAGCGAAGTGGAGTTCGACACTCCTGTAATCTATAAAAGTCGAACGGAACGGAGCGAAGTGAAGTGGAGTTCGACACTCCTGTAATCTATAAAAGTCGAACGGAACGGAGCGAAGTGAAGTGGAGTTCGACACTCCTGTAATCTATGATAGTCGAACGGAACGAAGCGAAGCGAAGTGGAGTTCGACATTCCTGTAATCTATAGAAGTCGAACAGAACAAAGCGAAGCGAAGTGGAGTTCGACATTCCTGTAATCTATGAGAGTTGAACGGAACGAAGCGAAGCGACTTTCAATTCATAAAGTAAAATGTAAAAGTGTTCGAGCGAAGCTCGAACACAAGAAGTTTGAAAGTAGTTCAAACTAGGCTGAGCGAAGCTCACAAATTTTTACATCCTGAACGAAGCGAAGCGAGTGAAGGTGTGAAAATTTTCCCAATACGTCCTCAGACTTTGGATTCATCAGGTAAAATGTAAAAGTGTTCGAGCTTGAACACAAAAAGTTTGATCGAAGTTAACAAAACTATCGAAACTGTTATCTATGATTAAGTCTGATCTAACAAAAAGACCAACATACATGAAGCTCTGATCTACTGAATAGACTGACCGCGGAGCAGCAACTGGAACGAAGCGGAAGTTGAAAAACTATCGAGACTGTAATCAATGAAATAGTCAGATCCAACAAAAAGTCTAACATAAAGTAAAATGTGATATATTAAATAGACTGACCGCGGAGCAGCAACTGGAGCGAAGCGGAAGTTGCAAAACTATCGAGACTGTAATCTTTGAAATAGTCAGATCTAACAAAAAGTCTAACATAAAGTACAGTCAGATCTACTGAATATACTGACCGCGGAGCAGCAGAACTTCCGCGAAGCGGAAGTTGCAAAATTATCGAGACTTTAACCTTACAAAACTCAATTCTCTCAAATAAAGCAGTGTTGTCCAAACTTTTTTGGGCCACGGCACACCTTGACTTAAAAATTTTTTTCGCGGCACTCCGAAATTTGTCTGCGGCACACCTTTAGTTTAATTTTTGCAAATCAAATTTATTTTAATAAATTATTAATATTTCGGTACTAAAAATGAGTTTTTTGTGTAAAAATATATGAAATTTTTTGAAAAACAGCCTATTTTTGGGATTTTCAAAATTTTTCCTCGGCACCCCTAGACATCTTCTACGGCACACCAGTGTGCCGCGGCACACATTTTGGACAACACTGAAATAAAGCAATGTAAAAAGTTTTAACCCTTTTTGGTTCTTGCTGTGAAAACTATAATCTCATAGGTGAAAAATCTATCAGAAGGTAGCGTAGAAGTTCCTGGCTTTCTACGTAAGTCGTGTTTTTTTTTTTTTAAAGAGAACTGATTTTTTAAAACTAATTGATAATTTTTTTGATTATTTATTTCAAGGAATTTCTTATATGTTATTTCAATCCACGTCGTACTCGTGTCTTTGCAATATACAGAGTTTCTAGGTGGGTCGGATCCCACTTTAAACAGTAGGTCTATTGGGTGTGATACAATCGATTCAGTTCTAAAATGAATCACAGCGCCTCCAGCTCAAAAGGCTGGGCCATTACTATCATTTTTTTTTTTTTTAAATCTTTTTAAATTTTGATAAAACCAATCTGAAATTTTATTTTTGAAAATTTTCTGTTGAAAATTTTGAAAAAAAAAAATAATTTTAGTCAAAAACTGCACCCACCAGATCTATATACCAGGAAGATAATAATAAATAATTTTATGAGCATTTCTTGTTTGCTTTCTTTTTGTTTAAATGAATAAAAAAAAGAATTTAAAGATCTCTTAAAAATTGGATTTAAATGCTTACTCGAATGTATAAATATAATGAACCTCTTTACTTCTTTTCTGTTTCATTTTTGTGGGTTTTCTTCTCTTTATGATATTTAAATTGCAAACAAATGATTTTCTTCTTTTTACTTACTCGAACTAATGTGAATCTAAGAAGAGAATTGAAGTATTTGATTACATAAATACAGTTCAATGAAAAACATTTCTGGATGTTATATCTAGTTTTAATGCTCAGTTGGGTTTATTTATCTTTTTTTGTGAGAAGGGGGATCATAAAATTTCAGAGAAGATTTTTGAGATTTTTAATATTTTTTAATTTTGAATTGTTATATTTTAGCTGATTAATCTGATCTAACCTATAAGATACTTTAAATTTTAAGGTTTGTCACCATAAAACCTATTCTTATTCTGTCAAGTGAGTTTAACCCTGACAACTTTTCATTTGAAGATTTTTCATTATTTCAAAAGATTTATGTTACAAGAGTTGAACGCACTAGTGCTTTTTATGTCATTTTTATTACGAGTTAACAAAAAATTTAGGCCAAAAACTATGATAAATTTGTCAGAAAATTTAAATAAAAAAATTAAAATTTAGAATTTTTTTAGAAAATTAAAATTTAAAAAAAAATGGGAAAAAATCCTTTAATAAATTCTTAGAAAGCGAGAAAAAATGAAATTTTTAAAATTTATAGTAACTTCTTAAGAAATTTTTAGAAAATAATCTAAATTCTAAATCTTAATAAATTTTTTAATTTTAAATTTTTGAAGTTATTAATTTTTTGAAATTTCAATCTTTTCAAATTTTTGAACTAAAAAAGGCCAAAAATTAAATAAAAATTTATCAAACGATTTAAAAAAAAAATTAAAAATTTTCCACAAGGATTCAAAATGTTGATGAAGATTGATTTCTATTCAAAACAGATAATCCCAAGATCATCTCATTCAATTTTTACGACATCCCTCTTCTTTAACATTTTATTCCTATTTGTGGTCATCAAATTTTAATTCAATTATGGTTCATTCATGTAAACCACAGTAAAGCAGTCAAAAACAGACGAACATTTTGTGAGAATAAAATGAAGAGAGACTCTGAAAATTTTACTACAGAAAAACAACAAAAAAAACTGTTTTGTTATTGTCAGTACAACACTTAATCAAAAAGTATGTTTTTTATGTCTTGTATCTATCCTTCTGCCTCTCACTCTTATGTGTTTATGTCACATATCCACAAACTCTAGAAATATTTTTTTTGGATTTTCACAATTTTTTTACGATGTTTTATGATAATCATAAAATTGTGAATAAATATCTTGTTTTTTATGACTCTTATAGTCTCATACATGATTGTATCTTAATTCTACATCTAAAAAGATCTTATCTCTTTTATTATTAAGGAGATTCTCATCTCGAACTATTTTTTTTATGATGATGATGATGAAAAGATAAATAAAAACTATTTGGATTGGAAAAACTTTAAAGCACGGATGAAAAATGTCTGTTTCTATGTCAACAAAATTTAAGAGAATTAGATGATTTTGTTAAATTGAATGAGTTGAACTTTTTTAAGCATTTTGGGGAACTAGGGAAAAAAAATTAAAAACTTCTTTTACTTATTAAAGAAGAAAATTAGAGAAAATTTATATTAAGTTTTATATATCACAAATTTGAGCTTTTTCTTTGAAATCTTAAATTTTTGAAATCTTATATTTTTCAAATTTTAAATTTTTGAAACTTTAATCCTTTCAAATTTTTAATGTTTTCAAATTATTGAAGTTCTTAAATTTTTAAAATGATCAAAATTAAAAATTTTTAAAAATGACACTTTTTGCTACATACTCTTTTAATTTGTTTAATTTTACATTTTTTAAAAATTTTTGTGGTGCGAAATTTTTCCTCGAATAGGGGTCCGGAGTCCAGACCCTCCTAAACCCTCCCCAGACTATAGTCCTAGTTAACAATAACCAGTAATAATCTACTTCAAAATGCGCCACATCACCTCATTTACAAAGCTATTATCTCACTTAACAGTTTTTCCTTTCTTTTGCATCGTTTTCTTTCAACTTATTCTCATCACATCTCATTGTCAGTGCATAAATTGCATGAATAATAAATCTTATATAAAAAAAAAAAACAATTTCATTTCTCATTATTTCTTCATTCCCTCTTCATTTATTTATTTTTTGATGATAGAAGACAATAAAGAAGACAGTCTTAAATTCTAATAATTCAAGTTTATTTCTTGTGTCTATCTCATTCATTTTAATTTCACTCAAAACAAAAGAAAAATTAAGAAGAAGAAGAAAATAAAAACTTTAAATCTCTTCTATTATGATTATTAGCACTGCTGTTGTTGTCGACTAAGCTATTGAAATTGTCGACAGGCATTTGAATCTTGTCATAATATACAGAACGTAAATAAATTATCACATGCGTACGACCGCACAAACTACATCGCTTTTCACTTGATGACAAAAATTTGTTAAATATAATCTTTATATCTATCCACATAGAAATGAAATTTACTTTACTTCCTATCCGATTTTGGATGAGAAAAAAAAAATAATTTCTTTATTTTATTTTGTCTTGAATTTTCCTCATCATCGTCGTCATCATGAGCATCAATACAAGTTGAAGCAGTTGTAAGATAAAAGTTGAAACTGAAAAAATTTGTTTTGAACTGTCAAGACATACAGCGAAATTAAATGAGATAGAAATTTATTTTATATAAATTTTTAAGTTAGAATTTTTGAATTAAGAGCGCACTTTTGGTGAGATAAGTTTTAAGATGTCTTGATATGTATTCTAATAAAAATCGATTTTGACAAAAATTTTCATACAAAAAAACTCAAATATTTTTTGAATTTTGAAATATTTTTTGATACCAATTAGGAACTGGAATTAATGAATTTTTCTCTAGAGAGGGGTTGAACCCCCCCCCCCCCCTCCTGGCTACGTCCCTGGAGTATACCCTGGAGTTTATCCTAGGACATTTTTTATTAGAAAACTGTAATAAACCCTGGGATAAACTGTGAAACCTCGTTTCATCCAGATGAAAAATCTATTGTTCCGGATGAATGATTCTTTTGTTTCGGATGAAACTTTTTTTGCAATAATTCCGGATAAAAAAATTTGAGTGTCACAGCCTTAGAATAAACTCTAGATCATACCCTAGAAACGCAGCCTAGAAATGTTTAAGGGGATAGATTTATTTTTATTTTTGTATGAAGGGGGGGTTGAATATTTTCGCTTTTTTCACTTCACGATAAGTTGATCTTAGTAAATTGAAAAAAAAAACTAGTTATGAAGCGGATCACGCTTCATGGAGATATTCACACCGTTTCCAAATAACGCTGATTAATTTGAAAACATCTTTTCTGTGTTATAAAACTGATAAAAACAGAAGATTAGAGCAAAAATTTCAGAATGCAGAGTACAGATTAACACTTGAGATAAAATAATATCTGCTATTTTTTACTTCCGCTTCGCTCCAGTTGCTGCTCCGCGGTCAGTCTATTCTGTAGATCAGACTTTCATGTTTGATTATCTTTGATAGATAAAAAATGTATAAAAAAAACTTTTTAAAAAACACGCTTTTTGAAAATGACCAAAAACAAATTCACTCGCTTCGCTTCGTTCAGGATGTAAAAATTTGTGAGCTTCGCTCAACCTAGTTTGAACTACGTTCAAACTTAATGTGTTCGAGATTCGCTCGAACACTTTTACATTTTACCTTATGAATCCAAAGTCTGAGGACATATTGGGAAAATTTTCACACCTTCACTCGCTTCGCTTCGTTCAGGATGTAAAAATTTGTGAGCTTCGCTCAACCTAGTTTGAACTACGTTCAAACTTTATGTGTTCGAGCTTCGCTCGAACACTTTTTTTTTAACTCCACTTCGCTTCGCTTCGTTCCGTTCGACTATTATAGATTACAGGAGTGTCGAACTCCACTTCACTTCGCTTCGTTCCGTTCGACTTTTATAGATTACAGGAGTGTCGAACTCCACTTCGCTTCGCTTCGTTCCGTTCGACTATTATAGATTACAGTAATGTCGAACTCCACTTCGCTTCGCTTCGTTCCGTTCGACTTTTATAGTTTACAGGAGTGTCGAACTCCACTTCGCTTCGCTTCGTTCCGTTCGACTATTATAGATTACAGTAATGTCGAACTCCACTTCGCTACGCTTCGTTCCGTTCGACTTTTATAGATTACAGGAGTGTCGAACTTCACTTCGCTTCGCTTCGTTCCGTTCGACTTTTATAGATTACAGGAATGTCGAACTCCACTTCGCTTCGCTTCGTTCCGTTCGACTTTTATAGATTACAGGAATGTCGAACTCCACTTCGCTTCGCTTCGTTCCGTTCGACTTTTATAGATTACAGGAATGTCGAACTCCACTTCGCTTCGCTTCGTTCCGTTCGACTGTCATAGATTACAGGAGTGTCGAACTCCACTTCGCTTCGCTTCGTTCCGTTCGACTATTATAGATCACAAGAGTGTCGAACTCCACTTCGCTTCGCTTCGTTCCGTTCGACTATTATAGATTACAAGAGTGTCGAACTCCACTTCGCTTCACTTCGTTCCGTTCGACTTTTATAGATTACAGGAGTGTCGAACTCCACTTCGCTTCGCTTCGTTCCGTTCGACTTTTATAGATTACAGGAGTGTCGAACTCCACTTCGCTTCGCTTCGTTCCGTTCGACTTTTATAGATTACAGGAGTATCGAACTCCACTTCGCTTCTCTTCGTTCCGTTCGACTCTTAAAACCCTTGAATTCCACATATATCTCATCTTAATGCATCGAAAAAATAATGACAATGCTTAACACCCTTCAATTTCACATATTTTCCATGTTGAAGCATTGAAAATTTAATATCAATGCTTAAAACCTTTTAAATGTATGAATTTTCCATGTTAAAGCATTGCAATTCTATCATCAACATTTATAGCTCAGCATGATTCATTTTCTCTTGATAAAACAATTATATATTGATTCTAGTATAACGGTGATCACTCGTGACCGACTAAAGCGCAATTTCCGCGTTTAGTAAACCGACCAAAACTTAAAACCAAAGATTACAAAATCCTAAATTAGTAAATCGTCGGATTCAGCAAGCATTTATGCCCTTAAAATGAGATCCAGTAAGCATTTAAGTTCAATTAATGAGATACAGTGAGTATTCATGGCCATAAAGTGAGATCCAGTAAGCATTAATGGCCATAAAGTGAGATCCAGTAAGCATTAATGGCCATAAAGTGAGATCCAGTAAGCATTCATGGCCTTAAAGTGAGATCCAGTGAGCATTCATGGCCATAAAGTGAGATCCAGTGAGCATTCATGGCCATAAAGTGAGATCCATTGAGCATTCATGGCCATAAAATAAGATCCAGTAAACATTCATGGCCATAAAGTGAGATCCAGGAAGCATTCATGGCCATAAAGTTAGATCCAGGAAGCATTCATGGCCATAAAGTAAGATCCAGTAATGATTCATGGCCATAAAGTGAGATCCAGTAAGCATTCATGGCCATAAAGTGAGATCCAGGAAGCATTCATGGCCATAAAGTAAGATCCAGTAATGATTCATGGCCATTAAATGAGATCCAGTAAGCATTCATGGCCATAAAGTGAGATCCAGTAATGATTTATGGCCATAAAATGAGATCCAGTAAGCATTTATGGCCATAAAGTGAGATCCAGTAAGCATACATGGCCATAAAATGAGATCAAGTAAGCATTCATTGCCATAAAGTAAGATCCAGTAAGCATTTATGGCCATTAAATGAGATCCAGTAAGCATTCATGGCCATAAAGTGAGATCCAGTAATGATTTATGGCCATAAAATGAGACCCAGTAAGCATTTATGGCCATAAAGTGAGATCCAGCAATCATTCATGGCCATAAAATGAGATCCAGTAAGCATTCATGGCCATAAAGTGAGATCCAGTAATGATTTATGGCCATAAAATGAGATCCAGTAAGCATTTATGGCCATAAAGTGAGATCCAGCAATCATTCATGGCCATAAAATGAGATCCAGTAATGATTCATGGCCATTAAGTATGATCCAGTAGCTATTTATGGCCATTAAGTATGATCCAGTAATTATTTATGGCTATAAAATGAGATCCAGTAAGTATTTATAGCCATTTAATCATTCATTAATAAATTTTCATACAAAACTGTCTCTACGTAAAAAAATACGTATACGTAAAGAAAAATTTACGTAACGTAAAATTCTACGTTTTTCGGAAAAGTGTTATGCAATAATCGGCTATAATTTTTCAGTTTTTCGTTGATTTCTCCGGAACTGCTGCATGAATCATTACCAAAAGTTTCGTGGCACCTTATGAGCCCAATACACACATTTTGGTCCATATTTGAAGTCCTAACTCGCTTCTGTTTTCCCGGAATTTGGCCGACAAAAGTGCATGCAGTGCTAACATCAACAGTTTTTCGCGATTTTCTCGAAAACAATGCAACCAATTTTCACGGGGGTTGCGGCATTTTGTAGAGAATTCCAAGGCCTAACTTTTATGTAATTAGGGTATAAAGCGTAAAAATGCTTAATTTAAGAGAAAAACGCAAAAAACGGTTTTTGAGAGTGTAGTAAAAACAATATATTCACACCGTTTCACGGCGTGAATATGTAAACCTCAGTTAAAATTTAAACTGAAAATGCCTACAAATATTCATATCTCACACACGACAAAACGATTAAATTTCAAAAAATCTCATTCCGAGAAAATCCGCTGTGAAATTCAGAAATAGATCATTTGACAGATGTGAATCAATTTTTCCCTCCTTCTCTTATTTCACAGAAACTAAATGATCAGCAAGAATGAAAGAAAAGAAGACAGCAAGAAGAGAAATCTTTTTTTTTTTTTTGAAGTTTAAATTTAGCTCACAAGGAATTTTTTTGTGATATTTTTATGACAAATTTTTTGTTCTTTTTATTTCCCCTCACTCAACATTGTGTGCATGAAGACGTCTAGCTATTTTTTATGTGAAATATTTGGAATTTTAGATGAGTATTTTATATTTCATCTAAATTACATGATGACGAAGCAAACGTCTGATATGATTTTGCAAAGAGGTTTTAATTTCTTTCGTTTATGGATTAATCCACCTGAAAATTATATTTATGTCACTTATCGAATTTCAGTTATCAATTTATTTGTTGATTCATGTCAATTTCTAATCCGATAACAAAATTTTTTCATCACTCACGTTTGTTTACAACTTTTTTTAAGTACGACGCTAATCTAATCGTATAGACAGTAATCAATCACGTATATCTTATCGATGATTACTAAAAAATCCGCATGAAAGTCTTTAAAGACTTTTTTTTATTTACTGTCTTGATTTAAAAATTTGAAGAATGAAGAAAAAAAATAATAAAAATTAGAGCAATGATGATGATAAAGTGAAGTGGCGTCGTAAAATTCTCAAGACAAGTGTGCACTTGAGGAATGAAATTAGTGAGAATTTTTTTTTTTTTTTTGGGATTAAAGAACTTTTTTTAATTGTTTGGAATTCTTCTATGTCTGCGTTTGATAGGTATGAAAATAAAGAGATTAATTTTTTATTTTATTGATGATTGTTAGGATTTTCTTGGAACTTAAAGAAGTTTGTTAAAATCTGGTTCATTTTGAAAACAAAAATTGTTCTGAAATATTTTGGGAATTAACATAAGTTAACTTTATGCAGTTAAGTAGTTTCAAATGATATTTTTAAGCTTGAATTATCAATAAAAGTAAATTGAGACATTTTAAACCAGCGCAGGTGCCTATTAAGGGGAGGGTCCAAGGGAGTCCAGACCCCCCCCCCCCTTGAGGAGAAATTACTGCATCTTGCTAAGGTTTTTTTGAAGAAAAAGTGAACTCCCTAAAATTTTTTCTTCCATACAAAAAAAAATTGGACCTCTCCTGGAAAAAGTTTCTGGCTACATACTAAACCAGCGACCATGAAAATCTATAAATTAATATCAATCCCAAAATTTTCATCGACTAAACAACAAGATTAATCTTGATCCACTTTTTTTTTCGTTCCAATATCAACTCCTACACTTTAAAGTTGTAAAATAAAATGCTCATAAATCATTCATAATAGCTTGTGTGTATTTAAAAAATATTTTTTTGAGAAAAATCTAAAGTTGAAAAACACGATAAATAACGAAAACAAATGAGATATCTCTGGAGACAGTAGCGAAATTTTTTTATTTTTAAAATGTAGGTGGAATTGTAATTTAATATTAAAAATGAAATTTAATTTTGATTGAAATTCAAGGATGCAAATTGAGATTTTGGAATTTTTTTTTTTTAAATTTTTTTAATTTTCTATAAACTGATAAATTTAAATTATTTAAGATTTTTAATATTTGTGTAGCGAAATTTTGAAAATCAGTGAAAATAATTTTACACAATTTTAAATGATATAAGATTTAATGCACTTAAATTTACAAAAATTTAACTAAATTTATAAAATAAAATAAATAAAGTAGAAATTTTCACCAATAGACAGGTTTAAACACTTTAAGAAAAATTAACTCACTTATCAAAATAAACACAAAAGAATTTTTCTCTTATTCCTCTTCCCAAATTTACTCGAAAAACTTTTCAATTTAATTTCTCACATAATTAGATAAATTATCTTAGCTAATGTAAGATACGACACAAATATTCAAAACATTAGGAAATATGTGCAAAAAAAAGAAGAAAAATAATTTCTGCCTATAAACACGAGCTGAATGATGAATGTTCTGTGTTAATTGATTACGATTAATTAGTATTAATAGAATGTTTTGGTGAAGTTTGTGTGGTAATTAATTGAAGAAGAGTGTAATATGAGGAGGAAAAGTTTGATATTTGATGAATTGATGGGGGTTTAAGAATGAGAAAAGTATTTTATTTTTGGAGTGATGACTGGCAGCTTGGAGACTTGAATTGGTTATTGAACTGTGTTGTTAGGTGTAGAAAGTGATCGATTCTCAAATTCTTATCATTTGGAATACAAATTTTCAATTCTATTAAATTTCAACTCTATTATTTATTAGTAAGTACCCAAAAATCCATAATTCCTCTTATTTTGACTTTTATTAATTCAAATTCTCCCACAATCATCTCAAAACGTCCCAAAAAATTAAGAATATTCATATCACAATTCACATTACTCTTATAAATTTCAGTCAAAATTCTCATAAATTACTTCCTTCATATCCCGACGAAAAAAAAGTCAAAAAAAAATCAAAATTACTCAAATTTTTATGATAACCATAAACCATAACAAAGTGTTTTTTAATTAAATCAATCAGTTCCGAATGCCAAAACACAGCCAGCAATTTAACAGAGATTAAATTTCTCAGTGTCTGCATCTGGTTTTTTTCCTAGTTTGTAATCAAAACAATAATAATTTCAGTTTTAATTGTTAAGAAAATAGCAATAAAATGTGATGAGAAACATTAGAGGCCTTTTGTTTGTACATTTAACGACATTCCTTATGTTCCAACTAGCTCACACTCAATCACAGAACCGCGTAAAAAATAAAACGCGACAACAAATGTGCGCAAAAATAAAATGAGCAAAAAACTCATTAAAAAAATTTATCTTATCATTTTCACTTGGCCAAAGTCACGTTACTATAATTTGACGAGAAAAATATATGTCGAAAAATAAATATATCGCACGCTCGAAAATGTGGTGCGTCAAAAAAATATTGTTTGAATGAATGTGACGTAGATGTGAATGTGAAAGATAATTTTTTTTTTTTATTTTTTTAAAACTTTTAAATGTTGTTTCAAAATTGACTTTAGAATAAATATTAAAAAAAAAAGAACTGAAAGTGGAGGTGGAGTAGAGGGGATGAGGGTATCTACTCAGATTCTAGTTTGAAGATTCAATAGAATAATTAAAAACTAAACATCGATCACCACACCCAACCAAAAAAACATCAAAAGCCAACAACATCAACAACAGAAAGCCATTAAAGTGCCCCAACCATCATCATCATCATCGTAATGCTATAATACAACAAATGAATGACTGTATGGAATAAACAAAAAAAAAAAGAATGAGAGAGAAGGAAGAAAAAAAATGAAAAGCCAACAAGGAGGAATAAAAAAGCTTGTGGTGCTCACTGCTCATATAATTAATTGCATGCTACAAAACACACAACAAATTAATTTCATTACAAATGGCAATTTAAAAAGTTAATTGGGGTATTAACATGATGTTTCAATTAAAATGTAAATAATTTTTTTAAAAGCTAAAAAGAAAGGCAGCAAGCTAAAAGCACTCGGCCGGCATGCGGTTTTTGATTGTCTTTTGAGGATGTTGGAATGAATTTTGTAGTTTTAGAAGTTTGAATGGAAATTTGATTTTATGAGGAAGACTTTGATGGTTTTAAATAAAAATTGATGAGAATTTGTTGATTGTTAAGCTACGATACGAGTCAGTCCTACAATATGATTTGAACCCCATCTTGAAAATTCCATCTTCATTTGACAGTTAACACCATTTGTATCCTCATCAACAATTCCTTTAAATCGGAATTGGAAAAACCGAAGAGATTGACTTTGAAGCTGACCAAATGTCAAGTGCATACCTTCTTGTGGTACATATTCCTCGATATCACTAAATGTACTACTGGTGACTGACCCCTGTGCCGGGTCCGAAACAAGGGTGTGGAACTGATCAAATTGATTTTTGATCATTTTTGATCTTTTTTGATCATTTTTGATCTTTTTTGATCATTTTTGATCAATTTGATCAGTTCCATACCCTGGGTCCGAAAACTACTTGGTACAGAACATTAATGAGGGAATTGTAGCTTAATGTGCGGACAGAGAACTTGTACAAACTAGGTGAAAAGTCTACCAACAGAGTCAGGTAAAAAGCATATTGTTGTAACCTAAACTCCACAAAGGAACATGGTTGCAGTAAGTAAGTAATTAACAACTTCAGTCTACAATTCTAAATCTCAATATATTCTCCTCACAAAAATGTACCTACATCCCGTTGAGTGGATATGAATAAACATTCAATAAATTTCTTCCAATTAAAACGATTTCTTTTACACCATAAAAATATTTTTCGCAATGCTTTTAAGTTTTTTTTTCTTTCTTTTAACTTACATCTTTATAAATTTCCCTTCTTTTTTTCTCTTTATTTTATTTGTAGTCAGTAGCTAATTCATGTTCCATATCCATGACTTGTCGATTAACTTGTAAGATTTATTGCCACTTTCTTTTTGTCATATTCACACCAAATTTTCAATTTGGGTGAATATGTTGCTTTTGTATAAAACTGAAAACCACATTTTCTAACTTGCTGCTTCAGGATTACAATTTTATCCCATAATGTCTATGGTGGAAAGTCTGTGCCTGAAAATACCAATCTAACAGTGAAAACCGTATCTCATTTGGTGCTTACAGTCAAGAGAAATCGCAAAATTTCGTATTCTGTTATTTAGTTAGTTAGTTAGTTAGTTAGTTAGTTAATCGGAGCGATAACTCGACTCCAACTCAATATTAAGACTTCGGGTTTTTTGCGTCTGGTTAGAAACAGTCTATAGATTTGCTGTATAGTTTTTGGGGTCATGAGATGCTTCCAGTGAGGCACAGTGGACGAAAATGTGCCATTTTTGACCAAAATATGCAAAAATTTTTACATTTTCTTTAATATCTCAGACATAACTTAACCAAATGATTTCAAATTTTCGGTGTTAGATTAAGCATTATTTAAGGTATAATTCACACTATAATGACAAAAAAATTTTCATGCGCAGTGTAACAAAAAAGTTAAAAAACCGAAAAATTTTTCGTCGGCGCCGACGCAGGCTGTACTTTAGTTATAGTGCTAAATGCGCGCTGAACAGATGTAGGGTTTTAAAACGATTAAATATAATGTTATCTAACAGCCAAAGCAAGTGAAGGTGTGAAAATTTTCCCTAACTGTTCCCAGACTTTCGATTCAAAAGATAATGAGGAAATGAAAAGGAAAAATGTTCGAGCGAAGCTCGAACACATATAGTTTGAACACAGTTCAAACTTGGTTGAGCGAAGCTAATGAGGAAATGAAAGGGAAAAATGTTCGAGCGAAGCTCACAAATTTTTACATCCTGAACGAAGCGAAGCAAGTGAAGTTGTGAAAATTTTCCTAAATTGTTCCCAGACTTTCGATTCATAAGATAATGAAAAGTGAAAATGAAGAATATTTGCAAAGCTCTAATATAGATTTTATGTTATTTACTAAAAGTGAATAGAAAGTTTCTTAAATATTTTAGGCAAATTTTTTTAATTAGGTAGATAAGTTTTTTTGCGATTATAAATAAATCAGTAGATAAAGTATAATTATTTTTTTTTCTCTAATTGAAATCGAAGGAAGTTTTACTGGTGGTGTGAATATACCCCATGAAGCGTGATCCGCTTCATTATCATATTCACACCAAATTTTCAATTTGGGTGAATATGTTGCTTTTGTATAAAACTGAAAACCACATTTTCTAACTTGCTGCTTCAGGATTACAATTTTATCCCATAATGTCTATGGTGGAAAGTCTGTGCCTGAAAATACCAATCTAACAGTGAAAACCGTATCTCATTTGGTGCTTACAGTCAAGAGAAATCGCAAAATTTCGTATTCTGTTATTTAGTTAGTTAGTTAGTTAGTTAGTTAGTTAATCGGAGCGATAACTCGACTCCAACTCAATATTAAGACTTCGGGTTTTTTGCGTCTGGTTAGAAACAGTCTATAGATTTGCTGTATAGTTTTTGGGGTCATGAGATGCTTCCAGTGAGGCACAGTGGACGAAAATGTGCCATTTTTGACCAAAATATGCAAAAATTTTTACATTTTCTTTAATATCTCAGACATAACTTAACCAAATGATTTCAAATTTTCGGTGTTAGATTAAGCATTATTTAAGGTATAATTCACACTATAATGACAAAAAATTTTCATGCGCAGTGTAACAAAAAAGTTAAAAACCGAAAAATTTTTCGTCGGCGCCGACGCAGGCTGTACTTTAGTTATAGTGCTAAATGCGCGCTGAACAGATGTAGGGTTTTAAAACGATTAAATATAATGTTATCTAACAGCCAAAGCAAGTGAAGGTGTGAAAATTTTCCCTAACTGTTCCCAGACTTTCGATTCAAAAGATAATGAGGAAATGAAAAGGAAAAATGTTCGAGCGAAGCTCGAACACATATAGTTTGAACACAGTTCAAACTTGGTTGAGCGAAGCTAATGAGGAAATGAAAGGGAAAAATGTTCGAGCGAAGCTCACAAATTTTTACATCCTGAACGAAGCGAAGCAAGTGAAGTTGTGAAAATTTTCCTAAATTGTTCCCAGACTTTCGATTCATAAGATAATGAAAAGTGAAAATGAAGAATATTTGCAAAGCTCTAATATAGATTTTATGTTATTTACTAAAAGTGAATAGAAAGTTTCTTAGGGTAAAAAATATTGAAATTTGTACAATATTGAAATTTGTATGAACAAAATCACAAAAAAATTTTTGTACAATTTTCGAACATGAAAAAATTGGTTAAGAAGACATTTTGGTCCACATATTAAGATCTTATGACTTTGCTCGGAGATTGAAGTTTACGATTAACTAAACTTTTTCCCGTACAAATCACTGCTTATACGAAAAAAATCCACTTCATTCCAAATATTGAAATTTGTATACAACAAATATTGAAATTTGTACAAAATTTCAATAGTAGGCGGTGAAGAATTTCAATTGTTTTTGTGTAAACAAATTAATTAAATTAAATTTAAAGGACTAATAAGCAGCTCAAGATGATGCAGAACCTACTCAAATAAAAATTCTTCAAGAAATTTAATTTTTCCCAAGTTTTGGGTGCAAAAATCGAGATAATGTGGTATACAAATTTCAATATTTGTTTGTACAAATTTCAATATTTTTTGTACAAATTTCAATATTTAAATGTCAAGACGTTTTTTAGTGCTTTATGCTGCAAAAATAGCTGTTTTCAAGATTGATTAATAAAATATGGAAACCAAATAAAGTCCTAGGAAAAATTTGGGAAATCAACATAGCTTCCAATGAAAGTTACAGGCCATTGAAAAAAATTTGTTCGTTTTGTACAAATTTCAATATTTTTTACCCTAAATATTTTAGGCAAATTTTTTTAATTAGGTAGATAAGTTTTTTTGCGATTATAAATAAATCAGTAGATAAAGTATAATTATTTTTTTTCTCTAATTGAAATCGAAGGAAGTTTTACTGGTGGTGTGAATATACCCCATGAAGCGTGATCCGCTTCATTACTAGTTTTTGTTTCTTTTTCGGTTCTTTTTTATTTTTTGATTCCATGAATTTGAGGAGCCCTTAGGGAGGAATTTTGAGATTGTTTTGTTTGAGTTTGAATTTTTTTTGTAGAGTTGAGTTGTTTCTAAACTTTAAATTGTAAGGATATGTGTGCCAAAGTTAATCTACTGATATTTTTATAAAGTTCATAATTTCATGATATTGTTGCTAAGAAAAATGTTGTCAATCACCTTAATTCCCCACTCAATATCATCTTCACATCATAGCACTTAAACCTCACAAAGTATCACTCAATAACTCGATTAAAAATTCCCTCAAGGAACAACTTTGTTGAACACACAAAAAACACAAAAAAAAAAAAAATCTTTCGTTTTATTATTTTTGTGGCATACTCGCGTTACAAGGCCTTTCAATAAATCTTTTGGAACTTTGAACTTCGTTTGGTGTATTTTTTTCTTTCTTTCGCAAAGGGAATTTGATTTACAATGGCAATTTAAACCGCTAAATCATGTCCAATGGAAAAGATTTTCCTTTTGTTTTTCATGATTTTCGTTTTTCTAGTTTCGTGAAATATTTTCAAAGAAGAAAAAATGGTCTGAAAGTTTTGTGAAGGAATAAAAATTCGAGGTTGTCATGAAATGAAATAATTTTAAAAAGTTTGGAAAATGAGGGTGAGAAGTTTTTAAGTTATCAAAGGAAATGACCGAATATTTTTGAACATGAATTGAATTTTAAGGAGTTTTTTGTAGTTTGTTTTACCATTCATTGAAAAAGCTTTTTTTGTTAAATTTTTGGTAATCTATTATTGGAAGGGTGACTGAATCTAATTTACGACGATTTCTTGAATTTTTTAGAAATCATTTTTCCATTCACGGCTTCATGCAGACATATACATATTACGTACAAACAATGACATCATCTCGAAGCTATTTCTTCGATTTTATCTATCACATCGTGTAATACTCGATTTAAGAAAAAAATTAGAAGCAATGAGACTGAACAGATAAATTGGCTAACACGTGGTTTTTCCTCTCCATCAAAAAATATTTTTTTTTTGTATCTGATTTTCTTCTTTTTTCCGTTTCCCATTCGAATAGTTTACAAATGAAATGTTTGTAATGAGAAAGTAGATGAGTCATGAAAGCGCAGTTATTGTGGAATTTTTATAGGTGTTTTGATCTAGTTAAAAAACTAATTATAAGAATTTTAAGAAATTTTTGACTAAAAAATTTAAATGTATTTTGAAGGAATCTGAAAATTAATTAAAATTTGACTTATTCATGGAAAATTTTAAACAAGTATTCCCAAAAATTTAGAAACTTTTTCATTGAATCTATCTAGAAATGGGGCGGGTTTTGAAAATTTTTTTTACACGGAAAAATAATTTTTTCTTCTAAGAAAACCCCTCGAGGAGCGTCAAACCTCCAAAAACTCCTCTATCATAGCATTTCAGTGCAAAAAATAGCGTAACTTAGAATCTTTTCGGTATTCTGAGATATTCACGCTAATTTTTTTCCAATCTAATTTTCCCACAC
Organism: Chironomus striatipennis; assembly: GCA_026123125.1. Classification (NCBI taxonomy): domain Eukaryota; kingdom Metazoa; phylum Arthropoda; class Insecta; order Diptera; family Chironomidae; genus Chironomus; species Chironomus striatipennis. The sequence goes on along the minus strand of CM047392.1, from coordinate 33,815,439 downwards.
TTTCCATTCATCTTAATTCTTTATTTACAAAAACATTTCATCATCATCTCAATCATCTTCCCCCCGCTGATCCACCTCATAATCATCATTTAACAACACTGATTTAATTAAACGAGGTGTCGATGGGATTTACAATCCAATTGATGCAATTTTGACACTTTCCTCAACCGACCGTCTGCTTTATTCCGATTATGAGCTGCTCATTAAATTTATTTATTTTTTCTTTCATTCCTTCCCGCCGCTTTTTTTCTGCATTTTAATGTTTTTCCTCTGTTCACGATTTTTCTGTGCTGCTCGCGACATGTTGACGTGCCATTTTTTTCATGAATTATTTTTATGGATTTGTGAATATATATATATTTTTTAAAAAACTGCTACCGGCTGCCTTTAAGCCGATTCTCAATAAATATTCATTTTTGTGTGTTTTTCCTGTTGTTATTTAAATATATTTTTTTTATAATGTAATTTTTTGGAAGAATTTATGAGTCGTTTTTGATGTCCACATGGGCTATTTGGTTAGCTTTAAATCGGATTTTGTTTTGCTGAGTTTTGTCTCGAGGGTGTTTTTAAAATGGTATTTTGGCTGGTTGGTTAAATTTGATTTTTTTGTAGATTAAATATAAATCTTAAATAAAAGATGTTAAAAAATGTTAAGCTTAAGGATTTTTATGAAAAAGTTTAATTTGGGATAAAATCAAATTTTTAATCAACTTTAGAAGCTTAAAATATTAAATGCGCTTCTAAATCTTAAATCTTCCAAACCATCTTCATAATCATACATTTCACCACATGCCATATCGACTCTCCTGTTAACAATTTGCAAATTTGTTTATATTCGCTTTTAACCAGATCATATAAATTGTAATTCATACGACAGTACAACAATTAATTTCAAATCAGGTGGATATCAAGCCATGCGACACAATAAATTTTCTTTCATTTCTGATTGTAAAAAATTTATTTATTTGTTTTTATTTTTTTTTTTGGTCTGCGTTGTTTTTGATTATTATTACTGCTACTTCTTTCTGGTAAATTAAGAAATCAAAGGAAAAGAAATTTTTTTGAGTTGAAAATTTATGAGCGTAGAATTACACTTGCGTGTGGATGAATAAAATGAGGGAGAATTTTTTTTATCGAACATTTTTCTCCTCTTGATCACTTTTTAAAATTTATTGAATTTTGCTTTTATTTTAAATGCGTGAATAATTCTGTAATGAAATATTTGACTTTTAAGATCACTTTTGTCAGCTCTATTACAGATCTTAGGAAACTTGGGATTGTCACGCGCACGTTTATAAAATATGGATGGTGACGATTTGTGGCTCACTTCATCGAATTTTCATTTTCTAAATGGATTTTTGTTATTTTCAACTTAACTAAATTTACTTCAAACCAAATATAGTCCGGTTAGTTTTTGGCAAGTTTTTGGTCATTTGTAACTAAATTATTATTTTGCTTTGATATGACAGGTTATATGGTTAGGAGTAGATTTTTTAATCAGACAGTTGTGGATTTATAAGTTTGTTTTGTTAGAAATTAATATATTTTAAGGGGTTTTCAAAAAGTTTTTGATTTTTAGATGTAACTTGTTTGTGGTGATCTGGGTCAGAGGGATCATAAATTTGATTTTAATTGATAAGCTTGTGCAGACGACTTTATAGCATATATTTGAATCTATTTACGTCAAATTCAATATCTATACTTATCAACAAATTTTGTGAAAAAAAAAATAAAATTGAAGGTTTTTCACATGTTATTTTTCAGGAAATGCTGAATGGCACGTGCCTCAAAAATATAATCTTTTTAAATTCAAAATCGACTTCTTAAAGCTTTGATTAAGTATTTAAGATATTTTGACGAAAGAATTTTCCTTCATACCTCGGCAAGAGACGGTTTATCATTAAATAATATTCAAAAACCAAATCATACAAATTATGCCAACATTTCCATCCAAATAATCTATGCCAAGTCACTAAATAAGATGCACGCAATTCAAATCATAAATCTTTCAAATCGAGTAAATCGGAACAAAACAAAAACATTTCATCTAATAAAAATAAAAACAAGAGTGATAACACCCATAACCGTAGCACTAATGTCCACAAACATTACAATTTGTGAGGTCATTTTTCATCTAAATATCAAAAACAAAACGAAATCGAAAGGAAAACACACAAAAAGAAAAGAAAGAAAAATTGAAAGCAAAATAGCACGGAATGCGTAGAAAGTCATGTGAAAAGTGTATTTATCTAAAAATATAATACTTAGAGGAAAAAAAGTACAAACACACATTCCGCCTTACTAAATCTAGTTAGTCAAACATGACGTTCCTTATAAATGTCAAATTAATTAAAAAATTACATTTTTTCCCATTTCTTTCCGTCTTGTGCCGTTTTCGTTATTTTTCACTCACTCTCTCAACCTTTTTGCTATTAATGTGACTTGCATGTTTTTTTTCAGCCTTTAATATTTATATCGCAGTCATGCTGCATGTGTGTTTACAAAATGGACAAACGTGAGGTGCATGATGAACCCTTCATTTAGTGTCAACATCATTAGAAGATGATTTTTAACAAACTTTGATATATTTTCTTTTTATTTATACTGTCTCTACCATGCTTGATTAATTGCTGTAAAAATGTTGAATTACTGAAATCGTGAAAATTGAATTTTGATGAATATTAAAGAGTTTTTAGTTGGTTGCAAAATAGAACAAATATCTCATTTTAGCAAGTGAGGTTACTTAATTGATAAGCTGAATAGAAAAAAATTGGCATAACATCAGAGTCAAAAAAGGTTCGAATCCCCTATAATATGCAAAAGCTATTCTTGTAATCAAATCTTTTTTTATTTTTATATTTTTAAATATACCAAAATAAGTTTAAATTTTTTTGGATAAAATTTCCATGTACGAAAAAAATTGTTATTTTTAATATAATTAATCATTTTTTGTACATACACATATATTTTTGACTCATGATGTAGGCATAAAAAAGCGGGAGAGAATCAAAAAAATTGATGTGCGGCTGTCACATTTGAGACTGTTTCACTGAAGCGAAGCACATTCAACGATGATTAAGAAGTTATGTTGAGTAATAATAATGAAATGCGTCTACATTCATTGAAAAAGTGTCGCATTTCACCTTTGCTTTAACCTTTTTGCATCCACTTTATCTCTCGTTTTATCCAAAAAAAAAAAAAAAAAAATGTTGAGAAAAATGAGATGAAAAAAAAATGTTTTTTATTTTGCTTTTTTTTAAAGAGAGCAGCATTAATGGATTGTTTGGGTAAATATGTCATATATTTATATCTCTTCCATCAAAAAATGGAATTGGTTGGCCTCACATTTGCGTGAATAATTTTTTCGAGTTGAATTTTGACATTTTAGCTTGTGGTGATGGTTTTCAAGTGAGGTGTAAAGATGGGTGCTGAAGGACAGTAATTTTTTAAATTTTACTTTTAAATTTTCAAACATCTGTAAATTTTTCAAAAATCATCATAAAATCTCGAAAAAAATCAAAACTGTTGTCAAATTAAATCAAAAACTTCTCCACAACCCCAAACATCCACTAACAAGTAAATAAACATTTAATGATAAATAAGTGTCAGGGCACCGAACCATATATATTTACAGTTCACAATGGGCCCAAAAAGGGACTTTTTGGAAATAATTCATAATATTTTGGTGGTTGGTAGCCCTGGTCCTAGGGATCATAAAAATATAAAACTTTTGGCATATAACTCTAATAGCCGCTCAGGAGAACTTGAAATGTGTTTTGGGCACTAGTGATTTTCAAAAAATTCCTGTGCCTTACTGTGTGGATGAAATTTCACAAACTTTTTTTTATTCGTTCAATACTTGCTTTAACTTTCATAGAAAAATACCAAAAATATTTTTAATCTAAAAAAAAGTGATCAAAAAATTGAAAAAGTCCAAAAAAATGCGATTTTTTTGACATTTTTGCTTCCTGTGCCTACAGGTTGGTCTTAAAAAATCTAAAAACTTGTGATTATTATAGTTAATAAGTAGACCTACAAAAAACATTTTATTCATTACTTCCAAAAACGTCATTTAGTGCTTCAAAAATGAGGTCAAAGGTCAAAATTTTCGATTTTTTTGGCATTTTTTGGGTTTGGGGCCTATATGACCCACTAAATGACCACGGCATAATGTCAAGTGACATTATTTTTGTAGTTTTTATGTTGAACTACAAAATTAGGCAAAAAAAAGCAAATTTTTTCCGGTCCCCCGAATCACCAGGGTCCCCCAAAGAGGGTCTGGTTGGGGTGTCCTCAAAACAAAAAAATTCATATCTCAAAAATATCTTCACTATATTGTCTGAAACTCTCAGAAATGATAGAAAACATCAATATGGATCATTTTCAGTCATTTTGGCCTAATATAAATTTGATTTTTGGTCTTTATAGTGATTTCGCTGATTTTCGAGCTTGGTCAAAAATCGAGTTTTCACTTTTCGACTCCTACCACCTCAGGATGACTTTATATTTTATTTCTTTTGATGAATTCTTATAGCTCAGCATAGTACGCATCCAACGAGGTATAAAACATGATATATAGTCAAGATATGGCAGAGTTGTGGCCAAAAAACTGAAAAAATGGTCAATTTTTTGAGGGTTTGACAACTTTCATCTCACGTTTTCATTCATATTTCATCAAAATTTCAAGTATATGTAACAAATTTGGTATTGTTGGAAAGGTTATTGCTTCAGCTATACAATAAAATAAAAATCTAAGTTTGGAAGTTCCTCAGTAGACCAGAAAACTTGCAAAAGTTTGCCTTGTCCTCCCATACACAGCAAAAATTAAAAATTTTTATTTTTGTGTTTTTTCCACAGTTTTACACATGAACTTTCATAATATGATCAATAAAAGACTTTGCAGCCATTACTTCTTGCATACAGGTTCATAGAAAAATCATCAAATTTTCGAATATTTTCGATATTTTCATAAAAAATTACATTTTTTCTATGGTCCTGTATGCAGGAATTAATGACTGCAAAATCTTTTATTGATCATATTATGAAAGTTTATGTGTAAAACTGTGGAAAAAACACAAAAATAAAAATTTTTAATTTTTGCTGTGTATGGGAGGATAAGGCAAACTTTTGTAAGTTTTCTGGTCTACTGAGGAACTTCCAAACTTAGATTTTTATTTTATTGTACAGCTGAAGCAATAACCTTTCCAACAATACCAAATTTGTTACATATACTTAAAATTTTGATGAAATATGAATGAAAACGTGAGATGAAAGTTGTCAAACCCTCAAAAAATTGACCATTTTTTCAGTTTTTTGGCCACAACTCTGCCATATCTTGACTATATATCATGTTTTATACCTCGTTGGATGCGTACTATGCTGAGCTATAAGAATTCATCAAAAGAAATAAAATATAAAGTCATCCTGAGGTGGTAGGAGTCGAAAAGTGAAAACTCGATTTTTGACCAAGCTCGAAAATCAGCGAAATCACTATAAAGACCAAAAATCAAATTTATATTAGGCCAAAATGACTGAAAATGATCCATATTGATGTTTTCTATCATTTCTGAGAGTTTCAGACAATATAGTGAAGATATTTTTGAGATATGAATTTTTTTGTTTTGAGGACACCCCAACCAGACCCTCTTTGGGGGACCCTGGTGATTCGGGGGACCGGAAAAAATTTGCTTTTTTTTGCCTAATTTTGTAGTTCAACATAAAAACTACAAAAATAATGTCACTTGACATTATGCCGTGGTCATTTAGTGGGTCATATAGGCCCCCAAACCCAAAAAATGCCAAAAAAATCGAAAATTTTGACCTTTGACCTCATTTTTGAAGCACTAAATGACGTTTTTGGAAGTAATGAATAAAATGTTTTTTGTAGGTCTACTTATTAACTATAATAATCACAAGTTTTTAGATTTTTTAAGACCAACCTGTAGGCACAGGAAGCAAAAATGTCAAAAAAATCGCATTTTTTTGGACTTTTTCAATTTTTTGATCACTTTTTTTTAGATTAAAAATATTTTTGGTATTTTTCTATGAAAGTTAAAGCAAGTATTGAACGAATAAAAAAAAGTTTGTGAAATTTCATCCACACAGTAAGGCACAGGAATTTTTTGAAAATCACTAGTGCCCAAAACACATTTCAAGTTCTCCTGAGCGGCTATTAGAGTTATATGCCAAAAGTTTTATATTTTTATGATCCCTAGGACCAGGGCTACCAACCACCAAAATATTATGAATTATTTCCAAAAAGTCCCTTTTTGGGCCCATTGTGCAGTTCATATTCAATATTTTTATTATTTTATCTTCATGTCGACTCTGCCGACTAATAGTCACATGGATCACACCAACATGTACATGTATGTTATGTACAAAACTGTCTGTTGTGTCTCTAAAAAAAATTCATATGAAAAATGTCTGAATAGTTCGATTTTTTAAATAAACATTTGCTTTTTGAATTTGATTGAATTTACTACATCATTTTCGATTACTGGGAGTGAAAAGTCAATAAGAAAATATTTTTGCTGTAGTTTGAATTTTTAATAGGATTTATAGAGTTAAAGTGTATTTTATGTTGATCATATTGAATTAATTAATTGAATTAAAATTGAATTTATTTATGATTTTTTTGAGTCTAGACAACTTTTGGTAGAGCTGTTCATGTATGACGTTCATCAAAATGCTGAATTTTTAGACTCCCCTCCCCTCCCCTGTCACAAAATCTTCATATAAAAAATTCTTTTGTTAAAAAATTTCACATAGCCTCAGACCCCTTTCCCTTTAAAAAATTGGGTTTGATAAGTGAACGACTCCTAGTTTAGTTTTGAGTTTTTAGCTGTTTTAGGATGCTGAAAAGTTTAATCATATAAATATAAGATTGATGCCTGGATTGATGCAAAAGACATTGAGACCAAAAATAAACTTTTCTAATTATATATAATTTTATTTTATTTTTATTTTATTTTGTATACAAAATCTCAGTTTAGTCAAATGTCTTGTAACCTAATAGCCTGACAAGCTCAACTAAATTTTTTTGATTTTTTTTTCATCATCAAATAATGTCAAGGTAACTTCTTACTCTCTCAAAAATAAAAACTCTTTTTTAAATCCTTTAAATTAACAATTTATCAAATAATCTTGTATGTATTAAAAAAACAACATCCAGTTCAGCACCACGTGTCATATAACATGAATATATTCTTCTTTTAATCCGTATATCAAAAAAGGCACAGAAAAAAACAATGATGAGCATTGAATATGAAAATAAATGCTTAAAATTTGTTCCCTGTCATTTGTTCTTAACAACTCTCAAAGACTAATGATTTTAAAAAATTTTTCTCATTTTTGTTTCAATTTTCAATTCTTTTTAAATGAAAATGAAAAGATGGAAAATTTCAAAAAATAAATTTATTTTCGTTCATCAATTTGAAATGAAAAAGACTTAATTAAGTCATGTACATAGTTCATGTGAATTAAAATTTGTTCATTCATAAAATGAAATGAGAATTAATAATTTTTGAAGTAAATGAAAATTAATCATTTCAATTCATGCAAACACAATGCAATTTAAAACTTCAGATGAGAAAGTGAGCATGGATTTTGAACGACTATGCGCATTTTTAAGGGATTCGGATAAAATAAAGTTAAATTTTTTAATCAAATTTAATTTTTTTATCAAAAAATAAAAATTAATTTTTTTTTTCATAAAAGTTAAAAACAAAATGAATTTTTGGAAGATTTTTTTCAAAATTTTTCAAATTGAGAAATTTTTGTTGAAAATTTAAAACCAAATTTAATTTTATTAAACATTTATCAAAATTTTAAAATTTTCGAAACTTTTACTAAATCAATAAATTTACAATCACAATAGAAGACAGTATTTCGACATTTACACCTTCATTATTTTTTTTTTTAAATTTGCACAAAAAATAAGCGAAAAACTTGTGCAATAATTTTCAATTCTCCCTTCTCACATTTCCACTTTAAAAAATTTTTTTTGTTTAAAAAACGAATGAAATAAAAACAACAAAAAAATTTATTATTTTTTAAAGCTTCGGAATAAAAATTAAAACTGACATTATGGTTTATAGTTGTGATGTGCAATTAAGCGAATGTTTTAATTGCAGTTTTATACTTTATGATGATGATCATGATGATGATTTTTTCTCTGTTCATATTGCTACAAAATATGAACATTGAACAGCATTTATGTACATGCACATACAATTTGAAACTTTATCATGTCCGCATTATTGCAATTTTTATGTTTTTAATTCTTCTTACTATTTCAAATAATAAAAAAAAAATAACAAAAAAAAAAGTTGCAACTTTTTCTTCTCAAAAATGCAATCTTGGGAATTAAAAACTATAAGAGAAAATTTTCCTCGCCTTCTTGCTGGATAAAATTTGATGGATGATGAAATTGATGTCATTAAAATGAAAATTGCTTGTCTGAAAATGGAAATAATTATGTGGGTGGTCTGCTAAGTGCAGAATATTGCAGATTGCATTTGACGAGTTGAGACTTTTAAAAAGTTTTGCCTTTCACAGAAATTTTTTGCATATCAAGTATTAATCTGATAGAAATTATAGAAATGGAAATAATTGCTGAAAATGTTTTAAATGCAAGCTTGCAAATTTGTTGGAAGTTTTGTGTCATAAAGTGATTTTTTCGTTTGATTTTTTTTTAATTATTTTATTGATTTTTTTAAGAATTTTGAAATATTTTTTGGCAAATCTGGGTCTAAGGGGACCCAAACACTTCCTTTCTGGGGTTCTAATTAGTCGAAGGGATAACCAAGGTGTGTATATTCTTATATATTCCTGACTTAAAGATTATTGAAAAGATTGAAAGGAGTTTTTTTTTTACTTTTTTGGAAAATACGCTGCAACTGAATCATCAAAATAAAAAATTTTCCAAGAAGAATATAAAAAAATTTCTAAGAAGAATATAAAAAGTTTTAAAAAAAGATTCGATTCACAAGAAATTAATTTCCGCTTACTAATAGCATAGCCAATAACATTTAAATTTTATCTCATTATTTTTCCATTTCTAACTGATGGTTTCTAACGAAAAACAACTTTGTCGTCAAAAAAATTTTCAAATGTCATTTTAATAAATTCAATCAGAAAAAAACGACGAACAAAAAGCGTCGCTTGATTTTCTCCTGTCACATTTGCGGTTTCCCAGAAGACGTCAATGCGACTAAATGTCTCAAAAGAAAAAGAAAGAAAGAAAAAAAATGAAACAATTTTTTTGTGCTTGTGTTCTTTTTCAATTCCCGCATGGTAACATATGACAAAAAAAAATAAATAAATATCGCCGTATCATTGATACCTCAAAGCCTCTAAAAGAGATATAGAGAGCGACGAAGAAATTATGTGCGGTAATTGTGGCGTGCCAAATGTGTCGAAATGCCATATACACAAAAACAATATTTTATAGAAAAAGAAAGGAATTGAGAATTGACGGGAAATATGCGACGTCTATTTTCTGTGATTTGCAAGAAATTTTTTGTGATCATTGAATTCTTATTGAAAGAAATCATTCATGATCAAATGAGGTACATTAAATTTCAAGAATATTTATGGAAGAAAATAATTTTTTGGCTAATCAGATTTTTAATCTCAAAAAATCTACTACAGCGGCCAAATCGAAGAAACCGAAAAAATTTTTTGAAAAATTTCCCAAAAATTTTCTTAATTTTTTTAAAATAAGAATTGTATTTTCTAGAAGGTGCTCTAGCCCCAGTGAGCACCCTCTTGATAACGCCTCTGCAGTTTGGAACTTACTGGATTAGATTTTATTATTTAAAAAAAAGATAAACAGAAAATAATGTTTTCAGAAAAAAATTGGAACTTTCGTTTTCTATGATATGTTGGTTTCAAAAAATCGTTCAAAAATTCAAAAAAAAAATTGAAAATAAATTTTTATAAAATGAAAAAACCAAAAAATGCGCTTCCAACACCAACAACCTAACCTTTATTACTTTCTTAGTCATTCATTAATTTTTCCTAATTTCCAAAGCAGTTAGTCTTAAAATGCGTCATAATATTTCTTTAAAAATAATAAAATTAGATGATGAACATAGAGGAAGAACACACATCATCACAAAAAAGATGAGATACTAAGAGATGCGAGAAGTCTGAAACAAATGTATATTTACAAATATTTTTAACTTTTTCTTCTTCCACCGTCGTCGTACGTCTACGTATTTTCCTATCGCATCTTTGCCATGCTCCACTCCACTCATCAGATCAGATTTTCCTAGCTTACATGCTTATTTACTTTTTTGTTAAGTCAAAAGCGACGAGAATGAATCAACAACAAAAAAAAAAAACAAGTCGCTACTAACAGTAGCATTATTGAGAGCAAAAAAGACAACGAAGTAAGAAGTAAGCGATGTGAGTTCAGTTGCGATGAGATAAAGTGAAAAGAAATGTTTGTGATGTTGTTACTTTTCATATTTTACGCTGCTCTAGTTGCTTTTGGATGTGAGGTTAAGGTGATGATATTTTGACTGGATGTCTTAACATTTTGGAAAATTAATATTAATGTTTGCATCTTTATGAGGTTAGTTTACAGATGTGTATAAGTTATGACAGATAAAATGCAGCAGGTTAAATGTGAATGTGGTATTTTGCATGTTTTGACATTTGAATTTTGAATACAGAAAAATATTATTACCTATTACAAAAAAATTCGAAATTTTCGAGCATTTAAATAATATCATATTTATTAGTTCAAAAAGATCTAACAAAGGGTAAGATAGGTTTTTTTTAAGAGAATGTTTTATATTTTTTTTTGTGTGGAAACAAAATTTCAGGGGGAGGGGTATCGTCTGTTATTTTATTCCAAAAAAACCTAGAAAAATTAAGAATTATAATAATAATATTCCTTTATTAACAATATGAGAATCATGGCGGAACAAAAAAGAATATAAACTTGATATTAACCTAAACGGTTTTAAATCAATTGTAATAGTGACAGAAAATAATATTTAAGGCATGAGGTTGAATGAAAGTAATGAATAATGGTCTAAAAAATTGTAAAAAAAGACCAAGTGGAGAAAAATTAAGAAATTTCTTCAAAAGAGGAGGGGTGAAGGTTTGATCCAAACCCACCTCTTCCTTACTATACCCCTGGATTTCTAATAGAATTTTTAAATTTTTCTGATTTTTTTAAGAAAGAAATTTTATGGTACAATAGGACCCGTCTTCGATAGGGATCGTAGTGCCTCCAACAAGTCAAAACTAGTCGTTGGACATTGGATTTTTTTTTACTGAAAGATGAATTCGGCTATATTGATTCCCATTTTATTATTATTATTGTTAAAGGAATTTAATTGCAATTTAATGAAAAAAGTAATTTTAGAAAAAATAATCTGTTGCTAGGGTATATCCTAGAAACCCAGTCCTAGGTCTTATTCAGTACCTTCTCTTCAATGTATCAAAAATATTATTAGAACACAGATAGCATTAAAACTCCAAAATACCTCAAAAACTGCGCTCATAAAACCCAAAAACATCTCAAAACTGCTCTCAAAATTTATTTACTTTTTTCCTATGTTCTGTAGCACTTGTATGTGAAACGATATTAATTAACACTTAAAAATAGATGGAGAAAAAATATTGTATGTGAAGATATTCTTTAAACAAACACAGTCGATTTGCTTTTTGGAAGTAAGTAAAGCGCTTTACATAAATCATTATCGTCTTACAAATATTATCTCTTTTTCCTCGCTGTTATGTGCGAGGATTGAAGATACATTTTTTTATAGATAAAATAATATATTTTGTGTCTAATGAGTTTTTTTTAAAGATAAAAAAGAGGAAAAAAAATATTATAGAATAAATAATTTAGTTCAATTTTCTATCTTTTAAAGATCAAAATTCAGTTCACCCTAAACACACAGTTCATTCCCCAAAAATACATCATATTTAAGGATTTAAAGATTAACTTCTCATCCATCAAAATTTTAACAAAATTTTCCAACAAAAAATATCCCCCAAGGGTATCATCCGACAATTTATTTAAAAATATTTTCTTCGCTCTGCTGACCTCATTCGTTAATATTGATTTTACAAAATCTTCACTGACTGCTGACTAAATATTGCCATCATTAACTCAAAATCTCCTCTTCCATTATATTATTTTTACTTTCATCGTTCTTTTTATTCTTTTTTTTTGTTACTAAATTGACATGTGTCAAAGTGAGCATTAACATGTTTTTGCCGATTGAAAGAATGTGGAAGTAAATTTTCATCTCTCTTTCCAAATGAAAATTTTCATTTCTGTTCGATACATTTTCAATCTTTCATTTTTTCGTATTTGCTATTTTCTCGAAAAGTATGAATTTTGTTTCTTTTTGAGTACGGCGGCGAAATTTCTTCTTTAAGGATGTTTGAATTTTTTGAGCTTAGATAATTTAAATTTTTTGAGTTTTTTTTTTTTTTGGATTTAGAATGATCAAAATTTAGTTGTTTGATTAGTTATAGGGTTGCAAATTGTTTTTTGACCATTTATGATCAATTTTGAATACTTCTGATGAAATTCTCAGTGACCATCCATAAAATTCATACTGCTGACAATTTTTATTTTTACAAATGATATTAAAAAAATGTGAATCGCCAAATTTCTAAAATTTTTCGATACATTTTTTTTCTTGACTATAATTTACGACCACAGAACATCTTCATATCTAAATAAGAAAGAAAAATTGCGACAGAAAATTGACAAGAGAATAAAATATGACATCAATGAGCTTTACAGATAATCATGTGATTTATTTTGTTCCTACAGCTCCGCTGTCATTGTTACTTGAGAAACAAATTCTTGAAACAAGACACGCAAGAGAAGAATTTTTGTTTGTGGTAATTAATGATCGAATTTTGTTTTTTGTAAAAATTTTGTCATCAATTTTTTTTTTTCACCGAGCAAAAATTAAGAAAATGGAAAATTTTTATAATCGCAAAGTCAACAAAAGTTTGAAGCAAAAAATTTCTAAATATTGTTGACTTGAAAAAAAGCAAACATTTCGCACGTTTTTGTGGAGCAAATATGACATTGATCACGTAGTAGTCTATATATTCTTGGAATAACTTTTTTTGTGCTTTGTAATCATGTTTTACGGTCTTTTGGATTCAATCTAAAGTAATTTTTCTGAGACTTAATGTTTCGTTAGAAATTAATTTGGGGCCAAAATTTAAGAAAAAATAAATAATTTTGAAAAAATTCAAAAATGTCTCAGGGTTCAAATTCTTAATATCTCCAAATTCTTAAAGTTTAATATTTGATTTATTGTTCCTTTTTCTCATTTTTTGTAAATTTAGGGACCGTTTACTTATTCTGTAACGCTGAAATTTGGGGTTTAATTCCCCTCCCTTCCCCTGTGTTACGTTTTTTTACAAAAAAATCACGTGTGAAAACAAAAGACCATAACAAACTCTCGGAACCCCCTCCCTCTTTGGAATGTTACGTAATAAGTGAACGGTCTCTTTGAAGATTTTTTTAAAATTTTTTTTACAAGGAAATTCAAACATTTTGATGAATCATAAAATTAAAATTTAATTGACTTTTCCTCAATAAAGCAAAATCAAATTTATTTTATTGGAATTTAAATAAAAAAAAAATAACATGATAATCGTAATAGCGTAATATTATTTCAATGACTGCATCAAAAAAGAGAAAAAGACACGAAAAAGAAACAAAAACAAATGAAAATAAAAAAAAAGTTGAAAAAATAAAAAAAAAAATTATCTAAAAATAAGTACATTCGAGTGTCGTAATTCTTCTTGTTTGTCTGGCATGGAAATACTTATAAGATATTTATTTTCTCTGAACTTCAAATTTATTGATTGACTGACTCGAATTGAATTGATAGATTGAAGATGAAAGTCAATATTGTAAGTAATTTTCATTTCGCATCTTTCTTTTTTTTCATTTAAATCAGTTCCGAGATGTGTCTGGGATGAGAAAAATTTTATAATTAAAATTTATGGTTAGAAAATTTTATGACTGAACATTCTCGTAAATGCTTTTAGGCGATTTTTAATTGAAAGGAAAATATTTTTTAATTGATTTGTTTTTGTTTTTTTTTCTACTGAAGTGATTGAGTAATAATGCATAAATTCTTGAGGGATTTTAGGCGGAATTATTACGGATTAAGTAAATGAGGAAGTTGATTAAATTTTGTTACTTTTTAATGTTTACTGCTTAGCTTTATTACTTCACTAAATTCTTGAGTTTTGATTAACATCATTTAATCACGAGTTATAAGAAGGTCCATGGGGGTCCAGACCCTCAATTTGAGGAAAATTTTCGCGGGATTATCGAAAATAAAAGCATTTGATCCCCCATAGAAAAAAATAATAGTTTTACCTCTATCACGACCCCAAAACGTACAAATAATATTTTATTCAATATCTTTTACATTAGTTTACTTCATGTTCATTTTCATGAAGAAAATAAATTTTCCTTACTCGAGAAATTTCAATATTTATTTTTTTCAAGGCGTACACACTCGGGAAATCTCAGGAAATTTCCGGAAATACAGGAAAAACAGGAAATCTCTTCACTAAACATCTGAATGGACTGCAAATGCAGGAAATATTGTATTTTACAGTATTTCTGATGATTTCATGCTCAAAAAATGTTATGAAATTTTTTTGTTTGGTTACAACTCAAATTATAATTTTCTTGGCTAAAATTTTTTAAAAAACAGAAAATTTTCAACATTTTTCAAAAAAATTTTAAAAACAATTTTTAATCATTCATAGTGTATTTAGACATCAAAAATACTATTTTGCACTAATTTTTCTCCAAAACCTTGCAGTTTAAGAGCTAAATCTAAAAATTTCCTGATATTTCCCGATTTCCGGAAATGCAGGAAATTTCCGGAAATACAGGAAATTTCCTGAGTGTGTACGCCTTGATTTTTTTACACTTATTCATGTTTATACTTTGTAATTTTTTTGTTTTCTAATATGAGTTTAGTTCAAGATTTTGATGATTGTGCCAAAAAATAATTGTCGCAAAATATTTTACAATATGATTGAAATTTTAGATTGAAATTTGATGAAAAATGATGACTTACTGGTGTCGCTTTTAAAATGTGAAAT
This sequence comes from Chironomus striatipennis, assembly GCA_026123125.1. Taxonomy (NCBI): domain Eukaryota; kingdom Metazoa; phylum Arthropoda; class Insecta; order Diptera; family Chironomidae; genus Chironomus; species Chironomus striatipennis. The sequence goes on along the minus strand of CM047392.1, from coordinate 33,800,310 downwards.
TTTAGATTGTTAAAATATTTTTAAACTCATGGTGAAATTGAAAATTTTTGAAAAAAAAAAATTATTGAAGCACAAAATATTTTCAATTTTTAATTTAAAAGTTATTGAATTTTAAAAATAATTCCGAGAAAAACTTAGAATTTACTCAAAATTTTATCTTTCTTATGAAAATCGTATAACTGCAACGACTTCAAACAAAATTGTAATATTCACATGTTCTGCATTAATTCAAAATTCAAATTAAAAGTGAAAAGAGCATCGTCATCGTTTATGTTCGATAAGTTTTTCTACACTCCAGCATCTCATGCATGCCATCCAAACTTCTCATATTCTTACAACTTTAAATATTTAAATTGGCTTCAAAACTTCATCTTCAATTAAAAACTTATTCATCAGAATTTTCCCTCAAGTGGGTTTTCTATCAAATTATTATTGTTATTATGACTAGCACACACTTTACAACCAGCATGAAAATTTTATAATTCTTCTAAAAAAAAGAAATCATTGAAATTTCAATCAATATTCATAAAAACTTCATCAACTTCGAAGAAGAAACTTCAATAAAATTCGAAAAAATTTCTTTCTGATAAAAACTTATTGAATCTTGAAACTCGTTACTGCATTCACAGATTTTTTTCTTGTTTTTCTATGAAAATGATTTCACTCATACACAGTCAGACAATGAAGAAATAAATTAAGATGAAATGTTCATTAATTGACTCCAATCTTTATCTGCAGTATCAATATTCATTTATTCATTTGTTTTAATTTATTTTATACAGCAGGCATTTATTCACATGTAGGCACATGGCTTTATTGTGTTGTAGCAATTGCCAAGAACAATTTTTTTTTCCAATTATTGTCTTCGAATTGAGGTATGAAATTTGAGATGTGATGGAAGGTAATTTGCTGCTAAAGGTTTATTTGAAATTTTGTTAGGTACGAATTAAGTAAAAAATGAAATTTTAATTAAAATTAAAAAATGTCTTAAGGTTCAAACCGTTAGCATCTCTAAATTCTTAAGGTTTAGTCTAAAACATTATGCTTTCGTTTTTTTTTTGAAAATTTTTTTTGAACAAAATTATTTGATTACTGGAGGACTCGATTTTAGTTAACTCGATTTGAATATATTATGTGTCCCCATATAAAAATTCAAATGTTCTTTTTTCACGGTAATTTTCCTTAAGTTTTGAATTAGTAAAAGTTTCTGTATGTGCGTCTTATCATATTGAAGCTAAGACCAATCAAACTTAATCAAAATATTAAAATCGATTTTGATCGAAAAAGTAAAGGAAAATGAACAGCAACAGAAATAAAAAAAAATATATTCCAATTTAAATAGCGAAAAAATATCCTCATGAAAATGTTTTTGCATGCCTGCATTTTCATTTTCATTTAATATCATAGTTATCGTCTGTTATGGAATGAAAATTATCTGCTATTCGCTCTGGAAAATTGAAAAATAATTTTTTTGTTCCTTCATTGTGTGTACGAATAATAATGATAATAGCAATAATATGGCGAATTAATTCAGTTTTTTCAATAAATTTTTCATGATTTTTTTACTGCTCGTTCATTCAGGTTGCTTGCTTGCCTGCCCTTTTCCTTGCAAAACTTGTCGAAAAATAATCAACTCACACACACACACAGACGATTTATGCACATATGTGTGAATGCTAAGTGTGTGTTGTACCTGCAATGCAGGATGTATGAATGTACTTATATGCATATCTATTGGGCACCGACAAAAAATAACAAAAAAACTCACAAAAAGGAATCGAAAAAGAAAAGTTAAAGTTCTTTTTTATTCTGAATAAAATTGCAATAAAATTCGAATTTTTTTTTCTGCTGATTTTTTCGTTTTAGAAATGCACACAAAAAATAAGTTTCTTTTTTTCTCGTATTGAATATAAAAGTTTAACTGCTGAGTAATTTTTTTGTTTGTTGCTTGCAAATGCAAAGACATTGGCATTTATTAGAAAATGGATTGGGGTGGGCTGCCAGTGGGGATCAACAGTTTTAAACTTTTGATTTTTTTAAATCTTAAATTATTCTTTGCCGTTCACTTATTATGTATAATTTTTAGGGGGGAAAGGGGGTCTGAGACTGTGAGACAGTTTGAACAGACCCTCTAAGCTTTGATGTTTTAATTTTTGAAATTTTTGAAGAACTTTCCAATTTATTTAAAAAAATTCTTTTAGAAAAATAAATTTATTTTCTTTAGGTTCTAAAAATTCAAAAATATAAATTATTTTAAAATATTTCAACTAATTTTTCAAAACATAATGTCTCATAGGGGTCGTTCACTTACGACGTCCATCAAAAACCAGGATTTTTAGACATCCTCCCTCTCTCTGTCACAAAATCTTCAAACAAAAAGAACCTTTTGCTTAAAATTGTGACACATCCCCAGACCCCCTCTCCCCTAAAAATTGAACGTCATAAGTGAACGAACCCATAATTTCTTAACAATTTCAACAAAAAATTTTTTTTTTATTTAAAAGTTTCTATTTTTGATAATATTCTCCACTGGAAATGATTTAAAATTTATGTACATCTAAGTATCAGTGTACATACTTATGTCTACATATCGAACATTGAAAATGCAAAAATCGCTGTCTTTTTTATGCTTGTATCATGCTTTCTGTCATTGCACATACACTCCGTCCATACATACATTTTAAAACATAATTTTTTGTGAGTGTTTTATTTATGTGCTGTTTTGTGTCTACTAACCAAAAAGAACTTTTATGCTGACGTCTGCTTCAAAGAAATATTCTCAATTTTTTTATTATTCATTCAGCAGAGCACTTTGGAAATTTATTAAAAATGTTTTTATGCTGATGACAATGATTAAAATTCAATGATGATGACGAGAATTAAAGAATATTAATTATTTATTGCACTTATGCATTTTTGGCATTAATTTATGATGGATTTTATTGATTGATTTTATACTTATGCAATATGCAATAATATGAACAATCGATAATTGTTGTATATAGTTATGAAATTTCATTAAAAATTAATCCAGAAAAGCATTTGTAAATTAAATAAATTTTATGAATTTAAAATTTTAAATTCATAAAATTTTATTTTTTTAAAAAAAAATTTTATTTTTTTTAAAAAAAATTCATTTCAACTTTTTAGGATTTTTTAAAAATAAAATAAAAACATACTTTTTTAAAAAAAAATACAAAACCTCCCAAAAAATTGTAAACTATAAGAAAAAAAAAGTTTTTTAAAACAAAATTCAGTTCAATAATCTTCGCATTACAAAACTCATAAAAAGGAAAAAGGTTCATGAATTGCACAAATATTTAAAATAAACAAACATATAATTAACAATGAAATAAATGTGAAAAATATCGACAGAACAGAGCCAAAAGGCATCGAGTGAGTTTCTCTACCTCCATTTTCACACCTCGCAACGGAATAAATGGAAATAAAATATTCATGTACGTAGTTTTGTTTGTAGTTTGTTAAAAGGATTTCTTTTTTTTGTATTTTTTGTTTTGTACAGTCTGAATTTATATTTATGAAGTATGAAGAGTCTAGAAAATATTACGGATATGTGAGAATGAATGAATGGAATTTCAGTATTTTATTTTATTTATTTTTCGCTCATTCTCAAAAGGTTTCAGATGCTAATTGAAAGTTGTTTATTCTTAGTCTTGCAGTATGTAAACAGTCAGTTTGGTTGAGTCACACGACGAATGTAAGAATTATATTTGTTTATTATCAAGAGTAATTAGAGTTAATTTAATGTAAGTCGAGATTTGGAAATAAAATATCTCAGTTTTGATGGCGTAGCCATCGTGAAAAATGAATTGTTGACTAGATTTTGAACACTTACTACAAGTTTGAATTTTAATACGCAACAAACTTTAATTTTTGGTATTGATAAATTGTCGTCAACTTATTATGTTTTCGTTTTTGAGGGGCTTGAAATTTTAGAAAGAAAGAAAATTTTTGAAAAAAAAAAATGTTTAAAAAATCTTAAACTTTGTTAACTTTTGTGGTACCTTAAAAACTATTTTTAAGAAAAAAAAAAAATACTTAGAAAAAGTTTTTAAAAAAAACTTATAAAAAAGTTTTACAAAATTGAAAAAGATCTAATCTGTCAAAATTTAATTTCTTTTATTAAAACCAGCTAAACTCTATTTAAATAAATCACATATGTATATTTATAAATTAATTAAGCACGCATTCTTATCAGCTTTCATGCCCCATCAACTGCAAACAAAATCAATTCAACGTCAAATTCACTCAATTTATTTATTTCATAAAAATCAAGTTTAATTTCGTGGTTCGAATGAAACAAGCAAACCATCTAAATGAATATAAACAAGAAGAAGAAGAAAAATAAATCAACTTTTTATTATCACATTTCATAAATTCATTGAATTTTATAATCAAATATATAAAAAAAAATAGTCAAGTAAATTTCATATGTGAAGTAATTTCTTCTTATTCCATTTATGTTAGTTATCTTATCGCAACTGAATACGCACTAAAAAAGAAGCTCAACATACCAAATCAATTTGTAAAATAAAAAAAAAAAATTGGAGTCACTGGAAATTTTTAGAAATGCTCGCTCACATGTTTTGTATGGTGCCATGTAGTAAGTAAGCAAGAAACAAAAATTTGTCAATCACGACTTCTCATCATACTTGTTTTGCTGCTAAAAATATTGTATTGATAAGAGCAAACATCTACAAAAGATTTCACAAGTAATAAGTATTGTTATATGACCCCAGGCGCCTTGTTATTCTAAAATATTGATTCGATCAGTTTTAAACAGAATTTGTAATTTAAATGACAGAAGTAAGTAGGTAGTTTACTGACTGTTTGGCAATGATTCAAAATTTTTAAGCTATTCTCATTACTCAAAACTTTTTGTTACCAAGTTGTAATTATGAGTACGCATTTACTGTGCTAATACCAGTTTTATCATGAGTTGCGGATTTTTTAAAATCTTTATAGCACGTAAATTCCACGTTATCTATTTTGACGGCTAAGCCTTCATAAAATTAAGGTGGAAAATAGTCTATTTATTCATATGAAAAACTGATATTTAGTTTTTTAAGGGGTGCATCAGATGTCAATATAAAGTATGTACAGAATGGAAATATCAACTAGAAAGGTCTCAGGTTAAGTCTTTAATTCAGAGATTCAGTTAAAAATTATTTAAGTATAGCTAGTCCAATTTCATTATGAACTCTCTTAAATCTAGGAGTGATCATCTGCGAGTATTTTCAACCGGCATATTTTTGGAAAATGTCTAAAAACTCAATGTCTAAAAACTCAAAGTTGCATAGTATTTTGAAATTATTAGAAAATTCAGTGAATAGTTTTTTACTCGATTTACTATTAAATCATTCTGAATCTAGGTTTGAGCCTAGTACAAAATTTCCAAAATTCAAATTTTTATTTATTTCATTTTATTTATTTATTTTTTGTTACAATTACTTAAACTAAAAAACTTTGAAAAATATTCGTTATTTTTGCCTGATTGACCCTTATTTTTCTCAAAATTCCTTGCTATTAAATTCTTTTGACATTTGTTACGCAATTAAGCTAGGAAGGATTTTTAATTCCTAGCTGACACTACTGTTCTTGATTTAGGAGTTGAACCTACAATTTTCTTTTTCAAAACGGTAGCTGAATATTGAATCATTTTGGCACCTCATAAGCGCATGATTGTTTTTAATTTTCAAGCTATCAAAAAATCATGATAATTGCTTTGTTTTTGAGTTTTCAGTTATTTCCGTGCTTGCTGAGTAATGTTAATGAAATAGTGTGGAAAAATTATGTAACTAATCGTCTGCTTCAAAAAATATATACATTTGCGATTTAATGTTTTTTTTTGTGATTTTTTAATGTAATTTTATCTGTGCCAAAATAATGAAAAATAGGCATATAATATAATTCACGTTGACGCAAGATGATCTAATAAACTTGAAAAAAAATCTTATTTCAAATTTTGATTCCCAAAAATTGCGTTCCTGGAATAAAAACGACAAAATAAAAAAATAGCCGAATAAAAAACATACAACAAAAATAATCACGAATAAAACTCATACATTAATTTATTTTTTATTTGATTATCAATATTATATTTTATATTAAATTGCATGTCAAGGGCAATGACACAAATCTTATTCCTACTCACATTTAAAAAGCTACGTAGTTGATTAAAATGCAAATTTTACAACAATCAACGAATGTAAATCAGCATGGAAAAGGGCTAACGACTGATTATAGAGTTGTTTATTAGAAATTAATAATGTCAGATAGATTTATGACGATAAACTGGGATGAGAATTTACATAAAAATTACCATACAATGTACCTGCTATGAATCATTACATAATATCCACATGTCCATCGATTCCTATCATTTAAATTATGCACAATATAAATCTCTGGTCGGAGCCACAAAATTCAATTTTCATCTCTCATTCTGATGACTCTGAAGCTAAATTTTCGGCTTTTAATCTAAGTTTAATTCTATCTACAAATACAAAACTACAGACTAAAAACTACATCGAAAACTACGCTTCAAGAGAATTTTAAATTTTTTTTGGTTTATACGATGAGGACTGGCACTTCACTATTTATTTTATTCTTCACATTCACACTGTCACTTATTATCGCTTTATTTTCTAAATCAATTAGATATTTAATGATATTTTCAGCTTCTTACTTCAATTTCAATTATCACCAAAAAAATTTTTAAGATCTTTTTTGAATCACATTTTTAAGATCTTAATTGAAGCACTCACGATTTTTTTTCCTTTTTCAAGATTTTTTTTTTAATCTTTTTTTTGTTCATACACATACTGCACGGCGTAAAAAAATTATGACAACTGAAAAACGAAAAATATCTACCAAAACATAAAAGCGGAGTTGAGAAAATCAGACACGAATTTTTTTGTGTATTTCGAATAAATTTTTTTTTGTGAGCGGCGCTCTCCGTTAAGAGAGAATCGAGATTGAGAAGATGAGAAATAAGTGCATAGCAAGTGTAGACGGTGAGCAATTGTGTGAGGGAGAAAGAATTTTTTGTGTGACTGAGGCAAGTGGACTAGAAGTTGAGAGCTGTGGCTTAAAAATTGAGAATTTTTTGCATTTTTGCTCTCTCTCGACTCAAAATTCTTCATTCGCACAGGAAATTTTTCCTTTCCTCGCTTTCTGCTTTTGCTTTTTGTTTCCCATTTTTGCCGGGTTTTCAGAATGAATGTTGAGAATAAAAACACAAAAAAGTGAGGAGGAATGAGGAGAAAAAAAGCTGAACTGAAAATGAGGAAAAATCGATTTTCAATGAAAAAACTATGAGACTTTTTAGACAGAAGAAGAATTTTGTGAGTGAATATCGTACGTGCCTTCAAACCAGCCAGACTCATACATTCACAAATGCATGCACTCTGTGCGTATATTGAACTTTTTGTTCTCAGAAATTGCATCACATGTGAGCTTTTATCATTGCCATGAGGTATTGTTAACTGACAATTTTAATGCTGTTCCTGTTGTTATTCTTGCTGTTGTCTGTTATGCCTTGCAGCAGATTCTGTTCAGTTATCACCTGTGCATTGTATTTTGTGAGTTTGTGACCACAGAAAAAGAAATAAAATTGGAATGAATACGAGCACAAATTCAATTCACTTTCTGTCATTCCATTCTGTGCTACATGCTGACTGAATTTGTTCACAGTACGAGCTGAATGTGAATATTTGAAATTGCTCAATTGACCACCGACATCATTCGAGTTTAATTGAAGCAAAAAATATTTTTTTGTGCACATTTTTTGTAGCTATTGACATACTCACCTTAATAAAGATCAAATAAATTTTAGCACAATCACAATAGATGTGAGCAATTTGGATGTGGCTGGAAATGAAACGATTTTATGGGTGGAACATTTGAAAAGCTGTCATAAAATGCCTCGGGAATTGAGATGCAGGTCGATTGCTTTTGATTTGCAATTAATTGTTAATAAATTTGCAAATCTATTAAAAGTTTTGAACATTTTAAAATTAGGTGAGCACGAAAATCAGAAGCTGCAAAATAATTAAAATTTATTTAGATACCCCAATATATTTATTAATAATAATATATTAATTGACTGTCTGCCCCAATAAATGCCAAACATTTCAAAATTAAATTCACCAATCGACAATCAAAAATATAAAAATTAATTGCAATTTCAAATTTGCTTAAAGCTTTCATTTGAATTTGATTATTTTGTGGTTGCAAATGTGCAAAATATCAAATAGTAATGAAAGAAAAAAAAATGCGAATTAATTTTGTAACAACAAAAATAATGAAACTTATAAATTGAAATAATATTGAATGAATAAATTTATATGTGCACAACATCAGCGTGAGCAGCCATAAACACACAAGAGGTGAAAGCAAAAAAATCTAAATTATTATTTGCAACTTGCAACAGCAAATGTTGACATAAAATCAATTTATTTGTTAATTAATTAAGCAATTATTTTTTCATTTGAAAATTTTTCAATTAAAATTTAAGCAAAAAACCAATTTCCTGAAGCACATGCACAGGAATTGCCTGTGGGTGCCATTGCCATACATTATGGTCTTTCTCTCATATAAAGGAAACTTGTTGTTGCTACTTCTGTTACTGTTGTTGTCTTCATGCAAAATCTGCAATTTTTTGAGTGAAGAAATTTTTTTCCTGTTTTTATTGCTTCCGAACATCCTGAGCAGACATTCATGTCGGCAGATATGTATGAATGGATTTTTTTTCTGTGCTGTACATACTTTGCATAATTTATGATCTATGATTTGAGCTTCGTTGGATTTGAGTTCTGAAAGAAAGTGCTTATTTGAGACTTTATTCAAGTAATGAAAAATATGTTTCATGTTTATGGCATTTCGCATGTACTTTGATGTACGTACTTGCATTCATTTTTTTATTCTCTATTTACATACATTCTTTTTATTTTTTATTTATGCAATGCATATGGAAATTGTGCCGATTATGAGAATGTCGGGTATGTAGGAAAGAAAGAAGGTTAAAGCCCAATAACAAAGAAAATAAAGCAACAACAACATGAGGATGAAATGATGATGATGACGAGAAATAAAGGAGACGAAAGAGAAGAGAATCATGACGTAACACAACATAAGTACATAATTATTTCCTTCATTTCATTCATTCCGTTCGTTTTTGTTCAGAGATGGTAATTTCATGTGAATATGCTTGAAATGTTGCATAATTTTTAACGACCATATGCTAAAGACATCTATAATGCAGGAAACAATTCATTTTTTTTTGAAACAATGGTTAAGGGACCTTGATTTGAGAGTCATTGACAAATAATTTTTAGGGAAAAAATCAAGGAGTGAACGCTAGGATTATTACTAAATAGACCAATAATTCGGGTATAATTTTGAGTGTCCACTCATTAAAAAAAATTCACATAATTTTGGATCAATAATATATCATAGGCAAACCCGGAACCATGGAATATGTAAAACGAACCACCTTGAATGAATGAGCCATGGAAGGACCGGTACTGCGATTTTAAATCTATTGTACCATACCTTCTAGACCTACAGTTTAAAGTGGGATCCGAACCACTTGTAAGCTCTGCACATTGCAAAGTCCCGAGTACATTATTAAGACCTTGCTATCTACCTAGATACAATTCGTGTGTGCAAGATGCTTTCAAGAAATCATCCAAATACTTATATACCCTGGTATAATAGCAATGGAGGCACATTAAGTGTCACAGACCTCATAACTACACCCAACACATGAACCAAGCTTGGGAACTAGAAGCCCCGTAATTTTCTCAAAAAATACAATTTATTCAAGAACTTTAGTTCCATACATGAGTATCTCAACACAATCATAATCCTAACCCACAACAATCATCAACTCTGCATCAAAAAGAATTTTTTAGTGCAGTAAAATTTGAATGCAAAATGAAGAAATATTACATACAATAGCAAGCATAATAAATGTCCAAATGAACATGTTGGTTGATGCATGGATGTATAAATTTAACAATAACAGAAAATTTTCTATACTCAACATATATTTATGATTATATATGGATCTAAAAAGACAGCATAAATCGATGTAAGTGAGTAAATAAAACATGTGAAAATTGAGAAATTTTTGGGCATTTTCTTGTTCTGCATGAGCTAAAGGGATTAGATGTGGATATATTCATTCATGGGATTTCTATGCTCATACTGCTGCTTTTTGTTTCTTAAAAAAGAGGTTGGGGGGATGATGTTGGAGCATTGAAACCATTCATTTACAACCACTGCTGCCCTTTTTCTGTAATCCCATTCCACTTTGCTTCTAATTTTATTCAATTTATGCTTTTAAGATATATAAAGTAAAGGAAATGATTTTTTTTTCTATTTTTTGTGGGTAAAAGGAGGTCATGAGATACTGAAGGAAGAAATATTTGATCTGACTTAAGATTCTCTCCCCGAAAAAAATATTTAGGATTAATCTAAGATAGTCTCTCACCCGTCAATGATTGTGAGACCATTTTGTGTGTTTGTTTTGATTCTCTTTATTATTTATCATTATCTACAATCTTTCTTTTCTTTATGTCCTCATAATCATTTCCTTTCTTCTTCTTCTTCTTCTTCTTCTTCTTCTTCTTCTTCTTCTTCGTTTACTTCTGCTTCTTTTCATTCTTCACCGACTCAATATTTTTTAAACTGAAAGAGATTTTGACGTTTTTCAATTTTTTCATATTTTTTTTTTTAATAATCATGATTATTAGCATTAAAGTGACTATGCATTATAATTTCATATTTGTTTGCGGGTATGCATACATTTAATTTTTTTAAAGTGAATTTTTTATATGCAACTTGAGATAAACAATTTATAGACGAAGCAGTTTTGGGAAATTACCTTCTAAGATTTCATCTACATTATTAACAATTCATTCACGTTAATTATAATGAAGTGGGTCTTGTTTTAAGAAAATATTCACACAACTAGCAGAAATTTGTCTTGACTGTATCAGAATATTGATTAGGTTTCCTTTTATTCAGAGGTTTCTTTATAATTCAAAAAAATATAAATTCAACAAAATTTGGTGTGAATATAGAAATTATTTCTTTTTAAATTGATACAATGCTGACAAGAAGGAACAAGAAAATTAAATTGGTAAAGTTTTAGTTAAACATATTGATTTTTTATACTAACAAAATAAATGACACCTAAAGCATAAATTTTTTTGGTTTTAATAAAATATTCAGTCAATTTTGAGTCGTTACCGAAAACAAAGTTCAATTTTATTAGTACAAAACTAACCAACGGATTCAAAAATCACAATGTTTTACAACCGAATTTATTATTTTACACTATTAGCATGTGTTGTGTATGGAAAATTAAATGTTGATGATCTTGCAAATTCATCACATTTAGTTTCAAACTTACAAGCGCTAAATGATGTTATTGATGTATTTTATAATGGAACTCTCCAATTTAACGTCTTTTTTAGTGAAGCTAGAAATTCAAAATATTCAGAGTTTCTTCACAATAAGTTTTTGGGACAAAGCAATAAAAAATTTGGATACAAAGTTAATCAGTTGAAGAGACAAAAGACGTTTCATAAATTGTCTGTAATATTTTTTGCATATTCTTGCCAATCTTATAAAGATCTACATGAATTTAATCTTATTTTTAAACAATTTGCAAGTCCTTTACAGTTTCTTATCTACATTGAAAACTGTGAATTAAACACACTTAAGACAAAATTAAAATTATTTATTTTTCAAGACACTTTGACTTTTAAATTTTGTGTAATAGAAGTTTATGAATATTTACTTATTGATGATGATGATCGTTTACATTTGGCAACTATCGAATACTTTACAGAAAGTGCTTGCAATGAGGCTCAGTTAATAATCTTAAATACTTTTAACAAATCTACTCAAAAATGGAATAAAACTTTGAAGAAACATGAAAAGTTTCGGGACTTTCACAGTTGTGATCTTCTTATGTTTGTTGCAAATCACTCAACTTTGTGGATGGATTGGAAAGAAAATAATGATTCATTCACTCCATTAGGATTGATTCCAAATCTATTTGAATTAATATCAAAACATATTAACTATGAACCAAAATATTTATTTTTAATGCATCAAAATTACTTATGCAATTCAAACTTTGAAATATATTATGGCAAAGAAAAATTTAAAAAGCCGACTGTATGTTTTGATGCATTTCGTTATGAGGGAGAAAATTTTTTAAATCATAACTTACAATTTTCAACTCTATTTATGGAAATTCGTGATGTTGTTTTAACTACACCCGGAGAACCATACTCACCATATGAGAAGCTGTTACTTCCTTTTGATAGTCTGACCTGGATTTTATTAATATCGACATTTCTGACAGCTTTTTTAACAATTTTTATAATAAATTTAGTTCCCGACTCATTTCGGTATGTTGTTTATGGATCAAATGTCACAACACCAGCAGTAAATGTTGTAAGCACATTTTATGGAGTTTCACAGCCTAAACTTCCAAAAAATAGTTTTCCACGGTTTATTTTGATGTGTTTCGTTCTGTTTTGTCTGATCTTTCGAACCTGTTATCAAAGTAAAATGTTTGAATTTATGTCAAGTACACCAAGACGTCCTCCACCAAAAACAATGAAGGAACTTGGCGATAGAAATTATAAATTCTATGGAGAAAAAGAATATTTAGAATTCATGCAAAGGATGAATGAAGAAAATAATGACTGGCCAAAGTTTAAATATATCAATGCTGAAAATTTCAAAAACTTCTTCCAATACTATTCACAAAATTATTCTTCTAAATTAAGTCTAGTAATACAAGAACAAAAAATTTCTTATTACGAAGCTATGTTTAATGGCAAATCATTAAACTGGCATAAACTTCCAGATCCAGTTCTAGTAACTAGAGGTTGTTTCCTATTTTATGATAATAATTTCTATCTTAAAGTCATCAATAGAGTCTTAAATGCTTGGATACCAACTGGAATTATGGATAAAATTCTCGAACAATATTTAGGTGTAAAAAGGAAGTTTGTTAATGTAAGAAACCCAGAAGTTCTTACTGTTAAAAAACTTAGTTTTGGATTCAATATTTGGCTTGGATGTTGTGCACTGTGCTGTATAGCATTTGTTGTAGAAAAAGGAATTTATGCTATAAAGTTAAAACTTTGTCCGCCAAAAAGAATACCAAGGATAATAAGAATAAAGTTTGCAAAAATTCATCCAATTGAAACTGTTATTGTAGTGGAAGATATTGAAGTGAAAACTGAAACAAGCGATGAATCTGTTGAAGAATTAAATGAAAATACCTAAAAGTAGAGATTTCAGGTCATTACCAAAATTTTTAATGTCGGTTTAGATTTCTGTTTTTATGAAAAGTGAAAATGTGAAACGGTATAAATATGAAAATGATCTGATGACCTCAGCAAATGTATTTTCCACGTGTCTTTACTCATTACAATTTTATCAAACTAATATTGAATTGTCATGAAAATTAATTGATGATTTATCAGTAACATTTACATTTTGTTGTTAGTTTAAAATTGATTTCAAATTTTGAACCATTTAAATAATAAATTGTGTTAATAAAATTTCACTTTTATTGTATGGTACAAGTACGGTATATGAATATTTTATTAATATTTAAACAGAATTCAATCTTTGCTGAAAAAAATCTAGTTTTTTTTCACACCTTTTTACTTATTATAATGAATTCAAATGAATTCAACGGAACTTTATTTTCGAAAAGTAAAATTTTGTTTAAAGGGCCGTTCACTTATGACGTCTATTCAAAGACATGGATTTTAGACCCCCCCCCCTCCCTCTATGGCAAAATGTTCATTAAAAAATTTATTGCTTAAAACTGTCACACATCCTAAGAGCCTCTCCCCTTCTAAAAATCGGATATCAGAAGTGAACGACTCCTAAAGTGTGTCGCGAAAAAAATTGTCAAATTGTGCCGAGCCACCAAGATTCGTACTAATTGAACGGACCCTAACTGAGATTCTCATTTGCTATTTTCAGTTTGATCATGCTGGATTTTTCCATTCCTTATATGGATCTTAATATTTTAGTGCTGGATATTCCTATTCCTTATTTTTGCCTGTCAAGATATACAACTCTCCACAAAAGTCCGAATATTTAGTTTTAAAATTTTGTCCGTCATCCTTAACGGGGTACTACATTAGTATGGAAATAATAATAATAAATCAGTGTTCTTAACTATTAATACGTTGAATTTTTATCATTTATTTTTGATCAAATGAAGATAAAGTCATTTATTGATTATTATTTTTTGTTTTAGAATATTTCACAATTCAACTTTTGTAATCGTTCTAAATCTTTCTATGTAAGTCTAGACTAAACTTAAAAAAATATTTAGTCAAATGCAAGCTGTTTCAGAAAGAATACTAATTACATTGAAATAAGTAAATTATAAGTTTAAAAATGAGCAATTTAATGTTTTGTAATTTTTGATGCATCATAAGCAAATTTATTATATTACATTAATAATTCACATTGTACATGGAAATCTCAATGTTGATCATCTAGCAAATTCATCACTTTTACGTTCAAACTTAAAAGCTCTAAATGATGTTATTGATGAGTTTTACAGTGGAACTCAACGATTCAATGTCTTTTTTAACGAAGGTTTAAATTCAAAATTTTCAGAATTTCTTCACAATAAATTTTTGGGACAAAATAATGGAAAGTTCACACACAGCATTAATCAATTGAAAGGACAAAATATCTATCATGGAATGTCAGCAATATTTTTTGTGTATTCATGTCTAATGTATAAAGATTTACATGATACTCAAGCAATTATAGTGCATCTTTTAAGAACCGTCCAATTTCTCATCTATATTGAAAATTGCAAATTAAATGTTTTCAAAACAAAATTGAAACGATTAGTTACTAAACACTTTCTAGATATTTTCAGCGGGACTTTAGAATCGCTTGAATTCTTGTTAATTGATGATGATGATCGTTTACATTTGGCAACTATCGAATACTTTACAGAAAGTGCTTGCAATGAAGCACAATTAAAAGTTTTAAATACTTTTAGCAAATCTACTCAAAAATGGAACAAGCAGCTAAAGAAATATGAAAAGTTTCAAAACTTTTATGGATGTAAACTTGTTATGCTTGTTGCAAATCAATCATCGTGGTGGATGGATTGGAGTTTCACAGAGGATCCAATCAAACCAAGTGGATTGATTCCAGAAATGTTTGAGTCAATATCAAAGCATGCTAATTATAAACCAGATTATTTATTTTTAATCCATACAACCGATCATTACCCATGCATGAAAATAAATGCTGAAGGATTTGCAGACAGTTCAAATGAACAGCCGAATGTTTGTTTTTCTTTGTATCGTTTTGAAGCTCAAGATCAGAACTATAGTTTTCCTTTACAATTTTCATCTTCTTTTATGGAAATTCGGGATATTGTTTTAGCTACACCTGGCGATCCTTATTCGCCATATGAGAAGCTATTACTTCCTTTTGATGGACTTACTTGGATTTTATTGTCATTTATATTTCTGATAACTTTTTTGGTCATTTTTATTTTAAATTTCTTTCCAAAATCAATTCGTAATGTTGTTTATGGATCAAATGTTTCAACCCCTGCAGTGAATGTTATAAGCACATTTTATGGAATTCCACAACATCAAATTCCAAGACTTAGCTTTGCACGATTTATTCTAATGTGTTTTATTTTATTTTGCTTAATTTTTCGAACCTGTTATCAAAGTAAATTGTTTGAATTTATGACAAGCACTCCAAGACGTCTGCCACCAAAAACTATGGAAGAATTGGGTGAAAGAAATTATAGGTTTTATGGAACAATAGAAAATGATCATTTTAAGGAAAAATTAGATAATGAAAATAATCTGTGGCCAAAGCTTCAGATTATTGATAGAAAAACATTTTACAACATTTTGTCGTACGATACACAAAACTCTTTGTCAAAATCAAGTTTATTGATTCAAGAACACCAAATTCAATTAGTTGAAGAAATTTTAGGTTATTCGTTAAATTGGCATCAACTACCTGACCCAATTTTAGTCTCTAAAATGAGCTTTTCATTTTTTGATAATAATTTTTATTTAAAAGTCATGAATAGAGTATTAAATGCTTGGGTACCAACTGGAATTATGAATAAAATTTTTGAACGTTTCATAAAATCTAAGAAAAAGTTGGTTACTTTTAATGAGCCGAGTGTCTTAACGCTCGATAAATTAAGTTTTGGTTTTTACATTTGGCTTTTGTTTTGCGGACTTTGTTGCTTATTTTTTGTCATAGAAATTGTATTTTTCTGCTTTAAGTCAAAACTATGTGGTCCAAAAAGAAAATTGATTAAAATTAAGTTTGCAAAAGTTCATCCAATCGAAGACGAAATTATCGTAGAAGAAGTTGAAGAGATAATTTCAGTAAAGGATGAAACTTCATGCAATTTAGAAAATGAAGAAATGAATGATCATGATGAAATACAAGAATTTTAATTAAATTAATGTTTTTTATGTCTTTAACTAATAAATGGATGTTGTCAAGCACATACTACATATGCAATAAAAGTTTTGATCTTACTCTAAATTCATATTTATGTAGTTTTAATCGTTGAATTCGATGAAATGATAGAAAATGCTGATCAAAACTTTGAACTTTAATCTGCTGTAATATCAATCCACACCGACAAATTTATTTGATTGAGATCAAAATATTGTTATTCTTCTTACCTACATTACTAATTATTGTGACTCTTATTAAATTTTATAACTATTAACATTCGAGTGAACGAGTGAACACGTTCATACTATTTATCTAGCTTTTGAAAAAATAAAACAAGTTTATCGTTCTGATCTGCTGTAAGCACTACATGCTACTCTCTGGTGAATTCAGACAATATTTCATTCATTTACTCCAATAACCAGAAATTTTAAAATCTAGTTTACGGCAAGCTTAAAACTAACTTTATTTAGAAAAACTAGCTAAAAGTAAACTGAGAATTAGCTTTTAACTAAATTTAAAATTTTCTGGTTTTTGAGGTTAGCAGCTAATGGTCAACCTTCTTAATGGTCAAGTTCTTAAAAACATTGTAGAAAATATGAATCATGCATTTAATTGAGATTTAATGAAACATTTTTATGGATTTGTGACTCTTGTTAAAACACAAAATTGTCATTTTTTCTTTGTTGATTTATCGTGAAAATTATTGATCCATTTTTTTTTATTCTATACCAAATCAGTCAACTTTAAGTCGTGCCTGAAAGAACAAAAATTATTTTGCTTGTAAATTAATTAGGTAATAAAATATTAATTGTGGTAATATTTAATTCTAACTTTTATTTAATATTTAAATATTACAGTTTCAAATGTTTTACTATCAATATATTTATTTTTCACTGATAATATATGCTGTTTATGGAAATCTCAATATTGATCATCTACAAAAATCATCACTTTTAATTCCAAACTTAAGAGCACTTAATGATGTTGTTGAAGAATTTTATAATGGAACTCTTCCATTTGATATATTTGTTAATGAAGCTAAAAATTCAAAATATTCAGAATTTCTACACAATAAGTTTTTGAAACAAAACAAAGAAAATTTTGCTTACGGAATGAATCAAATCAAAACAAATGATTTTTATTTTAGCTTGTCGACAATTTTTTTCATTTATTCATGCCAAAGTTTCAAAGATATTCATAAATATCAAAGAATTTCAGTGGATATTAAAAAGTCTGTTCAATTTCTCATCTATATAGAAAACTGTAAATTAGATACACTTAGATCGAAATTAAAGTCATTAATTTATCAGAACAGATTGCATTTTTCCTACAGTATGATGGAAGTTTTTGAATTTTTACTAATTGATGATTACGATCATTTATATTTGGCGACAATCGAGTACTTTACAAATAGTGTTTGTAATGAGGCACAGTTGATGGTCTTAAATACGTTCAATAAATCAACTCAAAAATGGAACAAACAGCTGAAAAAATATGAAAAGTTTCAAGATTTTCATGGATGTGAACTTGTCATGCTTGTATCAAATCAATCAACATCGTGGATGAACTTGAAATTTGTTGATGGTACTTTTGAGACATCAGGATTGATTCCAATAATGTTTGATCTAATTTCAAAATATTTAAATTATAGACCTATTTTTAATTATAGATTTCAAAAATCTAATGAATATCCATGCAGCAGAAGTAGTTCAATAATATTTCATCCTAATTTATATTCTGATCAACCGAATGTTTGCTTTTCCTTGCATCGTTTTGAATCACAAAATCATATTAGTTCTTTTCGTTTGCACTTTTCTACTCCATTAATGGAAATTCGTCATGTGGTTATAGCTACACCAGGAGATCCATACACTCCATATGAAAAGTTACTGCTTCCTTTTGATCGTCCAACTTGGATTTTATTGTCATTGACATTTTTAATATCTTTTTTGGTGATTTTTTTCATAAATTTTCTTTCGAAATCTGTTCATCATATAGTTTATGGATCAAATGTTACAACACCTACGCTGAATGTTTTAAGCACATTTTATGGAATTGCACAACCTCAACTTCCAAATCTCAACTTTCCGCGATTCATTTTAATGAATTTCATTTTATTTTGCTTAATCTTTCGAACTTGTTATCAAAGTAAATTATTTGAATTTATGACAAGCACTCCGAGACATCCTCCACCAAAAACCATGGAAGAATTGGGTAAAAGAAATTATAAATTTTTTGGAAGACAATTATTTTTTGAATTCATGGAAATATTAGATAATGAAAATGATTTGTGGCCAAAGTTTGAAATTATTAGTGATGAGGAATTCTCGAAAATTTTTCGAAATCCCCAATCAAAATCAAGTTTATTAATTCAAGAACATGAAATTCCATTTGTTGAAGGAATACTAGGATATTCATTAAATTGGTATCAACTACCTGACCCAATTTTAGTATCTTCAATTAGCTTAACATTTTATAAAAATAATTTCTATTTAAGAGTCATGAATAAAGTTTTAAATGCTTGGATACACACTGGAATTCTCGATTTAATTATAAAGCGAGTTGCAGGAGAAAAAATAAGTTTCGCTAAGATATCAAAGAGTCCTAATGTCCTAACCATAGATAAACTTAGTTTTGGATTTTACATTTGGCTTTTGTGCTGTGGATTTTGCTGCTTATTGTTTGTAGCTGAAATGTTTGTTTTCTTTTTCAAGTCAAAGTTATTTCGTCAGAAAGAAAAGCTTAAGATAAAAAAAATTAAGTTTGCAAAAGTTCATCCAATTGAAACTAATGTTATCGTGGAAGAAGTTAAAGACATAATTTCAGTAAAGGAAGAAACTTAATATATTTTGGAAAAAAAGGAAATCAAGTTGTCATGCTGAAATGATTTATACTATGAAATATAAACTTTTTGATTTTTTAACTACAATCGGGGCCTCAATTTGAATGATTAATTGGTTCAGAAAAAATCTACTCAAATCGAGGTCCCTATTACAATAGGCTGTTGTCAAGTAGGCATACACTGTATGTACAATAAAAATTTTGATCTCTTACAAATTAATATTTATATAGTTTTAATAGTCTAATTCTAGAAAATACTTATCACATCTTAGAACTTTAATTTGGTATTGTATCGATCCACACCGACACATTTGTTTTTACAGGTTAAAATCTTGCTATCCCTCCTACCTACATCACTAATTATTGTAACACTTATCAAATTTTATAAATCAAATAATATTAACATGCAACACAGTGGCGTAGCCAGAGGGGGGCGGGGGGAATGGGTGAATTTTCACTCTCCTTACTGGTGAATTTTTTTTAATTTGTTAGGGTTTTCCGCACAAAAAAAAGGAAAATTTAAACCAATTTTTCTCATAAAAAAATAAATTTTCAGACCCCCACCCCCTCAAAATTTCTGACTACGTCACTGATGCAACATAATGTTGTAGTTTAATTAATTGAATTCTCATTTAAAAAATGATAATTTCAGTCTAGATGAAAGTTTCTTTGTCTCTAAGTTTGAATTCCAAAGGGGTGAATGAACTTAATCGTTCAGTATAAAACTGATAAAAATTTTATAAAACATTCAGTTAACTTCAAGTATTTTTAGAAAGAAGACCACAATAAAATTTAAAAATGATTAAAATATTTCTTAAGCAAATTTGTTATTTTACACTATTAGCATGTGTTGTGTACGGAAAACTAAATGTTGACGATCTGCAAAAGTCATCACTCTTAACTACAAACCTCCAAGCACTAAATGATATTGTTGATGAATTTTATGATGGTACACTTCCATTTAACATCCTTGTTAGCGAAACTAAATATTCGAAATATTCAGAATATCTTCACAATAAATTTTTGGGACAAAATAACCAGAAATTTGCGTACAGAATCAATCAAATGAAAGGACAAAATTATTATCATGGAATATCTGCAATTATTTTCGTCTATTCATGTCAAGCTTACAATGAAGTCCACAAAACTCAAGCCATTTTAACGCCTTTTTTAAGACCTGTACAATTCCTCATTTATATTGAAAACTGCAAATTGAGCACATTCATGTCAAATCTGAAGACATTTATTTATCAACATGAGCTAGGTATTAAATTCAGTATGATAGAAGTTTATGAGTTTCTACTGATTGACGATGGTGATTATTTATATTTGGCAACTATCGAGTACTTTACAGAAAATGCATGTAATGAGGCACAGCTAATTATCTTAAATACATTCAACAAAGTCACTCAAAATTGGAATAAAAAATTGGAGAAGTATGAAAAGTTTCGAGACTTTCATGGATGTAAACTTGTAATGCTTGCAGCAAATCAAAAAACTTTGTGGATGGATTGGAAATTAGTCAATAATTCAATAAAACCAAAAGGATTGATTCCCAAAATATTTGAACTTATAGGAAAATCTATTAACTATAAATCAAGTTATCGATTTACAATTGGAAATGAAAGAGAGCATCCATGCAGAGAAACATTTGTTGAAGTTTTTATTAATAGAACATTAGAGAATCCAAATGTTTGCTTCAGTCTTCATCGTCTTCAAAATCAGAATCCTGAAAATTCTGTTTATTTTCAATTTTCTGTTCCATTTATGGAAATTCGAGATATCGTTCTAGTTACACCTGGAAATCCATACACTCCGTATGAAAAGTTGCTACTTCCGTTTGATAAACCAACTTGGATACTTTTGATATCAACATTTTTGATAGCTTTTTCTGTCATATTTGTCATCAATTTACTCCCAAAATATATTCAATCTATTGTTTATGGATCAAATGTTGTATCGCCTACAATGAATGTCTTAATCATATTTTATGGTGTTTCACAAACACAAATCCCAAAACACAGCTTTCCACGATTTATTCTAATGTGTTTTATTTTATTTTGCCTAATCTTTCGAACTTGTTATCAAAGTAAAATGTTTGAATTCATGACAAGCATACCAAGACATCCTCCACCAAAAAGTATGAAAGAATTGCGAGACAGAAATTATAAATTCTTTGGAATTGAAGCACAATTCGATTTTAGTGATATAATGAATAGTGAGAAGGAGACATGGC
The DNA here is from genome assembly GCA_026123125.1 of Chironomus striatipennis. NCBI lineage: Eukaryota > Metazoa > Arthropoda > Insecta > Diptera > Chironomidae > Chironomus > Chironomus striatipennis. The sequence continues at coordinate 33,778,688 of CM047392.1, read as the reverse complement.
CAACATTTAAGACTCTCACAAATGATGATTTTTTTAAATTATTGCGAAATTCATCACAGAGTTCCTCATCAAAGCTAAGTTTAGTCATTTCTGAATACGTTATGAGATATTATGAAGTAAAATTTGGTCATTCACTATTTTGGCATCAACTTCCAGATCCAATTTTCGTTACAAAAATGGGATTCGCATTTTTTGTAAATAACTTTTATTTGCACATCATTAATAGATTTTTGAATGCTTGGATATCAACAGGAATTATGGATAAAATATTCGAAGAATTTTTAAGAGGTAAAAGAAAGTTTCTTAATTTAAAGAAACCCGAAGTCTTAACTTTTAATATACTTAGTTTTGGATTTTATATTTGGCTTGGTTGTTGTGGATTATGTTTTTTAGTTTTCATTATAGAATTAGCTACTGCCAAATTAGACATATGTCCTAAAAATAGAAAAATTAGAATGAGAAAAATGAATTTTGCAAAAGTTCATCCAATTGATAAAATTATTGTTCCAGTGGATTAAGGTCAGTAAGTTCGAGATGGTGAAAAAATTTATGTGACGTTTGAAAATACTTATGAATATTTTATTTTACAAAGTAATGAAATTCTTTTGAATTAGTACAAGTTTAATATGAAAAAGTGTTTGATTTATCGTTCTATTGATTTTTTATTCACAATAAAAATAGTCAAACTTCATTTTTTTAAATTATTTTTAGTCTTTTTTTCAAAACGTTTAGTCGATTGAAAGCTGTTTCTTAAATAAAACCTAAGATATTTTTCATGTGTAAAACTTATGTTTAAATTACAACAAATGTGTAAAATTTAATTGTCTAAAAAGTTAAAAAAATTAAACAATTTTTTGTATTTTAATTTTCAATGTTTTTTAATCGATTCTATTATTTTTCAACAATATGTGTTGTGCATGGAATTTTCAATATTGATTATGTAACAAAAGAAAAACAGTTAACTGTAAATTTAAAAGCATTAAATGATGTTGTTGATGAGTTTTTTGATGGAATTCTTCCTTTTGATATCCTTTTAAATGAAGATGGAGATTCAAAATATTCAAATTATGTTCACACAAAATTCATGGAACAAAATAATGAAAAATTCGCATACAATGTAGTGAAAAGAAAACATTATTATCATGATATATCTGCAATTATTTTCGTTTATTCATGCCAATCTTATAAGAATACACACAGATTTCAAGACATTTTCACGCTGTCTTCAAAACAAATCCAGTTTCTTGTTTATATCGAAAATTGTAAATTAAAAACACTTGCAACAAGATTAAAATCATTTATTTATCAAAAGAAATTGAATGTGTTAACTAGTATGATAGAAGTTTTTGAATTTCTACTAATTGATGACTATGATCATTTATATTTGGCATCTATAGAGTATTTTACAGAAAAGGCTTGTAATCAGGCTCAGTTAAAGGTTTTAAACATTTTTAATAAATCTTCTCAAAAGTGGAATAAAATATTAAACAAATATGATAAATTTCGTGACTTTCATGGATGTGAACTTTCCCTGCTTGTCAAAAATCAAGGAACTGTTTGGATGGATTATGAAAAAAATAATGGTTCATTTAAACCAACAGGATTAATTCCAGAAATGTTTAAAATTATATCAAGGTATGTCAACTATAAACCTACATTTAAATATGCGATCTATAGATTTGGAGATGCTCGATGTGATTATTTTCTTAATGGAACAATAACGAAACCCGATGTATGCTTCAACCTTGGTCGCTTTCAACTTCTAAAATATATGTACAGTCATTTTCACGAATATTCAATTCCATTCATGGAAGTTCGTGATGTCGTTCTAACAACACCTGGAGATCCATACACTCCGTATGAGAAGCTGTTTCTTCCTTTTGATGGACTTACTTGGATTTTATTTTCATTTATATTTTTGATAACTTTTTTGGTCATTTTTGTTTTAAATTTCCTTCCAAAATCAATTCGTAATGTCGTTTATGGATCAAATGTCTCAACACCTGCAGTGAATGTCGTAAGCACATTTTATGGAATTCCACAACCTCAACTTCCTAATCTCAACTTTTCACGATTCATTTTAATGAATTTCATTTTATTATGCCTGATCTTTCGAACCTGCTATCAAAGTAAATTGTTTGAATTCATGACAAGCACTCCAAGACGTCCACCACCGAAAACTATGGAAGAATTGCGTGAAAGAAACTATAAATTCTACGGATGTGAATATAGTTATGATCTTTTAGAAATAATTAGCAATGAAAGCAATGTGATGCCAAAGCTTGAAATCATCAGTTTAGAAAAATTATTTAAAATCTTTCTTAACTCATCTCAAGATTCTGCATCAAAATTAAGTTTAGTAGTGGAAGATTTTTCTCTTCGCTTTTATGAAGCCAGACGAGGGATTCAATCTAACTGGCATCAACTTCACGATCCAATTTTAGTAACTAGAATGGGCTTTATATTTTATCTAAATAACTTTTACATAAAAGTCATGGATAGAATCTTAAATGCTTGGATACCAACTGGAATTATGGATAAGATTCTCGAAAGCACTATAGGAAGTAAACGAAAGTTTGTAGTTTCAAAGGAACCAAATGTTCTTACAGTTAACGAACTTGGTTTTGGATTTTTTATTTGGCTTGCATGCTGTGGAACTTGTTTTGCTGTTTTTATGCTAGAATTAGTAGTTTTCGTTGTAAAGTTGAAATTACGTCCTCAAATTTTAGAAAATAAAATTAAAAGCACAGTTTTGGAAAAAGTTTATTCAATTCAAACTTCAATTGAAAGCAAAGTTGAAAATCAAAACGAAGGAAGTGAAATTGATAAATAAAGAAATTATTGAGGTTCATCAAATTGTCAGGCATCTAAAGATCATCATGGGAGAAGAAGATGGCACCAGTCTTTAATTGACTCCCCCTGCCCCAAATTTTTTTATACAAAAAATTGAATTGCCCCTCCCCCTCCAAATTCCTAGCTACACCACTGGATATTCTTTGGATATTCTAACTTGGGATAAAGGCTAATCAAAACTATGTAAATTCAATGTAAATTTTATCACATGATTAGTAATAAATTAAAAGATATTTTACTTTTAGACTGCAGAAAATTTCTCTTTTAAAATCTTCATGACATCAGTAATCCATCTTCACAAAAAGTAACACAATAATTCACAACGAAACCAAATAATAGCAAGCAATAATAACGATTATCATAAAAAAATCAATACATGTCAAAATGAGAGACAATGAAATGTTATAAAATATTGCCATGCTTGATTTATCCATCGCAAATTTCTTTTCCATCAATTTTTTTCCTCTCTATTGATGAGTATTGATGACTCGATGCCATGCAGAATGTCAATAAACTGCCGTAAGAATATATTTTTTTTTTCATTTTGTGTCGTCAATTTTCATAGTTTGAAAATAAAACAAAATATAGAAAGAATAATATTATGATGTGATGACAATACGGCAAGTATAATGACAAACAGGCATGGACTGTTTTGTGTGCGTCATTCAGAAGCATGATTGACATAGTAAGTCACATAAATGGCTTGAGATTGATTCTTTTGGGGGCTGTTTAGGGGGTTAGTATGCTGTTTATTTTAGAAATTTATTTAATGAAAGTGACGTGGTCCCTTTTTTAAATTTAAAGCTTTTGGATTTTTTTTACAAATTTTTGACAATTTAGTGATAGAATGGATGAAGTCCACAACATCCCACCCCACTAAAATTCAAACAAAAATGTGTATTTGTGTCACATTCATAATATTTTGTCGCACACGCAGCAAGCACGTTGTGCACACACAACAACTGATAGCTTATAATCATATATGTATTAAAAATAAAATGAAAGTAAGGAACTGCCTCATAAATTTTCAACACGGCAGTAGCAAAAAATATATAGTATAATAATGATTTCATTTCTTCTATTATTATTTTGTATTATCATTTTCAGTAAATATTCTCGCTATATGTGCGTGCTGGAGGCATTCATATATGCTATGGCATAATTTTCCTATTCGGAACCAAGTGCCGATATTCCCGACAATCTCTGAACAAAAAAGTTAAACAAATGATGGAAAAAAATTCAAATTCATGAAAAATTTGTATCAGAAAAAAATATGTGTACATTAAAAAAATGAGCAAAGCATGGCATGGCATGGCAGGAACAGCAAAGAAGAAGGAAATCGTTTGCAAATAACGCAATAATCAAATAAGTGCGATCATTCATGAATTTCTTGTTTTTTTTTTTGTATTTTTTGTTGAAAAGTAAAAATCGACAGCGGCAACAGTTTCTTCTTCCTTTTCCTTCTGCTTCATGCGAAATTTTTCTTTCAGCATCGTCAAGTGAAATTCATCAAAAATAATTTTGCTCTGCTTCCTCCTCATTCCCAATTTTTCTTTACATTTCATTTATTCTGACAGATTGTTTTTGATTGTTGTTTTTGCCACTCACCACTCATTCATGTTCAGTTGTTCATTCAACAAAATTTTAACTTCTTCTTTCTTCGTTGTTTTTGACTTCTTTTTAATTTTTGCATTTTTGTCTTCCTTTTCTTGTTATCATTTTTGATTTGCTGTTGACAGTATTTTAGGAATTAAGAAAATGAAGAATTTTATTGACACAAGAAATTTTGGAAAATTTACATCACAAACTTTTTAGTGGTTTTGTGAAACTTTTTGTGTTTAGCAATTTGGTTTCTGTTGACATCATTTTGTGTCAATCATTGGCCAGAGTGTTTTTAACATTTATGTTTATTGGCTATGAACAAGTTTTGAAAATCACTGGGAGCCTCGATTTAAGTGGTTTAGATTCGATTAATTAAAATATTTCCATTGGGGCCGTTTACTTAGTACGTTCGCATTTTAAGGGGGAGGGTAGTCTAGGATTTTGTAACAGGTTAAACAATAGAAAAAAATACATACACAAAACGAAACAAGGGATTAAGGAGAGGGGTTTAAAAAGTGTTTTTTTTGCGTAACTCATACAAAAATTTAAATTTTCTTAACTGTAATTTTTTCATACGGTTCGGTTTGACTAGATTTTTTCTGAACCTACAATTCCTCAAGTCAAAGTCCCAGTTTTTAATTTTTATGAAAATAAGGAAGACAATATACTTCAGTGCTGGATAACTTTTTTTGTGCCGCGGCACAAAATTATGTATGGGTTATGACTAAAACTGCATGCAGAGCACGGCTAGTGGTACTTATTGAAAATAAATTCGGCACACTAGTGTGCCGTACCACAACGGTTGGTCATCATTATTATATTATGTCATTATCATGTTAAAATATTTTTGTATGATCAAAGTTAAGAAAAAACGTGGCATAAACAATAAGAAATCGAATAATAATTAATACCTGTCACTTCCATTTTTTATTAATAGAAAAAAGGTTCTTTAAAATTTTTTTAAAAAAATAATAATTTTTTTCCAAAAATTCCTTCAAAATTCAATAAAATCATTCGTTCATGCAAAAAATTCCAATCCATCAATTTTCTTCTAACACATTCTACGCCTATAGTTCATGATTCTAAATATTTGTTTATGAGAATTTTCTATGATTTATTTCAAGAAATAGAACAAGAAAGAAAAAAAAAAACATTTCTTAACTCATTAAAATTCCTCACGACTTCACTTTTCATTTCATTTTCTCAGTCATTGGCAGACATTTAGCTACACATGAAGAAATAAGTGAATATGCCAGAATGGCAATGTGCTTAAATGAATTATGTCAAACACTATTAGAATCACAGCATTACAGTATCAATTGCAAATGTAATCGAGTAGAAAAAGTCACAACATGAGAAAGGAAATTTTTTTGGAATGTAAAAAAAAATTAAGGAAGGGGAAAGAAAATTTTTCCCTTTATAGTTTTATATATTTTTCTTTCTCTCATGCTGGTTCCTCTTCAAGAGCAGAGAGGAAAAATGAGCAGCAATCAAAAGCAGAAGAATTTTCATACATAAGTTGCAGCAGCAATGTCACATACAATACAATTAGACTACTTTTATTCTACAGAATATTAATTTATAAATATATGCTATGTCGCAATCTTGAATGGAGTTTATGCACACTTCAATGAACATTCGAAGATATTGAATTGAATGTATGAAGAGTAAAAGTCGGCAAATTAAGTTGTTATAGTTTTCTTGAGTTGCAAATACTTATTCAAACAATGCTTCTCGTGGATTTGTGCATAATGAGATACAATGGAAAAGGGTTGAAAATTAAGGAACTTAATTTTCATATTCACACCGTTTCACGGCGTGAATATATTGTTTTTACTACACTCTCAAAAACCGTTTTTTGCGTTTTTCTCTTAAATTAAGCATTTTTACGCTTTATACCCTAATTACATAAAAGTTAGGCCTTGGAATTCTCTACAAAATGCCGCAAACCCCGTGAAAATTGGTTGCATTGTTTTCGAGAAAATCGCGAAAAACTGTTGATGTTAGCACTGCATGCACTTTTGTCGGCCAAATTCCGGGAAAACGGAAGCGAGTTAGGACTTCAAATATGGACCAAAATGTGTGTATTGGGCTCATAAGGTGCCACGAAACTTTTGGTAATGATTCATGCAGCAGTTCCAGAGAAATCAACGAAAAACTGAAAAATTATAGCCGATTATTGCATAACACTTTTCCGAAAAACGTAGAATTTTACGTTACGTAAATTTTTCTTTACGTATACGTATTTTTTTACGTAGAGACAGTTTTGTATGAAAATTTATTAATGAATGATTAAATGGCTATAAATATTTACTGGATCTCATTTTATAACCATAAATAGTTACTGGATCATACTTAATGGCCATAAATAGCTACTGGATCATACTTAATGGCCATGAATGTTACTGGATTTCAATTTATGGCCATGAATGCTTACTGGATCTCACTTTATGGCCATGAATGCATACTGGATCTCATTTTATGGCCATAAATCATTACTGGATCTCATTTTAGGGCCATAAATGCTTACTGGATCTCACTTTATGGCCATGAATGCTTACTGGATCTCACTTTATGGCCATGAATGCTTACTGGATCTCACTTTATGGCCATGAATGCATACTGGATCTCATTTTATGGCCATAAATCATTACTGGATCTCATTTTAGGGCCATAAATGCTTACTGGATCTCACTTTATGGCCATGAATGCTTACTGGATCTCACTTTATGGCCATGAATGCTTACTGGATCTCACTTTATGGCCATAAATGCTTACTGGATCTCACTTTATGGCCATGAATGCTTACTGGATCTCATTTTATGGCCATGAATGCTTACTGGATCTCACTTTATGGCCATGAATGCTTACTGGATCTCATTTTAGGGCCATAAATGCTTACTGGATCTCACTTTATGGCCATGAATGCTTACTGGATCTCACTTTATGGCCATGAATGCTTACTGGATCTTACTTTATGACCATGAATGCTTACTGGATCTCATTTAATGGCCATAAATGCTTACTGGATCTCACTTTATGGCAATAAATGCTTACTGGATCTCACTTTATGGCCATGAATGCTTACTGGATCTTACTTTATGGCCATGAATGCTTACTGGATCTCATTTTATGGCCATGAATGGTTACTGAATCTCACTTTATGGCCATGAATGCTTACTGGATCTCACTTTATGGCCATGAATGCTTACTGGATCTCATTTTATGGCCATAAATCATTACTGGATCTCACTTTATTGCCATGAATGCTTACTGAATCTCATTTTAGGGCCATAAATGCTTACTGGATCTCACTTTATGGCCATGAATGCTCAGTGGATCTCATTATTTGACCTTGAATGCTTACTGGATCTCATTTTAAGGGCATAAATGCTTGCTGAATACGACGATTTACTAATTTGGGATTTTGTAATCTTTGGTTTTAAGTTTTGGTCGGTTTACTAAACGCGGAAAATGCGCTTTAGTCGGTCACGAGTGATCACCGTTATACTAGTATCAATATATAATTGTTTTATCAAGCGAAAATGAATCATGCTGAGCTATAAATGTTGATGATAGAATTTCAATGCTTTCACATGAAAAATATGTGAAATTGAAGGGTGTTAAGCATTGACATTATATTTTCGATGCTTTAACATGAGATATATGTGGAATTGAAAGGTTTTAAGCATTAATATTATATTTTCGATGCTTTAACATGAAAAATATGTGGAATTCAAGGGTTCTAAGAGTCGAACGAAACGAAGAGAAGCGAAGTGGAGTTCGACACTCCTGTAATCTATAAAAGTCAAACGGAACGAAGCGAAGCGAAGTGGAGTTCGACACTCCTGTAATCTATGACAGTCGAACGGAACGAAGCGAAGCGAAGTGGAGTTCGGCATTCCTGTAATTTATAATAGTCGAACGGAACGAAGCGAAGCGAAGTGGAGTTCGACACCCCTGTAATCTATAAAAGTCGAACGGAACGAAGCGAAGCGAAGTGGAGTTCGACACCCCTGTAATCTATAAAAGTCGAACGGAACGAAGCGAAGCGAAGTGGAGTTCGACACTCCTGTAATCTATAAAAGTCGAACGGAACGAAGCGAAGCGAAGTGGAGTTCGACATTCCTGTAATCTATAAAAGTCGAACGGAACGAAGCGAAGCGAAGTGGAGTTCGACACTCCTGTAATCTATGATAGTCGAACGGAACGAAGCGAAGCGAAGTGGAGTTCGACACCCCTGTAATCTATAAAAGTCGAATGGAACGAAGCGAAGCGAAGTGGAGTTCGACATTCCTGTAATCTATAAAAGTCGAACGGAACGAAGCGAAGCGAAGTGGAGTTCGACACCCCTGTAATCTATAAAAGTCGAATGGAACGAAGCGAAGCGAAGTGGAGTTCGACATTCCTGTAATCTATAAAAGTCGAACGGAACGAAGCGAAGCGAAGCGGAGTTCGACACTCCTGTAATCTATGATAGTCGAACGGAACGAAGCGAAGCGAAGTGGAGTTCGACACTCCTGTGATCTATAAAATTTGAACATAGTTCAAACTAGGTTGAGCGAAGCTCACAAATTTTTACATCCTGAACGAAGCGAAGCGAGTGAAGGTGTGAAAATTTTCCCAATATGTCCTCAGACTTTGAATTCATAAGGTAAAATGTAAAAGTGTTCGAGCGAAGCTCGAACACATAAAGTTTGAACGCAGTTCAAACTAGGTTGAGCGAAGCTCACAAATTTTTACATCCTGAACGAAGCGAAGCGAGTGAAGGTGTGAAAATTTTCCCAATACGTCCTCAGACTATGAATTCATAAGGTAAAATGTAAAAGTGTTCGAGCGAAGCTCGAACACATGAAGTTTGAACGTAGTTCAAACTAGGTTGAGGAAAGCTCACAAATTTTTACATCCTGAACGAAGCGAAGCGAGTGAAGGTGTGAAAATTTTCATAATACGTCCTCAGACTTTGGATTCATAAGGTAAAATGTAAAAGTGTTCGAGCGAAGCTCGAACACATGAAGTTTGAACGTAGTTCAAACTAGGTTGAGCGAAGCTCACAAATTTTTACTTCCTGAACGAAGCGAAGCGAGTGAAGGTGTGAAAATTTTCATAATACGTCCTCAGATTTTGGATTCAAAAGGTAAAATGTAAAAGTGTTCGAGCGAAGCTCGAACACATAAAGTTTGAACGTAGTTCAAACTAGGTTGAGCGAAGCTCACAAATTTTTACATCCTGAACGAAGCGAAGCGAGTGAAGGTGTGAAAATTTTCATAATACGTCCTCAGATTTTGGATTCATAAGGTAAAATGTAAAAGTGTTCGAGCAAAGCTCGAACACATGAAGTTTGAACGTAGTTCAAACTAGGTTGAGGAAAGCTCACAAATTTTTACATCCTGAACGAAGCGAAGCGAGTGAATACGTCCTCAGACTTTGGATTCATAAGGTAAAATGTAAAAGTGTTCGAGCGAAGCTCGAACACATGAAGTTTGAACGTAGTTCAAACTAGGTTGAGCGAAGCTCACAAATTTTTACATCCTGAACGAAGCGAAGCGAGTGAAGGTGTGAAAATTTTCATAATACGTCCTCAGATTTTGGATTCATAAGGTAAAATGTAAAATTGTTCGAGCGAAGCTCGAACACATAAAGTTTGAACGTAGTTCAAACTAGGTTGAGCGAAGCTCACAAATTTTTACATCCTGAACGAAGCGAAGCGAGTGAAGGTGTGAAAATTTTCATAATACGTCCTCAGATTTTGGATTCATAAGGTAAAATGTAAAAGTGTTCGAGCGAAGCTCGAACACATGAAGTTTGAACGTAGTTCAAACTAGGTTGAGGAAAGCTCACAAATTTTTACATCTTGAACGAAGCGAAGCGAGTGAAGGTGTGAAAATTTTCATAATACGTCCTCAGATTTTGGATTCATAAGGTAAAATGTAAAAGTGTTCGAGTGAAGCTCGAAGCGAGCGAGCTGAACGAAGCGAAGCGAGTGAAAAAGTACAAGAACACGAAGTATGTAGTACAAGAACACAATGACTGTAAAAGCGTGGGGCGTTCAAAAGAGGTCATCAAAATCAAAGGGTCGCCAAGACAATTACGCCCCACGCTTTTACTATTTAGTTAGTCAATGAAATTTTATTTTAGTTATATTTTATTTTAAAAACGTGATATTATTTTATTTACTACTTTTTAGAACAATTTTAACAAAGTTTTTTGGTCATTTTCAAAAAGCGTGTTTTTTAAAAAGTTTTTTTTATACATTTTTTATCTATCAAAGATAATCATACATGAAAGTCTGATCTACAGAATAGACTAACCGCGGAGCAGCAACTGGAGCGAAGCAGAAGTTGCAAAACTATCGAGACTGTAATCTATGGTAAAGTCTAATCTAACAAAGATACATGAAAGTCTGATCTACAGAATAGACTGACTGCGGAGCAGCAACTGGAGCGAAGCGGAAGTTGCAAAACTATCGAAGCTGTAATCTTATGATAAAGTCTGATCTAACAAAAAGATCAACATATATGTAGCTCTGATCTACAGAATAGACTGGCCGCGGAGCAGCAACTGGAGCGAAGCGGAAGTAAAACATAGCAGATATTATTTTATCTCAAGTCAGATATTATTTTAATCTCATTTTGGAACGGTGTGAATATCTCCATGAAGCGTGATCCGCTTCATAACTAGTTTTTAATTAAAAGTTTGAACCTTAAAAATTTATTGAAAAATTTTAAGATTTTTTAAATTTACTTTGGGGTCGTTCACTTATGATGCCTAATTTTTAGAAGGTGAGGGGGTCAAAGGCTGTGTGACAGTTTTAAACAATAGAATTAATTTGAATGATAATTTTGTAAAAGAGGGGTCTAAAAATCTATTTTTTTAATGAACATCTTAAGTGAACAGCCCCTTTATTAAATCTTTCCCAAATCAGAATATTTTTCTGACTCTAAATTTGCATTCACTAAACTAACGAGCCCCAGTTACTAGTACAATCATCGTCAAACTTCAACTAAAGCGATAAGAAAATAAAAGAAAAATACCGAAACAATTTCAAATAAAAAAGTCTAAAATATGAATGAAATTTTCTCTATAAAAAGTTGTAAAAGGCGGTTCGTTCACTTGTGTGACAATCTCAATAAGAATAGAAAATTTATGTCTAGCGAGTCTAGAAAAAATATTGAAAATAAGACGCATAGCATAAATTAAAAGAAGAAGATGACATAAAAATTGAAGAAGGAGAAGTCAAAAGTTCAAGAACGTGGTTATGTTTTTTGGAGGGTTTATTTGTCAGAATTTGTGTATTCCTTAAAAATCTGGCACGTACAAATTCAGCAAAATAAAATAATAAAAGGAAAAATTGATTTTTTTTAATTTTAAGCCGTTTTGACCATTAAAAGATATGTTAATGAGTAGTCAAGAATATGAACTAAATTTTACATCCACAATTAATACAAAAATTATTTAAATATCCTGAGAAAATCGTCAGCAAATCCACCGAAATTCCTACACTATAAATACCACAAAAATATCAAGAACTCCTTCAAAATCCTACAAAACCCCTCCATAAATTCATCCTTTATTATTCCATTTCGATATCGATTCCAAGAAATGAAAGAGAAAGTCGAATTGAAGCTCATTGCATTACCACTTACTTTCTATTGTTGTCGCGGTACCTTTTATGTATAAGAACTCAAATCCTCTTATTATGAATTTATTTTTACTTTTTATTCCATTCCTTTTCATGTCGCTATTTTGTATGTGCACACACATTTATGGCAGAAACTTTTTTTTTGTACAAGAAATTTATTTTCACACTGACATTGGAATTGGATTTTTTTTTCTGTGTGTAAAGGAAGTACGAAAATAATGAAAAAACGAAGAATGTAAATTTATTCAGTAAAAGAAATTGTGACGTTTTTCTTGGTTCATTAAACACCACCCCGCACCGCACAGCACAGCTTTTTATTCTTGCTTTCATATTCTTTATGAGAAATCTCATTGTTTTATTTGAATTTGACTTTTCACGCACAAAACAGGAAAAACACAGCCCTCGAAATGAAAGAATAAATATTTTAATAATTTATTCTGCCATACACAAAAGTCACTCGAGTAAGTCGAGAACAAAAAAAAAATAATAATAAGAAACATTTTGCCAGAGGAGATTATAAGATGAGGAAAATTGGATGAGCAAATAGACACGCAAAAAAATTATGGTTGTTGGTAATTAGGAACTTTATCATCGCCAATGCGACTAAGTTATTGTTTATTCCTCAATTTCTGTCTCTCTCTACGTTCATATGCCGCAAACAAACGCGACTGTGGTCGATGATTATAACATTAAGGGCGCGCTATTGGTAATTAAATTATCATTATAGACACATTTCATTTCTGCTCCCATCCTTCTTTCTTTTATTTTATTTTTTTGTGAATTGATTTTGTTATTGGAAATGATTTTATTTTTGGATATTTATTTTTATTTAGGAAGCAGCAGAAAATTGGAATTGATGGAAAAAAAATCTACAAATGTGAAAATGATTGGAATATAAAATTTGAAAATGATTGTCTAATTAATAAATACTTAAGTTCTGTGAATTTTCAATTTTATTGATTTTAATGTTTTGAGATTTTTGGCATCGATGGTGTTTGGTTATTGATTTATTGACATGAAAATTGTGAGAAAATTTTACTGATGCTTGGAAATTAATTGGGATGATTTGTAACATGTGTTGAATTTTGAGATTAAATTAAATGACATGAATAAAATGCTACATGCGTAATTTTGAGAATAGATTTAGTTCATTGAACCCAATTTCATTACCTTTTTAATTTCCAGGAATTTTCCCTCGCCACAAATTCTTGACCAAAAACTATTAAAAAATAATCCTCAACTAAGCGCAAAAATCTTTAAATCCACCGATTCCCAATGCATTTTATGATAGCTATTCAAATGTTTCACCCATAAAATCTTTTCATTTCCAACCACATCCAAATCACATCCATTGTGATTGTGCTAAAATTTATTTGATCTTTATTAAGGTGAGTATGGCAATAACTACAAAAAATGTGCACAAAAAAAATATTTTTTGCTTCAATTAAACTCGAATGATGTTGGTGGTCAATTGAGCAATTTCGAATATTCACATTCAGCTCGTACTGTGAACAAATTTGTTCAGCATGTAGCACAGAATGGAATGACAGAAAGTGAATTGAATTTGTACTCGCATTCATTCCAATTTTATTTCTTTTTCTGTGGTCACAAACTCACAAAATACAATGCACAGGTGATAACTGAACAGAATCTGCTGCAAGGCATAACAGACAACAGCAAGAATAACAACAGGAACAGCATTAAAACCGTCAGTTAACAATACCTCATGGCAATGATAAAAGCTCACATGTGATGCAATTTCTGAGAATAAAAAGTTCAATATACGCACAGAATGCATGCATTTGTGAATGTATGAGTCTGGCTGGCTTGAAGGCACGTACGATATTCACACACAAAATTCTTCTTCTGTCTAAAAAGTCTCATAGTTTTTTCATTGAAAATCGATTTTTCCTCATTTTCAGTTCAGCTTTTTTTCCTCCTCATTCCTCCTCACTTTTGTACTGTTTTCATTCTGAAAACCCGGCAAAAATGGGAAACAAAAAGCAAAAGCAGAAAGCGAGGAAAGGAAAAATTTCCTGTGCGAATGAAGAATTTTTGAGTCGTGAGAGAGAGCAAAAATGCAAAAAAATTCTCAATTTTTAAGCCACAGCTCTCAACTTCTAGTCCACTTGCCTCAGTCACACAAAAAATTCTTTCTCCCTCACACAATTGCTCACCGTCTACACTTGCTATGCATTTATTTCTCATCTTCTCAATCTCGATTCTCTCTCAACGGAGAGCGCCGCTCACAAAAAAATTTTATTCGAAATACACAAAAAAATTCGTGTCTGATTTTCTCAACTCCGCTTTTATGTTTTGGTAGATATTTTTCGTTTTTCAGTTGTCAGTTTTCATTTGCCGAGGAATCTGTATATCGACCCCAAGGTTTTTTATTACACAACAGAATATAGAAAAAAAAGTCAGATTTAGTTTGCAGTGTGTTTTAGTAGTTTGAGAAATTGTCAGAAGAAAATAAAATATTAAAAATAATAATTTTTTGTTTCTGAATTGAAAAATTGCAATTGCAACCGGAATACGATTTTGCTTAGTTGTCTCTCAGCCGTAGTAGTTTTATTCCGTCAGAATAAAATAACACATGAGATAGTCCGAAGGAAAAGGAAAGAAAAAAAATAAATAATAAAAAATAATTTTTTGCATCATAATAAATTAAAGTGCATACTTCACGACGTACAGTGAACCATTACCCAGTGTGCGTGTATATTTGTGAACAAAAGTCACATTCTACTTTTTAATAAAAAAAAAATCATTTCTTGCTGTCTCTCGTTGGAATTTTTTTCTCGGTGCGGCGGTGAAAATTAAATTTATTAAGGAAAATTTTTTTTCTATCTTGTGCAACCCGAAAAGACTTTTTGGTGTAAAATAAAAATTTTTACTGTGAGTGTTGTCTCCAATTCTACAAATAAATATATAATAAAATCAATCTAGATCCATTAATAGAAAACAAATTCTGTGCAATTGAAAATAATAAATTTTTCATCAATCATCGATCGATTATTTTTTTTTCTTTTCATTGTTTTTATTTTATTTTTTCTTGTTCTGTGTTTATGTTATTACTCGGATGTGAGGCATTGTCATCAATAACAATTGACAGGATAATAATGTAGTTTATAAGGAGTTTATGAATTTTGAATTTTTTTTTCTTTCTGTGATTTTTTATGACACTGGAATTTTTTGAAAATTTTTTCAATGTTTTTAAAATGTTTTGAGGAGTTTTAAAGATTTTTTTTTCAAGGTGCTGACAAAAATTTAAATTTTTTCGGAATTTTTTGAAATTAAGAACAAATTTGAAAATAACTTGCAAGTAATTTTTTTTTAAAAAATACGATTTTTTAAATTAAAAAAAAAAAAATTAAAACAAATATTTTTTTTAAGTTTTGATAAAATTTAAATTTTTAATTTTTTTTTTTTTTCAAAAAAGTTTAACAATGGAAAAAAATATAATTCAACTAAGTTTTTAAAGTTTTTTTAAATATATTTAAAAAAACATATTTTTTAAATAAAATTCCGCAAAATAATAAACAATTTTTTTTTTAAAAAAAAAATTAATATCCGTAATTCTTCACAATGTCACGTTCCAAAATCACTCAAATAGAACCAATATTAATCAACTTATTAGTCAATTATTTATCCATAATAGTCACCCATCAAAAAACCATAAAAATTACAAATTACAATAATAGTGCTAATATGTAATCAAAACAGTTTTTTTAACAAAATAAAGTATTTAAAAAAAATTCAATAAAAACACAATTTGTTTTACTCCACAAAAAAAGAGTAGAATCATAGTATAAAGAAAACAAAAAATTTTTTAGATAGAGTTTTTTTGTGAGAAAAAACAGAAAAAAATTTACAGAAAAAGAACCAGGAAGATTTATTTGTGTGCATCGAGGTAGTTTAAATCTGAAAATGTTTTCATTAAAGTGAATAATTGCGAGTGTTTTGAGTCTGCAGAAGATGAAAAAAAAATATTGTGGAGAATTTTAGGAGCTATGATAAAATTCTGAAAGATTTTTTTTGCTGTAAAACTTTAAGTGATAGGAAAAAAATTTTCTGTGAAAAACTGGAAAACTTATGATTGAAATTAATGAGACTCAGACATGGAATTATCAGAATTCTTCGAAAATGTGCAGCAAAAAAAAAAAAGAAATTGAAAATATAGATTAGGAAAAAATAGATTAGATTTCTTGTAGTTAGAATATTTCAGCACTAATATTTCAGATTCTTTAGGATTATGTTGGTTTACCTCAAAAAGTAAAATGATAACTTTTCGCTCCTTAAAAATTTAAAAAAATATATTCTAACAAATTTAAAAAAAATTTTGTTTAAATTCTTATCGCTGAAAAAATAAAAAACACACTTTCGAGAAAAAAAAAAAAAATAAACAAACCAAAATTGCACGACTTATCCAGACAGCATCACAATAGAAAGTGTCGACCCGATAAAAATCCAATTGACTTCATGTGAAAAAAAAAATTCTGTGAAATCTGCCGACTTGAAGAAAAATAAACAAAACCAAAAAATTTGATAAAAAAAAATTCTTAAACGAGAGATTTTTGATTCCGAAGAAAAAAAAAGGCACGAGGAGAAAATTTATGTGCACATTTTTTATGTGTTTTTGTTGGGAATTTCAGTGAATTTTTTTGTCAGATTTTTGAGATAACAAATTGAATTTTGTAAAAATTGAGAAAACAAAAGGTTTTTTTTTGTGAAGAATGAATATTATGAAAAAAGATTAAAGGATTAAAATGTTTGAAATTTTAGTGATTTTAGGTGTCAAAGTTGATTTTAAGATTTTTTTCAATTTTTCGATAAAATTATTTTTCATGAAAAATTTAAAAAAAATTTAATTTGAAAAAATATTTTGAATTGCACAGAATGATAAAAGAATAATTCAATTTGCATCCGAGTATCTCCATCAACCTCATTCATAACCCAATTAAATATCAAAAATCAATTTCTCTCAAATAATTAAAAATTCTCTTTTCAATTTCTCTCTCTAATTACAGAAAATAAAAATAAAAAAGAAATCAATCATAACATAAAATCGTAGTGAATCGTATTAAAAAAATCATCAAAGTATCTTCAATTTTGTAGATTAAATCTTTAATAATCAAAGCCCAGTTAAATTTAATCGTGAATCCTTTAAAGTGTATCTAAAATTTTTGTGGTTAGAAAATCTTAAAGTGCAGTGAATTATCGTAGAAAATTTTTAACATTGTCGAATAAAAAAAGTTTTTTGTAGAAAAATATTCAAATTTAAATAATTTAAATTAAGAAAAAAATATTTGTAAAAAAGTCTTCAACAATTTTTTGTAAAAAAAGTTATTAAAAAAGTTTTGTAAGGAAATTTTTGAGCATCAAATTTTTGCATCAATAAAAATTAATTCTCATCAAAAGCAACCACCGTCATCCAAGCATAAATACAAAAAATATACAAAAAATAATAAAACAAAAGCGAAATAAGAAGAATAAAAATAAAGAAAATAAGCAGCCCCAGTGAGAGTGGATTTTGTGAAAATTATAAAAGTTTGAGCCGCAATACAAAAAAAATTCAATTTAAAAAAGGAAAATCGCAAGCAATAAAAAAATTTCTGGAATAAAAAAAAAAGTGTGCAGCACTGAAAAAAAATTTATTACACAAATAAATAAAATAAAAATAAGGAAAAAAAAATCTTTGTTGTTCTTTGAATATCCAGCATAAGCTATAAGAAATATTTCTGTGTGCTTTTTTTTCATTTTCGTAAAAAGTGATAACGAAAAAAAAATAATAATAAAAATAACAATGGAGCATCAACAACAACAGCATCAAGATATGGCATCAGGATCGCCTGCTGAGCTTAAAAATGATCCAGGGTGAGTAATCGACTGCTGTGAATTGTAAACTGTGCACATATAACAAAAAAAAAAAAAACTTTCACTACGAGTGTTTTTAATGAGTGCGTAAGGGAAATGAATGAATGAATGGACAGGGGGGGGGCGGTCTCCTCCAGTTCTTTTTTGTTTTCGGATATACAACGACAAAGGGTTGACAGTTGACAATTCCAAGAGCTTTACAAATTACTTCTTATTTACATGTGCTTATGATTGTGTATGTACATGTATGAATGAATTTTGTTCATTTTATTTTACGACTAAAAATAGAGTTGAAGAAAATTCTCATGTTACAAAATTTTGACTTGAGTTAATTACAGCCTGTTTCTTTTGTTTGATTATTTTTGATGTAATTTAGAAAGATTTCTTGTTTCCGGTATGATAAATGAGACTGAATTGAGATTCTTTGTTGACTATGTTTTGGGTTATGAGTGTGTCAAAATGTAAATTAAAATTGGAGCGTAGCTAGGAAGGGGCTTTTGAGGGTTCAATACCCTCTCTAATTTTCAAACTCCATTGAAATTTTTCCAAGTGAGAAATTTTTTTTTGGGATTTTTTAATTTCAAACCTATGTAAAACCTAACTCTAAAAGACCTTTAAAAAAATCCTGAATTGAATATTTTCCGGCGTTTTTAGCCGTGTTCCTGCTGCGGTTTCAAATTTTCCCATGGGAGCTCGAACCTTCCTAGCCACGCAACTTTTTTAATACTTGGATTAAATTTTTTTAACAAACTTTTAAATTCACATTTTTACATTCATATTTTTTCTTAAATTTTTAATTTTTTTTTATAACGTACACAAAACCAAAGCTTACAATACCTCACAATTAAATGTGTGAATTCAATCAAATTTAATCTAAATTCTAATGAAGTCTCCTTTACAAACATTTATCAATGATATTAATTTTAAATGTTTAAACAAAATCCTATGCAAACAAAATATTTACTCAAGTTTAGTTCCTTTGAAATGCCTTTTTAGAAGAAAGATAAAGAAAATGTTTGAAATACTTTTAATTAAGGGATATGAATGTCCTTTTTGTGATAAAATATGAATGAAAATTTGATGAATTTTGAGTTAAAACTATAAATTTTGTAATATTAAATTTCATGAGCTGACAATCTTATCATTTACGACATTTAACCCTTGACTAAGATCAATAAATACCTTTACTAAATTTTGAAATATCTTGGGTGTTAAAACAATTGTTAAAATTGTATAAAGCCAATGATACAGAAACATAAACCCAAACTTGACATTAGAATCCAAATTGCATTCTACTACCAAACTCTAAACAATTATAAACTTTACATCCCCATATTTTATCCTTTAACTCCACTACAGACTAATTTGTCCCCAGATTCTACGTGAAGCACAATCTGTTAAAGTACTTAAAAAGTACACAAAAAAGTCATTCCGATTCATGAACAAAAAACTTCCTTTTTAAAGAACATAAATTTATCCAAGTGCGGAAAATTCTAAGAAAAAAATGTTAAGACGAGAACCAAAAGAGAGGAAAAAAAAATTGAAATGAAAAATTAAGTGAAATAAAATCATTTCGTAAATGCGTTGTGTCGACATCGTCGTGCTCTTAATTAGTATTTTATCTCTGCTGCTTCGTTTTTTTCTGTGACGCGTCATTGTATGTACACATTCTAAATACATTGTGTTGAGTACTGCAGAGACTAAAGAGAGGTCTGAATGTGTCAACAAAAGAGGAGATAATGAGTGAGATAGAGACACAAGAAGTGTATGTGTGTGTATATGTGGGTAAGAAAAGCACAGCCAAGCAACCGTGGAAGAAGAAAATTGAAATAAACGTCTCATTAATCATAAAAGAAAGGAACTGTAAATGATAAAAATAATGCGATGAGTTTTGGTGGAAGTAAGATGAAGAAAAAAAATTCTTAATGTGAGAAAATTTCTTTCCTTTTTTTGGTCCGCATTTGAAATTATGAATGGTGGTTAGAGTGTTTGGAGTTTTTGAATTGACTTTTTGTCTTAGTATGGTACTGTTTTGCTGCAGTTTATACGCCAGCTTAAGATAATTCAAGTTTAGCTGTATGCTAGCTGCATTTCAGCTGCAGATTATCTGAATTATAGATATAATTTAATTACTATATATTAAATCAAAATTAGCTTAATAGCGCTTCAGTCCAACCTTTTCCTTAATGACTTCCTACCTAATTCCTTTTCTTTTCTTACCCATCAACTTTTCCCCACTTCTTATTCAACCAGCTTATTTCTATTTAACGTATAACTCAAGATATAATTTTTTTTCATCCATGATGTAGATGCTACTGATGCTGATGATGTTTGAGTTTGTTCTTTTGTGTGTGCTTTGTTTTCTGATCCAGTGGAGAATTTTCTCATGGAATTTAATTTTTTTAAAGAGCGAACGTGCAGAAATTTTTTTTTCTTTTCCTTTTCATATTCTTACTTCCTTGTCTGTTGATGTTGTTGCTGTTGATATCTGACTTGAACGTGTGCACAATTGTATTTTCTATGGATTATTATTTTATTGAGGAATATGAGGGGGATCGAAGGTTAAATTCTTCTTAATTTAAGATTAAAATCTTGAGAAAAAAAAATTCTCAATGATCATCAAAAAAATTTTTGACCAAAAATTTCCAGCTAAGAATGCTGAATCATCTCGACACAAAAAAAAAGTTCCGCATCCATTGAAATGTAAACTTCCATAAAATATAAAAGCAGTAAAGAAAAGATTCAAGTAAGAAAATAAATTGCGGAATTTTATGACTCCCTAAATGACGTAGTTTTTGTAATAATTTTTAAGCACCGATGATCACAAGGTGTAGTAGTAGTAATGCTATTCATAAAATTTTGATTTACTGATAAGAAGAAAATACGATTGTGCTGAAAAACGTAATTTGGTGACTAAACAACATTCGGAAGGCACTGTGTTTGGAAGTATGTAATTAATGTGAATTTTGAGGGTGGGTGGCAACCCCTCCACCCACTGCTAGTTAATAATAGATGGGAAATGAAGAATTATTTGCAACCCGTTGGGGATATTGTGATTAAGTTTAGGATTTAGAAGTTTTTTTATGTTTTTGTTGTGTCGAAAAATAATAAAACAATATATTATCAGACATTTTTGGTTGTATGGGTGGACGTATGTCAAATAAGATTGTTAATTAATGACATGTAGTTTTTCTTGTATTGTTTTTATGCCAAAATCTCACGAAGTCTTAAAAAAGTGCTTTAAATGAGTTCAAATTTAGAACAAATAAATAAAAACTTTCCTGAACAAAATCATTATTTTTTTCTTCAAAATCAGATAAAATTCCTTAACTAGAACATGATTAAGTCACATAGCTACCACAATCACAAGCCATACATCACAGCTGGCATCTTAAATCACTTGCTAAATATTTTTGCGTAATTTCTATTAAACTAATTTCTTTTGTAAACGAGCAAAAAGAAAGCTCGAAAAAGGACCTTAAATTATTCTTTATGAGACATGCAAACAGCAAGAGAGAAAGAGTAAAAAAAAGAAACAGTCACACAGAATCTTGATTACAAATAAATAAATTGTAATGTTAACCCTCGAAAAAATTAACCTTCAGTTTGTTTCTACTTCTTTTTTTCATACCCGCTAGGCTCAAACGATCGTAAAGAATAAAGTTGATGAGATATAACATTTATAGTAAAAGTGTTTTTTTGGAACAGAAATGTGCTTGTTTGTGTATGCGTGGGAGTGAGAAGGATAAAGTAAACAGGGACAGAAAAAGAGTAAGAAAAAATCCGATACAGAGAAAAAAAAAACACTTTTCTACCCTTGAAAAATGTAACATCGGTCTTGTACATAACTTACGTGAAAAATCTTTTTTCTTATTTTTTATTTTATTTCTGATTCATACCAACAACCCATCCATCCCACTTTCAATAGCTTTTGCACGAGATTTTGATGATTTTTATGGCGTTTTTATTTTGGTGCTTTGGCTTATTTTATGAAGAATTTTTTTGATGCTCAGAACTAAGATTTTGTGGTTATTTTGAAGATCATGGAGACTTTTAAACAGTAAATCACACAGCTTACTTACTAAGAGGATTGAAAAACCTTAAACAACCAAATAACTTCAAAAATGCTCCACAATCCATAACACACCCCCAAAAAACTTTTAACTTTATTTTTTTCCTCATTTTTTCACATTACACTTCTTACATCAAGGTTATTACCGTCATTTGGAGCTAAGAAACGAATGAAGAAGAAACGAAATCTTTCCATTCCCTCCTTTTTATTACCATTATTTGCGACTGTGTGTGTATGTGTGTGCGAGCCTTTAAACAGCAAATGTCTGCTTATGAAACATTAATTCCATTCCCATTCTATCAATTTTTTTACTCATTTTGTTCTTGTGTTTCATTGCTAAACTGTTTTATTTTCTTTTTTTATGGAACATGATTTATGGACACTGCCCAGTAGAACTTCTTCATTGTACTCGATTGTAATAATCTGAATGGGGAATGTTTGAATTCGTACAAGTGGGGCATAGTCAAATGAGAATTTGTGCGAGTGGAAGGCGGACTAGCTGGTTAGATAGAGGTCTTTGTAATGATTTAATCAAAAAAATAGTTTGGACTTTCTTCCAAAATTTTAATTTTAGTAAACCAAAATTAAAGATTAAAAAAATTGAAGCTTTAGACTCATCAAAAATTAAGGATTATTTTTTGATATTTTTGACTATTTTTTAGAATTTTGAAAAATTTTCAGTTTAACTAAAAAAATTGTAAAAAATGCGAAAACATAAATTTAAAAAAAAAACCGAAAAATGTCTAAAAACTGCTAAAAACATTTAATTTACGTGAAAAAAAAATTACCAATAATTTCAACGCAGAGGAAAAGGTTCCCAAAAGAAGGAAGTCATGTTTGTGAACGAATAGTGAATGTAAATGTCCGTATATGCAGTCATGAACAAAAAAGCTTAAACTTCTTGCAAACAAATTTGAATGAATGAATGAAAGAGCCCAAAAAAAACATGGGACAAAGTCTATACTTGTGTGTGTATTTGTTTGAATATAAAAGGAAGGGCTACATAAGTTTCATTCAGCAAAAAAAATATTTATGACTTTTTCTTCCCCCTTTTTTCTGAATGGTGTCGCTTTTTTATATTCAAATAAAAATCTCTTTGGTGTGTGAATTAAAAAAAGGAAAGCAAAAAAAAAAAAAATCTTTCACGGCAAAAAAAAGTTCTTTAGGCTTGTGTGGGTGGATGGGTGAATGAATCGAAATTTTTTTTCTTCCCATTTTATTCATTTCGGTCTTTTTTAAAGTGGCTGTTTCCATAGCTTTTAATATTGATTTTATTGAATGATTTTGTCATTAGAATTTCTAATAATGCAATTAGACATTTTAATGAGAATTCGAAATTAGAGCAAATGTTGCATGCTTTCAAAGACAATATAATCATGAATTTTTCATCAAAGTAAGAAGTCAATTCAGTCGCAATTTTACTAAATTGTTGGTTACGTGAGTGATGATAGGGTTTAGTCATTAATTATTTAATGTATTTTATGCAATTTTAATTTTTAGTTGGAACTGTTTGTCATTGATGATGACTTCCTCTATTAAAATAACATTTTTACATGCACTTATTAAGTAACATTTAAATGATGATGCAAAGACACCAATAATGACAACATTTTTGAGTTCATCCAACCTTCAATATCCTTAAGAAATAAGGATCCCAAAAAAATAATTATGATCACAGAAAATCTACTTTAACCACATTCAAATACCTTCCTATTCTCATCTTCAATTCCTTTTTCAAACATAATAATAGTATATTTTTCCCTCCATTCTTGCAATTGAGCCTGCCACATTTCCAGCCATTTCATTTTGCCATCTGTACATATGCATGAATAAACTCACTATCAACTTTATATACTATCTACTGATATTAACTTTGCGGAAGGGCGGATGGAAACAGATAGATAACAGAGAGGAAAAAAGGGATAAGCAAAAAAAAGAGAACGAGAAATCCATGTGCAAGCACAAAGTTATGTAGCGCATAGAGTGAGTGAATAAGAGGATGTAGAAGAAAAAAATCCTATAAAGACAATTTATTCCATTTCAAGTGTCCCAGAAAACATTTCTTTTATATTCTCTGCTGTCTCTTTATTTCGTCTGTGTGTGTTAGAATGTGCACAGTAAACAAGCAAGCACAAGAAGGAATAAAAAGAGATTTTCATTTTTTATATTTGAAACAATTGAAATTGCTTCCGCAAGTGCTACACGCTGTAGATGAAAAAAATGTAAGAGAGAATATAAAATGTAATAAAAAGAGGGAGAAGGAGGAAGTAATGTGAAGTGGAGTGTATAGTACGTATTTACCAGGTCTTTGGGTATTTCCCGCAGAAGCCGATGTTGAGGATTTTGATTATGAGAAATTTTTAGATTAGCTGGGATGTTGGATGGTTTGTCTGAGTGATGAACACTTGAAGGAAGGAGTATGCTCGGGAATACATAAATTAATTTTTACAGCTTTTGAGGCCTTCAATTGAATGAAAAGCCATCAAAAAAATGCACTAAAATACCACAAAAACCATCCAGATTCCACTTGATTTCTACTTTCCAAAAACATGATTGAGATAACAAGCACCGACTACATGAACATGGATTTAATCGTAAAGCTTTTTTCCATAAATTCTTTCATTTTGTTTAAACTTTTTTTTATTCCTCCAACCTCGAAAAAAAAGCAACACACACAGAGCAGCGAGATTGTTAAAAAAGAAATAAGAGCTAAAAACAGAACGTTAAAAAAATTGATTTTAATCGGATTGAGGGGAAATTTTAAGTTACTTATGTAAGCTTTACGCTAAGAACAATTGATTTAATGTATTTATTACAATTTAATTTGATGCTGAAGAACGGGAACTTTAAATCTGTTTTTGATGAGCTATTTTTATCTGGTTTTTAGTAAATATCTGTAAATATTTTAAAGCATTTATTGATGGATGATTTTTTAGGGGAATTTTTTGGATTTGAGGAGGTTGGATGAAATTGATTTTTAATTTGAATTTTTAAATCATAAATTGTAATTTGTTGCTATTAATTTTCAAGAATAGTTTAAATTAGAATTTTAGTCAAACTGTTTTCAAAAGGAAGTAACAGAAAATATAATAATAAGTAAGAATTTTATCTGATTATGGACAAGCAAAAGTTTCAAGTCCTAGAATTTATGAAAAATATAAAATATAGACCTGCTATTTTTTTAATCTTAATTTCCTTAAAATATTTAATTTTTTGCAGTTCAAATTAACTTTTTTGTATCTGGAAAAATCGCAGCTATTGCAAACCACACCAAGCTTCATTGCAATCACAATCCCTCCTCCTAAAATTACTATTATTACAGTCGTCACAAATCCATTAAATACTATATAAACAATAATAACAGCCATACATGCGATATCAATCTCTAACGAACCTAATCTCTATCACTTAAACCGACAGCAATAGACAGGCATAAGGCTATTACAAAAAAAGATTACATCGTCAAACTGGAACAATATAATAATATAAAAAAGCACAAACATATAAATAGACACGATCGTTGAATCTACTAATCCCCGCCACATAAAAGTCAATAATTGATAAGATCAAGTGACGGAAAAATCACTTTCAAGAGGCATTGAAATTCTATTCTCAATTCAATCTCAATCTTTGCAAAAAAAGACAAGAATTACTAGATTCAGTCGCATTACTATTATTACAATCATCATCATAGTCATCATCGACAGGCAATCACAATTGTAGAATTATTTATCTCTGAAAGTTTCCTTTCATTTGCAGAAGCTAGGAAGAGCTTTTGTCTTTTGGTGAAAGGAAGAGAAAGGAAAGAATGCAGGCAAAAAGTTTGATGAGATTTCTTGTTACAGGATGAGGGAATGGAACTAAGGCGCATTCTTCGTTGGCTGACAAATTGGAAAACTAAGGAGATAAGGGGTCTAAGGGGGTCCGTACTCACTCTGAGATAAAATTTCTTTATTTTGCTAGGCTTTTTTGAGGTAAAAAGTTGGTAAAAAGCATTTGGGTCACCTCTAAAACTTTTCTTCCAAAAAAAAAAAAAAAATTTGGATCCCATAGAAAAAAATTCTAGATACGCCCATGATTATAAGATTCAGAAAGACTTACCTGAAGTCCTGTTCAAATCTTCATCCTTCCAATAATCCAGCTAAATGCTTGCAACAATTTTCCTAACTCCAAAGAAAAAACTTCAATTCCCTCAGCATGAATTTCCAAATAGAAAAAAATTGTTCTCCTCTATCCATTCACAAATCCAACAGAATAGCTGGATATAATATAGGAACAGTTTATTGAAACTGACTAGAAAGAAGAAAGAAATTTCCTTTATGCTATTTGACTATACCGGAATTAATAACGATGATTACTGAGTTGTTCCTCTGTCTTTTTTATTCCATTGATTGCCGTGTGCTGTTAAGCTCCAATTTTAGTTTCTCCCTCATTCGTTGTGTTTTTTTTTCTTTACTTCAATTCTTTTGTCGTTTTTCTTTCTTTTCTTCGTCTGCGTCGTCAATTTCAAATTGCTTTTTCTTCTTGTGTGCAGAAACAAAAAAATGCGATGGGAAATTTCTCAATTGTTTTCCCATGATAATGATTTTCATGTTATTATCGTCGCTGCTTTTTTCCCTTCTTGCAATTTTCTATCTGTTGAGAATGATAAAAGTATACATATGCCTATAAACGTATGTGCTTTCTGTTGTGGAAAGTTTGTGTCTTGTTGTTTGAAATTAAACTTGATTGTTTTGTTGCTTTTGCAATTTTTGATATTTATAACAGACAATTTTAAATTATTTTCGATAATTTTTAAATGATAATTTAGGAGATTGCTGTGATCAATAATTTTTCTTCAATAAGTTTGCAATTAAACATTCAGAAAGAAAATAATATGTGGACACTAAAATCTGAACAAAATTTTGGTTTTCAGGCTTTGCGCTGAAACTAATTTCAAAAAAGAATTATTAGAATGAAGCAAATTAATTCAAATTTGTCAATAGAAAAATCATGTATGGGAAAAACTAATAATTATTGTTAAATTTGCAAACAATCCTTAGATTCGAATTCTACTAGAACTATAATGTAGTACTATTTTTGTATTTTTAAAACCTTTATTTTTTTCAATAATTTTATTTTTAGTTAAGTTAAGTTAAAAGCAGAGTTGCGAGGTAGATTTTGTTTACAAAAAATCCCATAAAAAAGATAAAATTAAGATAAAATTAAGTGTGAGTCACAAATCGTTACAAGAGATTATCTTGAGGTTTAGATATCTAAACAACCAGAATTAATTGAAGCGAATTGCTATTCGATTTCAATTTCTGAAATTTCTAAGTAGAATCTATGTCTAAATATCGATTTAAGTGTAATGGAGAAAGACATTCACTTTGACGTGCCTGAATGGTTGATGAACTTGAGTCATGTGACGGAAAAATGTTGATTTTTGTGATTTACTTCACTTTTTTATATTTTTCTTTTTCATCTTTTGTGTATCTTTGCGTATGTGCTTCGGTGTTCTATCTGCCTGAATAATTTCTGCTCTTCAATTTTCATTTTGCTTCCCCCTACTCATCGTGACGATGCTCAAGCTGTATTCTGTACATTTTTTTCCTATTTTCTTATGATATATGAAAATAAGTGACTTAAAGTCAAATCTCGTTTTCATTTTCTATGTCATAGAATATACTTTTTTAATGCTCATTCTTCTTCTATCGCATCACGGCAGGAAGTTGGGGAATTGAATTTTCCCTCATTAGTGACTAGATTGAAAGGAAGCATCACAAAACGTGTCAGTTTTTAGAAATTAAATGTTGACAATGATAATAATAGGAGGAATTTCTTCCAGGGCTGGGTATATTGTATTTAATTTTATTGAGATTTGATGAAGGTTTTATACTTCACAAGAAAAGTTTTCAGAAATGATAATTTAAATAAGTTTTTTGTCATCTCAGATTTTAAAAGCAAAAGATTTTGATTAATAATATATAATAAAGTTGTAGGTTCAAATCCGAGCCCATTAATACAATAATTATTTCTATTCTGCAATTTGGGTACTGAAATCTTTTTTGCATATTTTTTCATAATCATTTTTTCCCCTTTTTTAATCTCAAGACATTTCAATCGTATTCAAATGTACTCAACTGTATTTTTATTACTCATATTACAATTTACTTTCAAAATTCCAACCCTGACACTGACATTGAATCACTTCCACTCTTTTTCCTCACATCTCAAAAGAAGACGAGAGAGATGTTCCATATACATGATGCGAAAAAAGGCTCCGTAATATTACGACAGAATAAGAATGAAAAGGTAAGAAAAAAAAGTAGAAAGATGATAGGAAAGATAAATGATTTCTTTTTCTCTCTTTCTTCTTCCATTCGTAGCTTGTATGTGTGAATGCAAATATTTGCGATTTGATAAGAACACGTGAAATATAACCAGAATACAATGTT
Source organism: Chironomus striatipennis (assembly GCA_026123125.1). Taxonomy (NCBI): domain Eukaryota; kingdom Metazoa; phylum Arthropoda; class Insecta; order Diptera; family Chironomidae; genus Chironomus; species Chironomus striatipennis. The sequence goes on along the minus strand of CM047392.1, from coordinate 33,750,208 downwards.
TACTCTTTGTTTATTCAAGACTTAAGTTCTTTGCCTTTACAGAAAAAAATTATTATTACAAAATAATGAAGGGCTCTTCTACTAATACGGACATTTTTTATGAGAATTGAGATTGGATAAACACACAAACTTTAATAGTTTTTTTAGTTTTTTTTTCCAAAAGGTAGATAAACATGAGATCTTTTCGACAGATACAATTTTTCAGGAAACAAATTTTTAATAGAATCTGGATGCCTACGTGATGTTAAAATTGTTTTATCTCTAACCAATTTATCCTACAATTTTTTGTGGCTTTTTTGATGAAATCGAGATATTTTTTAAATCTGATGAAATTGGCTCAAAATAGCTTTGAACTTTTGCATTTTGGTTTTTGTGGTTTGTTGTGGAAAAATGAATAAAAATGTTTAAAAAATTTTTTTATTTCCGTTTTAAAAAGGTTAAATGACACCTTTGAAAATGAATCCAGTAGACAATAATGGAATAAAACTAAATTTAGCTAAATAAATCACTAACATTTTTTAATTTTTTAATTCGTAAAGTTAAAAATGAACATTTTTATACCCCCTCCTTCTAGTCGTAACAAATTTTGTATGGAGCATGAAAAAATCTTGAACCCCCTGCCCCCTCCCTAAGCATTAAGAATTTTACGAACGACCCCCTACAATATTAAATAATTTTCTTTTAAGTCTTGATAATGACAGCATTGCTGTCGAAATAGTATTGACAATAAATGTTATTTAACTAGAAAGTAAAGTGTTTTTATTGATACTTAATGATTTTTGACCCCCTACAAATTTAAATTGGTTAAAGCTAGAATTGTTGTTTTATACATTCCATTTCATTAGCCTTTTAAAATCAAACAAACCTAAAACTTTAAAAAATTCCATGCAACTTCAACCACGATGAAAAAAAAAATGCACAAATTCGTTTAAACATAATTAACAACATGAGAAATGTACAAATAAGCTAGAGCTCAAATAATCGAGATCGTCGAGATAAAAATCACACATACGCGCTAAATAATAGAAAAAAAAGTTTCGCTCCACTTTTCATTCTTTTACTAATTCACTAAATGATGAGATACAAATGAGAATTATTTAGTTTAGTTTATCATGCAATATGCAAGTAGATATATATGCTGAATAAGCATAATGCATAAGGCATATAATTCGCAAATGCCGCTGATTTCATTTCACTGTTCTATGTGTGCGATTGTATAGAGCTTGAGATTATGTACACACAATATGCAAAGAGAGTGAATATTTCCCAGCGACTTTATGGCTAGAGTTGGAATTTTTATGGCTTATTGTGTAATAATTTGGAAGATTTAATATCAATTAAAATTTTTGATTTTTTTGAAAGTGTTTTTACAAATTAATTTTTTTAAAAAATTTTTAACTGTTTATTCTGAGTTTTTTTTGGGAATTTTACTTATTACTCTAAAATTTATAGTTGTCCAAACTGTGTGCCGCGGCACACTGGTGTGCCGTAGAACATGCCTAAGGGTGCCGCGGAAAAATTTTGAAAATCCCAAAAATAGGCTGTTTTTTAAAAATTTTCAAATTTTCATATATTTTTACACAAAAAACTCATTTTTAGTACCGAAATATCAATAATTTATTAAAATAATTTTGATTTATTTAGATTTGTTTGATCAAGGATGAAGTCTTTAATGCAATTGGTATTTTTTTGCTAAATTAAACTAAAGGTGTGCAGCAGACAAATTTTGGTGTGCCTCGAAAATTTTTTTTAATTCAAGGTGTGCCGTGGCCCAAAATAGTTTGGACAACACTGCTCTAAATCTTCAATCTCTAGCATTTAAAGCTTTAAAAAAATTATTCACAATATAAAGAAAAAATTTTCCATTTTCTTTTATTTTATACATTTTTCCTTGTTTCGCATTTTGACGCGTCATACATTAGCAGCAATCGTAGTACAAGCAGCAACGAGCAGCATGTGGAAATGTTTCACACTCAGTCGACGAGATTTGTTGAGTGAACAAGGGAACGCGCGTCAAGTGCAATACATATATTTTGAAATTCTCTATGTTTGTACATTAAATTATGTCAGCGTATCTACCTTCACACTGATTACACGACTATCGTCGGTGCTGATATACGAACATGGTTGGAGTATAAAAAAATATATATAGTGAAGTAAAAGACATTTAACACCCAAAAAAGGATTTGTCTATTTCACTTAGTTGTATCGAATTGAATAACGTGATGAGGAAAGTAGATGCTGACTTTTTTTTTCATCACAGCAGTTGCGACAGCAGTGGAAAAACTATTTTTCTTCATTTTACTTACACATGAAGGAGCTTCATCAATCTGACACATTTTCAGCAGATGTCAATCGAAAGTTTGTTTCAATATTTCTGTTCTATTGCATTTGTTAGAATTTGGATCAGAGGATTGTGTTGGATGTGGAATATGAAAAAAAACATGGGAAATTGAAGCAAAAATTAAGTATGACAAAGAATATTATTTTTATTGATTTAAAAAAAGATACAAATTGAAATTAAACAGACAGTCATTAAAACGTTATTAATAGGATTCGAACCCATAATTGATAGTTAAATAATAATGAGCCCTTTTTCATTTAATAATTTTAAAGCATTTGAATTAGCTAAATTGGAATAAAACAAGAATAAAGGCAAGCTAATTTCTTTAATCTAAATCACAAAAATCATGAGATGCTGTATGAATCTTTATAAAAATTATAGTATATCAAAAAATATGCAACTCACAATCAACTTCAATATACACAAAATCTTAACATAATAATACACAGCTGAATAAATACAAAGCATCTGAAAAGACATGCAATTTCCCAACCATTAAATAGAAAATACGCTAAAAAAATCTCTTCACGCATACCGACATGCATTCAGTCACACTCTCAGTCTGATGTCTCTACTTATACAATGATTGCATTCTTACACAGTTAACAGATTTAGAATGAGGCCTCGTTCTTCATCATCAGCTCAGTAATCGTCATTTATACATATTTGTTTTATAATGCTTGTTTTTCCTTCCTTGCCTCGTCTTCTTTCATTTTGCTGCTTCTCATCTAGTTTTTTTCATGTTTCTTTTACTTTACTCTTCCCGTTTTTCTTGTGTATATTTTTAAAGAAATGACAAGTGTGAAAATTGGAATGTACAAATAAGAAATTTTTTTCATGGCTCATCATGCTCTTGTGCCACTCATTCTACATTTTTCACTTAAAATGTGCAAATTTTTCTTTTCTGTTCAGCTTTCTATCTTCTTCTTCTTTTTTTGAAATGGGAAAATGACATGAAACAAGCTGAAGACTTGTAGGATGATTTTGTCAGAATTTTAAAGGAATTTTGAATTTTTTATGGCTTTACATGTTAATAAATGCATAATTCGGCTAATTAAATATTTTTCAATTTAAGCACTTCAATTTGCATCCCCTCAATCATACCCACAAAACCCCCCTAAGGACAGGCTTTGAAATAATTCTCACATGTTCATGCAAGCATTTGAAGTTCTACTTAGCAATTTTGCAAACTTTTCATACAATTTCTTCAACATTGCCATTTCCATTGTCATATTCTTGCTCCACTGTGAGTATGTATACATTTCTGTGAGAATGAAAGCAACAGAAAAAAAATTCATTGAAGAATTCTCAACTAATTATCGCTTTATTGCCTCATTCCCAAGTGCAAAAAAATGAGAATTGTGCAACGCAATGTGAATTCATTCTTCGGCAAATTGCTCACTGCCAGTGTCGTTGAGATGAAGAAAAAAAAAATTGTATTTTTTTATATTTTTTGTATAAACTTGAGCTTGTCGCTATCATTACATCACTTTGGGAATTGTATTGTATGTTTTTGTTTTCTATTTTTTTGAAAGTAGAATGAAGTAAATGGGAGGTCGGAGATAGAATTGATAGCAAATGTAGGCTTGAGTAGAATGGAAAAATTTAGAAACAGAAAATGATTTTAAGAAGAATTGAATTTTTTTTACTTTAAAAAAGCGGATAATTGTTAATAATGTTATTTGTTTAACTAATGCTAAATCAAATTCTATGAAAAATTAAAACTTTAGTTTGTATCTAATAATTTATGGGTTTGAATCCTTATTTCAAAATGAATATTTTACTGAAATTACTTACCAATGAACATTTTCACTTTTTTACCGTCTAAAAATTGTCAATCATGGTTTATATTTTTTACTGCACGCTCCCATGACTTACATGCAATAAAAGGTCGACGCAATCCAAATTATTGCAAATGAACTATTTTATTGAGTTCTTCATAATAAATTGGAACTATTCTAGGATTTTATCTTTTATGTATCTATTGGTTATTGGTACTTTATTAGGAACACATAGTCTCTGCAGTAAATAGTTGGTATATCCAAAGAAAATTGTTCATAAATGATTTTCATGAGAATTACATGCAAAGTGCGTTAAATGATAAAGTCGCATTTTAGTCCGTTAAAAGTTTTCACGAATTTTTATTTTTTCAGTTAAAGCTGCTTAAACTTTACAGTTGCTCAATGCATGGCGATATTCTGCATCTAAATCCACAATTATTTATTAAATTATTATTCTTAGACACTCTAACAATAAAAAAAGAAAATATGAAACTGATTATAGTACCTAATAGTAAATCTATTTTAATATTCAACATACCAGAGCTCTATTCTCATATCTATAGTACGAAAGTATTCTGAATGAAAGGAAGGGATTTGAATGGAAGAAAATTGATGAGAAATTGATTATATGTCAATCGATTTATCGACATAGATAGATATTAATGATTTCCATAGACCATTAAAGCTTAAAAAAATTCGGAAATATTTGTAAATTGAATATTGTATTATGTGTGGGAATGGATACTTTTGTTGATTATAGAGCTAGTTGAAGTGTTTGGGGAATTTTGTGGATGTGGTGTTTTTGTAAAGAAAATTAAGGTAGAGGGTCACTTTGAACGTTATGACTTTAAAAGGCAAAATTTTCGAAGAATTTTGAAATTTTTTGCATTGAATAATTTGAAATTTATCATTTTGAAATTTTTCAAATGACAAGTGTAATGTCAGCATAAAATCTTATGATAAATAGTTCAAACTTAAAATTATTTAGTTTTTCAATAAATCTCACTAAATTCCCTCAAAATTATACTAAATATCCTCAGATTAATTCAACTCGAACGATTTCTTCAGACAATCAAAATTTAATACATCACCCTAGCAACTAATTCCCTCAAACAGATTCCCATCATCATTTTCGTATTAATCCAAAAAGGTTTTAATTACAGCATCGAAAAGTTTTAATTACACTTCAAAATTGTAAAGCTTAAAACTCAATACAATTTATGCTGATTTCCTATTTTCGTCCAATTAATTTTTACAAAATTTTTTCAGAGTTCATTGGACACGTCTCAATTTCTAGCATCCAAAAATTCTACGTCATTAATTTAAAATTCAAGTTTGGCTGATAAGAATCTTGACAATGATTTTTGTTGGATATAATCCAAGACAAAAGAAGCTATTATCAATGGAAATTAAGTCACAATTTAGTTTGCCACACATGAATGTCAATAAAAATTATTAACTTCAATTACAATCATTGCGATGAGCCAAGTTTGAAGCTTTTTTTGCTACTTCTTATAGCTTTGCAATTTTTTTTTTATATTTTTTTCTTTCTTATTTTCATTCTCGCACAGCGCCATGTCCTGTTGATTCATTTCAGCTGCTGTGTCTGCTACTGTGTGTATTTATATTATTGCTGTATTTTATCTTTAAGTAATGTTGAGCTGCTTGTTGAACTTTTTTTTCGATTCTTCTTTTTAATTCCCTTTTGGATTTACACATACAACTATGCAGACTGGTACTTATGTGCGAATCGAATAATAAATAAAGATGGTACGCATTTAGATGACGTCAGGGGTTATTACTGTTATAGATCTTCAATATTTCTTCTTTTTACTTCAAATTTTCCATTTCATTTTTAACGCTGAGTGCTGACAATAAAAAAAGAGAGTGAAGCTAAAAAATTTAGGTCATGAATAATCGATTTACATTCAATTGATCCATTAAATTTTGCTACGTCTTGATTTATCAATTAACTAACGGGGCCAATAAAATAAAATAAAATCTTTTTTTTTTTTGTATCGTAAATTAAATAAAGTGTAGTTTTTCTATTTTTAGGTGGAAATTGATTTTTATGGAGTTGATGGGGTTAGATATTGGAAGATTTCTCGGACATAAGTGGATGTTTGATTCAGGCATTCGTTTTTATTGTGTCATTAAAGATAGAAAATATACACATAATTTCTCAATCAAATACTATCAACTTTTAATTTCCATTTATTTCTTACTCCTTTTGTATAAACTGTAATAGAATTTAATAAAAGAATTGATTGAAAAATTTCCCTCATCGTGTTTATAAATAAATAACAAACCAACAAGTTAATAAATTTATTATTTCAATTTCCACCGACTTCATAGTTTCAATCCAACTATCTTCAATGAAGTCGATGAGTTTCATAAAATAATAAAAAAAAAAATAAATCGAAAAAAATTGAATTTTCTTTTCTATAAAAATAAAATTACAAATCTATTTCCTCTTCTGAAGGTGACATAATCGTCTTACAACTCCCACTTCTTCTTTTATTTTATTTTATTTTTTCCATCATGTTAAAATAAGAAGCGTCGTAAAAGAATTACAAATCGGTTTTATGGCTTTTTACGAACGACTATGATTCAAAATGTGAAAGACGAGAGTGAAATTTTTTTTTTCTTCTCCAATATTCTCATTCTGATTTTGCTGTTATGTACAAGTACGGTACATAAATATGTATATACAAACAGAACCAGAAAAGCAATGGCAAATCAAAAGGATTCGTCACAGATGTGGCTCCGGAAACATTGTAGCAAGTTAAATAAGCACAACAGCAGAATAAGAATACGAAGAAGAAGTAAAAAAATGAAATAATAAAAATAATATTTGGAGAATATGAATATGAAAAAAATAAATGAGAGGTTGAGGTCGATTGATTTCAAAAGCGCAAAATATTTTTATTTCGGGTTGTGATATTAGTTTTTGGCCTTTTGTAAGTTGAGTGCTTAAAGCTGGTGTATCATTTGTTTTTAAAGCATTTTTATGGGGAAATGGTAATTTAAGCAATGTGTCGCTGTATTGATTTGAAAAATGGATATTAAATCTTAGAATTTAATACTTTGACTTTACAGCAAAAATGTTAATCCAGGATATAAAATAGGTTAAATTTGAACATATAATGAGTTACGTCTGCAATAAAATTCTCATAATAAAATTTAAAACTTTAAGGCTGTGTAAACTTAATTATCATGTGAGAATCAATAGCCTTGTAGTTTAAGACATTAAAATTTATGAGTTCAAATCTCATTAAATGATGGACTAGCACCAGGAAGCTTAAAATAAATTTTTATTTTTAAGGATGAGATGCGTTGAAGATTTTGATTCCAGCCTGTTTTTGATTTTTTTTTTCCAAATTCAGTCTCATTTAGAGGCGTAGCCAGGAATTTTTTCTATGGATGGTCCAACAATTTTCTTGTATGAAAGTAACAATTTTAGAGGGTTCCAAAAGCTTTTCTCCTTGAAACCCTGGCAAAATGAAGAAAATTTTCCCTCGTAAAAGAGATCCGAACCCGCTTAAACCCTCTACTAGCTTCGCCTTTAGTCTCATTCCAATAAAAAAACTTATAAAAAAATTTGAGCCCTCCAAAAATATTTAACATCTTGAGAAATTCACTACTCCTTTCTAATTTTTAATGGCAGCATCAATTCCCATAAAAAAATCTTCTTCCAAGAATCATTTCCCAACAAACCCTCAAGCCACCAATATTGTCACAACAAACTCATCTTCCTCAAATTGATTTTCTCAAGAAAATCAGCTACAAAATAAAATAATAATATCGACAACCGATGTTTGTGATGCCAAAGGAGAGAAACATGAAAGAATGAGTGAGAAAATTTTGTTTTCACTTTTGTTGTTGTTGATACACGCTTCATGTTTAGAAATACATAAGTGCTCTTCAATCTCTCTCCCGTACTCACTCACTCACTTGTGTTCTAATGAAACAAATAAAAATAAAATGAAAATAAAAATAAAAAGCAATATAAAAGCAATTTCGTTTGTACTTTTTGCGTATAACGGCATGAAGAAGAAGAGATTGGAAATGATATCCGGGTGGAGATTTATCATCTTTTAAGAAATTTATGAAGCTTTTAATCTCATCTTTTGCAAGAATAATTGCTGTTTTGCTTAGAAATGAATTTGCATAAATTAGATCACATAAAATTTAATGTGCAGACATAGTGTATGATGAATTGAGTAAAGCTGATTAGAATGAAAAGTAGCTTTATAATGCGGTAAATGAGATGAAATGTTGTACTATTGTTATTGAGATAGTGTAGGTGTTTTGTGGAATGATTTTAATTGAAATTGAATGGTGATGTGATCCTTTAAAGAGGGGGTGTAGGAGGAGTCTAAAATTTGGCAATGCTTTGATCACAGAAGGAAAACATTTTTACACAAAAAGACACTTAAAAAGTGAATAAAAATATTTTAAAAATCAATTTTATCGAAAATATTTTTTAATTTCTCCAGAAATCCACGACCACACCCTTCCCTTATTTCACTTCAAATCCCCCAAAAAAGCGAGAAAAAAATTTCCATTAACCATTTCATACAGCAACAATAACAAAATACAGTAACTAGCAATCGAAATAATTTCCCACAGGGTACTCACAAAAAAAAGGAAATAATAAGAAGGCATGGAGGTCTATGAGCTTTTCATGCAATTTCACATTTTTTTCTCTCATTTCTCAATGTTATCCTTTCAGTATTGAAAACAAATATTATTTTTCATTTCGTGCTACTTGGTTCCTTTTGAGGCTATGTCTCGTACAATTTAAGATTAAAAAAGGAAAACTTCTTGATACGAAATAAAAAAGAAATGACAATAAAGCAGGTTATGGGATATTTCTCGCACAATTTTGTCATGTTTCTGTTTGCGGTATAACAAATAAAATAATGAAGGCATGGCAGACACAGAACAATAAAAATAATCATAATATTCAACAAAAAAAAGAAACACAAATCCGTAAAAAATGGCACAAGACAACAGCTGAATCATAGTAAAAAAAGCAATTTAGATTTAGTTTTTTAAAAGCCAACCAGTAGTAGAGAAGATATTCATTTCAAAATAATTACTGTTTCGGGTTTTTTCATTTCTATTCTTGTTCTTCTCTTTTTTCATTTGTTTTTTTGAGCCTCGTCGAGGGGGAATGCTCGAGTGTGTTGTTGTGGCTTTAAAGTTAAAATGAAAATAATTAGCATATTTTTGTGGGACAGTTCTTTTGATTTTGATGATTTTTAATATGGACTAAGAAATAAGTGAGAAAAAAAAGGGTATGAAAATATTTTGATTGGCTAGTAATATTTTAGTTGAAAATCTAAAAGGTAATACAAAGATGCAGTTAGTATTCTAAAAATGCGCTCGATACTCTCAAAACATAAACTTTATTCCTTCATTCCTACTCTTGTTCTCTCATTTATCCTAGAATTTTGTATACATACACATTTTTATATTTTATTTAATTAAGAAAATTCAAATGAGATTTTTTTCAATTTAATTTTCTCTCAATTTAAATTTTGGTTTGTTGAACACATCCAAGTAGTGCTTAGGATAACAAGCAAAAGCGAGGAAATTTATTAGAGGATTTATGTCACACAGAAATACAGAGAAAGGAAAAAAAAGTTCAAGTAACTTTATGAAACAGCTTTAATAAATAGAGACACAACAAAATTATGCAAGGAAGAGAAGCGCATACATAAAAAAATGTAGGTCATTCACATAAAATAATAAAATAGATTGCGATCCCTTAAAACATGTGGAAGGCTGTGGAGGAGGAAAAGAAATGCGAAATAAAAATAAACAGCATAAAAAAAAAACTTTTGTTTTTCGCTTTCTTTTTCTTTAATTTTATTGAATTGTCGGGAGAGATTTAGAAGAAGTGGAATATAGCAAAGTGGATTATTAAAAATGAATTTCTCATGAATGCGAATCCCCTCATTCATTCACGACGACTTCTTATGCCGGCTCCTTTCTCTTTTTTTGAGTGAAAAATTCACAGACTAAGCGCATTCAAGAAAAAATTAATAATAATAATTCTCATAAAGAAATTTATTTAACGACTATCATGAATTGGAGTGAGGTTGAATCATTTAAGAAGATACAAACAATCATAAATTTATTAAGTACATTGCATTAGTGAACAAATCCAGACACTCCGCATTTTTCTTTTCTTTTTACTTTACTTTTCTTTCTTTTGAATAACAAAAAAGATAAAAAAAAAAATTCTTTTCTTTTCCGATATACATAAAAATACACACCGTGCTCTGCTATAGAATATGAATATATTTTTCATTTGCAAACAAGAGGAGCAAAGTTTCTTTTTGTGAGGAATTTTCAAATTTTTAGTGGATATTATCATTCTGGAGCGCATTTAATAAATCCTTTACTTTTGACCAAATTAAATCCAAATTTTCAATTGCGTTTAATTTAGAGTAAAAATTTCCTCAAGGGGTCGTTCGAACCGCTAAAAATTGCAATTTTTGAATCCCCCTCCCTTCTGGTGGTCGTAACAAATTTTGTATGGGATTTACTCGACGAATTTTATGGACGACACCCTGCAACGGTCGAGAATCAAACTATGATTTTTTTTTTCGCAAAAATTTTAACTTGTTATAATCTTTTTTACATATAAATCAACAAAAAAAAATCAAATCTACGACAAATCAAAATTCACTCCATCCACACCCCCAAAATCTCGCTAAAAGTATGAAAATTTGAAAATTTCACTCATTTATTATTGTCTGTATTTTCAATTTAATATACGAGAAATGATTTTTCGCTTCCCATTCCATTTTTCATATCTTCAATCTCAATTCCATTTGTGCTGTTTTTCCTTTTCACTCTCAGACTTCTTCGGTATGTGTGTGTATGTGAGTGCGCGCCTTTACTTGACGTAGAACAATAAGAAAAAAAAATAAAGTCAAAATTAAAATCAGAAAAAGAGAAAAGTTTTCGCAAAAAAAAAAAAAATATCAGACAAGAATAAAAGCTAATAAAAGAGCGTAAATTGAGATTGTTCAGGAAAATTTGTTGTTTTCCTTGCTGATTTGACATAATGGATTTGGGATTTAAGGATTTAGATGAGATTTTTTTAGGGGTTTGTAGGTGAAAAAGTTGATCAAGATGATCTAGGGATTCAATTGCTATTTTATTATAAGAAAATTCTGCATTAAATTTCAAAAAATTCTCCAAACATCTGAACACCCACCCATAATTTACAACAATTAAGGAGATCCAAGAACCTCAATTTAAGATACTCTCCTCGAAAAAAATGAGCAAAGCCATGGATATTATTATCTTAATTTAATTTTTATGACAGCTCAGCAATAAAAAGCAGCCCCTCAAAAAAACCACATTTTTCTTACACAAAAAATTTCAACTTACCTCAAAAATTTCCTAAAAAAATCAATAATACAAAACATTTTAAATTTAGAAACAAGACCAGAAAGAACAAGTGGCATGAGACTCATTTTGCGTCAGATTTGTTGAAAAATTTTCCTCATCACTTGCTAATTAAAATTTCATCATCATCCTTTCCCACGTCGCAGTAATATGAAGTAATAATCATTATTCATAGGTAGGAAAATAGAAAGAAACTTTCGGTTTTTCAAATTGCCTTAATTAGTGAAGGAAATGGCAACAAAAACACACACAAAAGTTAAAACTATTTAAATGACAAGGTGGTATTGTCGTGTTTATAATTACGACATGTGAATGTTTTTTGTGTTTTTTCTTATTGACATTATATATTTGAATGTTTTTCTTACTGCATTGTTGTTTCATTTTGTCAACAAATTTATGATTTTTTTGCAACTTTTTTTGCTTTGTTTTATATTTTGATGGGTTATAGAGTGGAAAATTATAAGGTTGAGAATGAATTTTATGGGAGTTTAGAAACTAAATTGTATTGAATAATGTTATAAACACATAAAAACCTATTAATGTTTAATTTGGCTCTTATTGAAATCTTTAAGGCAAATCAAATGCTTAGCTATAGCTCAAAAAACCATACTTGTCGAAAAATTCAATTCATCAATAAAATATTCCTTACCCTTCCAACAATTTCCAACTAAATTGGACAATTGTGTACAAAATTAAATCTAATATTCCTACAACACTTTACACACATACAAAATTCTCAGAATTCACTTACAATCTAAAATTTCCACTTGAGGTGTAAAGAGCTTCATCAATAATTCAGAAACTATCTATGTGAAATGGGTCATACATTTACCAAAAATATCCAATGTTTGATCTCTCCTCAAATATTTGCATATTTTATTCTTGATTCTCTTCTCGTTTAAGTCAAAAGAAGGAGAAATGGAAGAAGGGAAAAAAATCCCAGAAATATTTCATATGCACAATCTGTATATCCAATGGGATTCCGTTTAACCAAGCGAATTTCATTGTCACCCAAATTTATGTAAACTCTCTTTTTGTGTATCTACTTCCTCAATTCTGAAATGTACTTTTTGAACAGTAGCAGTTCATTCAACTACAAATATTTGCAATCTCATTTAATGGAAATGGCTTTTGTGAGCTCTTTGTGAGATATAATATGCATAAGTAGTTTGCGACACATACAGAACGTACCAAAATGAAAAGAAGAGTTTTGAGAATGAAGAAATTTTTTTTAAGAAATTCCTTTTCCTTAAAAGAAAAAAATATTCTACTAAAAATCAATATTCTAAATTGAAATTGAGCAATATCAATTGCTTCATGCTGAATACGAAGAAGAAAAATTGGGAAAAGATTTGAATGAAAATTTTCACTCAACTTTTTCTCATTTTCTGTATTTATTTTTTTGCGAATTGAATTGAAATGGAATTGAAGTGCAATAACATTTGAATTTCAAATAAATAACACTTACTGTAGTGCAGTACAATAAATCTAAAGCACAATAAGGAGAAAAAATGAAAAAATAAGAATTTTTTCCTTTATATATTTTAAGAGTGTAGGAAGTTGGAAAAGCCTGGTGATTTGGGACTAAGGCGCATTTTTGAACAAGTTGATTTTGAGGTATCCGTGACTAAAAAAGTGTCCTCTTGGCTTATTGAAAAATTATTTTAAACTCTAAGCTACCCTTCGACCATAAAAAATCGATCTTGTACCACTAAACATTCCACACCAAAGATCGAATTCGAACAAATATATTGGCACTATTACAAAAATCATTAATCATATTACTATCGTAAATTATTCATTTTTACTCATATATAAAAAATACTACAGTAAAAAATCTGTTATTATTACGAGAAATACTACAGCATGAGGAAAATAAGCAATAATAACAACAAGTCATTGTTTGTGCCAACTATCATCTTCTCATTCTTTAATGATGAATATTTCCACTTATTTTATTTTGTTTTATTACCATTGATGATAGTTTGAGAATGTAATAAGAATAATAAGAATAAGACGAATGACAAGTGAAGAATAAGTTAATTCAATTGAATTTGTGTATAATAATTATTTATGCCATTTTTTATACAATCGAAATTTTTCATTGAAACTCTTTCATTAGAATATTATGGTATTTTATTCATGTTGGCATATAATTAGAAAAAAATTAGACATTCTCAATTTTGAGGTAGGAATTTTCAAAAAAATAAATAATATTAAAAAAAGGTCGCTTGCGATGGCACGTGACGTTAACATTTCAACTTTCATGACGATAATAAATTTTCATATAAAAATATCCGTACCATAGATTCCTGGAAATGACATCATACATCATCATTATCTGTAATAAATGTTGTCAAAGCAAAAAATAAAAAAACGTCAAGTTATTCAATCTACACACGTGGATATTCTGACATCATCGATTTATCATGCTTGAAATAAAAAGACCTCACTTCAATTTAAATTTGATTGATGGATGCTCCGAAATAAAAATTTCGATTACGTTTTTTTTTTTTACATTTATTTTATGTTAAAAATTCATAAAGCAAAAAAATCATTTTCCACTTTTTATTCACTTTTGCTAACCTTAAAGACGAAAAAAAAAACAAAATCTTGAAGTAATCGGAACAGACAACAGACACAGCGTTACGTGATATCAACTACATCAGAAAAACAAAAAAAAGAAAGAAAATGATCGCTTTCCTGTTTATTTATTGTGTAGTGTAACAATCGAATGACATTCTCACTTACATTTATCGCACATGTGAACGTCCATGGTTGTTCAAGTAGAATTGGAAGTAAAAGTTGGATAAATTGAGAGACGATGTTGGAAGTTGAGGATGTCATTAAATTGTGATAAGAAGAGCGCATCGAGAGGATGTGTTATGGGGATTAATAATTGGTTGGATGTCAAGTTGTATTACTAAGGGTCCATTCACTAAGTACGTTTGCTTTTTAGGGGGGGTCTAGAAATTTGCAACAGGTCAAACAAAAGAAAAAAATTTTCATACAAAAAACGTAACAAGGGGATTTAAAAAATCATTTTTTTTGCGTAACGTACTAAGTGAACGGTACCTAAAGAGAATCACTTGGTTCATTATTTTTAAATGAGGTATGGTGTCTAGCTGTCCACAAACTTTTATTTTCTTTTGCCTCATTCGATGAAATACTTTATACAGAATCACAAACAATTATGATTAAAAACTTCAAAAACATTAAATTAAATTCTTAAATTTTTAAAAATTCAAATTCACAAAAAAAACTTCACTTTGCCATATTTTGTACACAAAAAAATAAATTCAGAATATTACATTTAGGAACAGATGTTTTCGAGTTTCATGAATAATTTACATCGAATTTTAATGTTTTTATTACTTTGAAGGTCAAAAGTGTGTGACTAAAATGTACATGCTAAGATGTAGTTTTGGACTGTAAATTGTATAACTAATATTTGAGTCATAGATTTTTGGGATTTACTGAAGGGGGAAATCCAATAAATTATTGTACTTGTGAATTTAGAAAATCACCAACTTTTTATCGCTCAAAATAATTGAAACAATCTTTATGCAATCAACTTCTAAGTTTGTCCATAAATTTTTTACTCTTAAAAGTTCAATTTCTAGACAGTCTAACAGACAAACTACAATAAACACCGCATCAACTTTTCCATCCAATAAATTCAAAGTATCGAAAATCAGAAGGAGCAAAAAGAGAAAAGTTTTGAGGAAATTGGAGACAGAAAACTTTTTTTTTTTCGTTCGTCTATTGAAGAAATGAGAAAATTCTCAACTTATCAATGTGCAAAAAAATTCTTCTTCTTTTCACTTTGTTACTGCCAAAAAATATATATTTATTGTCATCCTAGTTGAATGAATGACTTACATATATCAATTTTATTTATTTATACGTTTCTGTATGAGGAGGAAAAATCTAGTTTAAGAAAAAGAAAGAAAAAAATGTTGGAAGCGATAAATTGAGGGAGCAAATTAGAAAAGTCATTTATTAATTACAGCACATTTTGTGTGTGCGTTGAGTGTGTGCCATTGACTGTCGATTTAGTGATGCTTGCTGTGTGGATGGATGAAGGATACCTATTAGGTTCAATGAACTTTCTTAATTAGATTTGCAGCTTCTGTTAATTATTCCTTCAAGCATAAATTTCGTTCATCCCCCTCAACTTCAACTCAGCAAAAAAAAAAATCATTGCTTGACTTTTGTAATTATTGCATTTAGTTATATGCAAATTAGTCCAGTAGTGATGCTTAAAGATTAGTGGTACGATGTAAAAAATCCAGAGGGGGAGGAGGGGGACTCTAGTTCCAAAACTTCTTCCTCTCTTACTTCGCCTCTGGTACTGAGTATGCAGGCTACATCAAAACAAGAATAAAATTATTAAATTTTCAAGTTCCCATCATCATGATTCACAAAAAAGAAAATCCACACACACAATCATGTAATGCGTTTGTACATTCTATAACATGATGGAAGGTTCAAAATGTTAAATAAATTAAAAACATTCAATTACAACAACAATTTAGAATGAGAATTCTTATTCATTCATTCATTCCGTCAGTCAGTCGTTCACTCAGTCATTTACTGAATGTCTTTTTTTGTGTATAAAAATAATATAAAAAAAAATATGTAGGCAAAAAAATTGCATTCATTTTTCGCATCAGTGCACTACTGAATGCTTGCAAATGCGATATTTTTTTCGTCATTATTGTTCCGACAATAATTCTACTTTCATGTGAATAAATGCTGTATTTTATGAAATAAAAAATACTTTAGTAATGATTGTTGCAATAGTCGTGCATAAATTTGATGGTGCATTTGATGATAAAATTGGATTATGGAGAATAAAACGATTGTAAAAAAAATTTGTTTATACTTGAATACTATTTGAAAGTACTTTCGGATGTTCTTATGTTAAGTAGCAGATTGAGGATAGAATTGTAAATCTTAGAATGGAAAGAGACATCATACATGTCGATAAATTTTGGATAACAAAGCTAGATGCAATTTGTTTATGATGCATGAGAAATTTTCAGAAATAATAAAATTCGATGCTAACTGAGGCAATTACTCTATTTGTTAGGTACCTATACTTTATGTGTATGTACGAAAGCAGTATTGCATTATATTTTTTTTTTTTTTCAATTAAAAAAAAAGTAAAGAAGCAAAGTTATCCCAAGGAGATAATATATATTTAAAGGATTTGAACCTTGAATATGACCAGAAATTCTTATTTTCATTTGATAACACAAAATTGCACATTTATAAGTTTAAAAATATGATCAAATAAACCAATTGAAACAGAATAATTTTTTTATTAATTTATATCATTATTAATCTTTTTTTCTAAAAAATTAGTCCTTATGATAATGTATCGAATAATTTTTACATCAGAATATAACAAGAACTTAAAAAAAATATTTCTAATTTAAAAGTTCCGCAGGTGCCATTATAGAAGCAATCATAAAACCATCATAATATAAATATTTTTACGATCCATCATCAATGGCATTAGAGCGTATAATTTAAAGCTTAAAAATTAATGCTCAACAACTTATTTATTTATTTACTTACCGACTAATAAAATGAAAGAAAAAGTTTTCAAATAAAAAAATCTTATCAATATCCCATCAAATGCCTCATTGAAAATGATTAGAGGTTTTTGTATGTTTGTGTCGCGAGGCGAATCGTGAAAGAAAATAAAATTTATAGCACATCATAAACTCATCATGAAGAAAATTTTCTACCAACTTCACCGTTAATTATATTATTGACAATTGTTAATGAATGTTTATTGTACATAATGAATGATCATTATCTTCGAAATTGAAAAATCAATCAAGCGATGAGGTCAAACATTGCCAGACACAATCACAGGAATGTGAAAATTATCGAATTTTTTATTTATTTATTTTCATTTCTGTTGATGTCTCTTCACTATCGTTCTCCTCCTTTGTGAACCAATTACTTCAATTAATGGACATTAAGAATGTATATGAAACAATTCTCACATATTTTCCATTCATTTTCACATACTATGAATGATGCATTAAGGCAATCAATTTACGATACATGAATAAATGTTTTTATAAAAATAATACACGCTTGAAATTATTGTTTTCGTTTTAATGAAATGGTTTAACGCATTCTCATGGAGTTTTGTATGGATGTACAGCAAAATTTGAATTTTTAAGATTTTTTTTTTCTTTAAAATTTCTATTTAATGTTTTTGAAAAATACAAAATCATAAAAAAATTATATTGTAAGATTAAATAATTTTTAAAAAATACTATAGTTTTTCATCATACCTATATATAAATATTTCAAATGTTTTTTTCTATCCCTTATTGAATTTAAAATATTGTACTAAAATACCTCCTAATAGGTAATAAATTATATATTATTATTATTATAATTATTAAATTTGCTTCAATATCGAAGTTTTTAGAAATAGAAGGGGTCCTCGATTTGAACAGACTCGATTTAAATTGTTTCAATTTGAATAACCAAAAATTTTCATTTTTGAACAACGATCATTTTTCAAACGTTTCAATTTGAATGAATTTTTCAATTTGAACAAAATAACTGCACAAATCGAGGACCCCGTATAATTTCATCATTCTCTGAAACAAACAATAAGTTTTACCAAATAAGTATATTCGAAAATTGGACTAAACCTATGAACCTATGTCTAAAGTAAAATTTTTTTAACTTTACTTTTTTAATCTGATTATTTTTATGACTTTATTGCTTTTAATCATCCCAATTTTGAAATAAAGTATCTATCTATCTATTGATTTTAAACCAAACTATTTTTCAAAATCAATTTAACAATCTTTTACAAAAAACACTTCAAAACCGTTACTCATAAATCCACCTAAAATTTCCCCAAGAGTCTCCCACACATAAGTTTCATAAGACAACCACAAAAAGGAGGTCAAATACTGCTCAATCCTCTTTTCATTGCAAAATAATCGACAATTTATTTTTCTTCCATCCACTGTATTTGTTGTTGGACACTCGTTTAAATAAGAACACAAATCGTGGAAATAAAAAAAAAATGAAAAAAAAAACAACAGAACAGCATAACTGGCAGTAGCTGCATCGGTGAATGGAAGAGAATATCTTAAAAGTAAACAACAATAGCACAAGTCTCGTGTGTTCATTTCTGTTGCTGTTTGTATATATTTTTCTGTATTTTCCACTTCTTCTCTCGCCGTTAAGCTGCATATCTCGAGAAAGAAAACTTACTTACTTACTTACTGCAACCATGTTCCTATGTGGAGCTTAGGTTACAACAAAATGCTTTCCATCTGACTCTGTTGCTGGCCTTATCACCTAGTTTGTACAAATTCTCTGTCCGCACATTAAGCTGACATTCCTTCATCACTGTTCTGCGCCAGGTAGCTTTTGGAGCTCCTGGACGTCTCTTCCCTTGCGGATTCCAACCAAGGGCGGTGTAACAAACTTGTGTTTCTGTCCCAGCAATGACATTTTCTCTGGCATTGCGTTTACGAAGTGTATGTCCAATCCAGCCGTACTTCCTCATCTGTATCTCCTTATTGATGTCTTTTTGGCCTGCCAATTGTAGAAGCTTTTCGTTTGAAGGCCAATCACTTGGATTTCCAGTCCACCAGATCCTTAGAATCCTTCTATAGCAGCTGTTGACGTAGACTTGCAGTCTACGCTTAACCTCATTGGTTACAAACCATCGAGAAAGAAAAGATGTGTACTTATTGATAAACATGTGAATCAACCAGAAGTAGCAGAAACGGCAGCACAGATTTTTTAATTCTTTTTACTTTACTTTTTGATTTTTGCTTTGTTTATTCACGTTGCATTCAAGTTGATTTTTTTTATTGAGAGCACTTTTTGGTTAAAATTTTGAAGACTTTTGTGTGGTTGTAAAATTATAAAGTCACAAAAAACAATTTGATTCTGTTGGGAATTCAAGAAGTAATCTTTTAATGATTAAGGTTTTATTCATTCATTCATTCTAAACTAATCATTTGCACGTGATGCCAATTAAAAGACGAGAGAATGGAAGGAAAATTTTCAAATGTTTAATTGCTAAAAGTTTTCATTCATTTCATTTTCTTCGACAATTCATTTCCCTCAATGCTTGAGGGATCATTTAAATTTTCATTTGAGACTGATGCTGTGTCTGTGGGATGTAGCGCAATATTCAATGTGGATTGTCATCATTAGGATTTATTTAAATTTTTAAATCAAATTTTTTAGCATTTTAGGTTGCTTGTTTCTTTGCAATGTGCAGAGTTTCCTAGTGGTTCAGATCCAAAGTCTGGGCTTTTACCCCCAATTTATCTTTTTTGCTTAAGAAATGAACATTTTTATTCTTTATTTTTTTAAATCATAAATTAATTTTTTTTTTCAATTTAAAAAAAAAATTAAAAAACTTTTTTAGTTAATTTTTTTTTTTTCAAATCATTTCAAAAATTCACCTAAACTTTTAAATTTACCCATTATTTCAATCTCTCTTAATGAGAATTTGTTAATGTTAGTCTCACTTTTTTTACCCAACAAAATTCACTTCTTTTGTCTTCTTTGTCATCCTGAGATGAACATTAAAATCTTTCTCATTCTCGTCTGCATGTGCATGAAAGTACAGGTCATTCAATTTAAATTGCAATGAAAATGAGTTTTTTTTCAACAGAAAAAATAAGAAAAATCTGCATTGGAGTGCATTGGACTATCTTTTGTTGTAATTTTGTCTCTCAGTGATTATAATTACTTCTTCTGTTATTATCAACAGATTGATTTTAATTCATGCAAATGAGTTGGCTCACTTCTTCTGGTTTAATGGGGGATAATTTTACGGATGGTAATTAAGGAAAGTTGTTAATAACTTAATAAAGCAATAAATTGTCTCGAATTGGATACTAATTTTGGTTGGGTATGGAATTAATTGTTTAAAAAGTTTTTTTTAGGAATTATCTGAGAAATTGGAAAAAATTAAAGCTCTAAATAAACGAATGAATAATTGCAGATAATTCTAATTAAATTTTGATGATTTTGATGGATTTTGTGTGCACAAAAGGGATTTTTGATAAGGACTCGTTCACTTATTACGTAACGCAAGGGGGGGAGGTCGAGAGGAGAACAATAGAATTTCTGAGAATTCCATTGTTCTTTTTTGAAATATGAAGAAATGAACGATACCTAAATTTTATTCAACATTTAATTCTGATTTATTTTCATACACAAGACCGAATGAGAACTCATTCACATTCTACAGGAACTAAAGTGTAATATGGTTTTGGAACAAATATTTTTCACACATGGAATATCTTAATTTAGAATTTATTACAAGTTTCAAATATTCATTAAATTAATTTGAATCTTCCGTCTTGTTATTTGTGTCTTATGTGCAGCAGGTCCAAAAAAAATTATTTTCTCATCAAATTATGTTTGCAAATGTTATGCAATGCACATGTTGATTTTTTTGTTGCACTCCTGTTGAGAGTGCATTGGCATTAGGTTTCCTCCGAGAGATAATAAAACAAAAAAATATTCTTTTTTTGTTCCTTCCTTTGTTCTCTGCTATTTCTATTTCGCAATTTATTTATTTATTTTTTTTGTAATTTATTTCTGCTGTAGCTTTCACTTACCATATGTGAATATTTTCTTTTTTTTCTCTGGATAGTCTTGTGTATATCTGCAAGAATTCTTCCTGTCTGACGAAGTGAAACACACAAAAAAAGTTATTTCTACTCTTCTTCACTCTAAATTGCTGTAATTGCATAAAATTGCTTTGTTAATTGTCGTTGTTGAGTTTTTTCTTTTGAAATTCTTGTTCTTAGCTAAATGTGGTTGAGGTGTGTTGAGTTAAAGGGTTTGGGTGTGACTTTTTGAGTATTTGGTTTCACTTTTGGCACCCAAAAGTGTTTAGGATCATTTGAAATTTAGCCTTAGTCTGTACCTAAGCACTCAATAAAAGACGAAATAAGTAATAATTTATGAGCACCTAAAAATGCGCTATTTCATCAGCACACCCAAAAAAGTTTTCAATTTGTCAATTTTTTTTATATTCTTCTAAGCTATTTGAACATTCAAATTGTCTTCTCTCATGAACAGCAATAAAATAAAAAAATAAAGATTGTAAAACAATCCATGTCATGCTGAAATGCGAAATTGCTGTAAATAATCTCATCAAAATATCTCACATTTGTATGTATGTGTGTTTGTGTATTTTTTGTGATTTTTCTTAAAACATCAGCAAATTCTTTCCCATTCTAAAGGAATTCTATCTATGCTTAGCGTTGTCACAATCGAGACAAAAAAGTGCGAAACATCAGAAAACAAAATATTCTTTCTCTCTAAATGTCATCGTCAAAATGACTTGACTTTATTTCTTTTGTGGTTAATGCGGTTAAATAAAAAACGTTGAAGAAAATGTTGAAAAAAACGTAAAAACTGAATGAATGGCTTTTGAAGAAGAAAATTTTAACTAAATGTTAATCAATTATCGACACCATAAATGTGTCTACGCAATAACCAGAAAGTAATTGATGCTGAAACATTTATTTATAAATTCTTAAATCTCTGAATGTGATGATTACAAAAAGTCTGCTTGTTCATATTATATACTGTACACATTCACATATGTGTATCGTACTAAATTTTGGTAATTAAATTAATTTATTGTGAAAAATTAAATTCCGGAAAAAATTGAAATTTTCGGTTTTTTCGCTAAATTAAAGGTCATCGACAAGTGCTGTGCAATTTAATTTGAAAATGTGGAATATAAAATTAATAGAATTGTATAAAAATCGAGTAGAAATGCAATAGAATGAATATTAGAGTGAATATTTTGGTTCGATTGGTTAAATTTAGTCTACACTGAGGGAAATTTATGTAAAGGTGAATTTAGGGTATAAACTCTGGATGAAGTGTTCAAAATTTTTTTTTTATTATTGAAAATGTCAAATTTTGTTGAAATATCTAATAGAAATGACAAACACTAGATTAAATGACTTTTAATTCCATCAGTAAATTAAACAATGCGAATTCATCAATTTCCCACCAACATACATAACAAACGCAATATCATTCACATATATCCTGTCAAACCAAACAGATATCTCTTAAATTAATACGATCCACATTTTATCACAGGTACTAGGAGTGGTTAGTAAACTATTCTTCCATTTAAACTCACTCACAAACATCCATATGCCAATACAGTAAAAAGCCACAAAAGTTCCTCATTTTCGCATTTACAATACGATTTTTTTCATTTTATCAATATAATCATCTCTATTCAATTCTATGCATGCTTTTTCATTGCTATCATGCCAAAAAAAAATTTTTTTAACCTACGAGTTTATTTTTAGAATGCACAGTCAGCAAAACAAATTACACCGATAACATCGCATTAATCTTTTAAACATGCCCGCAAGAAAGCGACTCTCAATAACCATTTATTTAGCTAAAAATATCTATAAATGAAGATTCCGCTCACTTTTTATTTCCACGGGTGCATTGATAAGCACTCGGATTATTTTATTTTATTTTGTACAAATTTTTCTGTATGACTTGTTTCAATGGGAAAATGAAATGAATTTATTTGGGGTTGAATGTAAGTTGGGTGTGTTGGATTGTTTGATACTAATGACTTGGGGGTCCTCTGTTGTGATATTTTAAATCTTTTCTGAATTCTAACATGAGTAAAGTACTTAAAAGTAACTTTTTATGAAGCTTTTGGTAGATTGCTTGGTATAGACTAGGGTACACATTATAAATGCTAAAATTTTATATCATCCTTAAGTAAATATGTTCCATTACAGATTCTACAAAAAAGTCAACAACAACCCATCATTTTTAATCAAACCCCATTAAAACTAAAAATTAATAGCACAAAATAATAGAAAACGGCAGTAGCAAGTGGCTATAGGCACTGTACAATTTATATATTTCGCTTCATTCACTCTCACCACAATATGATTTATTAAAAAGCTTTTAAATATTTCTCATGTTTCGGATAGAGAGCATAAGGATATAATAAAACAAAAATACACTCAATGCTCACCAACAATATTGCTTTAGCGTGTGAGCCGCATAGGAAAAGGAATGAGTAAGAAAATGAAAAGAAATGAAATGAAGAAAAAAAAAAACTCGAAAATTAATCGATATTTTTTTCCCCGTTCCAACATAAATTTTTTTGTTGGTTCTTTTCTCCTTATTCTTGAAATTCTGAATTTAGTTGCTGCTATACATTCTTGAATGGAAGAAGTAAAGTCGTCATTTAGTCATTCGGTTGAAAACAATAGAATGAAATTAGAGTCTCTTTTAAGTAAGTTAGAGCTTTGAAATTTTTGATGTGATTTGAAATAATTTTTTTGATTGTTTTTTCCAATCTAGAAAAATTTTTATTTTTTTTTTTCAGAATTATTTGAGTTCATTAGAAATTCAGCAAATTTCTTGGAAGATCTGAAAATTGATATTTGTGAGAAGTCAAAGGTTATAACTTGAGGGTTTAAAAGTTTATAATCTTAATGGATTATCTGATTTCTGAGTACTGAGTACTGAGCAAAAAGTTCAAGTTTTGCTAAAATATTTTGTTTGATTAAAATGTACAAAAAATTCAAATTTTATTCAAAACTACCTAAACTTTAAGATATTAAAGCTACTTCTCATTCTGGCCAAATACAGAAAACACTCAAGCAGTAATAAAAAGAAAATTCTTCCTTTTTAAAAAATCCATCTTAAAGAAAAACGGAGCAAAAGAAAAACAGAGGAAAGCTGTCAAGAAAAAAGTGATAAGGAACGAGAGGGATAAGGAATGATAAAAAAAGCAAAGAGCTATAAGAAAAATTTAGCATAAATACATGCAGACACATATACACCCACAGTATGACATCGATAGAATAACACAGATAAAAACAGAAATAGAAAAAAAAATAAGTTGACTATAGCTATCATCAATCATAAGAAGAAATCCGTTAAAGTTATAAGAATGACACACGAAATTGATTGCCTTTGAAAAATCGATCGACTGAATGTTTAGGCAATGGCAAATGTGGAAGTGAGTGAGAGAGAAAGTGGAGCTTTACTTCCCATAAATAAATCATTTTTCTTCTTTTTTCTATGCTTCCTACTGCACGTACGAAATGTTTAATACAGACTGGAGACGTAGTGAAATCCCCCTCCAGACTTCTTTGAACTGGGCTGGTGGTGTATTGATTGTATGGAATTGACTAGTTGGAGTTGTTTAATGATTTTTATTTAGAGTGCTAAGGGGTTTGCAAAAAATCTAGATTTTTAGATACAATTTTTAGTTTTATTTTGGATGCAATTTGTACTAATTTGAACTGTTTTAAAAAGAATTAAAATTTGAAATTTAAATTGTCTGAATTAATGAATATTTTCTAAGTAAATTTTTCAAACATTTTGGAAATAAGAAAAGAAAATAAAAAT
This sequence comes from Chironomus striatipennis, assembly GCA_026123125.1. Classification (NCBI taxonomy): domain Eukaryota; kingdom Metazoa; phylum Arthropoda; class Insecta; order Diptera; family Chironomidae; genus Chironomus; species Chironomus striatipennis. Next base: position 33,725,203 of record CM047392.1, on the reverse strand, counting down.
ATTTCCTAAGTGCAGTGGCGTAGTCAAAAATTTTGAGGGGGAAGGGTGAAAATTTGATTTTTTTACGAAAAAAATTTGGGGGATAGTTTTTCATTTTTTCCCCGAAACCCCCCCCCCCCCTCCCCTCCGGCTACACACTACCTAGGGGGTCATAAATCACATAACCCACAATCAGCGCAAATCACTAAATCTGCCATTAAGAAAAGATGAGCAAAGCAAAATTAAATTGTTTGTCAATATTCATAATTTGTTAAGTAATTTGATATCTCCTCGGAGGATATAATATACAAGATATCGATGATGTTGTAAATGTCAGTAAAATTGCATGTATACAAAAAGAACACATACATATTGATTTCGTGCATGCGGCGGTTAGATAGGTAAATTTATTGTTTATTTTTTGATGAATTTGCTCTATCAATCTATATTCTCATATATTTATCTATCCATCAAAATGAAAATCTATGCATGCACGAACATTTTTATTTTGTACTTTTAGATCACAATCCTTGTTTGTTGTTGTATAAGGGCATATTTTTGAAGATTAATAGAATGTTATTGATGCAATTTGTCTTGTTGCCTGAATTTTTCATATATTTTTTTCCATCGAAAAATTGTTTACGGCACGGAATGTTGCTTTATTTGGGAAGGGAAAATAAAATCAATTGGAGAATTTATTTAATATTGATGAGTATTTGAAGTTGCAGGATGGTATTTTTGATTGGGGATGTTGGAGAATTTTTGGGGGTGATATTTTGATATATTGCAAAATATTGGAAAATTAAAATGTAAAAATACAGAAAATGCGCCTTAAACACATAAAATGCACGCCCCACCCTTATTCTAACTCTAGTCCGGCAACCTTTCATATTTACATAAACTATAAAAGCTAAGCAAATTTTTCTTTTGTGTTAATGGATTTTTTGTATACATTCATCATTTTTGTATCATGAATATTCAAAAAAATGAAAAAAAAAAAATCCCGGATTGTCGATGAACACTTTTCAATAATGAAACTTCAATCCATAAAAAATTCAACCTACCTCAGTCCATCAAAGTCTGAAATAGCATCGATGAAATTTCATTTATTAATTAGCAATGCTTCCATCAATTTCTTCTATATATATACGAAAATAAAATGATTTTGATTCATTTATATTTCATATTCTCATCGCATGGCTGTCGTATTAATTTCACATAAAGTGAATGAGACTGAAATAGCATAAAAGGCACAATGAGAGAGAGAATTTAAGTATTAAACAATAAAGTACTTTTGTGCATGTATTCTTTTGCCCTTTTCATATTACTTTATTCTTTTCAATTTCATTTACTTTTTTTTTTACTTTACTTACTTTTTTTATTTGTTGTTTTTGTTGTTGTCTTGAATATCAAGTCACACGACACATATTCTTTTATTTCTGTGAATGACATGAAACAGTTGAGTAGTTAAGAATGTGTAATTTTGCACAAAGTTCTTTATTGTAGGCTATTAAAGGGAGATTAAGTGTTGATTTGTCAAGGTGTCTAATTGGTGTGTGAAATTAGATGTTAAAGAGGTTGATGACATTGCATTGCCAACTTAATTTTTCATCCAATTTTTTCAAAAAAAAAAAAGAAAATAAAGAATTAAAATTTTCTAATTCATTTTTTTTTTAATTTTTGAACAAAAAAAAATTAAATTTTTGTAAATTTAGTAAATCAATAAAACTACAAATTTTAAATTTTATAAAATTTACAAAAAAAAAAAATAATTTAAAATTTTTAAAATTTCAAAATGTTTGCTATCAAATGCGTTCCAAAAAGATCAAATCTTTGAGAATTTAACGCTTGTTCCTCACTAAAGCGACAATAAAATGATGATGAATAAAATAATATCACATTACTGAACATTTTTATTGTTTCTATTTAACTTTGCACATTTTCTAATGCTTTCGTTTCTTTATATTTTTTTTTATTTTGTGTTTTAAGCGGCAATTTTCCTACTCGTGACTGACTCCGCTCATTTATGTGTTTGCCTCTTTTTTGCCTTCTATATATGTATATTAGAATTTAATTGAAAAGAAAAAGGGAATTAAATGAGTAATTATTGTTATGTATACAAAACGACATAATGTCTTTGGACTGTAAATTAACTTCAATATGTATTTTTTTTTATTTTCATTTTTCATTATTCTTCTTCTGCCTCACTTCTTTATTATTATTTTTTTTATCATTCACTCATTCTCCCTCGATCCAACAGCACATAACACACAACAATTATAATTGAAACAAATTAAGCATTTTAGATTGTCCCAGCGAGGAAATAAATTCGTTTTTTTTCTATTTCATTCTTGGTTGTGTGAATTTTTTTTTTCTAAATGGAAGTGTCGCAGCTGATTGGAGATTCACTTTTATAGTGTGTATGTTAATTAATTGTGCTAATTAATTTAATCTGTTGTAGCAAACATTTTTATATTTATTGCTGAATTAGAGCACTTATATGTGGTGCTGGTTAATGAAGAGTTTGAGGACATTTTAATTTAACTTTTTGGTAAATTTTTGAAATATTTACCTTTTTGAAAACTTTGGATTATTTTTATGACGGAAGTGAATAATGATTAATGTCTTTTTTTACCTTTTTAGTTTGAAGATTATTTCTTAGAAAATATTATGAGACCGTTTATTTATTAAGAAACGCTAAAATTCGGGGTCCTCCTCTCCTTTCCTCCGTAACGTTTTTAACAAAAGAATCACGTGTGAAAACAAGACCGTAATAAACTTTCGGACTCCTCTCCCCCATCAGAGCGTTACGGAATAAGTGAAGCCCTAATCAAAATTTTCTTGAGGATTTCTTTTTTCAAATTCATTTAAGCAGATTTGAGTCTAATATTTCATTTTAATATCGAACTAAAACTCTTAATAAACTTCATCAAAAAATTGTCCTCGTGTTTGATGCTCGGGTAATTTCCAGTAAACCCATCAACCAAGGAAAAAATAATAATCTTCGTTAGAATTGCTTTAACAATTTCTCTTGTTTTCAAGTGCTAAACTCCAAAATTCACACATTTTCTTTCATGCTCCGCTTCATGTTAAATTATTTGAATTTCTATGGCTTCTGAAAATAAATGTCTAGTTCGGAATGTTTAATTCTATAATATTGACATTTATGTTAAATGCTATGATGATTTATGACGTTGTAGTGGCATGAGTCATTTTTTGATGAGTTGAATACTTTTGCCATTAAGGTGTCAAAATAAGTTTCAATATATATAAGCTAATAATCTGTTTGCCTTATTAGTTGCAAAAATATCAAAGTTTCAATAATATTGACAAACTTCAGAGTGGAAAAATTCAAGACACTCTAATTCATGCCAATATCACCACAAGTCTTCCAACTGGGTACCAACAAACATGCAAATTGTAATAATATTGTTTTCCCTCCTTTCATTTCTCGATCAAACTTATGAGACACACTCAACGAGCCACATCTCTTTACACACGAACGAGATTATGTCGGCAAACTGCAAAGTGAACAAACAAATAAGAGAAAACAAAAGAAACTTGAATAAGAGTAGAGAGAAATTCTATAAACAAAAACATATCACATTGAATTGATTTAAATTGATATTAAAATTTATATACATGATGATCATGATGATATTTAAGTTTGTGCCTATGTCTGATGTGTGCTCGTTCAATATGTTTTATTACGGGTCGTTCACTCATTACGTCTGATTTTTAAAGGGGGAAGGGTTCTGATTTAAACAAAAGGATATTTTTGAATGAAGATTTTGTGACAGAGGGGGAACGGAGATCTAAAAATCTATGATTTTGATAGACGTCATAAATGAACGACCCCTTATGAAATTTTTATAATTATTGATGGTTGAAAATTTGTGGATATGGTGGTTGTGTGTATTTTGAAAAAGATTCATATTTTTAGTCTAGCACCTGAAATTTTGACTAAACATGCTCAATAAAAACTTAAATTAATGTCCAATAAAATAAACCTGTCGTCAAATTACTTCACATTTTTAAGAAAAAAATAACACACATTTTCAAGTTCAACTGTGAATAAACTCATCAAAAAATTCCACTTCCCATAATTTACGAGCATTCCCACTAGTAAATTCAAATAAATGAATATATTGAGAGTTAAATCATGATGGCACACGACATACTATTATTAGACTAAAGAATGGGGAGAGAATTGAAATGACATTCAATAATCATTAAAAGACCGTCGATTCCCTATTTATAGTACACACGGAGATGATTGTGTATATCACGAAATTGTACTGTTTATTCATTTTTTAAGTAACGAGTAAAAAAAAGTTCTTAAAAAATCTTTTCTTGGTTCTTTAATTTTTTATTTTTTTTTTTTGTTTCTTGTAAACGACGAACGTGAACATGAAGAAGATGAGAAAAAAAGAGTCTGCTGTGAGTAAATAATTGTGTACTTTATTTAAGATTTTTTTTTTTCGTTCATTCTTCGATTCTTATTACAAATTTTTCAAGTATAAGGAAAATAAAAATAGCAGACTCATGACTTCTTTTATATTCTCGTAGTCGCTCTCAAAAGAAACTTTTTTTTCCTTTCTTCTTCGTTTTTTACGTTAAACACATTTCTGTGGCATACAAGAATAGATTTTTCACTTTTTGTTCTGTGCGACTTTTTTTCCTTTCTTTCTCTTTCTTAAGAATCGAATTTCTTTGTGCATGCTTACTGCAGATGATTCAATGTTTGGAGGGATTTTTTTTTGTAAATTTGTGGAGCTGGAAAGAGTCTTTTATCAAGATTTGAGGTTTTGAAGAATTTTTTTTTTTTGTCGTCATTTCAAAGATTAATCTACGAATAACTGGAATTGTCATGTATCTATTTAAAACTATAAATTCAAAAATTGCTGCAAAAATCGAGTCAGTCTTAAACATTAAACCAAACTCATTCCAATTCTAAAAATTTCACCAACCTCTTAAACATTTCATCACAGCCTTAATATATGCACAGAAACAGACACCAAAAAACATTAAAATTAACACAATCCGAAGACAAGCAACAAACAAGAAGACGAAGAAGAAGAACAATAAATTAAAATGCAATCAATGTTAAGTCTTGCGAAATTCAAATACTTAAAGCATCAAAATCCGTCTACGTCTAGTGATGTGCTTGATCAGACAAAAAAATGTGTGTATAGAGAAATAAGAAATAAATAGAAACAGAGACGAAAATAAGAAGAAGCAATGCAAGATGTTGAAGGTTGATTTTTGTTGTACAGAAATAAATAGCAGTAAAAAGTTAGAAGTGCATGCTTTTGATGGGTAAATGGTGCGAATTTAAAGTTTTTTAGTTTAAATTTAATTTAAATTTTAAAAAAGTTAGAGGGGTTAGTTTATGACGTCCTTAAGAATTCTTAGGGGTGGGGGTCTGAGGCTGTGTGACAGCTTTAAACAAAAGATTTTTTTATGAAGATTTTGTGACAGAGGGAGGGACGAAGTTTTAAAAATTCAAGATTTTGATGGACGTAATAAATGAACAGCCCCTAAACGTTATTAAGGAACAACCATATTTTATGTTTTGACTATACTTCAGTCATACCAGGTCTCCTGGACAAAATTTAATTTCTACATATTCAATGCTATAAAAAGAATCCCATCGCCTCTAAAAAATGCTTTCATCTAGCAGAGTGATGACTATCTAATTCTATTTATGTTTGCAGAAAAAAAAACATCTTAAATGTACCAAAAAGCAGCAACAACATCCAATAATAAGAAAAATAAACATCCAAGTCACATGTACAGATAATTCTAGCCATTTTCGTACAAATCAAGTCAATTTTATTACAGCAATAAAGATTACAATTTTTGTATGTCTAATGACTTCTGTTAATAGTGAATACAAAACAATAATAATGACAACTAATGATTGACATGCTATTGAGATGTCTCAATAATTATTTATTAAGCTTTCATATTATCAAACATTGAGAAGAATAGGCGAGAGAATGAAAGAAGAATTTAGTAGCTGGGCTCAAAAAATAATAAATTATTCACATGTCTGAAAAGTAGATTAAGTTATCTAATCAATTCACAACTTTTTTGACACTATTTCTGAGTGATTGATGTGTAGGCCCTATTTGTGCATTAATTTTGACTCTGGAATTGTCAGCAAAAATTATTAATAGATTTTTCTTTAATTAACAAAATAACGGTCATTTTTCAAAAAATAACAATGAGATTCTCAGAATTTATTTTGTTCTTTCCCCGAACCCCCCTGCGTTACGTTATAAGTGAACGGCCCCTTTGAGAAATTTAGAAATTTTTGGTGGTCGAAAAGTTCAAAGCTCAAACATTTCATGTCAATTTAATATCATTTAAGTAGATTATCTTCATCTTAACATTATTCAATATTTATATATGTCTTCATACAACTGAGCATCGACCAAACGCCGACCATAGCTCAGTTGATTTGCTCAGTTTTTTGTACTGAAAATTTGATAGTGTTAGTGAATTTTTTCAAAATTTGAAAAAAAATAACTGTCACTTTTCTTATATGAAGACATATATAAATATTGACATTATTATTTTATTATTTTACAAACATCCATCCGTTTAGCTAATATAATAAATATTGAACCAACCATTAATATTCTTTTATATTTGTTCACAATTTGCCTCATGAATATTTCATAGATCAATTGAATGAACGTTCTATTCAGCAAAAAATAAAAAAATAAAAGTAAAAAGAAACCTTGACCTAACATTCAAATTTTATGAGATTCATCGATATGCAAGATATATACATTTTTATTTTCAATTGAGTATGAATAATATTTTAGAGAAAAATAAAATGAAGGGAACTGTAATTTGGATGGATATTTTGGCCAAATTTTTTTGGCCAAAATTTTTTGTACGTATTAATTTTGGCCAAAATTTTTTGGGCGTATTTATTTTTGGCCAAAATTTTTGGGCATTTTCAATTTGCCAAAAATTTTTGGGAATTTTTTTTAAAGTTTCTTATTTAGCTTTTGAAATATTAAAAACCGTTAATTTTTTTTATGAACCAAATTTTTTTGGCAAAACATCCAGTCCAAAATTTTTGGCCAAAATTTTCAGGTTGAGACTTACAATAAATTCGAAATTTTATCAGTCAAAATATTTTGGCCAAAATTTTCGGGTTCAGACTTAGAATAAGTTTAAAATTTTGCCGGCCAAAATAATTTGGCCAAAATTTTCGGGTTGAGACTTAGAATAAGTTTAAAATTTTATCAGCCAAAATATTTTGGCCAAAATTTTCGGGTTGAGACTTAGAATAAATTTAAAATTTTGCCGGCCAAAATATTTTGGCCAAAATATTCGGGTTGAGACTTAGAATATATTCAAAGTTTTAGGTTTTACCCGAAAATTTTGGCCAAAATATTTTGGCTGGCAAAATTTTAAATTTATTCTAAGTCTCAACCCGAAAATTTTGGCCAAAATATTTTGGCTGATAAAATTTTAAATTTATTCTAAGTCTCAACCCGAAAATTTTGGCCAAAATATTTTGGCCGGCAAAATTTTAAATTTATTCTAAGTCTCAACCCGAAAATTTTGGCCAAAATATTTTGGCTGATAAAATTTTAAACTTATTCTAAGTCTCAACCCGAAAATTTTGGCCAAATTATTTTGGCCGGCAAAATTTTAAACTTATTCTAAGTCTGAACCCGAAAATTTTGGCCAAAATATTTTGACTGATAAAATTTCGAATTTATTCTAAGTCTCAACCTGAAAATTTTGGCCAAAAATTTTGGACTGGATGTTTTGCCAAAAAAATTTGGTTCATAAAAAAAATTAACGGTTTTTAATATTTCAAAAGCTAAAAAAGAAACTTTAAAAAAATTTCCCAAAAATTTTTGGCAAATTGAAAATGCCCAAAAATTTTGGCCAAAAATAAATACGCCCAAAAAATTTTGGCCAAAATTAATACGTACAAAAAATTTTGGCCAAAAAAATTTGGCCAAAATATCCATCCAAATTACCACACTCTAAAATGAAATGAAATTGATTTAAATTATTTTCGATTTTTCTTCATCTTCTGCATTTTCCATCCAATCACAGCTCAATGACTTTTTTCGTTAGCTACAAAATCAGAATAACAACATTTGCAAGCCAGAGATAGAGATATGCGAAATTTAATCAATTTTTGATAACAAACAAATAAAATGAGTAAATGATATGTGAAGGTTGACGTCAAAGAACCACAAAAATGTTAGTTTTACTATTAATTTCATGAACGAATGCCAGTTTGTGATTATTATTTTGATTTTTGTCAAGGAAATCTGATTACAATAAAATATAGTTAAGTTATCAAGTTCATGGATATTACATATTGTAGTTTGATGACGGAACTTGAGATGTTTATGTCGGAAGAATATTTGAAGATATTAAAACTTTTTGGAATCAAGTTAAACCCTTTTATTGTATCGGAGACTCTGGATTTGGGTTTCATCATAAAAATTCCTGGAAAATAACTAGAAGTGCAGCTAGAATTGTAATGTTCTTGCATGGTTTAGAGACTTAACATTTACCCTCTTTTTATAAGCTAAACAATGCATGACCCTGCTCCCACTTAAACCTCCTAGTAATCGCCACAAAAAAATCCAAAAACAAATGAATTCATTTCCAAATTAACTTACAGATTGCAATCTAATGATAGCAGAATAAAATAAGATCATCGATAGTGTACTTATTGATGAAAAAGAATCTTTTAATTCTTTCTCACAAGAAGAAAAATAGAATCAGCAAAAAATAGCGCACGACAAACAACAACATTTGAAGTTCAGATTTGTTGAATTCTTTTCTTAGAAAAGTCAAATTAGATGAAGAAGAAATCGACACTCAGAGGAATTTCATTATTCTTAAATTTGAATCTTAAGAAGAAAAAATTGAATTGTGTTGAATTTTAGGCAAATTTTGGTCTGGTATAATAAGATTTGAACCAAATTATACCTAGTGTACATTCTAGATTATATTCTTGCAGCTGTCAATACTGAGAACCCTTTTTTGGTCGCTTAAATTAATTAAAAAGAACTGTTAAATCATATTCTTACTTGCAATTTCATTGTCTCAGTCTATGATCTCACAAATTAATTTCCCTCCAAAACCAATCTTCTTCTTTCAGCCTCTTCTTACTCATCTGTTTATTACCATCTTCAATAACATCTCATCTCATTCAATCTCATGCGTACAGTTCAATAACAAAATAATGATTATATAACAAACTTAATAAATTATTCAAATCCGTAATAATAATTTGACTTCAATTATCTCAGTTCCTTTTGTTATTCCTTCAACTTGATTGGATGTGTATAATTTTTCATTAATCAGACTGGGATTAGTCTGTTAGTCATTGAATATTGGTAATTTTTGTCGATTGTCCTGGAGCCACATGAGAATTAATATTGATGATATTTTTTTATGGAGAATTAAATGACGCAAATATGCAAGATTTCGGATCTGGTTAAATTACACAAACATCGTTTAAAATTTCAATTTTTAAAGAAATCTGCTTCCATTAATAATTCTGTTGTCACTCGGATTACCATGTGAATTTATTATCTCGAAACGAATCGCACGTGAATTGTCATTTAATCTTCATAATGGCTTTATTGTTTTTATTTACATATTTTTACACATGTCAACTGATTTTTTTAATCTTTTTTTTTTTTTTTATTTGACATAATAATTATGACGGTTGCGATGACGATAGAAATTTTTTTATGTCTATATTCCACGCAATGTAATTACTGACCTTTGGTCATTAAGTTAACTTTTATTATTTTGCTCATGACGCAATGGGATCATTATTTTGAAATTCAAGGTTGGTCGCATGCATATATTAATTTTTATATTGTTGAAATTGATTATATGAGTTATCGGATGTGATGAGTAACTAACATGTTTTGATTATCAAATTTTTAAAAAATAAAGGGTTTATTGTTATTAAGAATTTATTTGATTTTTAAAATTTATGAGACGAACCGCAAAAGTTTTAATTTTTTTTTTAAAATAATTAAAACTTAGCTTCTTATCCAAAAATTAAGCTTTTAAAAAGCAATTAAAATAAGCACGAAAAATCAATGAGCAATTCTTCCAATCATGAATAATTTAATTAATAAATTATTAAAATCACAAAATACTCAAAGGAATATTTCACTTCATAAATGAGCAAAAAAAACGCAAACTTTTCTTTTCTCTGATTTTACCTCATTCATAACAAAAAAATTTCACTTCACCTTCCCCCTTTGAGTCTCATTTACATTCATTTACATTTACAAAGTGTTTTGAAATTCTCTTAAATGAATTTAAAATACAAATTTAAGAAGAATTTTATTAATTAAAATCAATGATTTAATCCTTTTAATTTACTGAAAAATTTCTTCTTCTTTGCCTCTTTCTTTTTTTTTTTTTGTCTGTAAAAATAGCATACCAAAAATGGAATTTTTCCTCTCCCAGAAATCTCTTTTATGTGCCGAAAGTGCCTTAAGGAAATTTCAAGGCTGATACCTTTCATTGTTATTCTTGTAAATACTTAATGAGCTTTCCCACTGCTTTGGAAAATTATTTGTTCATTCTGAGAAAATGAACAGAAAAAAATTACTCGAAGCTTTTTTTGCCGTGGAATGTTTTAAATAAAAATAAATAAATGATGGTAATTGAATTGCAAATAATTTTGAGTGCTATATTTCCGTACGTTTGTACGTTCTTTCGTGCTTAATATACTTTACTTCCTTTTTGCGGGGCTCATTGTGTCGGATTTTTTTGGGAGTTTTTGGAATAACGAAATTTTTATAATTTTGATTGAAGTTTTGAATTGAAATTTTATTCTTGTATTTTTGGTTAATTCTAGGCTATTGGACTATCTACAGATTGTAAAGTTTACTACATAAATTCATAAACATAGTTCAAGTATCCTTAAAAAATTCTCTCACACTTTAGCCATCCCTACTATAAAGTATTGACAAAATAATTGAACACTAGCAACTTTAATCAAAATAATGAGAATGTATCCTTAGATGCCACTCTAATGCCCAAAGTTCTAGCCACGAGCAATTTTCTACCTTCTTATTTTTTCTCTTTTAATATCCATCCAACCCCCAAATGACCGTGAAACTCTCCAGCAATTTCAGAAACATAAAAAATCGTCCAACATACACACTCATTTACAGCGATTCCAATAAAATCAGAAAAAAAGAACATGCGTTAACATTAAGGGACCTCTCAACATCGTAAACTATAATTTAGCCTCTCTAATGCCTTGTCGAAAGTTTCTTTTTTTTCGTTCATTTTGTTTTTATTTTAACTGCCAACAGCTACTTTACGATTCATTTGGTACTCTCTTAAATGTGTAATGGGCTCCTTATACACCTCTCTATATTTTCTACTCTTCCCTTCATCATACAATTTATCATTATTTACTTTACACGTGTGTGCTTTGTATCCTTAATATCAGTTCTCAATGCTCTTGTGAGTATATGTTTGCATGTATGTCTGTGTATGCGAGCAGAAAGCAGCATACGTTAGCATTAGAAAAAAAGTTCCAATACGCAAAAATAACCCAAGATAAGAAGAAGGAATGAAATCTTCTCTTTAGGTATTATGTTGGATTGTTAAGTATATTTATATCCATCTACACGTAAAATGAGTTTAGATGAGAGAGAAAGATGGAAAGTTTTTGGCTCTTATTCACTTCCTCAACAAATAGCAAAAAGGGGAGATTTTTTTTTTTGCGAAAACTTTCGCTTTTTTGGCGCTCGTTGTTGCTTGTATCATTCATTTTTACTTGCTTGATTCTTGTTTTGCCTTATGCCGCATGCTACACTGCTGTACTGAATACTACGACCTACAATTTGCTTTATTGCTCCTTGTTATACTGGAGAGTAAGGAAGTTATTAGTATGGAGTGTGTGTGGAATGGATTTTTTAATTGGTGAGCTTAAGGTTGGTGTGTAGATGAATTTTGCAGATTTTTCTTTTTTGAGGGTCTTTGACTGATTTAGAAGTTTTAAGGAAAAAATTTAAAAATTTCAGAAAGAACAAGGTTTAGGGTCAAAATGACATTTTTTAAGAATTTTTGAAAAAAATTTGTGAAAAAAAATCATTTTCTAATTTTTAGAATCGTTTAGAATCTTGCCTGAATAATTTTACGGAAAAAATAAAGTTATTGTGTCTTTAGGAACTGACTTAGTCTTTAGACAAGTTTATTTGAAGATCCAACAAAGACACTCAAAAGTATATATCCCAATTTTAAGTTAAGCTTTCGCCCCCCTCTGCACACACACACACACACACACAAAATCTTCTAAAGCTTTAACAAATCAGCAATACCTTACCAGATTTTCTTTTTCATGCATCCCACCAAATATCTTCACAGACGATACCGCCAATATTGAAATCATTTCCCATTTGACTCACATCGATTTTTCGATAAAAATTTTATGATTTTCTACACAACTCCTATATTCAACTCGCAAGTTACTCAACAAGTCTTTCAGTCAAAACAAATTTTCATTACATTTTCTTCTTAGAAAAATGCTCAGAAGAAGTACACCATGTGGAAGCTTTCTCCAATATTTTTTTTTCTTCTTCTTTTCCTTTTCCTCGTCGTTGAATGAAACTTAAAGTAAATTGGAATAGTATTTGAGGCAGTGAGTTGGGGGAAAAGGAAGTAAAAGAAGAAGTTTTATTCTCGTGTTGAGATGAAAAATCAATTTTTTCATCTCAATCTGAATGGTTGAAATGTATACAAGCATGTATGAATGTTCATAAATTTATTGTTACAACAGTTTCTTTCCTCTTGTTCTTGATTTATGTCTGGATTAAGATGAATGGAAATAAAGAATGATTTTATCCTAGACTGGTCACATGTGCACAAGTTTTCATCCTCAATTTTATCTTTGACTAATTTTTTCCATTCTTTTTATCTTTACAGAAAAATGTTTATAGGAGGACTTAGTTGGCAAACAAGCCCAGGTAAATGTTTGATGATTATGGATTATATTACCAATGGCAAGTCATCCAACCAACCAAACGGCAAAAAATGAAGAAAGAAAAAAAATACCTTGTGATTTTTCAGATTAAATAGCGACATTACGATTACGATGTCATGTTTGCTCACGAATTTTTTGTGTTTGCTTAAAAACTTTTTTTGTTGAACCGCCGCTGCTGTCGATGGTACTGCCTTTTACAAATTTGTTCGGTTGATGATTTTTTGGCCAATATGTGGATCTGAATCGGAATCTGGTGGGGATTTTTTTTTGTTTAAATTAACAAGGTTAGGTATTTTTGAGAGTAATTGAACACATTATAACTTTAAAGGGTGTAATATCTGGTGGTTATTGATTTGAAAAAATCATTGATGGACTTCAAGGGTCGTTCACCGATGATATCCGATTTTTAGAGGAAGGGTGGTCAGAGCCAGTGGGAGTGTCAAAAGTGGACGGCCCGTCAGATGTAACTGAACATTATATAAATCTATTTTCTCCTTAAATAAATCTTCTCATCTTGAAAATACTCAGATAAAATGGTCATCATCGAAGTAACTCTAATTTTCCAAAGAATTATTAATGAACATCCCTAAATTCATTTTCATCATCTACATCCTTAAACAGAAAATTCAAAATCCCGAAAAAACTCCCCACTCGATTACAAATTCCCATTTCCTTAATAAGTCACCAGAAACCTTAATTCCACTCTCTTTTCTTCCATCTTCTTACATTTTCAATTTAAATTTTGAATAAAAATTAGACCACTGAAACCACAAAACATGAATAAAGCCTCACTCTCACATTCTCTCTCTCTCGCATTACCCACAGCCCACAGGTTCATATAATGTAAAAAGGCCATCACTTGTGAATAATTAAAATTCGTTTCCACATTCATTCAAAATTAATTCCATCCAGTAGATTATGAAAATTAAAATACATAAATTTTCTACAAATTTCTCCACTGGACTTTTTTTTTATCCCCGCTATTCAGTCATTCTGTGCTGTTCATACAATGTATAATAAAATTTTTTCGATATGAGACGAGAGGGAAACAAAATTGAAAAGTGAAAAACTTTATGTCAGAATTTTTTTTTACTTGTGCTATATTAAAAAAGTTATATCAAAATGCTCAATGTATACATTACATATTAAGGATAATGGAATCGGTTAAACAAAAATTTGAGTTTGGAAAGTTTTTAGATTGAGGGGGATATAAGCGCATTTTCTGTTGCTTTAATTTTAAAAAAGATTATAAGTGATCTTGCCCTACTCCGTAATGAGAGAAAGACCCCTAAGATAAAGATTAATCATGCATCAAATTTTTTTAAAATTTTGTTTATTTACACAAATTCATCGTCATTTGTGGTCAATCCGCAGTTCAAAAATTATCCCACAACCCCTACAAAAAAAACCTGCACAAAAGGAATATCCGGAAAAAGCTTATCCGACATGAAGAAACACAATAAAAAATTTGTGTATTTTGTGTGTGTTGGCAGAAGCAAAAAAAGGCCTTCCTTATTCGTCCATGATGACGATGATGGTTTAGAAATCAATCCCTTAGTTAAAACGATATTATTATAATTCTAATGCTTTATTTGCCTCTTTTTCATTCTTTGCTTATTTTCCTTCTTATTCATTCTTATTTTTACTCGCCCAATTTCGTTGTCTATCTCTCACACTTAATTCTATAGTATCGGTCATGTATTTCTAAATGCTTATCCAAAAATAGAGCATGAAAGTTGAGGAGATTTTGGGAGAGTTGGATTAAGAGCGCTGTTTTGGGAGTTTTCATTGTTAAAAAAAATAAAAATAATAAAAATGTCAAAAAAGTGACCCATTTTTATATACGTTGATGATAGAGTAATATTACTATTAGGATTCGAACCTAAAACTTAAACAAAAATTTCTATAATTTCTGTTTGGAATTTTTCAACCTTAACATATTTTCGTTAAATATTCATACACATTTTAAAGCAGGCAAATCTTGTCATATTGATTATAGAAACTACAAAAAAATTCCAGTTACAATAAAAATTGAACCAAAAAAAAAAAAAAAATAATATCACAACTCAACTGAACCCAAACAAAAAATATAGAAAATAATGTTTACATTCAATTACTATGTACATTCATCCCCGTAAAAAAGAAGAAAAAAAGAATGAAAAAAAAAATTCAAGAGCAAGAATGAAATAGAAACATGCGATGGCGGAGAAAATTATCTGCAGAAACTCTTTCATGCGGAATTGAGATAAATGATTATCATTTTCTGCGTTGTGTGTCTTCTTTTGAATGAAACACGTGATTATTAATGGTAATAATGTACATGGATCCATATTATATTCTCAACGGTAGTCTCTAAATGTCATTAAAATAATTTTTTTGTGGGTTTTCTCGGGTGATGTGAATGTAACGAGATGGTTGTTACTGACGTAGACGTGTTGGATGATTGTTTGGATTAGTGAAGTGAAAAAATACTTTAGTAATTTTTCTATGTGGAAATATTTTTTTATAGTTAAAGAGTTTTGGGAAATTTAATAATTGAATTGGTTTTTTGTTTTTCATACAGCTAATTATTGAAAACTCATTATACGAAAAAATTCAATCAATAAGAGACATTATAGCAATGTTTTACTTTTTAAAACAGACATTTAATGAGTTCACCAGAAAATGACGACTTAATGATTGATTTTCATTATTTCAACAGAAATTTTTTAAATTTGATATCTTATCGAACAAAGTTATTTTTTGCACACAAAATTTGACATTTTTAAGCTAGCTTCTAAAATTAAATTTTGACTGATTTAATGTAGCTTTTATTTAGCTAAAACGAGTTTGCAAAATAATTTTTTTTACTCCTTTTGATTATATTTTCTAAATGTTGAATAAGGAATCAGATAAGGAATTGATAAAATATATATGGGGTGGTAGGGCCCAGCTTTTTAAGCTGGAGGCACTGCAATTCAATTGAAAATCTATTGTACTACACCTAGTAGACCTACAGTTTATAGTAAGTTCCGAAAACCAAACTCTGACTTTATCTAACAATTTAAAATCTTAAAAATCCAATCACAATATATAATTTTAAAAATTTATCTCCATCTTATCCATTAAAGCCTAGCTTTTTCCCATCGAAAATAAAATCACTTAAATCCCCATGGGTCAACTTCTGTGCATCTATTTCATCTCACCTCATTTCACTTCCCATAGAGATCTGCACACGCTATCTATGTGATATATTACAATTTTTTTTTGTGTGTTCACTATGTGAATATATATCTGATATAGTTTTTTTTTGTAGGATTTTTTACGACATATTTTATACGAGATTTATGCTACAACAGAAAAAAATAGAAAAGAAGAGAAAAACGGGGCCACACAACATTCACAATTTATATATTTATTTGATGGCGATTGTATTTTGATGAGTGTACAGAACGATAGTCGACCTCCTCTCACACGATATAAAAATCCATACATAGTTTAGGTGAATGGACAATTGTTAGTTTTTTCGTCCATAAAATGTTGTGTTATATTTTTCCTGAATACAAGACGGAAAGAAGAAGCGAAAAATTAATCGCATAAACTTTTTTTTTCATTCTACTCTCTGCTTTGTGATGTATGTGCTTGATGAGGAAGACTTTTTTTTGTATATTTTGCAAAAAAAAATCTCTCTTAGAATTTTTTAAATTGAGAGAATTGCGAAAATTCTCTCACAAATACTAACAAAAAAAATTATTATTTACTCTCTCAAAAAAATTCTCTCATTCTCTCTCAGAAAAAATATGGACTAGATTTTCTCTCTAAATCAAAACAACTGATGAGATTCTCACACATCAAGTCACATGGTTTGTCGGGCGAGGAAAAAGAATGGAAAGTTGATTGATTTTAGTTCATTAGAGCATTTTACTCGTCATGTGAATTTATGATGACGACATAAAAATGTGCTCTCTGTGCCCCTTGGATGATAAATGATTTTGCATGTCTTAAAGAAAAAAAAAAGTTTTTTTAAAGGAAATTTTTGTGGTTTAAGGAATTAATTTAGGTCTTAAAAAATGTTTTAATTTATAATTAATGATGAAAGTTTTAGATTAAGTTTTTTCATATGCGGTGAATATTAAGGAAGAAATTTGGGCCAATAATTCAGGGTTATAAGTTTTATGGCAGTCAGAAACTATAATTATGAAGTGTGTAAGTGGTTCAAATAAACTGGAATGATTATAGAGAGAAAATACAAATTTTTGAGGACTTTTCGAATGCTTAATTTGGAACTGCCGGATTTCTTTTTGTAACTTGACTTAATGTCATACATGTAGTTTTCGAGAAGGTTGTAGTGCTGATTATTTTTTTACTAAAATCATGTGATTTTTATGATGAAAAATTGGCAAACTACTAAAAAATATTCTACGGTCTACGGATAAGTATGTCGTATTTTTAAAAATGTGATTTATTCTGAAATTTTCCCTAAAAAGTTATTTGTAAATGATGCTTATTAATTTTTGAAACAAAATTTTCTTTGTCATTTTAAATTTTTTTTAAATTCAATTTCATGAAAAAAAATATTAAATTATAAAAAGAAAATAACACAAAAAATTTTCCACCATTTAATTCAAAAATCTCATCAAACTCATTCATCTCAATTTTCATCTTGAAAATCACGCGCGACTTTTTCTTCTTTGCCTAAAATATTTCATTGAAGTTCTCATTTAGCCAAGACACGAACCATTACGTACCTAAAAAAAATTTCTATCTTCTCATTCATAAAAAAAAAATTCTTCTTTATTTTATTTTCTTTTCGTTTGTTTTGTCGATCGTCGTAATAAAAAAAATAAAAAACTTCTACTTTATAAATGAAATATTTTCATCACAAACGTAAAAGTGTAAGGAAAAATACGGATGTGGAAATGATATTTATTCGCTCCATTAAAATGGAAATGAAAAAAATTTTCAATTAAAATTTCCTCCGCAGATGTTTGAGTAATAAAGACATCATCATTTACAGGCAGTTAATAATTTTTCACTTTCTCAATTTTATTGATCGAAATATGAGCATATTGCAAATTGAAATCGTAGATACTTCAATTTGAATGGATGTGATAATTTTTGCACGTTTAATGGAGATCATGAGATTGCAATTGAAATTAGCATGTGACAAGATCAAATCACGTCTATTGAGTAGTAAATTGAGGTTGTATAATATTTTGTTTGTTGCAAATTTATCAGGAAGTTTTATTTTTTGATACATTGTTGAAGGTTGCAAATTTATCAGGAAGTCTGATTTGTATAAATCCTTCACAAAATCATGATTCGGCCAGTTTCAAGCTATGTACATCCAAGTCTCAAAATTCTTTCCTATATCCTTGACACAATCATCTTTTCATCTGTGTTGAAAATTTTTCACATCCTTATATTCAAATATTTTTCAACCGTTGACATCCTCTTCATACTCACGATCCTTGTTAAAATTCTCCGAAATCAGCTTTACAGAATTACATAAACACAGTTAAATTGATTAATAATAAATAAAGTAATGAATCTTTTACCATTGAATTTAGCGTTGGAGATAATAACATGATTATTAGATGATGATGTTGAAATATATCCGAGGTCGATTAAATACAAAAAAGGATAAAGCGTTTTTTGATGTTACAGAGGATAATTAAATATTTATGTTTGAACAATTTACTTGTGCCTTTTTTTTCTTTTTTGTTGTGAATTTTTTGATTTGAGGAAGGAATGATTAATTATTTCTTGGTAAAGACAAGTTCAAGGTTGGAAGTTGTGATCGAGGAAGGGATTTTTTAAAAATTGGGTTAAAAATAATCTGAAGAAGTTTACAATTAATTAACGGAGTGATTAGGAAGAATTTAGATCCTTCAGAAGAGCAAATTTATCAATTTTCTGAGGAAGAAAAATTTATGAAATTAAACAAGACTAGAAATTTTAAAATGCTAAAAAATTTTAAGAATATTTTAAAAACACAAAATTTCGAAAAAAATGTAAATTTTTAAATGACTTCAAAACATCAAAGAAAAATTTTAATTTTCATTAAAAAAAGTTATTAACAAAATCAATGAATGCACTAACTAAGCATATTCACTTTATCAATTGCGTAGCGTCAATTAACATCTCTCCATTTCACTCACTCCCTCAATTTTCAATTTAATTTCACATCCAACTGCATAGCTCATGACAATAATCAACATTCATATTCATCAATAAAACCATATCGTGACAATATCGACATTAAAAATACTCACAAAATCCCTTACCATCAATTAATCATCCACAATCCAATTCAATTCAAGTAAATATAAAAAATGTTCAAAGTCCTCGTGTTGTTAATCGAGGGACTTAAGCGCATTTTTGTCGCAGCGATCAGAAATCGATATAAAAAAACTGTATAATAATAACAGAATCCATTAAATTCCGTCTTTCTAGTATGCTCTATTCATGAAAAGTCTGTTTTCATAATAATAAATACAAAACCTTCCAAAAAGAAAGAAAAAAATATTGACCAAAAATAACGGTCAAAAAATTTTTAAATTCCAACGGTCAAAAAAAAATTCAAATTTTTATCGAGGGGTTTTCTGGGGTTTTCAACAATTTTTTTCCTTATTTAATGTTAAATCGTTGATTATAGGAATTGTAGATCGTTTAATGATTTTTTAATAAGCGATACCGGAATAACTCGATAGTAGAAAGATAATTTATCATAACAGAACTCTTAACTATGTCTGGTTTCAGATATCTCAGAGCTCATACAGCCAGCCAGCCAGCCAGCCGAACAAAGTGAAACTATAAGCGTCATTTTTTGCAAAAATGCGCTAAAAATAATATTTTTTAAATGAATGTATATCAAATCATCAATGAATAAAAATTAAAAAAAAAGAATGCAGTAGATAAAAATCTAAATTGGCAGACAATTGAAAAAGTGACATGAAGAGAAGGGAAAAATTATTATTATGATGATAAAAATTGTACACAATTACCCTCAATTGAGTGATAACAATGACCAATTAAATTCAAAATGTATACAAATGTACATGCAATTTACATTTTTTTACCTCCCAACTTTTAAATCCGCCCAACTCCGATGCCCACACTCGATGTGTTTGTACGACTTTTCAGTATACAAATTTTGCATACATGACAGTATTGCTGTGTAGATGAGAATGAGACTCATGTCTATAGGTATTCTACACGTGGTGAGCATGCGTCTGTAAGATTGTTTTTGTTTTTCCTCAAACAGCATGTGACAGGCTGTTTTTCGATCAGTTTGTTTTTCGGCTTGTATCTGATTATGAGGATGTGATTTAATTAGGTATTTATAGACTTATGTGGATCGGAGATGATACAATTGTTTGCATACAATTTTTCAGCGTTTGATCACAACAAAAATTTTTATTGGTCATTTTACTGAGCACATGGTGTTGTTTTATTGTTATTTACACACGATGACACTTAAAATTTCTTATTGAATTTTTAACAAAAATTAGGTTGGATACACGCTCTTCTGAATGCTTGAGGGAATTGTGAGAAGTCTGAAAATAGTTTTTCTTCTAAAATGTATTCATGAACATAAATTTTTGATGGCTTTAATTGCTAAAAACGTGTTGAGTATGTTGCAATCCATATCCGGGCGTAGCCACGGGTAGGCTTTCTCGAAATCCCGATCCCGAATGATTTTCGGATGATTTTCGAATGATTTCCCGGGATTTCCCGATCCCGATATCAAGAAAGCCTAGCCACGGGGAGAGGGTTGAGGTTTGGGGTTTTGACACCCCCTTTTTTAGGAAAAATTCTTCAATTTGCTAGGGATTTTTGATGCCAATTGATAAATGAACATTGAGATCATGTAACTGTTGCAAACTATTAAAGATATTTTTTAAACACAACACAAATTTTTAAGAATACAAGACTGTTTGTTGAAAAAACTTTATGGTAACCTTATAAGTAGAATTTATCTAAATTTATCATATTAAGCGCCACTAGCAACAGTTTTATTGAATAGTCAAATCTAAATCCTAAATCTGATAATCAACTTCAAATATTTGCATTCTTCTTCTTCTTAAATTTTGTATGAGAATCCAACACCAATTGATGGCAGATATAATCTGAAAAAATTTATACATCTCACCTTTTCGCGTGTATATCCAATTATCACCACAAAAAAAATATTGCCGTTAATCATATCATAGCATAAAGATATCCAAAAACCAATGTTAAGCTAATAAAACCTTTAATTCATTCTCATCCGCAATGTCAGCACATTGCAGGCTGATCAAATTATTTATTATAACAAGTCATTAAAAAGGAGAATCTAATCACCTTTATTGTTGATGTTTTGTGCCTGTGTATCAATTTACCATCATGATACAATATTTTTTTTTTATTTTGATTTTTTTTTGTGTTAAATTTGCAAAGGTAAGCAGGAAAAAAATCAGTAGCGTTTGACATTTGATAGGCTGAGGAGAAGAAGGATAGCAGGGAGGGAAAAAAATATTATCAATATATAAAGTTGTTGTGTATGGCAGGTGGATGAGAGATTGGCATAAGGTAACAATTTATATTGTATATACACACAGCATAGCAATAACAATGATGATGACACAATGCCTGAAAGGAGGCGAACGAGAAGTGGAGAGAATTTTGTTTATGACTCAAGTTGGAAATGGATAATGATGTGAGGCTAGATTGAATGAGGATGGGAACGCATTATTAGAATTTTAAATGATTTTAAGGAAACAAAGAAAAATTAATTTCAGAAATGAACAAGAATTAATGTGTTAAAGCAAGGATTCGAACTCGTTCTCTTTTAAAAGCATTGCATTTTTCATAATGTGCAAGGACTTTTAAGCTATCTAGTTAATTTAAATACTTAAAAACGTCGGAATAAAAAACAAATATAAAGTACTAAAAAATTTAATTTTTTGAACCATCTTCCTGAACATTTCAAAAGATATCAATTCTTGAAAAATCACAAGTATCCAGTCCGACACAAAAAGTCATCATCACAAAAATCTTCACTTACCTTACATCCCCCAAAAAAACATGCTAAAAAAGAAGAGAGACATTGGCATGGGGTGATTAATTAAAACACAGAAGCCCATTATTTATAGCATAATAAAATTTATTGCATTCTCACATGATTAAAAATGCCTCGAATAGATATTGAATATTTGTGTGCCTGCCATTGCCATTGCCTGCTTGGCTGCCTACTACTGTTGTTACTCAAAATATACAATGATATTCTATATATCATTTAATGGTGACAAATACACTTGTATTACTTTGAAATATGGCCAATAAATATTATTTATATAGCGAATGAGAATGGAATGTGTTTATGTATTTTATATTGTAATATTATGATGTCATGCTTCACTTTCTATGCCTTGCATTTGCTTCCTCTCATCTCATTGCTTTTGACTTTATGAGAAATAATTCAAGATGGGTTATTTCGTATGGATGGATATTTCTTTATTTTTGGGTATGTCTGCATTCTATGACAACGAAAATGACTTTTTCAGGCAGATTCTTTTGTCATAATTGTTTCTTTTGTTACTGTCGTATGTTTAAGTGATGTATATGGGTGATTATTGAATACTTTTTGTTGTGATTTCTT
This sequence comes from Chironomus striatipennis, assembly GCA_026123125.1. Classification (NCBI taxonomy): domain Eukaryota; kingdom Metazoa; phylum Arthropoda; class Insecta; order Diptera; family Chironomidae; genus Chironomus; species Chironomus striatipennis. The sequence goes on along the minus strand of CM047392.1, from coordinate 33,702,578 downwards.
ATTGATGTAAGTTTATGTTTTTGTGGATGTTTACATGCAGTTTTAAAGTAAGGGAGACAAAATCTACAAAATTTTTAAAAATTCCTAAAATTTTATTCTTTAAATCCTATAAAAACATTCAAAACATTTAAAACCTTTTTAATAGAATCACTTTCAAAGTTAACCTTCAAAAATATTCCAAACTAACAAAAAGAAGTCGTAAATTCCAACCAAAATTTATTATCATCATGTGAAAATTTAACTATCGCTAACGTCATTATTGCTTTCATTGCCATAGTGTGGCTGTCTTCTTCATTATGAATGGTTTTTATTGGATTTTGTAGTAGGAAACTGGGGATGGAAATGGTTGGATTTGGTGGAAATTTATTTTTTACTTTTAGATCCTAAGTTTAACTAAATAAAGGACAGCACAGTGGTCCAAAATGAAAATTTTCCGGCAATCGACCCCATTTTGAAAAAATTGTACTATAAATATTGCGGAATGTCTTATTTTAAAGCTGACATAGACACAGAACGATTCCTCAAGTTTCAGCTTATTTCGTCCATTTGGAGCTTCATGGCAGGTCTTCAAAGTTGGCTATAGCGAAAATTCTTAAAAATTATGTATAATATCATTCAAACTCGATTTGCGCAGAAGATACTCAACCAATTGAAAAACGGTTTTCAGTTTTTGAAAGTACATTACAATATCTAAGTTTTGAACAAGTACTTTGATGCAAAAAAAGGTTCTTGTTGAGACAGTGCTTGATTAAGTGTGAAAAAATAGGCAAAAATCGTACTAATATTTTTCACAGTTACCGGAAAGTATGTAAACATCCCCAGAACCAAACGGTTCTATATTTTTTGTATAGTATAACACTCCAGCTTTCCATAATGGGGTCATTTGTGATCCAACGAGTGCGCATCTAGGTGCTAGAGCTCCTCAAAGATGGGTAAAAATGAAAAAATTTGAAAAAAAAATTCTGAGAATTCACTGAAAAAAATCAAGTTTTAACCAAAACGTGTTCAAATCTTGTTTTTTATGCTTAATGTTCAATATTTAGGCAAAAGATGAACGATTTTTGAAGAAATTTTTGAAAAAAGGTCATTTTGACCACCATGTGCTGGTTATCGACTTGGCTCATAATGCCTTCACTCAAAGACTGCTCTTACGTAACTTGATATTTTTTAATTCGGTTTTCGGATTATTATAGCTTATTGTTATACCTTTACAATGATATACAATACTTGGCAGTTAGACTTAGTCTTGGTCATCAAAACGCTGGTTGTTTGTGACCTATAGTGATCGACCCCTAAATTAAAAATCTCAAAAATATGATTTCGCAAAATGAAGTCTAAAAATAAAAATAAATTGTGTTTTGGGGTTTTTTGTGTTGATTTATCATATTTGTGACTGTAGAATCTCAAAAAATGAGATTTAAAAAGTTTTTGGTACCTCAGAGTAGCCTCATAAAATCTACCCTGGTAGTCTCAATCAAGTGTACAATTTTTACCTGAAAAACTTTTTTTGAGACTTTTTTCGATTGATAATTGATTGTTGAGCACTTTTATGCTATAATAAATAGTTTTACTGTCATTTTCATACAGAAAATTTGAAATTCTATATTAAATTATTTGAGAAATGTCAAATGTGCCATGCAATAATCAAAAGGGTAAAGCTGCGCGAAAATCTACAAAATCAATTTATTACGGCATAAATGTGTTCAATAATCAATTATCACTCGAAAAAAGTCTCAAAAAAAGTTTTTCAGGTAAAAATTGTACACTTGATTGAGACTACCAGGGTAGATTTTATGAGGCTACTCTGAGGTACCAAAAACTTTTTAAATCTCATTTTTTGAGATTCTACAGTCACAAATATGATAAATCAACACAAAAAACCCCAAAACACAATTTATTTTTATTTTTAGACTTCATTTTGCGAAATCATATTTTTGAGATTTTTAATTTAGGGGTCGATCACTATAGGTCACAAACAACCAGCGTTTTGATGACCAAGACTAAGTCTAACTGCCAAGTATTGTATATCATTGTAAAGGTATAACAATAAGCTATAATAATCCGAAAACCGAATTAAAAAATATCAAGTTACGTAAGAGCAGTCTTTGAGTGAAGGCATTATGAGCCAAGTCGATAACCAGCACATGGTGGTCAAAATGACCTTTTTTCAAAAATTTCTTCAAAAATCGTTCATCTTTTGCCTAAATATTGAACATTAAGCATAAAAACAAGATTTGAACACGTTTTGGTTAAAACTTGATTTTTTCAGTGAATTCTCAGAATTTTTTTCAAATTTTTTCATTTTTACCCATCTTTGAGGAGCTCTAGCACCTAGATGCGCACTCGTTGGATCACAAATGACCCCATTATGGAAAGCTGGAGTGTTATACTATACAAAAAATATAGAACCGTTTGGTTCTGGGGATGTTTACATACTTTCCGGTAACTGTGAAAAATATTAGTACGATTTTTGCCTATTTTTTCACACTTAATCAAGCACTGTCTCAACAAGAACCTTTTTTTGCATCAAAGTACTTGTTCAAAACTTAGATATTGTAATGTACTTTCAAAAACTGAAAACCGTTTTTCAATTGGTTGAGTATCTTCTGCGCAAATCGAGTTTGAATATAATATCATAATTTTTAAGAATTTTCGCTATAGCCAACTTTGAAGACCTGCCATGAAGCTCCAAATGGACGAAAAAAGCTGAAACTTGGGGAATCGTTCTGTGTCTATGTCAGCTTTAAAATAAGACATTCCGAAATATTTATAGTACAATTTTTTCAAAATGGGGTCGATTGCCGGAAAATTTTCATTTTGGACCACTGTGCGACAGGTTAAAATTAAAATTTCTTCTACGAACTTGAAATTGGATCAAAACCTGCCTTAACCCCCCATAAAGCTCACAATTATCCCAACTGACTTCATAATCCAATTTATAATTCACAATAAACCCAAGTTGCCATCTCAATCCATTTCCTCTTAACTATCTCCTCAAGTATAATAAATATATACTGTAAAAGTCGTTTGTTGCTGAAAAGTTATCGACATAAACAATTTTTGTTGTCATTGACATAAAATTTATGGGTTATAAGAAGGCGCACATAATTAACATAAAAATGTCAAATAGCTTCCTGCTATTTTACACGAAAAAGGGAGAAAATGTAGGCGGTGTGCTTCCTCACAACAACGATGATATTGTGGTTGTGTCTCTTTCACTAAATGAGTGATAAAAAGCTTTTAACCGCTGGAAGGGAAAGAAATTCATTTTTTTCTGCTTTCATACGCAATTTTAATTAAAATCATCTTAAAAATATTTTTCATCATTATAATTATTATTATGTTGTGTGTTGTGCTTATGCTTAATGTTTATGTTTACTCACTCCTTATAACCGCCTCACCTTCATTCGCTTATTTAATTCTTATAGAAACAGACGACTTTTAAGGTTGATTCTCTCCGGCATGTCATAAATTATATTAAATTATATTTTCGTATATTCTACTTGAACTACTAAAGAAATGCTGGCTTTGCAGTTTCTTCATGCTTTCGATTCGGAAAGTTTATCATGAAAATTTCGCCTTTTGTATTTTTTGTTTAGAAAAATAAGCTTTTCAGTTCTGAATGTGAGGAGAAATTTATGTTTATGGAAATTAAAAGGAATGAAAAATTTTCTTTGTTTGATTTTTTCGGGATTTGGAGGAGGGAGTTTGGAGGAATTTTTTTGTGTAACTTTTGTCTGATTTTCTCGAAAAATTTTGTCACAAAAATTTAAACTTTATTTGAAATGAATTTTTGGTGCAATTAGAAACAGTAATCCAAAAATTCAACAGAAATATTTTCGAAAAAAATACTTCAACATTTTTTTTACATTTTATTTTATTTGCGATTTATTCAATTGACTTTATGTGCATTCAATTGTTCATGAAAATATTCTTTTATTTCCCCACAAACTCATTCAAATTAAAGAGATAAATTGATAATCTGTGGCAATTCTGTGGAAGTCATGCAGATGGAAAGTAAAATCCTTTCGAAAATGTTCTCATAAATTTAAATATTTCCGTAATGTTTTAATGCAAATTTTTTCATAAATGTGGAGTATTTCATAAATGAAGTCCGAAATTAAAGGTCACTTTTTAAAAAAATATTTTTAAAATTCTATTGCTCTCGACCTCAACCTTCCCGGGACGTCATTTTTGAACGACCCTTTACGGTAACTGAATATTTTGGAGATTAAAAATTGAAGTAAGAAAAATATTGGAGCTTTTATAGTAATAATAAAAATAATGCTTCTTTTAATTCATTGATTTAGAGTTCGAAGTACATTTGCTTAATTTTAACACAAACCTAATCGGTTTCAATTTAAATTCAATTTGAAATTTTATAGAAAATTATAATTAATCTTTCAAGCTTCAATTTATACTAAGGGGTATTTAGACTAAGGGCATGACTAAGGGGTATTTCGTTAAATTTGTAACTCTTAGCGGCTAGGGGGTCAAAAATAGTCTTAGAATCTAGCGAATTTTACGAACGACCCCTTAGATAAATGCAATTTATCTAGTTTATGATATCAAAAAAATTAAAAAAATAAATAAAGATTCTTTTCATCAACCAAACCCTGCTAACGGACAATTTTTAAAAATTAATAAATTTGAAAAATTCATGTGTTAATATTTCAACAAATAAAAATTTCCAACCACAGCAATAAAAGAAAATGTAACGGAAATGATATATCAAACAAATTCAGAGTTAAAAGCTCATGAGCTTTTTTCACACATTTACATTAAGCATGTCTATAGAGGAAGCATAAAAGTCTATCCATATAGTGGATACAACAGCAAATAATAAAAGAACGAGGAAGAAAGAACTTTGATTGGCTTATGAATATTCATACAAAAACTGTATTTATTTAAATTTTATTACCATCATATATGTGAGCTTTATAGCTATTGCAGATAACCATAGAGAAAGAATGGCAACAACGATGACTATACACTGTATTTAATAACATCCAGACATGCAATGTTAAATAATAATAATATTTTTATGATGTGTTAAAATAAATAATTAAATCTGAAGTATATGCATAATTTAAAGAATTTTTTTTTTTTGATGTTGTATGTGTGTGCTTTGATTTTCATCTTTATGAACTTCCCTTAGAGAAAATTTTATCAAAAATAAGTTTTTTAGTTTTTGAATTTGAGAATTATTTGATTTAAAAAATCAAGCAAATTAGAATTTTTTAATAATGAATGGATTAGACGAGAATCGATCCTAATATCATAGACAATTGTTAAAACTTTCAAAACTTCAGTGCTATAAACTTCGATAAAATCGATCAAAAATTCAAATAAGAAGTTTCAGCCAAAAATGATTAACAAAATATTTTTTTCAAATTTTTCAGAATAATTTCAGAAGAATTTCAACCTACTAAAATTTGATTTTAATTCCTTCCCATGTGTCGGTTCGAAGCATGTTCATGCACATTTCTTCTTTATTTACGACATCCATCTCCTTCATCTTCTTCTTACTCCTTTTATCTTTTTTATGAAAGAAAAAAAAGATGAATTTTATGGCCATTTATTGTATGCATTTTCATATGCATATTCATACTTGGAATAAGGCTTAAGGGGCTCAATCTTACTTATTTATTCAGCTCTATTTTTTATGAATAAAAAAAAGTATCAGAAAAGAAATTAAATATTCATATCTATTCATCCATCCAATGGATATGTATAATTTCTTACTCAAAATCACTCATTCATACATGCATTCATGAGGTTTGAGTTTTAATGAACTTTTTAATCCACAATTTATTAAATTGATTTCCATGCTGAGGTTTTAGTTTGTGGCAACTATCATATGTAGAGGAGAAGTGGTGGAAGTGGTGTGTGGGTGGTGAAAAAAATAAAATAACAAGAGAAATATTTTTTTTGTGTCAGAACGAATATAAAGAATTGGTTGGTGGATGATATGAGCTGTGTGCAATTTTATAATATTAAATTCTTTTATGAATAATGAATTAATTTTTGACATAATTTTTCTCTGCTTCTATGCTTGTTTTTTGCAGAGAGCCTAAGAGACTATTTTAGTAAATTTGGAGAAATAACAGAAGTTATGGTTATGAAAGATCCCACAACACGAAGATCAAGGTATGTAGAATTTAAATTCATATTAATCTTTTTTGGGGAGGTTTTCATTGTGAAATAATTTGCTGTACATTTTTGAGGGAGATTTTGATCACATAATGAACTTTTTCCGAGTGAATATGTGCCATATTGCAAGCTGGCCATCAATTCTTCCTAAAAAGTATCACAGCAAAATCAATTTCACAATGAAAAACTAAAAGAATGAAACAATTACATTAAAATCTACAGACCCCCTTTTTTTGATTCCCATCGGGCAGTTTTAACCCAATTATTCATTTTTATACAAAATTTTTATTCTTTTTTTATTATTTTTTTGAAAAATGATTCATCATTTACAATCTGAAGCTTTTCATTTTCATTACTATTTTATTCTTCATTATGAGACACAAACAAGCACATTCACTCTAAAAAATATGAAAAAAGCATAAATTGAACGTCATGATGGAGTTAAATGTGAATGAATGTGTCCTTTTTTCATTTACAAATAATGACAAACAACATCAAGCGAGTGAAAAATTATGAATACATAAGGCACTTAGACATCAAAGTCATTTTTATATTTTTGACATTAATTAGACAAATTCGTGTCAGGAAACATGATTATTATAGCTTGTCTCTTCGTCTTTTTCTCTTATTCATTTCTCATACCATTATCATTTAAGCCTCGCATTTTGATTCTCACCCATTTTAAAATGGAAATTTTTTTAGGTGTGGGTGCAGGTTAGGTGACTAAAACGCATTTTAAAAATATTCAATGAACCTTGAAAGCTGAAATTCAGCTTGAAGACAAAATGTCTAAAATCATAAACTTTATGTGAAAATTTAGCATCATAACTAAAAGGTATACCACCTATAGCTACAATGATGACAGTGACAATGGATGATGATAGCAATAACAGCTATATCTAAAAACCTGAATATACATTTCTTTTGTTTTTGTCTTATTCACGTTTTCTGCTTACTTTATGTACAATCAACATCATCGTCAATGTAATGATGATGAATAAATACGAAAAGAAGAACGCACAAAAGTCATGAAAAGTTTTTATTATGTTGAATATATATGAACATTAAAATATTGCCTACTTGCCTATGTTTTTTCTATTTTTTTTTTGTTTTCTTCCCTTTTGCTTGTTCTTACTTCTATCTATTCATGTGACAAGTTATTAAAAAAAGTCATCACAATTTACTTTTAGCGGGAATTCTTGAGTGGTTGATTTGAGGGTTGTTTGAGGGAGGGATGGCTGGGTATGTGGGATTTTGTTATGAACTTCAAGACAAAAATAAGCATAAATCGAGAACCAGGAATGGGTCTGGACCCACCCTTCATTTGAAAACCCCCCCTTAATTTTTTTTCCATACAAAAAAAATTTTGGTCCCCACATAGAAAAAATTTCTGGTTACGCCTCTGAGTCGAGCAGGCAAATTCGTATCAAGACATTGAATTTAGCAGCAAAAAATGCGTTTTTTCATTGCCTCTCAACCACTGACTCTTCCAAACTTCTCATCCTCATTCCAACTTTTATTTCAGCATCCGTTAATACACAAAGTAACTCACTAAGTAAGCATTGAGACATGTGACAAAGGAAACAAAAATGCAATGATAAAGAGCACTTACATATATTTATAAGGGATTTACGAATGAAAAAAAGAGAAATTTACATTTTTTTGTGAATATGACAGCCAGTATTTCATCATTATAATTTTTCTATTGTTCTCAACATTTTTTTTTTCTAAAAATATTTTTTTGTCACCGTCAAGTCGTCAAAAGCGAGTGGAAATGTTTAAAAAAATTAAAGTGGGAGATTCTTGATGCTTTACAATTCTGATGATGAAGATACAACATTGTTACATAAGATGAGTGGCAAAAACAAGGTTTTTTTATATTTTAAACTTATTTTTTTATTCAAAGTCACGTTATGATGTAAAGTGTAAGTGTCAAAAGTTGAAAGGATGGTGAGGGGGGATATTGCAGATGAGTTGATGCTGTTAAAATCATTGAAGTTGGAAAAGAATTAAAATTTTTTTTCGTTCTTTTTTTGTTGAAGATAAGGATGTTAAATAAATGAGAAGAGATTACAAGAGGATGTTTGTAACTCGAAGTGTAATCAAATGTTTTTTAATGTCGGCGAAATGTCACGATTTTTTTTCAATAAGTTAGAGTATGTATGGAATTTTTGGAATTTTTTATTAATATAATTTGAGTGATTTTGAGTTTAATGATCAAAATATTTAAATAAATGTTGAAATTTTAATTTTATTTAAAATTTATAAAAAGCAGGTTACAAGGGTGTAGTCGGAAATTTTTTCTAATGGAGGTCCAAAAATGTTTTGAAAGGAAGAAGAAGGAGGCTTCCAAATGCTTTTTTTTCTCAAAAACGCTAACAGAAATTTTTATTCAATGGGGTCCAGACTCCTCAGGACCCTCCCCTTGCTACGCTCCTGCGGCGCAGGTTCATTATACTAAATTCTTTATTCAACTGTAAATAATGTCATTTAAAAATTTTTAATTAAGTAATTAACTATCAAAATAAAAATTTTGTCCATTTAAAAAAAATATCCAACAATAACAAATCGTAAAGTTCTCATTATCAATTAAAAACTCAAACAAAATAAATTACTTTGTTCAAAATGTTCAATCACAAAGTCACTTTTCGAAATTAAATTTCTTCTTCCTTCAAAAAAAAAAAAATGTGTTATTCTAGATTTCATTGCATACAAAAGGAAATTTTTCGGATGCTCCATTAAAACATCATCATTCAAATAGAAAACGAAAAAAAGTACACAAAAAAACTATTCTATTTTATGAAAAAGTTTCTACAATACTCAAACAGAATACGAAAAGAAAAAAAAATTAATTTTTCAATTTAAAGTTTCTCTATCTCTCTTATGACTCTTAATTCATCTCTAAGGGCATAAAGTAGACAGATAGATAACTTCAATTATAACCTTTTTCTTCCTTTTCAAATAAATTTTCATTCTTCTTCTTCTAGTCTCCTTTTTTTGATTTCTCCATTTCAGTCTTCAAAAAAGTCCAATTTGAAATGCTTTCATGAAAATTGAAAAGCTCAAAATTCAATAAAAATCAGAATTTATGATAGTTTCAGTTGAATTTAATTTCACAAATTGATTTCGCTTGTTATTAAGATAATCGATTTAGCAATATAATGGATACCTTTTTAATGTTTTGTACAACTTTTTCCTTCTCATTCTCATTCCCTTCCTCATCGGTTTATTCGGTTATCTTTTGTTCTCTGTAGATTTTTGTACTGTATTGTATAGTTTTGGCTTTTTTGCAAGGTTTTTTTTTTTGTTTGTGTGTAGTTGTGTATCGGAAGCTTTTGTGTTTTTCCAATCGTCCACTCAATATAGTTTTTATTATCATTCATTTTTATGGACATAAATTTAAGTGGGAATTGTGAATTAAGAGTTGGTTTGTCAGATTGACATGCATTGTCTGTTCATGAGAGAGTCTACTTTAAAAGAGAGGTTTAATACAGTTTTTGTATGTAGCTCGAAGATTTAAGAAAGAAAATTTAAAATTCAAAAATTTCAAAATTAAGGAATAAATTTAAATGTTGCCATTTTTATCCCCTCAATCTTCCAGTCGTAACAAATTTTTTATGGGATTACAAAAAAGTTTAGTTTAGACCCCTCCCCCTCCCTAAGCGTAACGAATTTTACGAACGACTCCTAACCTAGCACTTTTCCGATTATTTAAGGCGGACTTTTTCTCCAGTCTCAAAATCTTCGAAATAAAAACAGAATAGAATCTGGAAAAATTCGAATTTCTTTGCAAAATTGCGCTTCTTGCCTCACCATATCCACCAACCATCCCCAACTATTTAATACTCTCTTCTCCACTTTTTATTGAGTTTGGATAAATTTTTTATACTGATTGTATACAATTCATAGTGTATAAATACATCAGAATCGTTCGTAAATGAATTGTGTGTGGAGATTAATTGAAAAGTTTTTCGGGGATGGACAAACTTTTTGTCTCACATTTTTTATCCATTTTTATCATTCTCTGTTTAATAATAATAACTTTTTTATGTATCATCTCTCTTGTTTGGCGATTCATGTCTATTTTGACATTTAATTGCTATGTTTGTCTGCTTGTCATTGTGTGATGGTTCAATTAATGAAAGTATCCGAATATTGATTTCAATTATTTTTATGTGAATTTCCATCAAACGAGATGCAGTTTCTTTCTATTTTTGAGTTCAATTAGTGGAATATTTGATATTGAGTTGTAGGATTTTTAAATGTGGTGTATAGGAATTGAAGAGTTCAAAAAATTTCCAGCAGAGTTAAGGATACACATTTTTGGGTTACTTTGTATCATAACATCAAGTCTTTATTCGAAAAAGTCCAAATAAAGCTACAACCATCTCCAAATTTCTCCCATTCCAGTTCATCATTCCAACCACATTCGATCCAAAAATCCTATAAATATAATTCCAAATTATACAATAGAAAGCAATCAATTATGACACAAAAGAGCAAAAAAGAAAAAAAAATTGAAAATAATTATCCAAAAACTAATATATCAATTCATTTGGGAAATGAGCTTATGTATACAGACACATTGAACACTAAATGCTGAGAATAAATAAAAATATTGCAATGCATACTCATTCATAGAGTGACTGCTTATACATAATTTATTAAATGAATGAGAGAGAAAACAATTTTCGAAAATTAAATTTCACATCAATTAAAATCTTTGAAATAATAATAACAATAACCCATGTAACCAAATGGAATATCAATGTATTCCATTAGAACCTTCCATGTATAATACCTATGTATTATACATGTATCGTCCTAAGGAACATATTGTCGCATGACAATGGAACAAAATAGGGAAGATCGCGTTTTCCATCGATGTAATACATCAATGTAATACTTATGTACTACTGATGTAATACTTTGATGGAATACTTATGGACCATAAAAAATGAAAAAAAAATCACATGTTCTTTTGTTCTATTTCTATTGTATTTTTTACGTAATTTATTATTAATGTATTAGTGTTCATATATTTAACAAACACTAATACTTAATAAAATATTCAAAAACAACTTAATTTTACTAAGTTGCACACTGATGAAATCAAAAGACTTCATCACACATATTAAAAACATAATTAAATGTTTAAAGTCTCATACAAATTTAAATTCCAGATGTAAAAGTGATTTCTGCATACTCTTGTGAAGTATATAATCAAGATTTTTTGAGACTTGAACTTATTCGCGTTGAAGTATTTCCTTCAATGGAAAATTTTTGGTACTTTCATGTAAAACAATTTTTTGTATGAAAAATTTGACAGTACATTGAATCTTCCATTGAAGGAAAAGGAAAACGAATGGAACATTTTGGTTACATGGGAATAATTTGGCACAAAATCTGAATTGTACAATTAAAGCTTGATAATTTTTAATTTTCTATATCATATTATCTTCTTCGTGGTGGGATTGAGATTGAGGATGGAATTAGATTGGAAAGGGTTGGAATATTTTTAAGTTAAATAATATATTCAGAATGTTTAAATTTTGCAATTTTTGATGGATATTCGGAGATGCTATGTTTCTATGTTCTATGTTAAAGACCCCTACACCTATTTAGACAAAATCATAGCACAAAAATTAAAAGTAAACTAACGAGAATTCGTTCCAAAGTTCAAGAAAACTTCACCAAGTTTTGTCCAAAATTAGGGCAGTTTTAGTAAAGTAACCAGTCCTTTTTCCTCATTTCATGCTTCAAAATTAAAAATTTTTTCATCCTCTTCTTCATCTTTTTGATCTCATTTCTGGTTAATTTCATAAAAAAACAACAATTCCCAATGGAATTTTCATGAGTCTGTGTGTACATTGTTTTTTTTATGTTTTGTTAAAGTGCTGCTTTTATGATGGCTAACCAGATATGAATATTTAGTTGCTTGTAAAAATAAAGAAATCTTGCGATTATCAACAATAAAAAGAAGTTTATTTTCTGTTTCGTTATGGTTTTAACCCTTCTTTAATAATGTTATGCTGTTGCTACTTTATTATTCAATTTCTCTCTCATTTTCATTTTTCTCGAGAAAAATGACTAGCGAGCGAGGGAAAGAGACAAAATAACAGCAACAGTGGCAGCAACAAATGTAAATGGTAGCAATTCATAAGAACAGCTAAACAGTGAATTACACATATATTCATAATAATCATAATGTCTTTTGTATATTTATGTAAAGGCTCGCATTTTAATATCCAAAAAATGTTTTCATCTGATTCCTTTGAGGAGATGGGATGCTGGGGGTGAGGAGCGAAATGAGATGAGGATAACATAAAACATATGAGAAAAACATGTGGGGTCGTAAAACAATAAAAAATATACATACGAACATTTATAAATGAAACAAGTTGAGAAATGTCAACAGTTTCTCTTGGGGGATGCTAAAGTGCAGTTTTGTTCTGAGAATTAAGTTTTTGTATAAATGTAAGGACATAGGGATTTAAATGAACGATAAAAAACTTATTTAATAATTTTATGAAATTTCATCTCAGCTTTTAATGTTCAAAATAAATTAGGTTGGGCTCTTGATTGTCATAGATAATAATTTGTTGAAATTTAAGTAACTTTCGAATTTGAAGGCATTTTCATTAAAGTTTGTGGTAAATCATTTAAAAATCTTCTGATTTTGAGTTTTGAAATGAAAATTTACTCTGTGGCATGTGAAATTCGTGATAAGAGGTCGTTCGTATAATTTTCAAAGCCAAAAAAAGACTATTTCAGACCCTTTGCTTTCCCTAGGTCTTAACAAATTTTGTATAGAATTTTGAAAATTTTATATGAAGTTAAAAAAATCTTAAACTCCTTATCCCTTCCCTTCGTTATGAAATTTTCAAAAAACCTCATAATCCAACTCCAACATCTTTAAAGACAGTCAGCAAACTTGACCAATCCATTAACTTTCCCACTAAAACCTCCGGTTAAACGACGAAAAAATAGAGAAGAGGCAAGGCATGGGCGATATAAAATGTACATATATTGAAATCAAAAGCACACACAATCGTTGTTTATTTTCATCTAAACTTACTTACTTGCATGTGCCTTGTGCCTTTTTATTTATATTGCTTTACATATACACAATTTATATTGAAGACTTTTTCTCTTTACTTCTTAAACGTACCAAGGATTTATATATATTTTTTTCCTTGCGTATAAATGACTCGCATACAAGCATCAGCCGATAAACGATTGAGAGGAAGTAAAAGGGAAATCGAAATGAAAATGAAAATAAAAATAAATCTTAAAAGGGAATGTGAGGGGAGGCAATAAAAAATGGCACATAGAAAAAGAAAACCGAGAGTAAAGCGATTAATATTGATCGGTTAAGACTTGAGGTTAATAATGAAATAGAAATACAGGCACAGAAGCAGAAGCAATGGCACATGAAAAATTAACTTTACACTTGAATAAAGATTTTCATAAATACTAAATCTTATGACAATTATAAAAGAGTCGTATTGGTTAATGGCTCAAGCAGGTGTCACATTCACTACAATAAGCTGTGAACGAGAATTTTTTTTTCTTTTGCTCTCTACAAGAAGAAAAAAAAAATATTTAATTAAAGCAATGAGAGAAAGAAAATGGAAAAAAGTATAAACAGTGAAAGAGCGAGGATTTATTATTTCATTTCCAAATTAATTGCCTTAAAAAAGCTTTCATTGTGTAGAAATGTTAGATGACATTAAAAATCTCTCGTTCTCCTTTTTGGTTCCTTTTTTGAGAACAGATTTTTGTATAATGAAAGATTTAGGAGCAGTTTGACTAGCTTTTATATTGAGAGAAACTTTTGTAGTATACATTTAAAAATTGGTTAAAATTTCAGGTTTAAAATTTAGATTTTTAACTTGTAACTCTTAAAATCTTTCTAGTTAATCTGATTTTCATATAATTTAATTTTTGGGTTAAAGGTATGAAAATAAAAGAAATTTTTATGAAAAATCGCATGACATAAATTAAATTCATTCATTTCATCTTCATTTCCTTCTTCTTCTTTTTCTTAATATGCCTTTTCAGAGGTGTTAAAAACAGGAAAAATTTTTTCCTTCTTTTTAATCAAATGCGACAAATTTTTCATGTTATGACAAAACTTTTGGTTTTTCTTTCCTTTTCTTCAGAAGAAAATTGAAAGTGAGCAATTATTTAATTATGTATGAGAGTGTAAAATTACTTTATGAAACTTGAGACTTTTTTTTCTCTAAACATAATTTTTTTCTCCGTAAAAATTTCGAGGGTAATTGGAATGAAAAAGAAATTATGAATAATTGGAAAGATGTTTAAAAAATTTATGCAAATTTAGAAAGGAAAAAATGATTTATTTACTTGCAATTAAGAAGGCCTTGAGGACGAAATTTTAGGATTTAAGGTGAGGTAATTATTGATTAAGTGCGCATATTTAATTATTTTTGATCAAGTAGTAGAATATAGGGGACTGTTCACTTAGTACGTCCACTTTTTAGAAGGGAGGAGAATTAAGGATTTTTTTAAATGCCAAACAAAAAAAAATCATACAAAAAGTTTAACGATGAGGAGGGGGGAGGGGGACCTAAAAAAAAGTTTTTTACCCTAAGGAAAATTTTTTTAATTTATAACATTTTTAATTAGGATTTATTAGGAATTTGTGATGGCCCTAATAGGAGAAAAATAAATATTTTCATAAAAATAATCTCTAAAGAAAAATGGCAACAAAAGCCCAAATTTAAGTTTCAAAAACTACAAAATTTTATATCACTATCTGCACACGCACTAAATACATAAAATCTGTTTACATCAAAAAACCATCACACAACTCAAACAAAATTGAAAAACAAAGAAATATTTTTAGAAATTGTCTATTTATGTATGCAATTACAAATTGGACATAAAATCTTCACACATACATTTCCTATCAGTAAATAAATAAATTTCACTATGATGATTCAATAAATCAAGAAAAAAAGTTTTGATAAAAACAAAAATTTCTTTTCAATGAAACTTGAATTTTTCATATTAAACAAATTTTTCCATATCGTTCTGCTGAAGACAAAATCAAAGATATAAGGCATTACGTATGCATACATATATTCATAAATATTATATAGACCTATCAGACACACAAACAAGCATAAATTCTGTACAAATTTTTTGTGTGTTCTTTTTTTCGTTTTTGATCCTCTTGTTACTCTACTATTTACTATGATAGTACCAAGAACTACTATCAACTTGGAAGGACCAATCTCCTATCAAATTTTATTCGATTCTTCTTTTGTTTCACTTGAAAAATTGGTTTTCTTCAGTTTTCTTCTGCTTCTGGTGATTTTTCGAGGAAAACAGAAGGAAAGAAGATTGAAATGGAAAATTGATGAAAGTTGTTATGGAAGTAAGTGTTTGAAGCGCTGTCTGTGAACTTAGATGATTGTTTTGGACTTTTGAACGAACCTAAGAAATTTCTTAAAATAAAGGAATTGAACCCGTGTCTTTATAGGAAGCAAATATAATTTTCATATTTCAAAATTTTTTATGAAGTTTAAGTGGCAAATATTCTTGATATGTGTGCAGATACTCTGAGGATGAGAACATTTATTCACAATTTTCAAAAATCATTGATTTTTTAACTTTCTTTAACATAGATTTTTTTTAAAAAAAATTCAACCTTCAACCATGTAGACAAACTGCATTTTTAACCTCCATTCTTAACCTAAAAAAATCCAAATTCTCTTCAAAAACAAAAGGAGAAATGTAAATGAAATGTTATAAAATTGTAGTCTTTATATCAGACATATACAATCAGACAGCAGCAGAAGTCAAAAGGCAGTGAAAGAGAGAAAAAGAGTGAGAAAAGAAAATCACAATCGTAAGTTTGTAGAGATAAAGTAGAGAATTATGCAAAAAATGATAAAAATAAAATGAAGACAGAGATAAACAAAGAAATTAGACAAAAGCAATTCTTGCACGCAAAAGATATAAAAAAAAAATATTGGATGAAAATATCTTTGAGCATGTTTATAGTAATGTCTTGATTGTAAATCGATATTAGATTGATACAGCATATTATACATATTGATAGTATCATCATTTTTTGTATTGTTGTTGCTGTTATTTGTGCTTTCTTTACCCTCAACTCTTCAATTCCTTCATGTAGTTAAGCATACAGAAAAAAAATTATAATACATAACAAATTTCACATATGTGCACTCTGTATCATTCATTTTTGTGAATTTATTCTGAAAATATATAAAGTAGCAGTATCATCGTTATTTACGCGTAGATTTTCTATCTGATGCTTTATTTGTTAGACATAAAAGATTTAAATAAAAAGCCCATCCAAAGCCCGGAAGAATCAATCATTTTTTTCTTCCTTCTTCAATCTGTTCTTCTTGTTGTTTTTATGATTTTCTCGTGAACGATTTTGTTAAGGTGGTTGGTTTAAAATTGGGAAAATTATTTTTGTTTTGACTAAATTTCAAATTTGATCTAAAAAAATTAAATGAATTAAGTGAGCAGTTAAGAATTTTTTCCAAGAGTCCAAAGGGGTGTGAACTCCCATTTTATAGATAAATTTCTTCATTTTGCTAACGACTTGCAAAAAAAACATTCCGGGGGTCCTTTCAAACAAAAAAAGGAATATTGAAAAAAATCTGTATTCCAACAATAAAAATGCGCCCAATTCACTCAACTTCCAGTGACCATACTAAAATAATTTCCAAAAAAATATATGTATAAAATTGCACGCGTACATGACTGTTCAAATGATAAATGATTATCAAAATTATTTTCTCATGTGTACATTAATATGTGATTTAATTTCGTTTTGCTCTTCATTTTCATCATCATTCTCATCATCATCGTTTACCCTCTCACTTACTATTTTTTTTTTCTTGGTCTTTTCACTTACTCTACTGCAAATTTTCTTCTTTTTATTTGCTTTCTTATCTTTTCTTCATTATCATGATGATAATTCAGTTTTTTCAGTGCAATAATAATTTTTTTTTTTTTGGAATATCAAATAAGATAGAAGAGATTATATGTGAATAAATTTGTAATCTGATAAATTATTCAAATTCAAATTTTATCGTCTTTCAAACTTTTTCTTCATGATTTGATCAATAAAAATGGAGAAAATTTTGTAATTGAAGGAATTAAAAGTTTTATGAGAAATTTTATGAATTGGAAAATTTTTGATACTTTTATTGTTTTGCTGAAAGTTGTTTGTGGAAAAGTTTTTATTGGGATCTTAAAGTAATGTCTAATAATGTGATCTTGACCAAAGGGTGTGATAATGTGATCTTTATTTTGGGTGGTATTATTTTCAATAGAATGTGTAAAATCTGCATCTGCACAACAGGCCCCAAAATTTAACTCAATGCTTCCTCATATTCTCGGGTCTGGTGGCTTAGGGATTCTTAGAAACTTTATTATACTCTGGTTTGGAACATGATATCTTTCAAATTGGTATAATATTCCCCAGTAGCACAAGTCGGTTAATCGAGAGATCATCACGTCGCCCAGAAATTTCCAATAACTAGAATTTTTAAAATCTAGTTTAAATCATGCTTAAAGCTAACAGTTAGCTGAGAACTAGTTTTTAACTAACTTTGAAGTTTTCTGGTTAATAGGGAGTGGCACACTCGGCATTACCTCTGCAATATGTTTCTGATCTCATGCATTTCTTTCAATATTTCAAAAAAAATCACATGACAAATTCAGCGACAAGAAATCTTTCTCATATATCCTTACATTTTTCATCCAATCCAATCCCCATAAAATCTTCACATGTTATCATTATTGTTAAAAAAATGTAGTAAAATTTACGGATCATTGTGCAATTCCTGATTGTATAAGATGTCATTTGATTTCACACGAGACTAACAGCTTTCCATGTTCACATTACTTGCATTAAAGAAATTACTACAAAACAAAATCAAGAGTGTGACATAATAGTCAGTCGGAAATATCATAACTTGTGAAATTGGCTTTGATGTTGTGTATGAAAAAATGTGACATTTAACTCCACAAAGATGAGAAATAAGTCATGTGTTTATGTTGCTATTAAATATTAAGTTTGACGTTTTCCACCTTCATACTTAATGTGGTTGATTCTACATTGTTGGTTTTTTTTTGTGGAACAACTTGACTATATCAATATTTTCTTTTTCAATCTGCAAAAATCATCCAACTACCTGACACATAAAAATTTTTTGTCTCCCATAATTTGTCATAAAAATGAATTTTGTTGCTGTTTTTGTTTTTACGTGTCTTCCTCATCATATGCACAATAAGCAAAATGATAGTGAATGAATTTTTAATAACCTTTTCTGACACACACAAACACGTTTAATTTTTTTTAATGAGTTTTTTTTTTAATTTAATTAATTAAATTCCCTCTTTTTAATTGTCTCGAAACCCCAAAAATTGCATTGTTTTAATTTAATTAATTGATTCAATATTTAGAGATATCTGTATGAATTATTTTTCAGTTCAACTGGTATGGGAATAAATGACACAACAGGTCCGCTATTTTCTAGACCAAGGTAAGTAAAAAGTTTAATTTAAAACTATCAATTTGTAATTCGAGTTAAAAAGCGAAGATTTTTTATTAATTTTTTTCACACTGGTTCCATTTCTTTCAAATTTTGAAAAAGTTAAAAATCTTATCCTAAAATTCACGACTAATAAATAACAAATTAAATTAAACAAATTTTTTACAAAAAGATTTTCAAAATGTTAAGTTTCATGTTTAAAAATGTAACTAAATAAGTTTCAATAATTCTTAAATCCTAAGCGCCACATTCACTTAACAAAAAGTGACTAATATCAGAATTTTAATAACGTAGATTAAGTCTTTAAAGAAGTTAGTTTCATGTTTAAAAATAATTCCAAACATACTCAAATTCTTAAAAAATCACTCAATTTACACATTTACAATCTTCTTTGACAAAAAAATAAAGAAATTCCTCAGTCAAAATACACGTCAGTTCTTTGACACACAAAAGAATTCAAGGCAACGACAATAAACTTGATTAATTTTCACATAACAATATCAATGAATCTTTATTTTCATCGTATGTATCTCATCTCAAAGAAGTCTATTTATAAACACATCACTAATTAAAAGAAAAAAACAAACAAACTCGTGAGATAAAAATATTTTAATTATCTGACACGAGAACGTGTTTCAGATGTCTTTTATTTTGTAGACAAAATTTAAATTTGATATAAAAATTTGTTTTGAAGGTGCTTTTACAATGAGAGCATTTTAATTTTTCTTGAAGATTCAATTTCGATGATCAAATGTTGACTGCATTTTTATGTATTTTTTTGGTCATGAGCTTGATGTTAATTGCAGTCTATTTAACAGTTATTAAAGAGGGTTTTGATTTAGTCGAAGTGGCTTGGTTGCGGAATGGTTTAGTACTTCGGTGCCTAATTATTGCAACACCGATTCTGCAAACATGGGTTCGAGACTCGACATGAGAAATATTTCACATGTCCTTTTTCGAATTATATGCACTGCAAAGCAGAGGGCGAAGTCAGTCGATGTTTAGCCGGCTCTAGCCGGCTAATATCGGCTAACGTTTAGCCGACTTTAGCCGGCTAAAGAATAACGGCCAAATTTTAAAAATTTCTTTAGCCGGCTAAAGTCGGCTCAAGTCGGCTAAAGTCGGTGGCTAAGGTCGGCTAAGGACAGAATTTTTCGCTTGTGAAGCATAATAAGATTTCATACAAAAATATAAAATTTCTAATTCTTTTTCAGCTCAAGTTCAAATCTTAATGTATATATTTTTTAATTTTCATCACTTTTTCGATATTTTTTAGTTTTTTTGTAAAACAACAAAGGTTTCTCATCTATTTTAAAAAAGAAAATCGAAGCAAAAATGGCTTTTTCGAGGGATTTTTCATCCCAACTAAGAAACTTAACACGAAAAATTGCTTTTCCGAAGGATTATTCATTCCAAATAAGAAAATCAATGCGAAAAATCGCTTTTCCGAGGGGTTTTTCATTTCTTATATGAAAATCAATGCGAAAAATCACTATTCCGAGGGGTTTTTCATACCAAATAAGAAAATCATCGTGAAAAATCGCTTTTGCGAGGGGTTTTTCATTTCAAATAAGAAAATCAATGTAAAAAATGGCTTTTCCGAGGGGTTTTTCATCTCTTATTAGAAAATCGAGAAAAAAATGTTTAAAAAATCCTCGGAAAATCTGGGAAAATCCAATTTTAGCCAAAAAAAACTAAAAAAATGTCGAAAAAGTGATAAAAATTAAAAAATATATACATTAAGATTTGAACCTGAGCTAAAAAAGTATTAAAAATTTTATATTTTTGTATGAAATCTTATTATACTTCACAAGCGAAAAATTCTGTCCTTAGCCGACCTTAGCCACCGACTTTAGCCGACTTGAGCCGACTTTAGCCGGCTAAAGAAATTTTTGAAATTTGACCGTTTTTCTTTAGCCGGCTAAAGTCGGCTCAAGTTTTTTTAGCCGGCTAGAGCCGGCTAAGCGCGACTTCGCCCTCTGCTGCAAAGACGACACACAGGCTAAAGGCAGTAGAATTTGAGAGTAAAAATTACAGAATTTGAGTATCCCATTTGAATCAAAAATCATTCATAAAATTCCACCAAGTTTTCCAAGTGTTAAATACAACACAAAAAATTCTACACTGTCACAATTTTAAGTCGCAATGAGAGCATAAAAAAAAAATTTTAAATGATTCTCGAATTAACAGCATCAAAAGAAGATTTTTTTCACTTTTTTCATTCCTCTTCTTGTTCATTCTATTCGCACGCTCATGACATGAAAAAAGTAGGAAAAAGTTTTAACAAAGACACATTAAAACTTTTTAATGTCTATTGCGCAAAAAAATAACATAACAGAACATGAAGAGTAACACAGAACAAAAATTATGAATAAGAATGAATGAATTTGCAGAATGAAGCAAAAATCTTTTGCTGCATGAGAGAATGTTGCTGTTTTAGTCACAAAAAAAAACTTTATTTCTGAGCTTCAGAAAAAAAATTGTTTTTGTTTTTCTACGCGTAGTTTATAGTCAAAAACTAGGAGTAGGGTGGTTGGGAAAATGACTGACTGTGTTGTAAATTTTGAATTTTAAACTCTTCTCCTTTTATGGATTTTAAGCATTCTATAAAAATATTGATCTTCTTTACTTCAAAATGCTACAAATTAAAGTTAAGAATTTAAAAGTTTGAAGAATTAAAACCATCAAAAATGCGCTTTCTAGATTCTTAAATTATTGACTAAAAACTAGTTTTTTTTCTCATCTTCTCTTATCAAAAGAATTATTCTACCTATTTTCATGAAGGCAACATTTTTTTCCGTTACAACAAAAAATGATGAATAAATTCACAAAAGAAACTTTTCAGCTACAAAATATGAGGAAAAAAGAACTTACATCTCATATTTCATAAAGCTACTTTGCATGATTGTTATTAGGATGAATTATAGAATGAAAAAAGCTTTTCAACTATTATGAATAAGTATGTTGAACACATATATACACAAATAATAATAAGAACGATCTACAAAAGGCCTGGTATTTATGCTAGTACACATTGTGTGTGAAAAAGTTAGTCTGCAAATTTAAATTAAGGATGGAAAGATTAAGCAAATTTAATAAATTTTGAAATTTTAAAATTCAAAATTAGAAATATTTGAATAAATCTAAAAGTAAAGAAAGTGTAAAAAAAATATGTTCACAAATTATTACTTTTTTGAGAAAACTAAATAAAAATTTTAAAAAAATGAAAACTCAAAAAAGTTCAATTAATTTTAAGGGGCCGTTTCACAAAAAAAAAAAAAATATTGACCCCTCTCATTACATTTTTTGTACGAAAAAAAATTCTTTCATTTGACCTGTTTCAAAATCCTAGACCTCCTTCCCCCTAAAAAGCGAGTTTACTAAGTGAGCGGCCCCTGAATAAAGTCGTCAACAATATTAAGCAATCTTTAAATTCATTTAAAAAAAGTATTTTTATTCATAAATTCCTCTTTAAAGCTCTTTAACTTTCAATCCTATTGTCCTTATTGTTATTACTATTGCTATCATGACTAAGTTAAACTCAGGAATTGATTACATAAAACTGAGAAAATTTATTGTGTAATTTAGAGTACATACCTCCATATAATCTACAGCAGTTGATGAATTTATAAATCTAAAAACTTTATATAACTTTTCTCATCATTATTGTTTTTCTTATTGTTATTATAATATAAAAGAATGAGTAACTGAAATGAATTAATTAAATTCAACTCTTTGAATTTGAACATCCTATTATCTCTGTATCCAATTGTAACTCAGTGCAAATATTTGGATTTTATTTTACTTACTGAGTATTATTTCAGTTTATTTAACCCTTGTGAGGATGTGAATTGAGTTGAGTTGTTTTGTGGGAGTTTTGGCAGGTTTTCAATTTTTTTCAACAACTTTTATATTTCAATTGCAAAATTTATTCAAAATAAAGATTTTTTTTTACAACAGTTTGATCAATTTAAAGTAAAATTTTTAAATTTTAAATTTGAGTGGAAGTTTTATAAAATTATTATTTTACATGAAATTCTTTACAAGATTTCACAAACTGTATGAAAATTTATAAATATTTTACCCAATTAATTAGACAATTGAAATATTTTAGTAACTACAGTTATGTATTTACGTTCTTTACTATATCTCAGACTATTTTAATTTCAAAAATTTTTCTTAATAATTTATAAATGTTTATGTTTTCAATTATAAGAAGTTTTATTTCTGTTTTCTTTTGTAATGCAAAATTTTAGTTTGCAATTGAAGTTGAGCAATTTAAAAAATTAAAGAAAATTCTTGTTAATTGAGATACAAAAAATAAGATCACTGATATATTTTAGAGGAACAAATATAGTATATAAATGAATATTATATAGCATTTAAATGAAACTTAAAAATAAAAAAAAATATTTAATAATTTTTTATTATTTCAAAAATTTTACAAAAATTTTTCCAATGCTAATAATTTTGTATTCCTAATTCTATTTTTAGGGGGTTTGGCTTCATCACTTTCGCAGATCCATCTAGTGTAGACAAAGTTTTATCACATGGCACACATGAGTTAGATGGTAAAAAGGTGAGCATTAAATTTAATTGATTATATTTAAATGTAAAATAGCGTCAATAAATCAAGAAGAAGAAATTAAGAAAAAGAGACAAATTATAACTTTTCCACATTTTTCATAAGAAGTCTTTACTAAACTGTATCTAACTATTTATTAATTTGATTATTTAGCCTTTTGTTCTTAGCTGCTTTACCCAATCATAGTTGAAATTCGGACAATTTTTGATAGTTTAAAAATTTCCTCAATACCACAGCTAGTTGCAAATATAACCTATTTTAAAGCTCTTTGCATTCCCATCCCTATTTCAACTTTAATCTTCTCACGACCCCATCCCATCACAACACAATAAAAGAAAATAAATCAGCATAAAAGTGAAATCTCAGTATTTTAAAAATCGATTTTAATAAAAGAAAAAAGGCACAGCGAGAGGATAATAGCCATTTGTCAATATCTAAATGTATAAAAACAGCAAAGCATAAAAAACACACAAGCAATTCTCTTTGTGACCTTCCAAGAAAATAAAACAAAAGAAACGAAGGAGAATAATTTTTTATAGCAGTGATAATGGTCAACATAACCGAGGGTAAGGAATATGACACGGCGAATGAAAATTTATTTGCAATGGATGGATGGATGTAAATATGATTTTTGGGTCAAGACACATCAACTGAATGAAAATTGCTCACTTCATCGTTGTTGTCATGATCCTTATGATGATATCCGAGCAAATAAAAAGTAAAAGGGAATTTTTTTGTCGATGTCGATATGTGTGTATATGTGTGTGTAAGCGATGATGTCAACATTTGTTAACGACGTCAATTCACGGTATGATATTGTTTTCTTATGGACTCAACTGAAGTTAGCCGGAAAATCCCAGCCGGAATTTCGGCAGACCATTTCGGCAGACCGTTTCGGCCGAAATTTTAATATTAATTTTTTCAGTTATCCGCCTTATTTTTTCGGCCGACCAAATTTTTTCGGCAGACCAGATTTTTTGCTGACGGATTTATTTTTATGGATTTATTTTTTTCGGCCGACTAAGTTTTTCGGCCGACCAGAATTTTTCGGCAGACCAAATTCTTTCGGCCGACCAGAATTTTTCGGCAGACCAATTTTTTTCGGCAGACCAATTTTTTCGGCCGACCAAATCTTTTCGGCCGATCATTTTTTAATTAATGAGATTTGAACACAGGAGCTTTGGGAGCAAAAAAAAAAACTTCTTTCTAAACACTTAAGCCAATACTTAAAATTTTTATTTTTCTTGTGTTTGGCTAAATGACATATTTAAATGATAAAATATTTAATTACATAAAAAATTCATATTTATTATTTTTTAGAAATTATATACTTCACAAATCATTATTATTTAAAAAAAAAATATTTCGGCAGACCAAAACTTTTTCTAAAAATTTCTTTTTTTTCACAACTCCAATTTTACATATTTGGTTCTTATAAATATATTTGTTCATAGAGGTTCACAAAAAATTAGGCTCATTGGAAAATTTGAATTTTCAGCTTCTTTATTTGAATTTACAACATTTTTAGAAAGCTTTGGATTTTTTTTTAAAAAGATATTTGAAAAAGAATTAATGTTCACATTTACAAACACTTTGTTTATGTGTGAAATTATTTGATACCTTTTGACATGTGTCAAATATTTAAAAAAAAAACCTTTTTTTTAATTATGGTGCAAATTTAACATATAAACAAAGTGTTTGAAAATTGTTAACCGATTTTTGCAGAACAAATGCCTAAAAAATTTTGCTTTAATATTATTGATTTAACATTTTAAATCGATATTTTAATAATATTAAAATATGACAACTTGAATTTTTCTTTGTAAACAAAATTTTTTAGGCATTTGTTTTGCAAAAATTGGTCAACATTTTTGAAATTTCAAATGACCGGTTTTTTCTATCACGTTCTTCTCTGAAAGCATTCAAATAAAGAAGCTGAAAATTCAAATTTTCCAATGAGCCTAATTTTTTGTGAACCTCGATGAACAAATATATTTATAAGAACCAAATATGTAAAATTGGAGTTGTGAAAAAAAAGAAATTTTTAGAAAAAGTTTTGGTCTGCCGAAATATTTTTTTTTTAAATAATAATGATTTGTGAAGTATATAATTTCTAAAAAATAATAAATATGAATTTTTTATGTAATTAAATATTTTATCATTTAAATATGTCATTTAGCCAAACACAAGAAAAATAAAAATTTTAATTATTGGCTTAAGTGTTTAGAAAGAAGTTTTTTTTTTACTCCCAAAGCTCCTGTGTTCAAATCTCATTAATTAAAAAATGATCGGCCGAAAAGATTTGGTCGACCGAAAAAATTGGTCTGCCGAAAAAAATTGGTCTGCCGAAAAATTCTGGTCGGCCGAAAGAATTTGGTCTGCCGAAAAATTCTGGTCGGCCGAAAAAAATAAATCCATAAAAATAAATCCGTCAGCAAAAAATCTGGTCTGCCGAAAAAATTTGGTCGGCCGAAAAAATAAGGCGGATAACTGAAAAAATTAATATTAAAATTTCGGCCGAAACGGTCTGCCGAAATGGTCTGCCGAAATTCCGGCTGGGATTTTCCGGCTAACTTCAGTTGAGTTTCTTATGGTAGTTTTGGCAGAATTATTGGATAGAAGCGTTGATTAATGTATTGAAAACTTTATATTTTTTGAGGTTGTGATGTGGTTTTTTGAAACATTTTTATATGATTTTTTCCATTTATTTTTTAAAAAAAAGCACAAATCTTCGAATCCTCCTTTTTTATTTTTCAAAATATTGTCAACTCTCGAACAGTTGTTTTGTTTTAAAAAATTTTCTGTTCAAATGGAATTAATTCAATTCGAAACGTTTGTAAAATAACCGTTGAAATTGAAAATTTGAACTTTTGTATGGGAAATTTTTGGTTATTTAAATCGAAAAAATTCCAAACGAATCTGAATTCTGTTCAAATCAAAGACCTCCTGTATAGGTTTGATATTATAATGTTCTAACTTAAACCCATTTTTAATCGGAATTTTCTTTAAATTTGATTCTAGACTGAGAAAAACTATAAAAATCAAGAAACATTTCTTTCATGCCAGTTTCATTCAGCAATGTCATATTCATGATAATCCTCCTCTTCCATTTCGAGAGTCTAACAAAAAAAATTTAAATAATGCTCAAATAATACAAAACAAATTGAAGAACCCCTCTTCCCAAAAAGATATCAATAAGAAAAAATTTCCAAGAATTTCTGACAAAACTCCCATCAAAGATAAAAGACAAGACGTCAAGAGACATACATGCGGTAAGGCTATCTTTGTTTGTTTCCATAAAAATGCAAATAAAATCTTTTATGGCAGTGCTCAATATTATTCAATATACATACATTATTACATCTTCTACAATCAATGTAAGATGGTCTGACGGAGATGGCAAAAAAGCAGCTAAGGACGAAAAAGGAAAGAAAGAGGAGGAAGAAAAAAATCATAAATTGAAAAGCCTTATTGTCACTGATCGCTTTTTGCTGTATATGATTCTTTATTGGGGTGGTTCTCATACTTCTTCTTATTATTTTTTCTTGTGTATATTAAGGACACACTCGGCTGTATGTATATACATATCGATAGACAATATTAAATCAAAAGGAAAAAAATACCGCACACACGACAACAACAACAATAATAACAAAACTAGAAAGTCGAGGATGACAAGCAATTTTTACGGGGTGTAACACATGCAGATCATATATAAAGACTCTATACACTCCCGAGCATACATGCATTCACACATGAAGAAAAAGGAAAGAAGGAACAAGAACTTAGTGCTAGTCTAAGCTCAAAAAAATTGATGGTGAAGGCAATACATGAAGGAGATATACACAAATAGATAAAAATGTATATTGTGTGTGGGGGATATTATTTTGTATACTTGGGATATTCCGGACAACATCAGCAATACTATCAATATCAATGGATTAGTTGTTTCTTAAAAGTTAGCAATGATTTTATTGGAATTGTTGTATTGATTGAAGTTTGGGTTGATGTGTGGGAGTTTGGTGCTATTTTTGAAATAAAGATTTGGTAAGGAAGCTGATGATAAGTTTATGAGTTTGATGGTTCCAACAATTGATTAATTTAAGTTGACTAGAATAGTTAGAATTTGCATAATCATAGTTGACTTTGAATTTAGGTTTTTTTGAATAATTTTTCAATCTTAGTCATCATTGAATTGTGAAATTTTGTGCGTAAAAGTTTGAAATAAAATCGTGAGTGATAAAGAAAAGTTTTTGTGCTAAAAGTTTAAGGATCTTCAAGAATGTTCAATCAAAATGAAGAAAACTACGACTGAAATAAGTCCGGAAATTATCAATTTAAAATAGCAATTCAATATTTCAACTCTAAGTAAGAATCAAAAAGTTTTTAAAAAATTAAGTAGCAGACAACAAAACCACAGCACAAAATGCGCTTCCATAAAATCTCAAAGCAATTGCCAATCATCAAAAGAAACCACAAACTTGCCTATTTTCTGTTTTATTATTTTCTCATAAGAACAGCAACAGAGAGTATGAAAGGAAGCAGT
Organism: Chironomus striatipennis; assembly: GCA_026123125.1. Lineage (NCBI taxonomy): Eukaryota > Metazoa > Arthropoda > Insecta > Diptera > Chironomidae > Chironomus > Chironomus striatipennis. The sequence goes on along the minus strand of CM047392.1, from coordinate 33,674,728 downwards.
ACGATAAACATCAAGAGCGTTTCCTTATCGAAAACTTGTCTCACTCGCACACACTAACATTATGTATTGTACATGTAGATATCTTTAAGTTCCTTCATCATATTCTTTTCGGTACCATACCGTAACCATTTTAACAAAATTGCTGACTTTTGCATAAATGGATTTCAATAAACAAGATTATTTATTGTGTATGATGAAGTTTTTCTCTTCCTTTTCTGTGCTGTGTGTGTCTCTCTCTTTCTTTATATCTTATGATTATATGTCTGTATGTATGCCTTTATAAAGAGAACAATAAGATTTTATAACATTACCCATTGAATGTGTTCAGTTAATAATTTAGGATGGGTTCAAATATTATCATATTGTCTCATACATGCTTCTTACTACCCATATAACATTTATCGCATTTGTCTCTTTTTCTTCCTTCAACTTACATTTCCTCATCATTTCTCATAATTTATTTCTTTTGTTTATTAAATTTGTTTTTTTATTTTCAACAACTTTTCTTCTTGATTTACTTACATTTTATGAGATTTACGTATTCATATACTGATTGTTGTTTCTTTGTTCTTTGTATCTTTACAGATTGATCCAAAAGTTGCATTTCCGAGACGAGCACATCCGAAGGTGAGTACACTTTTTTACTATGATTTTGCATTTTTTGAAACCTTTTATGGATTTTTTGAAGGATGAATAATAAATGTTTACACTAATTATAAACGGGAATACAAAGTGATGAAAAAAACCGTTAAAAATTTTAATATGTGGTTTGAAATTTAAAAAAAAAATGCTAAGAAAATCTCGATTCATTGAAAAAAATATTCACTGAAAATTTGAAATCATAAAAAAATTCTTTTGACTACGTGCGTCAATTAAATTGTGTGATTTCGAAATTTAAATATGAAAAAGCTAATGATAATTTTTTTTTGTGCAAGAGAAAATTTTAAGGGAGTCAAATGCTTTTTTTCTCCAAAAAACCAAGCAAATTTACGCTCGAGGGGGTCCGGACCTCTTTGGACCCTTCCCTAGCTACTCCCCTAAATTTTTACAAAAATTATATTCCTTCATTTCTCATCGTCAATTTACTTTCTTCAGTCCACAATCAACAGTCTATTATATCAATTCTTTTTTACCCTTCACGTCCAACTGCTTGCAACTATACAGATAACTTTCCAAGGTAGCAAATAAAAACTTTTTTATTATTCTCTAGAAAATAAATCTATTATTCAAAATTAAGTCTATTTTAATCTTCAACATTTTAATATTATCCATTCTTATCACTTATGTCCATATGAATGAATAATTTTCTGTACTTTTTTGTGATTCTTATTTGCCTCTTATACACAAAAGAAACGAAAGAAGAAAATTGAAAAATCATGGGAAGCACAAAAAGGCATGAAAAGTTTTTTTTTTAAATCGCTTTTTATCTCTCGTAAGTCAGAGTTGTCCAAACATTCGCATACAAAATAATAAAACTTTGCAATATTAGAATAGGAAAAAAAGGAGAAATAATTTTTTGCTGCTTGCTCTCAAAAATATAAAATGAAAAATTGAAAGAAAAAGTTCTTCGAGAGAGATGAAAAATCAGTGAATAAGAAAAGAAATGAAAGAAAGTTATTTTAAATAGGTATGAAAAACTTTTTTTTCTCTTACTTCTTTTGTCAAAAACAATTCTCTTTTTAAGTTTCAATTATATGCAGTAATATTGAGTTTGTCTTTTGGATGTCTGTATAATGACTTCTTACTTTGGGTTATAGTTTCTTAGAATTAGAAGCTGATTGATGACTTTGCGAAGATTTTTTTGTGATTTAAAATAGATTTAAATCTGAATTCAAAATAAAATTCTAAGTTTTTCTGATAGTGAAAAAAATTTACAATCAAATTCAAAAATTTGTATTTGTATATTCAAAAAACACCATACACCTAAAATACCCTCACGAATTCTTCTACCATCTATAAATAAATAAAAAAATTCAAATCATTTTTTTTCGAAAAAATAAGAGATCGTTCACTTAGTTCGTTCGCCTTTTAGGGGGGAGAGGGTCTAGGATTTTGAAATAGATCAAACAAAAGAAAATATTTTCATGCAAAAAACGTAACAAAGGGGGGAGGGGGTCTAATAAGTCGTTTTTTGTGTGTACGTACTAAGTGAACGACCCCTAGGAACATCCAAAAAAGGCAAAAACCAAAGCATAAAATGCGCCTCATTTGTATTCAATCCCATGACACGAAACTGATTCCCTCAGCTTCTGTAATAAAATATCTATAGAAAGGTAGAAAAGTAAAATGAGCATTTGAATTGATTGTTAAGTGGATCAATGATATGTTTATGTAAGCAAAAGAATTTCAATTTTCGATAGAAGAAGAATTGAGTGAGTGAGATGGATAGAGGAAAAAAAAAACTTTTTTTTATACTTCTTATTTTCAATTCTTTTAGTCTTTTGTGTATGCACAAAAATCCAGCAATGTCTAACTTTTTTGTTCCTTACTATTGCTATCTATCTATATCTTTTGGCTCACTCTACTTTTTTATTGGTATGAAATGGATGAGCAGCAAGGTAAGGATGAAAAAGTTCTTCGTAGAATATTTTCTTTTATATTTCATTTCATTTCTCTTGTTATTTCAATATTCAGCATTTAAATGGATGATATAATATCGAGGATAATTCGCTTTTTGCTTGGAAAAATTTATTATTGGATTTTCGTGTTTTCAATTGCTCACTCTCTATCCACTAATATTATCTATCTACTTTTCTTATTGAAATGTCTCTTGAATTTTTTTTGCTTATTTTGCTTCTATTTTGACTGCCTCTCTTTGAGTTTCTTTAAGCTTTTTTTAGTCGTTTCTTGTATGGATTTTCGGAACATTTAATTTGATTTGTTAAGATTAGTTCAAATTTTATATGTATTTTAATTGATTTTAAAACGGTTTTTAAAATTTTAAATCCTTTTAAAAATATGATAATCGGAATAAATTGGAAAAAATTGGAATAAATTTCCAACAAGACTCGACATAATTTCTATCAAAACTTCTATAATAGATTTTGCCTCTAAAATTGTTTATTCTGAATCTTCAATAATTTTATAAACCTTACTCGAGATTTTTTATTTAGAGCTTTATTAAAGAAAGCAAAATAGTGCTTAAAAAACGGAATAAAAGAAATACTTTTATTTTTTAGATGACTCAGTTCTTGTTTTCGTAATAAAATATTAGTTCTCATAAACTTGATAGAATAGAATGAGTCCTTGCATAAATATGAAAACAATATAAATTGTAAATTTTGGAGATTATTTTTATCTAATATAGTATTTTGATTCGATAAAATATGTGTTTTAGTTCTTTCATTAAAAGTTATCCTTCAGATTCTGAAGAAATTAAAAAGCTTCGTGTTTTGAAAATTTTTTATGCATTTTAGAGAACTTTATTTAAAAAAAATAAATCTGAAATTTTTTGATGATTTGAAAGAAAAACATTAAAATTTTTTCAATATTGAATTCTACTCAATTCTGTGAAAATTCATTAGTTCACTAGAATTGAGTAGTTTAAAAATTAAGTAGATTTGAGTAGATGCTACTCACAAAATGAGTGGATTATTGCTATTCTACTCTAGCTATTCATTTTACTATGCTACTTATTCTACTTTTTGCTTTTTTCTACCGTGTGTAAACAGGTTCTTAGTCAATTCGAGGTTTTTATTTTAGACAAGTTAATTAAGCTATATTATTTGTATTTTTTAAAAAATAAAAAAAAAAAAAATTCTTTTGTTGCTTAACAAAATTTAATTAGAAATCTACAAAGTTTAAACATTAAGTTTTTTTTTTCAACTCAATTTAAGTTAACACTAATTTTTAATTTTAAAATAATAAACTTTAGTGAAAAATCAACAAATTTAAAAAATTCTCAAATTTAACTTTTATTAAATATTTAATAAATCAAATTCACTTTTTTCAACTTTTTCTATTCCATACAAATCATATTTTCTTCGTTCCATTCTTCAAACAAAACCACTTTTTCTAAGGAATAGAACAAAAGTGAAAAAAAAAAATATATTAATGCATAATGAGAAAAAGCACGAAGAGGAAAACAAAAGAACGAAAAAAAATCTTTAAAGAATAAAAATTGCTAAACATTTTTCAAAGTGACAATAACTCAAAAAAGGCAAGCAGTAGCAAAAAAAAAAAAGTCATTTAGTAGAGTATGAAAGAAAGCAAAAAATATGGGCTCACACAAAAAAAAAAATATTCTCTGAATTGAAGCGTAGTAAATATGTGTTTATGCTTATGTATTGAGTAAGAAAGTAGTAAAGGAAGTAGGAAATAAAATAGTGAAGAAAAAGTGGGTAGACGGAACGCATAACTAAGGTGCATTGATTTTTCGAGAATTTTTAACCTTAAATATCATCAAATTAACTAGATACTTGAAACTATATTCTAACTACCTTTAAAATGCATTAATATAAATATTAGACATAATTTGCTCACGACCTCCCAATAAAGCGATGACTGGGAAAGTAAGTGAAGAGGAACTCGAGAAGAAGGCACGGAAAAAATTACTAAGAAGAAGAATAACTGAATTATCCTTTTAAATAAATCATAGGCAAATAAACAAACAAAACTTTTTCTATCCAATCCTCATCCTCTCTAAAACTTTCTCCATTCTTTCCAAGCTTCTTGTTTTCCTCAATAATACGAATATATCAAATGAAATGAATATAAAAAAAACTCTCTCTCTCTTTGCTTGCCTCCTTTCTTCTTATTTTTCATTTCTTTTTTTTCTTTTCAATTCTCGTCGTTCCTTACCCATAAGTTACGTGGAAAATTTTTGTCGCGCGTGCGATGAAAAAAAAAAAATAACAAAAAAATATTCGGAATGGAAATTTCAACAAAAATATTATTTAAGTGACTTAAAAGTCATCTGATTATAACACTAAATGGTTTCAGTGCTTGCCATTATTTTATTTGTATTAAAGGAATGACCTGGTGCTGTCTGAAGTGGAATTTTTGTTGAGGAGGTGGGAATGGGTGGACGAAAAAAATTAACTGCGTTTTAATTTTTTGATATTTTTGTTTGTTTCTTGGGTGAGAAGCGTGTGCTATGTGAGAATGAAATGTTATAGCGATTTTGTGAACTTTTTGTGATTTTAGAATTGAAAAAATTCTTGAATTATAATATTAATTAGAGTATCGAAAAATGCAATTGAAAAAAATTTAAAGTAGAAAAGGAAAATTTGAGTAGGTTTCATTCGTAAAATTCATAACGCTAAAACGACCATTTTTGACCATCCCCTTGCTCCCCTGTCCATAACAAATTCAGTATGGTATTTTTAAAATTTTATTTCGAGGTACACAAAATTTTAGATCCCCTCCTGCCTAAGCGTTACGAATTTTAAGAACGACCCCTTACATATTTTTATAAAAAATTTAAAAAAAAAATTAAAGATGTGCAAATTTATATAAATTCAAAAATGTCTTAAAATAAAAAGAATGATAAGCCAATGTTAAAGAAAGAAAAATTAATTGAGAAAAAAATGTTAAAATCTTTAAATTTTTAATTGCTAATGAAAATGAAAGAACTTTAAGTTCAATAAGAATTTTGCTTGTTATATACAATATTCGAAAAAATGTTGAAAAAAAGAAATTCACCCAATAGTTCTTACATATATTTACACAAAAATTAATATTGCAATCTTTATAATAATATTCTTTATACATATAACTAGTTTCAAAATCATCGAAACTTCACATTTTTTTAAATTAAATTATCGCAAAACCAGAATTATTTCCATTATTTTTTAAATAAATCCTCTTAAACATCCCTAAATAAGCCCACAAGAACATAAAGTCTAATCATGAAAATACAGCACACAAAATCCGTCGATCGAGCTTTTTTTCTTTTACTTCGTAAATAACGATAAAGATTCCCCAATCGGAAGAGAACTTTTGAAATGCATTGAATTCACCACAGTAACCGACTTGATATAGTAAAATAAAAAATAAAAGAAAAAGCAAACTTCTTCACATTCATCATGCACAGAGCAGTGAAGAGAAAAAAGGGCCAAAAGCGAAAAAAAGGAAAGTTATTTGAAAGGGGCAGAGAAAGCTTTATTCGCCGTTCGGCAAATGAGGGGAGCATGTCAAGTAGATGCACAACGGGATATTTTTCCTCGTGCTTTCAACATTCCTTTACGGCAAAGGATATTTTTCCCCTTAAAAATATTCAGCAAATTGGACATAAAATTTAGAACGAGTGTGCGCAGTTCATGTCGCATGAACAGACGATATATTGAATGGTTAGTGGAAAAAAGGCAATTTCAAATTGAACGTAGACTCGCCCGGAACGACAATTTAGTGTAGTGCTTAGCATTCGCTGTTTAGCGCTTAACGAGTCGAGTTTGCACTGATTTACCGTCCTAGAGGTTACAAAAAAAAAAGTTTCACACTAAGAATTTCTCATTCGCAAAAAATATAATAAAAAAAAAATTTAGAGGAAGTTCAAAAAATACAAAAAAATTTTTAGTGAATATTATTGTAAAGAAATAAAGTAGATAAAGCAAAAATTTCTTTAACCACGAGATTTAGTCGAAAGAGCTCTAGCCGCATACATAAATTGGTGAAATCACATTAATAGTAAAAAATTTCATTCAATTTGTGGTTCAAGAGCATTAAGCATAGCCCAAAGTTCGATAATTTCATTAAAATTCGAGTAGAATCTCTCAAGTCAATCGCGTTTCTGTTTTTTGGTATTCCGCGTGTGTTTTTAAAAGTGTTTCGCGTGAATTAAATAAAAAAATTTCAATTCCGGTGTATCTGAAAAAATATATACAATTAAAGGAGCAAAGAAAAAAATAATTTTTTCGGTGTGTAGAGCAGAGTAAAAAAAATTATTAAGTAAAAAAAATTGTTCATGTTTTTCATTTTCAACTCATTGTGTTAAAAAAAAAAAAATTATTGGCATAAAAGTTATTTAGTCTCGCGTTGTGGTCTGCAATCAACATTTAATTCATTTTATTCTCGCATCGACACATTCATAAGAGGAGCAAAAAAAAGTTCTTTTTTTGACGTGATACGGAAAATTTATCGTTGAATAAAAATTATTGTGTGACTTTTTGTGAATTTTTTAAGAAAAATTGTTTTTTTGAAAAAAAAAACAAAGTTTGAAAAAAATTTGATTAAATCTTAAAGAAACTAAAAATTTTAAACTTTTTGAAAGTAGCTGCATTGCTCTGAATACAAAGTACTTTAAAGGTCAAAAATTAAAGTTCATGAAAAATCCTGAAATTGTTAATAAAAATATTTTGAATTTTGAAACAAATTAAATTTTTAGCTAAAACTTGTTAATAATTTTTCTGAGATTTTGAAGAAAAAAAAATATTTCTTAGCCTAAATAAATTCTTAAAATTTAATCGGCTAAAATTTATTGAAAAATATTTAAAAAAACTTTAAAAAATCAAATTTGTGAAAAAAAAAATCAAATTTTGACTTTAGTGAAAAATAAAATTGTGACTGAAAAAAAATCTGACTGAAAAATCCAATTTAATTAGCTAAGATAAATTTCAATTCTATTGACAATAAAAAAAATTCTCAACAAGCAAAAAAGTTAATTCTATGAAAAATTAAATAAAAAAAACTTTAAAGAACAAAAAACGAAGTAACAAAGAGAAAAGAAAAGAAAATTTAAAAGACAAGACTGGAAAAAAAAGTGTTGTTGATTTTCACAGAGCAAGAAATTTTTTTTCCAAGCAGCTTTAATAAGAAGGAAAAAAATAGAAGAAAAATTTCCTCATTCATCAAGATTTCAAGTGTCTCAAAGTAAAGCAAGCAAAAAAGAGAAAAAAAGCAGAACAAGCAAGTGGAAAAGAAAAATTTTAAAGATAAAAAACTCTTGAAAAGTAAAAAGAATAAAAAGTTAAAGAACGAAGAGAAAATTTTTTCCCGTCCACAATTAAGGAACTAAATCCATTACAAACTATTAGCAAAGTCATCGTAAGTATTTCATTCCCCATTCTCCTATTTTTATGCAATTAAATTAAGCACCAAAAAGAGTTTTTCAAATTAAATTTCGACACTCGAAATATGTGTATGTGTGTATGTGTCCCAATGCGATACAAAATAATATTATTTGTGTTTTTGTGTTGCCAAAAAATGAGTGCTTACTCCTACGGTTTGGGGATTTAGGAATGTTAAACATAAAAATAAACAAGCTTTTATCGTCGAAATATTTTTTTTTTCTACCATTCTTTTCTGGCTGCTGCTGCCTCCCCACACTTTTTCCCTATACACAAACATTCATTCAGGGCTCATAAAAATGCTTTAAATTTATCTCTAATGTGTATGTATGTGGCTTCATTCAATGTGCAATATTTTTGTGAGTTTTATTTTCAAAGTGATGGTCGTGCTTAAAAAAAATGTCTATAAAAATATTTGAAAAGGAAATTGGCTTGAAAATGTAGCACAGCTATCGAGTGCTTTATGATGCAATTTTCAATTAATTTAATGATGATTTTTAATGCATTTGATGATAAAAAAATGATGAAAAATTGCTTCTGGAAAATTGAATGAAATTGCAATAAAATTTGATATTATTATTTTTTTTTCTGTCGGGTGATTTTGATGAATTTTATTTAATATAATTTTTTTCGGATATGAAAATTCAAATTTCAAAAATTAAAAAAAATAACTTTAATCCCACAGCACCATTAAAGGGTGAAATTTCTCAGAAAAAAAAACCTTTTTGATTGAATTTATTCAACACAAAAACCAACTGACCTAAAAATAAATTTTTTATAAAAAATGTGTGTATTTCATATTTGATAACGAGAAAATGTTTTGATGTGTTCAGAACAAAAAATACTTGGTATGTAAAAATTTAAGAGGATTCGTTGTAGATTTCAAGTAGATTTGCAGATGTTAAAGAGAATTTTTCTGTTGAAAATTCTGTTGAAATTTCGATGAGATTTTTTTTTTTTTTTTTTTTTTGTATTTTCAAAGTGTAGGCTTTTATTTTTGTTTGGGTTCTTTAGCCTCATGTCATGGCAATAGACGTAAATTTTTAAAGAAAAATATCTTTAAAAAATTTTTGTCAATTTTTTTTTAATGTTTAAAGTCAAAATCGATTTTTTAAGTCCAATCTCAAATTAAACTAAAATTTAAGTCAATATAAGACAAAACCTCAATTTATTACCCTCCAAAAATATCAAAAATTTCTACCTAAAATCACAAAAAAATTGCTCACAAAATTCTTCATAAATTTTAATTAAAAGCACATGACTTGTTAATTGAGAAATTTTTTTCATGCCTCTCTCCACTTGTGCCATAATTGAATAATTAAAAATTCATATCTGTTTGAAAAATTCATATTGAGAATTTTTTCTGTTCTGCCACTACACAAACATTTTTTTTGGGGGAGGTTCTATTTTGTAGTAAGTTATTTTAATGTGATACTTTAAGGCTATGAGAATAGACAAATGTGGATATAAATCCGTCCAAAATGTCCAATTTCATTTAATTTCCAATTACTTTTATGCCTCCTTTGACAATTTATTTCAATCCTTTTTTAAATAAAAAAAGTTTAAATTCTGTCCCTTAACTGCTGAACTTTTTGAAACTTTTCATGCAGCCCTGTCTGAGAAAAACATGAAAAATCTGTTTCCAAAAAAAAACTTTTATTAAATATTTTTTAGGGATAATTTGTCTTATCTTTGTACAAATATATCAAACAAGTTTTGTGTGTGTAGAAATTTATTTATTTATTTTTTGGAAAAAAATACTTAAAAAAAACACACAAAAAAAGTTTTGTCTGTGCGGTGCGATAATTTTTACAACCCCCAAAACTGAACGAGAGAGTAAAAAAAAAAATAGAAACAAAAAAGAACTTTGCCATAAATTACATACTCAAAAAAATAAAAAAAAAATATTCTGTTGCCTTTTTCTGCTGATATGTGCTTAAAAACTCATCTTTTGGGATATCAAATGGAAGAGAGGCAAGGCACACAATGGCTTGCAAAAGAGAGCAAAACAGCAGCAACAAAAAAAAGAAGGAAAAGAAAAGTGGAAAACTAACAACTGGCCCTAAGATTATTGATTTTCCCAAGAGGTTTTTCCTTTTATTTTATTTACGTAGTTTTCAATACAAAAGCAATTATGGCACCAATACCATTACATGACATTACAGAAATTCTTTCTACGTTTTTTTTATGTTTGACGGCAAAAAGAAGTAGCCAAGAAAGTTTTTTTACTGCTGCTTCTACTATTTTTTTTTTCATCATTTCATTCTTCTCAATGCCGTTGATGATGAAAGTAATGATGATGATGGTTGATGGTTAAGAGTAGCTAGAGCAGTTCCTCTTTAATATTATGTACATTTTTTCCTTTTTCCTTCATTCTCTTTGCACATATATATGCTACTATATAAAAATATATATACACACAACATACAATGAACGAAATGAAAATACTTCAAGTGCGGGTAGATTTATTTCATCAGTTGAAATGAAAAATTTTCGCCAATCTATTTAAGTCTTTGGTGTGTGAATAAAGAGAGGAAAAATTGAAGTGAAATTGAAGCGTGTGTGGGGGGTGCGGTATCGCAAATTTTATATTTGGGGAGATTTTTGATTTATTTGAGTTGATATTGGTGGTAATTTTGAGGGTACTTTAGTGATTTTATTGAATTAATAAAAATAGAAAAGCTAAATGTGAAGAAGTTGAGATAAAAAATTTGACTTAGGAAATTTCACATTTTTCAATTGAATATTTAAACTTCATTAAGAAATGCATGGCATTTTTTCAATTTTTCAATTCAAGATTCAAATAAATTAAGATTCAAAAAATTATTTTATTTTTAACTTCCAATCATTAGTCAAAATGCCAGATTTTTTCACACTAAGCCTTATTAATTTGAACATAACAGAATATTTTTTCTCAACTGCAAAAAAATAAAAATTCATACAAAAGTTTCGGCATGCAGGCAACAGAAATGAAGAATGAAGTTAAAAGTATCAGATTCAGAAAATTTTCTTCCTTTTTCATTATTTTCCATTTCTTTCTAGTGGTTGGAAATTTCTGCTACTTAATACTTTATTGTATACATAAAGCAATACACATTTAATGCTTATGGTTCATGGTTCAGCTAGAGCTTCATTTCACTTTAAGTGGCTTTCTCGAGAAAATTGAGCTTTTTTAAATAAGAAAAATTTTTTCAAGCAGATTCTTTTTTTTTTTAAAAAAAAATGAAAATTTTTGATTTCTTTTCATAAATAAAATAAAAATAAATTTCAAGTAGAATTTTCTATCAATCTCATAAATTTACCCTTTATCATTGATTTTTCTATCCATTTCAAATCAAAAGTGATATGAAAATGTCGATTATTTTTCATGTAGATGGGTAAAATGAAGAAATTTTGAAGGATTTTTGATCGATTTGTCTGACATGAATGTCTGTGAGTTTTTGAGCAAATTAATATTTTATTGTCTGGTTAAATATTTTGGAGTGCAGAGTTGGAATCTTTGGAAGTTGATGGTATTTAAAAATTTTTTCTGATTTTTTTTTTTTAAATAATAAAATATTTGAAATATTTGATATGCAGTTAAAAATCACAATTTTAGTCAAAAGTTTTGAAAAATTTCAAAATATTTTCAAAAAAAAAATCTGAAAATTTTTTATCAATAAAATTTTTTTAATTGTAATTTTTTTAGATGCGTTTTCAACCCAAATACCCCCAAAAATTCCATCCCATATCCATTTAATTTTCCCTTGTTATTCATTTATTCAATCGATGTCTGTTTCACTCGTCTATCTAACCTCACAAACCTACATTTATATACACTTTTTCCACTCTTTCTCGCCTGAAATCAAACTCAATATAACACACATGTGTAAAGATAGATCTATAAATTTTATGTGCTTTATTGCTTTTTTTCCTCCTTTTCTGCTGCTTTCATACACGCTTCTTTATTGTACATCAAATAATAAAGTTTATGCTAGAATGAAAGTAAAAAAAATTTCCACATTATCGCATTAATTGATTGAAAGCTTTTCACTTGATGTTGTTACGTTATGAAGGAATTTTCTTTTACAATAGACAATTTAAGAAGTAAAGACATTAAAGAGCTTTAAAACCATCAACGACATGCTCACATGTATATAGCAAAAAAGCTATCAATTTCATATGGAATCTCCATTTATTAAAGAGATATCTATGATGATGATGAAGACGACGAGAAAGTTTTTTGTGCGATATCTTCTATGTGTGTATCTTTTTTTTTGATGAGGGGAACGAGAATAACAACATTAAAGCGTCAATTTAAAGTCTCCTTTTTTATAGTAGAATTTTTTTTTCTTCATCTCAAACACACCAAAAAAAGGAAAATCAATAAAATGAATGAGACGAAAATTTCATACCCAAAGAATGGTTGAGATAAGAAAATTTCACACTATCAAGAAAAGTTTTCTATTCTGTGTGATTTTTTTATACCTAAAGTAATAAATATGTGCCATACTTTACATTGTGTGTATATAAAAGAAAAAAAATATTTCCTCATCGTTTTTCTTTTTTTCTTCTTCTTCAACTCGGTGCTTTTCACACAAAAACCCATTTTTTATACTCGAACTCAGTCTCTTCTCAGTCGAGAGTCGATTTTTTATATGTACGATATTACACATATACAGAGAGCATGTAGGATGTTTCAAAAGAGCGAACAGCAAATTTTCCGGTTCAGCAAGGTGAGGCAGCACAAATACCCTTGAAGTTATTTTGACAGAATTGATTGTTTCATTGTTTTCTTGGGTTGAGTACTTTGGGCTGATTTCTTGGAAATTTTTGGGGGTTGTGCGAGATTTTCAAAGATTTTTGAGTCGTTTTAAGTTGGAACTGACTGACGAAAATCCAATTGAGCTTTGTTTAATTTAAATATTTTTTTTTCCTGGATAAATAAAATTGATGCTAGTAGTTACTGAATTTTTAACTAAAGCTATTAATTAAAATACTTCAAGCTAACTTTAAGAATACTAAAATTCAACCAAGATTGCCAAAAAAAGCTTTAATAATTTTCATAAATTCTGACAAAATCTTTTTTTGAAAAAAAAAGTTGTCATCCAATAAATACCAATTCAACCCAAATAAATCCTTAAAACTTTATAAAAAGAATCTCCATCAAAATATTTTCAAGGGTATCGTACCTACAAGAAGTGATTCTCATCCACCTTTTTTCTGCTTTCTTTTTTTATATAAAATAATATTTTATATAAAAATGTATGTATATATATTATATTTACGTACCTTCGTGTGTGTCTACGTGTAGCTATAAAGTGTTATTCTCTTATTTTATACATAAATGTGTATAAAGAAATGAGAAGGATGAAGAAAATGTGTCACCTACCTTACTGCTGCTTCAACTGCTACTACTGACGCCGAAAGGTGTTTTTGGTAAAATATTTTCTCCATTCTTCATGATTCTTGTGCTATGTGCTCAACTCGTGCTTGTGAAAAGTACCGAGACGTGATAGAAGGATGTGTAATTAATATTTTCCGTATATACTCTTCAGAATTATTTTTTGCTATCTTCATTCTTGCTATCTATCTATCTACTATATCTACATGTGTCTATCTACCTTAACTTCAAGTTCTCCAACACTTTTATTAGCTTCTTTTCTTACTTTTTGCTTCTGATGGATTTTTTTCTGTATTTCGGTAACATGATGACAATCTATGTCATGATACTTCCTAAACTTCTTTTTTTCGTTTCTCGTATTTTATATTGCTGCGTGTGAAGAGAAGAAACATACCTAATGTTTATAGAAATCGCAAAATATATGAAAAAAAAATTAATGATTAAAGTTATGAAAAAGATTTTTAAAGTAGAATTTGAAGTATTTTTTGATAGAACTTAAGGTTATGGAAATTAAGTCGTTTTTTAATAAATTGAAACTTCTTCACTCTTATAAACTATAAAAATCATGAAACCTACACAATACTCAATATCAAATTTTTGCAGAAAAAAAATCATCAAAAAATCAATGAGAATTGAAAAAATTAATAAACAAAACATTAAAAAATTTTCAAATATTATTTTCACATCAAAAAAATAAAATTCTCAATTACCTCAAAAATTCTCGAGACATTCTCAATCGATTCCATTTCTTCTATTACTTTCATCAGAAAAAATACTTTTTCATAATAAAATTAGCGATCAAAAATAAATGGAATTTTTGCCCTTTCTGAAATATTCAAATTTTACTTCCACAGAAAAATATTTTTTTTCTTTTCATTCAACTAATTTGATTTCAACTGTTTCGAACTTCTTCTTTCATCTCAATCGAATACTCTTTAAAAAGCAATCATAAGGGAAAAAAAAGAAAGAAAAACTGAGAGAAAATTTAATTGAAAATCGATAGAAAATTTTCTATTTCCCTCATCATCATCATCATCATGAGACATTCTCATACCAAAAATGAACTTAATAGAATGTCAGATATTCAGATCAGAGACTGTCTATCTGTCTAATAATCAATCTCTCTCATTTTATTCATCATCTTTCGTTTATTTTTTTTTTGTATGTTGCTTGTTCGTTTTTCATGAAGAAGCAAAAATCGAAAAAATGGCATAAAAATTGGACGCTTTTCTTCCGATTCAATTATGCATGAACGACAGCAGCAGTAGCTTGAATATTTTTTTTTTCTATTTCTTTCTCCCTCCGGACGAATTTTTTAATGTTCGATATTCATTTATTGGCAAAGTTTTTTTTTCTACTACCACTGCTTCTAGTTCCTTTATCATCATAATTTTCAAATGCCTTTTGCTTTTGCGGAATATTTTTCGATAATTTTTCTTTCATTCTTTTGCATAATTTTATTAGCCTATTTTTGTCATCATTTTTTGAATATTATATGTATCGAGAAGATTTTTTATTGAAATCATCAACAACATGAATATAATAGAAATGATGAAATTATAGTTGAAAAGTGGGGATCTTCTTTAAGAAATTAAATGGGGGTTGTTTATGAACTTGGCAAAATTTTCAAGGAAATTTCGTAAATGAAAATTTATTTTCACTAAAAATGCGCTCACTAGAAAATATTTTCAAAAAGAAAAAAGTTTTTGATTTGAATGAACAAAAAAAAAATTGCTGCTGTCATTGCTTGTATGCATGTTATTGCTTACCGAAGTTATGTAGTGAATAATTGCATAATAATGTTCAATAATCCATACACAAGAAAAACACAAATAATGGTATGTGAATGGGAGAGAGAAAGAGACATATCAGGAATAATAATATAATAAAAAAAATTGTAAAGTCACATATAATGAACTTATACAGGCTACGGCAATTTTTTTTTCTCTACTCATCTACTGCTGCTTTATTATTTATTTTTCAATGATTCAATGAATGTATATGAATGAATGTCGAGATATCATCATAGCAATGATAAAAATCCCATTGATATTGAATTGTATGTATGTCAGTGGTGCAGAAATAACAGGAAACGAGAATTTTTTTTCTCCATATATACTGCCATGTATCTCACCCCCAACTCCTAAAACTACTATAGCTGCCGTCAATTCTTCAGTCTGTTTATTTTCCTCGCAATTCAATGAAGAGTTAATTTGCTATCGACAGAGATTCAAAATCAGAGATATTCAGTTCTTTATGTAGATAATGTATATATGCTGGCTGGCATGTAAGAGAAGTCGAGGGTTGTCTCATTGAAACGAGAATAGAAATGGTAGAAAAATAAGAAGGAAAAAAAGGAATCAGTGGCAAGTAGACATTTATCTGACATAAATTAACATACGAAGGGTATTCAGTGCCAGGTGGAGGGATTAAAATTTTGGAGATACTTGAAAATGTTTTTTTTTTTTGGTAATCTCAATAAGGCTTCCGGAGTTGAGCTGTTTTTCTTAAAAATGAGGATTAGATGGCTTGAAATTTGGGGAAGTATATTGTCGTATATTTTAAAAGGATTTAGATAAATTTTGGGGAATGGTAATTTTTGGAGAGTTGGAAATATTTTGTGATATAAATATTAAGATTTTCAAGAATTTAACTAATTTTTCTGATTTAAATTCCTACTTTGATTGATTAGAATAAACTTGATAAGGCACTAACTAAATTTTAATTCAAATCAGTGAATATTCTTTATTTTTAATCAAACTGAATTTAAATATCATCCAAACTTATTCAGTAAATTATCCCCACTGGCTACATCTCGATTTTTCTCTCTGTTATCCACAATAACTTCTGATTGTATGTACATCCGTATTTTTCAAATCCATTATCCGTATATTTTTCACAAACAAACTATCTATCTACATATATCCATGAACAATTTTTTTCCTCCTACTTTTTTTTCTTCTTTCTTTTATTCAACTTTATACCAAATAGTAAAGTAAAAGATACAGAAATGAAAGTATATTTACAGTCACATTGAGAGGAAAAAAAAAAGATTTTTCTTATTTTTCCATTTCTTTCTTCAAGATGTAATAGAAAGGAAAAATGAGGTCGGAAAGTCGACACAAAAACATAAGCGACAGCGCATTTCTTTTGCATTATTTAGTTTTATAATATCGAGAGAATAACCAGTTAATGTGATTTGAGAATTTACAAGGTGATTTTATTTTGTTGGGGATATGTGGATATATTTATTGAGTGTGATAAGATTGTCGAGATGATTTTGGAAATTGAGTGAGAATTTTGGTGAAAGAATGGATCCAGATAAAGAACACGTTGTATGAACTTGTTTGGTTTAAATCCATAATGAGCGAATTTACAAAATATTGAAACTTTCATTTAAAAACTCTAAGGCAGACCGACAAAACCATTTACTAAAGTTCCGCACTCTAATCTACATACAGTAACTTACTCAACAAAAAATAAGGCATGGCACAGTTGTCGTAAAGTAACAGCAAAAAAACTGTACACGTTGACATCAAGAGACTTTTTTTTTTTTTTCATTGAAAAGCTAAAATAAAACTTTTGCCTTCACTTTGAGTACTTTTTACTTACTTACTTTAACATATTTTTTTCTATGCTCCTTCAGTTCCTTATATTTTGTTTATTTGGAAGAAATCTTGTCATTTTGCTGCTATTTTACATGAAAATAGAAAGATTGGCAAACATGGTACATGAAATATTTGAATGGATTTTTTTATCCACTTGAATGGATAAAGTTATAAAAAAATTTTGATGCACAAAATGTTGAAATTTACAAGAAAATGTTTTTGAGATTAAAAACAGTTTTTCATAAAAATTTCAATTCTTTAGTCAAAAATAATTTTTCATGGCAACTACAAAGATTGGCCAAAGAACTTTTTGTCCCCTAAAAATATTTTAGAATTTAAGAATCTCAAAAAATTTTCAAATTTGATCCCTAAATTACACAATTGTGCCCCATTCTACCCAAAAACGAATTTCATTCAAAATATTCACAGACTTATTACATGTTGATACTCATAGAAAAAAATAAATTTGTATGCAAGTCAAGATGAGCTAAAAAATTATGTATGGGTGTATCTAGAGTATATAAAATGCTGTTCATCGTGTCAATGACGCCAATACAGAATAAAAAAAATTTGCATCAAAACTTCATAGTATTAAAAAAAGAATTTGAAAAATCAATAAAATAAAATCAGCGTTGAATTTATTTTTAAATTTTTATAAATATTTTTTTTTTTTTGCAAAACATTATTGCAGAAACATTTCTAGCTTCATTTGCAGCAATGAAAAAATAATAATAATTTTCCATGAAATATTAAAACAGGCAGCACAGAAAAAAAAGTTTGCTTTCGTAAATGCCAACAAGCAAAATGTTCAGGCATTTTCTAGAATTCCAACATATACCAATTAGTGCCTCTCCGGGCACGAAAACAATTTTCTGTTGTGTTATTATTGTTATTTTTATTTTATTTTGTATACAATGCAATATGAGCTCAGCACTTCCAATTTGATGAATCGAAATAATAGAGGCTGTAATGGCTGGGTGCGGGAGAGGCTTTTGTGTGCATGTGGGGGTATGTCGTAGTGCATTGTTGTGTTCTGGATAGAAGCTGGGGAGTCTGACAAAGATTTGTGGCAGGGTTTACTATAGAATTGTTATTTGTTGCGTTATTAAATTTTAGTGCTAGAATCCTGATTTTTTTGGATGACGAAAATTCGCAACAATTTTTAGGGAACAAAAAATCTTTAAAAATCGGATAAAAAAGTATAAAAAGATTTGAAGCCTCCCGATAACCCCCAAAAGAATTCAATTTTCACCAATAATAAAATAAATTCCTTGATTTTTGCAATATCCATAAATATGTCAATTTGCAAACCCTTTTCAAAAATTTTGTCTCTAAATCTCCCCCTAAAATAAATGTTCTTATCATATGAATGAAAAATTCAGCATCCAGAATTCCATCCGACAGATAATTTATCCCCTATTAAACTCCTCAAAAAGCAGCATTTTCTACTTCATCATATAATGTGAATATGTTTATGCTATAAAGTGAATACAACGTATGTTACACACCCACCTAACCAACCATTCATCCAACAAATTTTCCTTTCCTTCCTTGCAGTTTTTTTCGGTACTTGTGGATTGAAACATAAAAAAGTTTTTTTCTTATTTTTTTTTTTATTACGAGATGTTCAAAAATGCTTTCTTTCATCCTCGTTTTCATGTTTAATAAGTTTTATTTCTTACTTTTCCATCCTCTTTATTTTCAACTCACAGGAAGAAATTCTTTCTCTTTTTTTTCGGTAACAATAATTGCTTCATTTCTGAAGGCATGAATAGAAAAAAAAATTTTAAATGTAAAATGTATTCAAGAGTGTGCGGCAGCAGCAGTAGCAGTATATAGTAAATAAGTTTTTATGAAGGAGAAAATCTTCTCCGGGTTTATATTTTTCATGTGGCACAAGAAGTTTTGTGCTTGTAACTACCAAGGATTATGCATAAAAAACTAGGAAAAAGTTTTTTACATTTTACTTTAAAATTCTAATCAAGTTTCTTTGCGTGTGCTTCCTTAAATACAAATTATAAAAAAAAAATTGTCAGTCATGTGGTTGTGAACTTTAAATTAGTTGCGTAGATTTTTTTTAAAGTAGCTTTAGGGCTTGCATAAATATTTGTGAATAAACATAAATTTTCTCACGTAAGTTCGTGTCCTTTTTGATATCAAACGACCTTCCATGTCTACCAATCTAAAATTTTTTTTCTGTGCCTGCAAACAAGGACGATGTGTTGATGATGTTTGCTGTAAGCAAATCTATTGCTAAATTGACAATTTAGAGAGAAAAAAATTTGTCCGTGTTTGCAAAAATTTTTTTTGAAGTGCTGATCCTTTTTTAAGAATAACTATTTGTATGATGTGAGGTGTGGGAATTTTTCATGCAAATATTGAAGAGATTATAATAAAATTAGAGATGGAATGACCACTTATGAAGATTGGAGTTGAATTTAGGGGTTATTAGTTAGATTGTAGATTTTTCTAAACTAAATATATATTTTTCTACAGTAATGCAATTTACTTTTTTAAATTGACAGAAATAAATTTCAATTTCAAATCGTTTCATGTATTTGGAAGTAAGTTGGATGCCAAATATTTTTAAAGTTAGTGAAGGGGGAAAAAGGGGGTTTATTGTCACCATAATTCACCATTTTTAAGTTCATAGTTCTCAAAGTGAGGTTGATCTAAGTCTTACTTTCAACATTTATTTAAAATTCCAATGCTAAAACTCCTTTAAAAGTTATTTTAAAAATAATATTTTTTTTGATGGCACCACAGCCTTTGAGGTTATGTGAGCTTACACATTCACTCATTCGAGTTTCCATCTCATTTTTTTACTTTCTTTGTACATAGCCCAATTTCACATAAGCACATAAACCAAGTTTACGAATTCAACATTTTCTCTTATTTATGCCTCCGATATTTGACTGTATCTGTTTGACTTTACTTACACCCTTGTGCTACTTTTCTCGAATACTTTACATTTACTTTGTGAGCGTTCAACTTGCTCGTTCGCATGTGAGGCTGTCGAAAGAAGAAGTAGATAGCCAGCAAAAAGGAAAAAAACTTTTTCCTTTCAAGAATTGAAAAAAAAAAGTCAGAAAACGGCATAAAAATATTTATTTTTTGTGCCTTTTTTCATTGGTGAAACGGAGATGCGAGAGCTGAATTCGAAAATACCGGAAAAAAGTAGAAAAGCATTCAACTGTGTTTATTTTTTGGAAGAGCAAAAAATAAGAAGAAAAAATTTTTTTTCGTAGCTCTTCGCATCCCAATAAGTAATTGAATCAATATAAATATTTATTTATCTTTATATGTTTGAGGGTGAATTGTTGCTTATACTTTCTTCCCAATTTACCCACATATGTGTATAGATCTTATTTTTTTTTTCAATATTCTTATGGGTAGAATGAGAGCTTCTTGAACTCTCATCGTGACTAGTTGTAAGATACAAAGTATCATGGTATCTACTTACATACCATGTTGTATGTACAAATGAAGAGAAAAAAAATTGTTGTAAAGGCACATTGACTTGATTATTGCTTCTCATCATCATCCTCATCATCTTGGCAGTAGATTGAAGGGAATCGACACAATATGTGTATGCTGGTTGGGATTTCTTCTCGAATTCATTATTACTTCATTGTATTGTAATTTTGAGGGCTTTGAAGGTTCTGCTTGATAGATAATTAAAGATATTGTTACTCAAATTGCATGAAATGTCGGAAATTTATAAAGTATTTCCTATTAAATGAGTTATAAAGGTTGCTGATTAGGGAGCTCTTTGGTGGATCTTATGAGGATGTTAAAATTCAAGATTTGTAAAATTAAAACTAAAATCTGAATAATAGATGAAATCAAAATAAGACATCGGCTTGACATGCGAATGATCAACCAAAAATACGTTAGACTTTGATTCTTTTGATTAATTTATACGCACACGAATAAAAATAATTGTTACCTAAATAATTCCAAAAAACTTTTATCAACATTCAATTTAATCTTCTAAATAATAAAATCCTTCCACTTTGTTGATCCCCAATTAAGTGGGTACCAATGAAATTCTCAAAAAAAACTTTTTAATTCAATGAACTTCTAAATTTCTCTGGAATTTCAAAGGAAACTTCAATTTACGCTTCTTTTTTTCCACCCACAATACAAGCACCTCAAACCATCCAATTTACTAATTTTTTGCTTCAAATGAAATAAAAGCGAAAACTTTTATTTTCAACTCACAAAAAAAGCTGAAAACTTTTTTCGTGTCCATTTGAGCACAATTTTATATATGTACACAATGTAGACACACAATGTGAAGATGGCGGTGATATACATTTCGATAGATAAAAAAATGAGAATAGATAGAGAGATAGGTGAACAACTGTGCGTATTCGCGTTTTAATCTTTTAATTTAAAATATGTCAAAAGTTTTTTGTTTTTGTTTTTGCTCTCTGCTTCGAATGTAACAAGCATAAAAATGCTGGTAGGAAAAAAGAATTCTGTGAGCTTTTTTTGCCAATTACCGCACAAAAAAAAACCTTCGATATCTTTTCGTTTATGCTACAAACAAGTAAAAAGCAGGCAGCAAAATTTTATTCTATCGCAGAGGAAAAAAAAGTTTCTCTTTCTCGCTTGCGTCGATAATTTTTATTTCATTTTATAACGCTGAACACATACAGGAGAAAAAAAATGGAGTGGAAGATTTGAAGATATAGCAAGCGAGGAATAATTTGGTACGATGAAATTTTTTTCAGCCATTGCTACAATTTAATTGTAAGAGATTCTTATTTTACCATTTCTGCATTGCTATTATTAAGTTAATATAATGATGAGATAAAAATGATGAAGAAAGAAGTGCTTTTGGGGTATTGAATGATTTAAGTTAGTATCGGTATTCAGGATCATTTTGAAGATGTTTAGAAAGTTTCTTTAATTTGTTCAAATTTTTATACATTTTTAAAAAATTCAAAATTTTTTAATTCGTCAATTCAGCTTAAAGCTCATCCCACAAATCCTCAGATTCATTCTTAAAAATAAAGCCAAAAGCTTTCCATTCCATGAATCAAATCTCGTAGATTCCATAACATCAAATCTCCACTAAACCTCCCCCACTAGTAACAGCAACAAAAAATCACAATAACAAGAAATTGAAGCCCACAAAAAAAGAATAACGAAAAGCAAATTAGGAAAACAACAACAATAGGCAGCATTTGCACAGGAGCAAAAGGAAATAGAAAGCAAAGAGAAAAAAAACTCAAGAATGAGAAGTGGAAAAAATAAATTAAATATCAATTTTGTGTCAAATTAAATAAGAGAAAATAATGCGAAATGTGTATGGAAAAATGGCCAAAGAAAATTTTCCACAAGGCCATAAAAAATGAGGGAAGGAGAGGAGGAAGAAGAAGGAAAAAAGTGTAGCACAACCTGACAGAAATCTCACTCATTTGCTTGCACAGTTTTATGCCTTGAGGAGCGGAATGATATTTTGTTTTTGGAAGCAATGGGTGTGGCTCGATGCAGTTTGTCTTGAAGATTAGGAAATTTTTTACTCAAGTATTCATGATGTCTAGATGGGAACATGCCTGAATGGAAAAGACAAAAGAGGTTTAAAGGATAAGATTTCCTAAATTATTCATTCAATAGTTTTGATGGCAAAACTAGGTGAAATGCGCTTACAAACTCCACAATCCACAAGTTCAATTCCCTCCTAAATTTTCTATTTAATAGGCACAAAAATGGTCGTCGACATTAGAGATTGTAATAAAGTATAAAATGTGTGTGAGTCGAGAAAATAAAAAGAAGGAAATTTTTTTATTGTTGTCCGAAAAAAATACATAATATAATGTAATATGGGGAAGTAACAGTAATGCAGAAAAAGAGAAGAAAAAATTGACCCTCAACATAAATTTGTTGTAAGAAATTAAAGTGAGTGGGTGAGCGAGACAGAGCCCCGTACACATAAAATTTCATACCTAAATCAACTTGAACATTAATCATAATGTTTTCTTATTATTCGTTATTTAGAAATGAATGAATTTCTTGAATATCAAAATATTTGTAATTTAGCAAAAATATGGCAGTAATGACTTGAAAATAGAGCAAGAAAGGGTCAACTGTGGTTAGAATTTTATGTCAGCTGAAAAGTTTATGTTGAAATTTGAGGTGAATTCCTTGCGATAATGATGTCAGATTTTTTTTCTTTTTTTAAAAAATAGATGGTTTAGAGAAATTCATATCTCATTTAAAGCACTCTAAGTTTAAGCATGACCTCCATGGCATGCATTATTGATACTTCTAAATACGATCAATCCGAATCCCACCAATCTCATCATCAAATCCCCAAAAATTCACCTCAAAAAACCAATTCTCTTCTTCTTCATGCATAAAATTTAACGATTATGCTCTTCTGGGGTCTCTTCCTCGCCATAATTTCAAATGAGATTCCAAAAATGATTTTTTTTTTGTGCTTTCTAAAACGTGATTCTTTAATAAACATCAAAAAAAATATTTTTGTGCCATTTCCATCCTTCTCATTTTCATTCGCTGCTATGTCTTTATGTCTCGTTTGCGAATCATGCTCAGCACAGACGAAAAAGAGCAAGAAAGATTTTCTCTCCTCCTTGTGAATATTTTTTTTTTGTTTTCTTCTCTTGTTTCTCAATGTCACTGCGTAGTTTCAGCACTGAATGCTGAATGTTTTAGGTTGTGGATGTGGATGTGGACCCCCTTGTAGGGTTTTTGTGGGATTTTTAAATGGTCATAAATTAAAAATTAAAAATAGGACATTTTTTATACTTAAGAGATAGAGTACAATTTAAGGAAGTATCTATCAGATATCTAGTCAAAATTCTCCTGCATTATGTCTATTATTGGTGCTATGCTTATTTGTTGATATTTGCCATACATATACGTACATACACAATAAATTTTTCAGAGAGAGCAATCAATTTTTTGTGATTTAAATATTTGATGAGTGATGAAATTTTGTGCGATGCCTATGAAAATAAAAATAAAAATAAAAAAAAAATTAATACAATATTGATATTGTTGAATTGCTGAATGGTCGTTTTGCTAATTGAGAAATTTTGTTATCTGATTTTTTATGTACATTATTTGGGTTATATTTGATATTTGGCGTTTTATGATGATATTCCATCATCAACACTGCAGTTATTTTGAATTTTACTAACAAATATTTTCTCATGTGAAAAACAAGAGAGACTGAATTAAATTATAAATTGCGTATGTTGCAACACATTAATGAGTTTCTGGAATTCATTAAAATACGGATGATTTTTCATTTGAAAATTATTCTAAATTTATTTTGTAGCCACTCGAAGCCAAATAAATTATTTAGAATAAAATGTTGTCAAATCAATTAAAATATTCAATTTTTAAATCACTCTGTGGCTTTTTTAGAACTAATATGAAGAGTGAACTATTCGGAAAATATATATGGCTTTTTGATCAAATCGATAATTCATAGCTCAAATTATTTTTAAATATTTTAACTTTAACAGACAGTTCATGTATCTAGGGTAGATAAAAATAATTTGAATTTATTCTTGGATTAATTTATAAAAATTCAAAACAATTAAATTTTAAATTATATATACGTTTATATAAACTTATTCATGCATTACTGTCAATGTCAAAAATTCAAGTTTCATCAACCTAATTGAATCCACTTCAGCACAGTTCAAAAAATCTTCAAGCAGAAAATCATCGAAAAAATCCAATTTAAAGTAATTTTTCTTCCTATTAAGCCCCCCTCAAAGAGAAAAAATTTTCCTTCTCATATTCTTTTAACAACAAATAAATGAAAAGAATTCTTTTAATATCTTACCCGCTGCTACGACTCATTCCACACATAATATGTACATACATCACAAATCCTGCTACTTTTCATTTGATTTCTTCACTCATATCTCATGTACAACATCGTAGGCATTCTATATAAAACCTTCGCATACTCACTTGTGTATGTATCTTAAGGATATTGTTATATATATCTTGAAATATGATGAGAAAAATATACATTAAAATAATTTTTTTCATCGTCTTCAAGAAACATCAGCAACGGCAAAAAAACTTGAGTGGAACTTTTCTGCTGCTTATTGCATAGAAATATTAAATTATTCTTGAAATTGAAATTTATACTCATGACTTTATAATCAATCAATTTCATTAAAATATTTTGAAAAAAATACATGTCTAATCCCTGTTTAGAGACTGGTTTTTTGGGGGTGATTGTAAAATAGAATGATCATAGCAATCATGATCAAAAATGATCAATCAATAAACACGAACAAAAACATAAAGACGTGTAAAAGTTTTTGAAATAAAAAATAAAACATGGCGCAGCTGTATGTAAGCATAGAGAAGTTTAATTTTGAGGCTTCATCGTTGAAAAAGGAATGGAAACGGTTTTCATCGGAGTTCCAGTCATATTTGATAATCAACGGTCTCAAAGAGAAGTCAGAAGAGATCAAATTAAATTATTTAAAACTTCTAATGGGTTATGAATCTGTGAATATCATCAACAATTTATTGCTAACAGAAGCTGAGAAGCAGAGTTTGGAGAAAGTTTTAGAAGCTCTTCAAAATTATTTTTCACCGAAAACAAATTTCTTCATTGAGCGTTTGAAGTTACGCAATCGCGTTCAGAAAGAAGGTGAATCAGTTGAGAAATTCATCAACAGTGTTCAAACGCAAGCTGAGGATTGTGAATTCAATAATTTTAAAGAAGAAGCTATTCGTGATCAAATTCTGTTTGGTCTGAAAAACCAAAATCTGAGAGAGAAAATTATCTTATCTGAAGAAAAGTCATTGCATGCTGTTATTAGCAAGATAAAGGTTTTTCATCATAATCAGCAACAATTAAGAGAATTGTCAGCAGACAAAGCTTCAGTGAGTCAGAAATCGGACTTCATACATCACAAGCAAACGACAACTTCGAGCGTAAAGACTTCGCAAGTTATAAGAAACTATGAAGACGAGAGTTTGATAGACGCTAAGAAGAAGGAGAAGGTCATTGCAGTTGATGAACGCGTGAACAGTAAGTCTGCAAAGACAATTAATTGTGATATGTTGAATAGGGATGGCAAAAATATTTGGTATAAAAAATTACTTGTGCACGATAAGATGGTTAATTTTAAATTGGATACAGGCTCTCAGGTTAATACTATTAGTGTTGATATTTTCAAAAGTTTAGGAAAGAAGTTTAAAATAGAGAAGAGTAACATATTGTTAAAAAGTTATTTTGGTGAAGTAAATCACCCTGTAGGAAAGACAGTAATTCCAATTAAAATGAATAATAATATTTTTCTAGAAGAATTTGTAATTATCGGTAAAAAAACAGAACCTTTATTAGGCCTTGAATCATGCATCAATCTGAAACTTATATCTCGTTTAGATTCATTACAGTTGAATCAATTATTATGCTCTGAAAAGCAAAAGGATAAGTTTACAGATTATTATAAAAAAGCATTCACAGGTTTAGGAAAATTTGAAAAACCTCTGAAATTAAAACTTAAAGAAAATGCCATTCCGGTTGCAAATCAGAACCGTCGTATTCCATTTAAATTGAAGAATAAACTTCGTAATAAATTGAATGAAATGGAAGCGTTGGGAATTATTTCTCGGGTGCATGAGCAACGTGAATGGATTAATAGTATTGTTGTAGTTGAAAAAGGAGACAAGATTAGAATTTGTATTGATCCTAAACATTTAAATCAGTCATTAAACAAATTTCATTTTCCCATACCTTCACTTGATGAATTAAAGCAGGATTTGAAAGATTCCAAATATTTTTCTGTTTTAGACTTAAAGGATGGGTTTTGGCATATAGAATTGGATGAAGAATCTAAAAAATTATGCACTTTCAGTTCTCCTTTTGGTTTATGGCAATTCAATAGAATGCCATTTGGTATAAATATAGCTTCAGAGATTTTTCAAAAATACATGACAGATAATTTTGGTGATTTGCCTGGTGTGAAGTTTTATATAGATGATATTATAGTAACAGGCAAAACGCTTAAAGAGCATGATGAAAATTTAGGAAAATTAATGGTTAGGGCATTAGCCAAAGGTGTGAAATTTAATGAAAAGAAATTACAGTTCACACAAAGTTCAGTGAAATTTTTGGTCACATTTTTTCGATGAATTCAGTTCAAGTTGACCCAGAAAGAATTTCAGCAATTGATAAAATTCCAAATCCTAAAAATATAGAAGACGTACAAAAGTTTTTAGGAGTAGTTAATTATATTAGAGATTTCATTCCGAATTTACCTTCATTAACTGTAAATATTCGTAATTTGTTAAAAAAAGATAGCGAATTTTTGTGGCTTGAAAATCATCAAGCTGAATTTGACAATATTAAAGATGTAATTAAAAATGTTACTGCATGCACAACTTTCGATGAAAACATGCCAATAATTTTAGAAACCGATGCTTCGTCATACGGTTTAGGTGCATGTTTAAAGCAAGGAGATAAAATTATTAGTTTTGCTTCACGATGTTTATCAGATACAGAAAAGGATTATGGTCAGATTGAAAAAGAATTTTTGGCAGTTTTCTTTGCATGTAAAAAGTTTCACAATTATATTTATGGAAGAAAAGTAACCGTAATATCTGACCATCGTCCTTTAGAAAGCATTATTAATAAGGACATTAGCAAAATTGGCTCTAAGCGTCTACAGCGCATTAGATTGAAATTGCATAAATATGATATAGAGTTAAAGTATAAATCAGGTAAAAGCATTCCAGTAGCAGATTATTTATCTCGTTATGTCTCAGGAAAAACTTCAAATAATTTTGAGGAAAATTTCATGAAGCAAATGGTTCATTCCGTTAATATTAGTGATGATAAATTAAAAGTTTATCAAGATGAGACAGATAAAGATAGTGAATGTTCTTTGTTGAAAAAATACTTTGCTGAAGGTTGGCCTTCAGATAAATCGAAAGTTGCGGATGAAGTAAAATTTTATTTTAAAATGCGCAATGAGATTTACGTTTCTGATGATTTGGTTTACTATCAGGACAGAATAATAATTCCCAAATCATTAAGAGAAAAAGTTCTTGTTGATCTTCATGAAGGTCATATGGGAATTACAAAGACATTGCGTTTTGCCAAAGAATCAGTTTATTGGCCATCACTTAACGTTAGTATTGAAAACTTGATTAATAGTTGCGAAGAATGCAACAAGTTTCAGAGATCAAATAAGAAGGAACCAATAATTCAACACGAGATTCCTCTTAGATCATTTGAAAAAGTAGGATGCGATATCCTGGAGTTCAATGGAAAGAATTATCTCGTTGTCATGGATTACTTCTCAAAGTGGATCTCATGTAAATATTTAAGTTCGAAGAATTCGAGCACAGTCATTTCTAAATTTATTGAGATTTTTACTGAACATGGCTTTCCAAAAACAATAATTGCAGATAATATGCCGTTTAATTCTTTTGAGTGTAGGAGTTTTGCCCAAGAATGGGATATTAATATTGTAACTTCTAGTCCACATTATGCACAATCTAATGGTCTTGCAGAAAAGGCTGTAGGAATAGTTAAGAATATGATGAAGAAGTGCATTGATTTTAATAGAGTATTGGTAGCTATTTATAATTATAACAATACTCCATTAGCTGATATTGACTTGTCTCCAAGTCAATTATTAAATAACAGGAGAATGAGAACAAAAATTATCATGAAGGATAGTTTATTGAAACCCAAGATAAATCACAATTTAGGTGAAAAGTTCGATAGGAAACAGCAGAAAACTAAGTTTTATTATAATCGCAATGCTTATGAGCGAGAAGATTTTGATTTAAATCAGAAAGTTTGGGTTCAATTGCCTAACAACACTTGGTCCAAAGGACTCATTGTAAATAAATGTTCAGAGCCTAGATCGTATGAAGTTTGTATGGATAATAATAGAATTCTTAGACGTAACTCAAAATTTTTGCGAGTTGATAAGTCAGTATCCAATCAAATTAATCATCAGAAATGCATTAACTCAGAGCAGTACAGGATTAATTTAGACAATTATTTTGCGGAAGAGTCACTGCATGATCTACCTCTGAATTCAAACGCAAATATCACATCTTCCATATCTCAACAACCATCAACATCTATGCAAAACATATCGAACCAACCACTGCTCCGTCGGTCATCGAGAATCCCGAAACCAGTTCAAAGGTTGGGAGCTTCATAAGAGAAGGGAGATGTAAAATAGAATGATCATAGCAATCATGATCAAAAATGATCAATCAATAAACACGAACAAAAACATAAAGACGTGTAAAAGTTTTTGAAATAAAAAATAAAACAGTGATGATGTCGATAATGAAGAAATTTGAGGAACACATATGTTTAGGAATATTTTTTGGGGAACTAGATTGGGGGTTTGTGGATGATAAAGGATATTTTAAGATTGAAATGTATAGCTAATTGAATAGCTTAGTTTATGGGTAAATTTTGAGGATTTATAAACTTGAAATAAAACAGAGAAGAGTCAAAAACAAATTGAAATACAAATATTAAAAAATTCTAATTTAAAACTTTAAACCGTTCAACATGCATCCTCTTTAAAGCTTTATTTCATCAAAAATTCCACCCTAATCTCATCTAATAAATTTAATGGAGCTCATATGAATGCTGTTTTGGATTATCAGACGAAACCCTGAGGCAAAACTCCTCATGCAGCCTCTCAAAAAAATATATATAAAAATTTTTTATCATAAAAACAAGAGTACAAATCAAAACAGCAGACACAAATTCAAGAATATTTTTATATAAAAATAATATCCTTAGCTAAATGTGTGGCAAGAAAACTTTCTTCCTCTTCTTATATTCTCTGAAAAAGAAATCAGCAGATGTCACCGAAATTGTTTACAAATAAATTATACGATACGAGAGAAAAAGCACAAAAAAGGAGAAAAGGAAACATTTGAGTAAGCGCCCCAGCTCATCCTCTTCCACTTCCATCTCCCCCCTTTTTTCATGAAGAATCAAGCAAATAAAAAATTAGATTAAAGCTGAGAAAAAAAAAATATTTTTATATCTGCTTGCCATGCCTGTCATTATTGAGATTTTTTGTGTCGACAGTTTCGCTTAGAATATGAGTTATTGATGTACAGATTTAAGTATCAATTTACCAAACCAGAAAAAAAATTAAATTTTATTCAGCATAATTAGACAATAGAATGAAGGGCATGGCAACAACTTGAAGAAGCAGAAAAAAATTGCCTTGCATGCGCTTAAGATTTAGCGTCCTCCTAAAATTTATGCAAACATGTGTACGCAAGACTAAAAAGTGCCGATGGTGAAGGCGTAGTTTGTACTTTTTTTTCTCATCTTCTCGTTCCACTTCTTCATACATCATTTCTGTATTTATTTGTAAGGAAAAGAAAAGAAAAAAAACTCGGAGGCTTATGGCATTGGCATGCTTAAGGAAATATGAAACTTTATCTTCTTATCATAATCGTTTCCTTCATCTTCTTCTTATTTTATTCTCATCTTTTACTTTACATTACTTTATCTGTCATTCCTTCACATTCGCAATTTTCTCTCACTCACTCAAAATGCTGCTTCCACTGCTTCCACACTAATGATAATATGAAGGATGTTGTACTGTGTGTTGAGAAGTTTTTTTTCTTATTCTTATTCTTGTATTTTCATGTTTCTTGTTATTGCATGCCAATGTCATATACATGTGTGTGACATAAATATATCAATATATCTCAACTCATTTCATTTATCTATCCACATATGTATTCTCTCTTGTTCTGTAACGCAGCATTTTGATGAATAAATGCTGTGAGATATGCTTGATTTGGATGGGTGGATGAGGATGTGTCAGTCGTGATTAATTTTTACATTTAGAATGGAGAAAATTTGGAATTTTTAAGGGGGTAATGAAAGGAAGTTTTAAAGGGTTTTAAATTTTTTGGGGATGTAAACTAGTGAGAGGTTATGAGTTATTTCTAATGGAGTTGAAATTCTAGAGCATTCATTATGAAAATTCTCTAATAATTTAATTAATGCGTCATAAACCCCAAAAACATTCCATAAATGCCCAAACTTCTAATACTTTTTCATACTATTCAGCTCCAAACAATTCTTTCAATACAAGCATGTATGAAGAAATCCATCTAACATGTGCGTAGGCGAACGTACAAGTGAGTGAGTGAAAGAGAAAAGAGAGAGAAAAGATTTAGAAGAAATCAATCAATCAGAATTGCTGTAAAGACGTTTGACGATATGTCACAATAAATTTCTTTTTCTTATATATTTTTTTATCGTTACTCTCTCTTTTTCTCCTGCTCCATATTTTTTTTCTGTGTGTGATGTTCAATGTTTTTATTACAAAGATATCTCTTTTGTTTTCTCGAAGGAATTTTTTTTCTTGTGAATTTTCATAACAAAATTCATTTTTTTTTTCTCTCATATCTGAAAGTGCTTTAAAAGGTTGTTTGGGATATGATTTTGATGTAATTCTTTTATTGGAATATGATGAATATGATATTTTTGATTCATCGGAGAATTGTCGTGTGTTTTGATCAGGTTTGAATGTGTTTTGACTATCTGATAGCTTATGGGAGTTGAAATGATTTTTTTTTTTCGTAGAAATCAAATTCTAAGAATTTTCTAATTTTTCAAATAATTTCTTAAATTTCTTAAATTCATAAAATTTTGTAAAATTCTCATACAAATTCCGAAATCACTCAAAATAAACACAAAATAAATTCAAACAAAATTTTCATTCAACAAACATGAAAATTCAATCAAGTCAATAAAAAAAATTTTCATTCAATTTGCTTTCATTCAAATGAAAGTCTGAAATAATTTTTGGCAGACACATTGACATTTATGTCATCAGCTGCACTCGTCAACACATACAGTAGACGTGTCTTCTCATATTTAAATAAATTTAAACTTTTTTTTTTTTGAAGTATGTGATGCCATAGAAAATTCTTTTTCATAAATTTTTTCCCCTCTCCTGAGTTTCTAATTTCATTCTTAGAAAAAAAGAAGGAAAAAAATGAAAAGAAAAACTCATTTTGTCCTTGTGCTTAATTTTCATATTTGTATTTCAAAAGAATGGAAAAATACCTTTATTTTTATGACAAAATGTTGATGAAGAAAATAAAGAGTGAGACTTTTATTCTATCGATTTATTTATTTCGTGTGTGTGTGTGCACGTATTGTGCGTATATGCCAATACTCTTTTCTCATTCTGGTGTTGCGTGAGGTGCTTCTCGATACACACGAAAAAAAAAGAATTTACTTTTTCTCGTTAAAATAACAACAAATGAATTTGACATTATGAAATCCTATAATTCGATTCATGACTGACAGAAAACATTGAAAAATTCCGCTCGCGATTGGGGCTTCACAAAAAAAAAAAAAAATTATTTATTTTGAACAAAAAGCTTAATTACTTTCTCTGAACTTTCATTAATCATTATCGATAAACAATTGAAAATTTACTTAACTTCTTGTATAAATAAATTACTCCTAATTAGATTTAATTACTACTTATCGAAATTAAAGAGACAAAAAAAAAGTAGTCGATCGCTTCCTCATCGAGTCTATTAATGAATATATCAGGCAATCTAAATATTTATCTATTAACTATTAAATAACAAATAGGTCTCGAAAATAATAATAATAATAATAATGAACAACAACAACAACAGCTAAAAATGTACAATGAAAGCCGAAAGGAAAAGACATTAAGTCGACGACGTTATGACATGACGTGACTTGAGTTCTTCATGTTCAAATAAAAAAAAAATAAAAGTGCAAGAAAGAAGAAATGAAAAAAGGAAAATTGATATAAAAATGGTGAACTATCATGAACATGACAAAATTGTAGACATGGAAGAAGTATTGGTAATAGGCTTGAGGGGTTTTAATTTTTCATTTAAAGGATTAAGGAAGGAAATTAAAGAGTTTTGTGATGAATTTTGTCGGTTAATCAAGACATAGAAGAAGTTAGGGTTAAAGTTAAACATTTAAAGACTTTAAGTTCCTCAAACCAGAATTGTAAATTATATGAAATAAATAAAGAGGTTCAGTTCATAAAAAGCATCCAAAAAACGATAAATTTCATCCATTTGAGCAATCAAATAAATTTTAAAACCATCAAACATGAACAACAAACAGAAAAAAAAAATTCCACCATCGATCCCTTTTCATTGCCATTGGGATGCCTCGTGCAGCAATTCATCAATATAAAATGTTCCGCTCTCAATTGCTAACATAAATATTTCACTACTCTATTTCCTCCTTCATTGACGCTAATGAAACTACAAACCTACATACAAGCTGCTTACCTTTCTGCCTACATGTTCTTTTACTTACTTTACTTACTTACTTACTATATCTTCTCTGCTGTTTCTTATTGTTTGTGAATTATGTGAGTACACATATCTCTTGTGTATGTATATATAAATACGAACGTACATGAGGTAGGCAAACATACTCATCAAGGAACGTATTTTTTTTTGTTTTTTTTTTTTTTTTGGATGGAAAAGAAAGAAGAAAGAGGAAAAGAAAATAAGTAAAATTACGTCGTGCCAAAAGGAATGAGCGAAGTCATAAACTCACGCGATATAAAATTTTCATTTTAATTTATTATTAAAAGTGTTTTCTTTCTTATTATTACTATTTGGTATTTACACATCATACCCACGATGTATAAGAAAATGATGATAATGATGAATTGGTTGGGGGACGGAAAAGATGGGGGAGATGGTATTCTCTAATGGGAATTGTACCTATCTACTTTTATTTTTCATAATTTAAGGACATTTTTTGTTTCTTTAGTCAAAGGGAGCCTCGATTTGAGTTGACTCAAATTAAGTTGTTTCGATTTGAGTAACTGTAGTATCTCCATACAAAAATTCAAATTTTCTTATTTAACGGTCATTTTTCATACGTTTCGATTTGAGTAATTTTTTCCAGATGCAAACAATCACTAAAATCGAGGACCCTTAGGATACTAAATTTGTTGGAATTTTATTTTGTATGGCTAGTTAGTTAACAAACACGATTCTGAAAAGATTAAAGTAATCTTAAGCAAATTTAAGAAGATTTTGCATCTTAAGCGATGTCTTAAGTTTTACAAAAATTAAAGCCGTTAGCTTGAAATTTAGTTCTTTAATTCCCTAACAACTAAAACCTTCAAAAACTGCTCCCATCATCCCCACTTCAAAGTATTAAATGACACATATTTTTCCACAAATTTACTTTGTTTATCGCACGAAAGAAAACAAAAAAGGAATCTCATCGCAATGTCTCATTCTACCCACACTGTACTTTTTTATGTGACTCCCAAATGAGCCTCTTCAAGAAGTAGGAAAAAAATTCCTTTTTATGTTAAGAGAGGAGTCTCGAAAAAAAGAAGAAAGGAAAGAATAAAAAAATCGCTTTTCGTGTAGGAAATGGCTTTTGTCATAAAAATGTATGTTTAATTAAATTCCACTCTCTCATTCTCATTCTAATTTTATTTTATTTAAAAAACCGCGCTTTAGACTATGCTGTACATGCACATACAATGTTGTATGTAGGAAAGTAATGGGAATGAAAATCACTTTCAGTCTGTTCCTTTTTATATTCTCATTTCTTTTTTTTCGTCATAATGAAAACGTTTTAGATGAGAAAAAAAATTTGTACTTTTTAATTGGTATGTGTGTTAATTGAAGTGACTCACAATAAGGATATGGAAAGTACGAGAAAAATTATATGGCACAAGATTATTTATTGTAAAATGTTTTCGACTTCAATTCTCGTTTTTTGTGTGTGTAATTTTTAATTAAACATACTTTGTAATAGCAATTATCGTAGTATGAATGATTATTATCGTATTTTATAGAGCACACCGCCTTGACGGAAAAATAATTGGAATTTCTTTTTTTTTTTTCGTGCATTTTTAATTTCTTTTGTCAATAGATTTAAATTGTTATTTGACACGAATTATGAGTTTTTTTACACGAATCGGATGAGGGAGGGTGTCTTGATGTTTTAGAGGGTTTTAATGAAATAAAATTGTGGAATGAGGTTATTTAACGTTAGAATTAGTATCAAAAATTAGACATGGTATCAACCTATTAAAAAACTGACAAAAAAATCAATCAAAATTTCTAAAACCTTAAATTCGTATTAAAGATAGGGCAGTTAATTATTCGCATCAAAATGCTTCTTTCAATTCTACATAAACCATATTCTAACTTAAAATAGAGTCAAGTTCGATTCTTAGAATAAAACTCAGTCTTAATTGCTCAATAAAATATCAAATATCTCATAAAATACCAAAATAAATGCTTTAGAAAAATCATTATAAATTAATTCCTCAAACCAACTAAAAGAATCACAAAATAAATTCTCAAAGTAAAAATTTCAGAAAAGTGATATCAAGCATCAATTTCATAGCAACGATTACGAATAAAAATGACTTTGTGATATATAATTAAGTTGAGAATTTTTTAATTAATTACACTGAGTCATTACTTTTCATTTTCTTTTTATGGAATTAAAATGTTTTCATTCTTCATCACCATCACCCCATCCCATCACCAAGAAAATTTATATCTTGCTTATATCTTGATAGCAACTCACACCATAAGATATGAGCGATGCTTACTTATTGGAAAAGTAACTTTTCATTTTTCTTGCCATTTCTTCTACCACCACTGCTGATGCTGATGCTCGTGTTTGCCAAAAAATATGAAATGAAAAATTTCACTAAATGTGTCATAAATTTATCAACAGAAAGAATATAAAAAAAAAATCATTTTTCTTCTTTTTTGCTACAGTTTTTCTTTTGGAGTTTTTGTGGGATTTACTTTTACTGGATCAGATTAGAAAGGATTGGAGATTTTTAAGACAGTTTGTCTGGGTTAAAATCGTAACTGTTTAAAGAGTTTTATGAGTTCTAAGTATGAAAAAAATCACTTTTTTCGCTTGAAACCCTTCTAATTTAACTAATTTCATAAAATGACAAAATAATGCGCCGCAACTCTAAAACGACACAAAATCTTAAGCCAACTTCCTCCTTTTTATCCTTTAACCTTAATACCCAAAGTAAATAACAAAAATAAGAAGAAAAACAGCAAAAGAAGTGGAAAATTAAAATATGAGCTGCAGTTATTTCTAGACAGATTTTTGCATTATGGTCGATCTTCCAGCAAGCATACACAAAAAAGCGGAAGGGAGAAGGATAAAAAAAAATACTTTTTTTCTGAACAAACAGCTCAGCAATGCATTATTTTTTTTTTTTCAAATACGTACTGAATACAGTAACAATCATTAATCAAAAAATATAGAAAAAGAAAAATTCATTTTCGTTTGTGTTATTTTTTCGGGATTTTAGCTGCTATTTTGATTTCTCTTCTCACAATAATGCTAAAAAAAATTTCGACTTTCATCATACCAGCCCCACGCTGACTTTTCCAATCCTCGCCAAGGCGTGGACACTAGGATTAATCCTGAATAATCCCAATAATCCCGAATAATCCTGAATAATCCTGATTTTGGGATTATTGACAAATTCATTATCTATGTATCGAAAAAAGTTAAAAATTGATAAAAATCATCAATTTAACTATAAATCCACCATAAAACAGAAAAATAAGCACGAAGAACCCAATAAAAGAGCTTAAAAATTATTGCAAGGATTATTGGGATTATTAGGATTATTGGGATTATTGAGATTATCGGGATTATTCAGGATTATTAGGATTATTTATTTCTTTTAATAAAAAGTTATCATGCAGAACCCGTCACGAACATAATAATACTTATTTTTTTCATATCGAATTGTGTTATAGAGTACAAATTCTAATTAATCATGATGAAATATGCTCAAAAATATCAATAATCCCAAATAATCCTAATAATCCTGAATAATCCCAATAATCCTGGTATAATTTTAAGTGTCCACGCCTTGATCCTCGCACTTACGCTAATGAAAAAGAGAAATGAAAATAAAATGAAAAATAATAATTTTCTGTGTGTAGATTTTTTTTAATTTTTTTGAGGATGAAAGCTTTAAATCACTCATTCGTTCTTTATGCTTCTAGTGCTGATGCTGATGATGATGTGAGGATTTTCCACACATATGCTTTTTTTCACCAGCTAGACGAATAACGAGTAAAATATGTATAAAAAAATTACTTTAAAATAAATGAATGTGGCGGTGATGATGAGTGGGAAGAAGGGTTGGGGTGGTGATGGTGATGTGAGATTTATTAAATCATTTTCGTTTCATTATTTTTCATCGTCATGATGCTCGCTCTGTTAAGAATGAGTTTAAAACGATTTTCATTCATTTTTTTTGGGAGGAAGCTCCTAAGACATCTTCGTATTCCATGCCAGGAAAGAAGATTATTCATCATAGCAACTAATTTAATCAATTAACTTAAATCTCTCTCTACTTACCATTTATAATCGTAGATTTATTTTTTTTTTCTTCTCTGTTTGCTATTGTGTCTGTTGGATGGATTGTGTTTGCTATTACTCTTCCACTTAGCTGTGCTGTTTTGTGGAGTTTTTTTACTCTGCGTTATGGTTTGAATTTACTTGATTATTGTGTTGGGAGTCCTTGTAGGGATACTGTTAGATAGCTTCTGAATTAAAAATATTATATTTTTTGCAAATAAATTTAGAGGCCGTTCACTTAGTACGATACGCAAAAATGCTCTTTTTAGACCCCCCCTCCCTCCCTTGCTACGCTTTTTGTATGAAAAATAATTTCTTTGTTTGACCTGTTACAAAATCTTAGACCATCTTCCCATCTAAAAAGCGAACCCTTCACCTAATGACCTTAAATGTAAAATTCTAGGCTAGTTAGCCCCAAATAAGTCCCTCAACTAAAACATTCTGACAATTTTCACACAAAATCCTAAACAATCCAACTAACAACCTTCAACCTCAAACAATTTATTCCTAATTGCCTAATAAATTCTCTCTTAAATTTCATCTTAAAAAATTCCAACAAAATCCTCTCAACAATAAGCAAGGCTGAGGCAAAAGAAAAAATCTCTAACGAGAATTTCCACAAGAATACGTCTACTGTCTGTTTGTTATGACAATAATAAATAAATTCATAATGTTAATGCAGAGATAAGAAAATTTTAAATACCCTTCTCAGAAGAATTCTTTCTCTGACTCCTTCATCCTCTCACTTTCTGTACATATACATATTAAAATACAATACAATAGTAAAAGCGTAAAATTCAATTCAAACAAAATTTATTTTATATTTTAATTAAATGAAGATAAAACCCAGAGTGAGAGAGTGAGTGAGATGAGAAAGAAAGAATGAATAAAACTTTAAAAACGACCGCTCGAGTTTAATTCGTTCTTTTCATGTTCAGTGAGAGAGCAAAAAAGCAAGCAACTCATTCCTTATATTTTTTCTATTTCTGCTTGAAAATTTATACAGCAAAAATCCGAAAGTGTAAGAGAAATTTTTTTTCTGTGTGTAGTAGGATTTAAGGGTAGAACAGAAATAAAATAACACAAAAATTCTGTTTTTTTCTGTATCGAGATGGTAGAGATGGAAAAATGAAAATTTTAAGGCACTTATTAAAGCATGTTAAACAGAAAACATAAATGTGTGAATGGATTTTTATTCTGTAAGAAGGGGAGAGAGATTGAGATGAACTTTATGTGCCTCTAAACATTATTTGATTGATTTCATCCTTATTTATGTATATCTTCAACATATATTCTCGTTTTAATTTACACACGCACGAATATACCCTCGCTCCATTTCACTCACTCTCATTTACTTTTTGAGGATATGAATAATAATTTTCTTTGATAAAAAGTTTATTTAAAAATTTTCAAGTCTTATAAAAATATCAAAAGAGTGCTCAGGGTTGTTGATTAAAGAGATTTTAAATATTTATTTTGAATATTGGAGTGAATTAGGTCAAGAAGGTTAGGTGTATTCTTAAAAGTTGTAGATTTAAGATTGAATATGACCGTATGGTTTTTCAAAAATAGGAAAATTAAATGTTTTAGTGTTTATACAATAAAAAAACTTCAAAACTTGAAATAAGTTCGTAGAAAATTTACAAATTTTAATAATTTTGTCTGTTCATGGAGAGGACATTTTTTCCATAGACAAAACATTAAGTGTAAAATTTTCCAAAAATCACAAACTTCTTCAAAGTTTTAATCAATAAATTTGAAAATTTCATGATAACCTCCCTCCACCTACCCTGCCCAACATAATAGAAAAAAAATCATCCACACACCCATTCGAACAAAGCAGATTTCATTCCTCACTCTACAATCCGATTCAAACTTGAAAAATTAAGGATATCATGCAGAAAGGCTTTTTTTTGTTTATTGTCTGTTTGCTTTTTTCATCCTCTCTTTCTCTATCGCATCCTCTACCCTTCGCCTTTCCTGTTTCTTCTTGTTCATCATCATCATCATCGCATTTCTCACTCGATGCTTTGTACTGCTACAATCCTCATTTGAAAGTGATTTAGGTTTTTGGTTGCAACATGAATTTTGTGTTTGTTTGTTTGCTTCGAGATGATAAGAATATTTTTTTTGTTTTTTTGGGGGTGGTTGGTGTGATGAGGGATTTTGTATAATTAGAATGAATTTTATGAAGTAAATGTAAATTTTCTATCCTTATCTAATTTTCTATATAACTTCTTTGCCATTCCATTCTTGACCTGAAATTTGAATAACTTTTTGAATTAAAATTGATTGAGTTTAAAATTTTTTTCCAGCATTTAAGCAACAATTTTCAATAATGAACAAATCAAAAATGTTCTTTATCGAATTCAATCAAGATGAGTTTCTACATATAACATACAATACACAAAAGATGAAAATTTCTGAAAATAAATCATGTGCAAAATTTCCCTTCAATCTACTTCCATACAAATAAAGTTTCAGTTAGTTTTGCAAATAGAAGAACATTTTGTGCTTCTCATCTTACAAATTCCTTCTGCTTCTACATATCATCAATGCTATGCTGCTTTGAATAATACAGTAATGTAGCATGTAGTAAAATGGCAGGATCAGCAGAAAAAAATGAGGATATGTACATGATAAAATCTTATGGTCTATCTGTCTACATATTATACAATACTTATCTGAATTGCATTGATAAGTAATCTGTCTACATCATTTGATAATCTTGCTTTCTATTTTGTCCTTTTGCTTCTTTCTTTAATAAACAATCACAATGATGATGATGCACTCATGAACATTTTTGAATTTGTGATGGAATTTAATGAAATGATACTAAGATTTAAAATTTGTTCAATTTTTTTAATAAATAAGAAAATACTTTTGACGGTTGTGAAAATTTTAAATTTTAAAAGATATAAAATATTGAGTCATTTCTGCCAGAAACTAATTAAAAACTCCATATTTAGTAGCTTTTACCTCCATAATTTCAAAACCTTTATGCCTCTCCCGTCAATATAAAAGCTAACAAAAGCTCAAAAAAAGCAGTGAAAACAACAAATTTTAATTCAGAGTTGAAGGTAAAGACTTGTGGATTCACTATACATATATGTATATATATATATATATATATATATATATATATATATATATATATATATTGTGTGTGTGTGTGTGTGGTGAGGAACATAGAAATTTAATCTATATTAAAATGAGTATCATGTATGCAAATATATTACACGACGACTTCATAGAATGTTCAATGAAAAAAAAAAGAATATTTTGTGTGTTTGTGAGATATCAACATGTTCCATACATCCGTGTATTTTATTCCCATTTTTTGTTCTATTCATCCTTGGATTTTTTAATAATATGCATATATACAAATACATTCACAAAGAATAGATACATGCTGTGCTTTATGCTTTGCTATGTCAATATCCATCTACTTATATGCAATGCATCATAATACATTCAGTTAACATATGTGAACATCTTCATTTTGTGTACAGGATATGTACACCATTGAATAAAGTAAGTTCAGTTGACTTTTCTGGATATAAATGACAAAACAGATGCATATTGGATTCACTGTTGTGATTTAAAGTTTAGTGCAAGTTTTTACTGATTTCTTCATCATGACATGCCTAGATCTTCAAAAATATCGATTTTCTTACACTCATAGCCCTCATAACCCAGAATCTGTAATCCACTCTACCATTCACTCAGCATCCAAATCTTTCTAAATCCCCCCTCACAGAAATAAAATGCGCATTATCCAAACAAAAATTTACAATCCCTCAAGTTCATAACTCAAGCTTTCTCCTGCTCTTGCTCACATTCAATCAGCACAAGAATTGAGTACGAAAAAAAGGAAAAGAACTAGAAGAACCCAAACACATTTCCATAATAAAAGGCATACAAACACACACACTCACATATGCTGAATAGAATAAAAAGAAGAAATTGCTCTTAGCATATTTTGTCACACCACGTCTTATCTCTTTCACGAATATTTATTGTACGATATTTCCTTTATTTGAGAGAAGAATGTACTGTATATATGAAATATGAATTTTGAGATTGTTGTTGAGGAGAAGAAAGCAATACTGAATAAGAAAAGAAAATATTGTAAAAAAATGTGAATCATCATAATACACATTGGTTATGTATTCATATGTTTTGTGTGCCAGCACACTAAAAATGAATTGCGCGCGAATAAAAAAAGTGCTATAACCCAGGAGCGTTTAGCATCATTTTTTCTCCTACATACCTTATCATATTCACAAGTTGTGTAAAGAATATAGTAACAACTCTTTATTGTATTCAGTAAAGTTGATATAAAAGGCTTCAAGAGCAGCTTAGTTTAATCAAAGCACAATAGAATAACTTAAATCAAAAGTAATTAAGTGTAGGTTTATTAAAAAAAAATCATATTTAACGACTTTATAAAATTCAAAAACTAGTGAAGAATTCAAAATGGCGGATTGTCACTTAAAATAGTTTTTTCTTAATTTACAAACATGTACAGGAAATCAATAGAAAACACTCAAATAAACTTAAAATACGAGATAGTAAGAGCTTAATTACAAGCCCACACAATCACAATCCCCATAAAAAATAAACAAAAACAGATCCCAGCCTCCCAAATCGAATACAATAAACCACGTGTTTTCCCTGGAAAGAAAGAAAAACTCGAAAATAAAAAAAAAAAATGTGCGAGAATGATGACGGTAGAGAGGAGGGGGAGCAAAAGGGTTAAAAAAGCTCACACAACATTCATATCAACATGTAGACAAAAAACGGATGAGATATTTTTATTTAAATGCAAAAGGTTTTTTCTTCATCATCATCGTCGTTTGTGAATGCCACGACAAATATTCCTCTCACTTATTTTTTTTTATGCTGTGCGCTTTGCTTTTTTTTCAACATATACAAATTTCTGGTTTGGGTGAATGAGAGTGAAATAACAGGAAAATATTAGAGTGAGCGAGCATGCATAGCTGCAAAAGAGTCGCTTATTGAAATGTGAAAGTACACAGAATGAAAAGCGAGAGGAACATACAGAGCACAATATTTATATATGATATTATCATGTTCGCTTTTTAATCATGAAGCGTACACAGAAAATTTAAGGGGGAGAGGAAAGGCTGAGGATGATTTTTTGATCTTAGTTGAGAGATGTGTGAGGTGTTGTAAGCAGTTTGTCTTGGTCTTATTTAATTTAACCTGAATTTTAGAGTTTTTTCAGGCATTCACTCTGATTGGCATTTAAGTCAACTTATTTACCTCAATATATGTCCAAATTTTACAATCTTTAATTTCAACTTTAAAAGAATGCGCATTAGACTTCAAATCTATAAAAATTTCGATCCTCGTTAGTATTTACTCGTCAAAAAAGGAAACAGGAACTGTAGAAACGTAACATTACATTTTGCCATATTTTTATCTCTTCCACCTATGCAAACTGAGTTCCGTCTACATTCCACGCCATAAACGCACAATCCAAAAAAGGTCGCCCTACACAACCGACATCGAATGTCAAAATCCACTCCATATATTACCCTGCATTTATTTACTTTAAATTTTAAATTATTTACTACGAAAATATGAAATAAATGAATAAATATTCTGCAAAGTATATTAACAATTAATGCCATTATAATTTATAGATATAATATCCACCCACATATTATTGAGAGGCCGTTCCAATCAG
Organism: Chironomus striatipennis; assembly: GCA_026123125.1. NCBI lineage: Eukaryota > Metazoa > Arthropoda > Insecta > Diptera > Chironomidae > Chironomus > Chironomus striatipennis. Next base: position 33,631,587 of record CM047392.1, on the reverse strand, counting down.
CCTGAAAAACGAGTTGCTCATTTGAGAGTATTTAACGATATCATTTAGCATTTTTTAATTGCTTTTAATATTTTTTTCTTCTTCTCTGTTGTGTTGTGCTGTGCTTTGCTAGTTGCGCTATGAGTTATTCAATTGTTATCAGCATTTAGAGCAGAATAGAATAGGGGTATTATGGCTAGGGATGGAATTTTTGGAGAAGATTTTGCTAGATGTATAGCTAGGGTTAAAAAATATTGAAAAATAAATTTATGAACCCTCATCCTCTGGACAAATTACATTCTTCAAAGACGTTTCGAAAAAAATGAAGAACCGCAAATTCACAAAAGTGCTCATCACAAGCACTATTTAGTGTAATGAGAGTATCGAGAGTTGGCATGGAATAATAATTTGCATATAAAAATCTCTCTATTATTATAATTTTGGCTCCTTCATCTCCCACTTCTTTTCATTTACTTCAACATCCACCCACCATCAAGCAGCAGCAGCAGCAATCATCATCCACGTACATTCGACTCGTTTATACATACATTATATGTAGAAAGAGGAATCGAGTGAGAGAGAGAGAGAGAGAGAGAGAGAGAGAGAGAGAGAGAGAGAGAGAGAGAGAGAGAGAGAGAGAGAGAGAGAGAGAGAGAGAGAGAGAGAGAGAGAGGGAGAGAGAGAAAACGAGTAGAAATGTATAACACAATAATAACAGAAGCAAACAATAGCAGCGGTAGTACAAACAGCACATTTATTGTATGATGGCAGGAATAGCAAAACAGAGTTGAAAAATCGATAAAATTATCTCGACAAAACCACATTCGACATGAACGTTATAAGGCAAAAGCTATTAATTGAAATGTCGAGAGCATAAATAATGAAATAAAAGATTTTTTCAAGCGAAAAAACCAAAAAAAAAGCTCTCAAAATGTATTGTGGATGTATATACATACATGTGGTGGAATATAAAGTATGATAATGTTTATTTATCCAGTGGGAAGATTATCCTCTGCTTTAAAAATCTATCAAAATTGAATTATATTATGTTAAATGTTGAGATTTTTTGCAGCTTGCTAAAAGATTTATCGGCGAGTGACTAAGAGCTGCTGTGTGTGTATGAATGTATGGAGGACAGCAAAAATTGTAGTCAATTAAAGGATTAAAATTTTTATGAGGACGATTATTGATATTTATCGTTATTTATTGGCTGCTAAAGTGCTAATAATATGTTTATCTTAGTATAACTGAGAATTTATAATAATATGTCGAATTTATATGATAATTTGGAATTTATTGAGTGTTATTGAATTGAACTTGAGGGGCTTTTTAACGTAGGGATAAGCTGGTGATATGGCTTTTGAGCTGTTGATTTATTACTCAAAAAGCATTCGGTTTTAGCCTTTTGTGTGAAACATTGAAATAAGAGCTTTTTCTTATAGATTTTGTTAGTTTAATGTTAAGATCTTTTCATGTGAATTTTTAAGGTTAGTGATTAAGAGTTTTTAGTCCTAAATTTAAAAAATTCGAGTTCAAATCCCACTAAAAAATAAATTCTTAAACAATTCATTATATTTTTTGAAATAACCAAAATTAAGAGTTCACAATTCATTTAGAGTTGAACCCTCAAAAATTTCCTAAAATTCATCCCATCTCCTGATTTTTCACACATAAAATGCATAGCATAACTTAAAAACATTCTCAAATCACAAGATTTTAAAATCCCCTCTCAATTACACCAATTAAATTAGCCAAGAAATTCTATTAATTGAAACTTTATCCACTGGAATGCAATAATTCCTGAACACACACATAACACAAAATAATTCCATTATGTACAATGTACTTCCGCTTAACAAAAGCATTTTCCTCTAGAAAAAAAATTATCACCTGTGAAATTGTATAAAATTAACTTGTTCATGTATCGTTTCCAGTCTAAGTGAATAAATAATTTAGTTTGTTACTGTCTACTAATGTTTCTGAGACTTTTTCTGTTTGCATTGTACATACAGGATTTTTTTTATTGTGTTGTTTCACATGCGACAGAAGGGAATATATGCCAAAGTATTATGTATGTGTGTATAAGTAGTGTGAAAATATTTTAACAAAAACAATAACAGCCAGCAGCAGCAACAAAATCAGCAGGAGGAACTTTTTTATATAAATTTTTTTGAATGCGTCTTTGTTGAGATGAATGAGGTGTGTTGAAGGTCAGATTGGGTGGCTACATTTTACTAACAATATTGAGTAGAAATGCGCTTTTAAAACACTCTCAATTATTCTCTTTACTCATCATAACTATTTGTTGTGTAAACTGGCAATTTTGTTCCTCACTTTTTGTGCAAAATATTCTCATTTTCATTCTCTCGTGTTTAAAATATTTTCACCCAACAAACTGTGTATTTAAATTCAATTTTGCATGATTAAAAGTAGTTTTGAATTTATAAATGCCCGAGTAATGTTCACTTCCTTTACATTATTATTATTATTTTACATTCTCTTTTTGCCCTCCTGTTGCCTCTTCTTCTTCTTCTTCTTCTCCTACAACTTCTTTTTATTTTTAAATGTGAGAAAAAGTTTACTTGCAGGAAGAAAAAAAAAATTTTTGTATAGAGTGGAAAAAAAGTTGTTGTCGTCGTCGTTGTAAAACTACAAACTATAAATAGTTGACACTTTTATTATGCTTATAAACATTTTTAAACATTTAGCTTGTTATCGAAGTGAAATTTTTATAAATTGTACACTTTTCATAAACATGTGAAAGGTGAGGAGGTGGGGGAGTCAGGGTTGACATCTTGAGTGTAGGTCGTTGGCGATTTGTTGAGCACTAGGTGTTTAATAAGAAAAAAGGAGGAAAAAGTTAAAGTGTTCTTGCTCTTGTATTTGTCATAAAGTAATACCTTAAATTTTTTCTAGAAATTCACAAAAAGATCTTAAATTTTAAACAAAAAATTTTAATAGCAAAACTTACTACAAATCTGCTTCAAAGCTCATTATACTTAGATTTAGACAAAAAAACTAAATAAACCCGAAAAAGTCGAACAAAATTGTACCCATTTAACCCTCAAACCCCTAATCACCATCCCGTTCCTGATTCAATTCCATCAACTTTCCACCATTAAAGTTTCATCCACATTATAAATATTTTTTCATGATAAAGTTCTTTCATGAAAAACGAGAGAAATGAGTGAGCGTGATACACTGAAATTCAATTACGAGTCGCTTTTCAATCGCTTTATTCACACAGCACGGCAATGAGTGAGTGAATTTTATTTGTGTGTATTTGTTGATGATGAGGAACAGAAATAGAGAGAGAAAGAGTGGATGAGAAGGTGGTCATGAGGTAGAAATATACAATAATATAAGCCAGCGGTGACTGGCGGGATAACAAATTGAAATAAAAGTGTGGTATAGGATGTTATTTGTGAGTGTGTATATGAGGCGATGAAAATTTGCATTTAAATTTATTTAGCACACATGTAGATTCATGCATGCTTAAAACAAAACAAAAAAAAAAAAAAATGGTCAAAAATTTTTATTTATTTTTTGAAGCCAAAATGAATAATAATCGAATAATTTTTTTGTTAACAGCCAGCATGAGAAAAAAAAATGAATGAAAATTTTTCAAATGAATGTGATTTTCATATCCTCACATTCCTCTCCTTCCTTCATCCATACCTTTCCTGTCAATAATTTAAATATTCACAATCCATCATCATTTTTTTCCATTTGTTCATTCACATTAATTTTCACATTCGGAAGAATTGCAAAAAAAAATTTTTCAATCATTTTACAGGATTTGTAAATTTCCGATTTCATATCCGCTCAATGCTTCTGCTTGATTTGTGTCGTCTGATGCCATCCTACTGTTTATGATGTTGACAAGGTTCTCGTCATAAAGTTGACTACCAAGATGAATGATTTATGGGATGGATAATTAGTTTTCTGTGTGATGTAAAATAGAAATTAATCAAGATTGAAGATTTTTATTGAAGGAAGTCAATTATTAGGGATGCAGATGAGTTTGTGTCAGGCATTACTAAAATTGAAAAAAATTTAAATAGCAAAATTTTACTTTAACTCACATCCCAAGACCTTAATGCTGAAGAATTCATACGAATTTTGTCTAGAATTTTCCATTTCAAGTCTCATCAAATAAAATTCTTAATCAAACAAGCCCTAAAAAATGTGCTTCATATTCATACATTTCCTGCTATCCTTCATACAACATGAGTCAATTTCATCAACATTTCTTTAAATTTTACGTCACGAAAAGATAAAAAAATGAACAAAAAAAAATTCACATGAGTTTAAGTAAATATTGAAAGAGGATGGATGAATGAGGAAAATAATAAAAACATATGTGAAGAAATATGAATGTTCACAATATAAATGCGAGATTCATTCATTCTCTTCATATCTGTATAATACAAATAAAAATATAAAAATTCAATGTTATGTGTCCTTAAAAATGAAGGCACAAAATAAAGAGAAAATTTCGTTACAAAAAATGTATATTGAGGAAATGAGGATGACGAGAAGAAGCTACTCAACTGTTCATTGGTATTTTTTGCATGTCTTTTTTTAAGGTTCTCTAAGGAAAATTTTTATTTGGTGAGAAAATTTTCTCGAAAAAATCTATTTAAGGATTTTAGAAATTTGAGTTTTGAGTTGACATGACCGTATTGGACCTTAAATTTCAACAGAATTAGATGAAGCAAAAAACTTTTGGATTTTTATCTCAAAAATATAAAATTTGAATATTTTGAAAAGTTCATGAAACTTTTTATGAAATTTTTATTCAAAATTACACCAAAAAAATATGACAATTTCCCTTCTTTAACGACCCTTCCCACGTTTCCTTCCATTTATCCAAAATACTCTTCTTTCTTCATTGCGTATTCCATTGAAATGCTTCGTTTATTTTCATCACATACATTCATCGTGCGTCTCCTTTTTTTCTCTTCTTATTTTGTTGTGAAATAAAATAAAAAAAATTTCCTCTTTCCAAAAAAAAAACTGCATGCAAGCTTGAAAAGGAAAGAACCAAGCAAGCAAAAAATTCAATAAAAATAAATAAATATAAATGTTTTTGTTTAAAAATTTAAAAAGGTTTAAGTGATTCTGCCGTGCCTTCTTTACTTTGGTGGGTTGAAAATTGAAAGACATGTACATGAATGTGTATATACATTCGAGTACGAGATGAGCCACAAAAGTGCTGTATAATGAAATTTTGAGTACGTGAAGAACGTTAAAGAATTGTGAAGGAGAATGAGGAGAAGAAAAGACAGAGAAGAAAATTTTATTAACTTTCAAATAACAGCAAATTTCTTTAAAGGATTTCTTCATTGGATAATAAAATGAAATTTTTTTTTGTTCTCGTTTAGGAATAAAGTCACAATAAAAAGGATTCAATCTTGTATTTTTAATGTTGATGAAATAAAGGGAAAATGTGGAATAGAATTAGGTAATTTATGGAGCATATTAGGAGGCGTTGCTACTTCTTTGGGTTTTTTTAAGACGTATGGGGATGCAATGTTGAAATTTTAATTTTTTTAAATAACAATTTTTCAGTTTTTTACACCACAAATTGTTTTAATATTAAAATTTTTTAAAAAAATTTAGAGCAAACCTCAAAATTATCGTCAACATTTTTTCTACTTTTCCAAAATAAGGAAATACTTTTAAGGGGTCATTCGTAGTTTTAAAAAATTTGGTATGAAGCGTAACAAAATCTTGGACCCATCCTCCCCCCCCCACTTCCTAAGTGTTATGAATTTTACGAACGACCCCTAAGTATAATATTAAGTTTAAAAAATTTGCGATAAAAATATAAATTTACTTTAAAAATTTCTTACTATAAAATCCACAAAAACAAGCTAATGTACCCCTCAAAAACACGTTACTTACAATTCCAGGAAATAATTCATTTCGAAAAAATCTGATAAGCAATGCGAGTTTATATGCTCGCACGTATATAAACACAATTTGTATATGCAATGTTTTATATGACATTAAGCTCCATTCTACAACACTCATAAAATGACATAAATTTGAAGTGAAAAGCAACATATTTTTCATTAGCAAACACAAACAAGCTCCGTTTTCCTCTCCGATGAGAAAGATGTTAAAAAAAGATTTTCATTTTGCCTTTCATAATTTTTTTTCTGTTCATTCTTTCGTCGTCAAACAACATTCAACACACAAAAGAATGGAAAGAAATATTGAAAGCATAATTTAGCTTCATTAAATTTCAGTCACATAATAATGGAAAAGTTTTTCTTTTCCTTCTTTCGTTCTCCAAACAAAAAATTATTTTTTATGTGCCATCAGTGCCGAAAGTAAAGAAGAAAAAAGCAAAAAAAAAAAATAAATATTTTTCCTAAGGAGATTTTTTGAGCTTCTTTTCGGTGAGGAACGAAAAAAGAAAATTTCCTTAAGATTCTCATGCGCCTTACTATGTCGATTGTTTACTTTAAACCCTTCTTATGAGCATTATCGTCACTCGCATTCACATAAAATTTTGAAATTTAGTAGGTAAACAATGAATATAATGAGGCAAGCAGTGCTGCCGATGCTGATGCTGATGTTTGTGCTGCTTTGCTTATTTTCTTGTTTGCATGGGGGTGGGAACTTATTATTTATTTGATATTTTAATAATTTTTTTCTTTTACTGGCTGGGGAGGATTTTTTGGATTCTTATGTGTAATGTTTAGTAATTTGGGTGTGATTTTGTTTATTTGGGGGAGGAGGGAGGGGATTCATATGTTGTAAGAGAAGGGGTCTGTGGTACACAAAAATTTAAAAGAGACTTGATAAATTGTTTCAAATTTCATTTTGAGAAAACCCTCAAAAATCAGTTCAAGTATTTCGTATCCTATCAAATTTCTTTTCCTTTCCCATCAGCCCTTTTATTCTATTTTCTCAAAATCTCTGCCACACAAAGCAAAAATCTTTATTTTTGCCTCTAAAAAAAGTAAATTAAGTAGAATAAATATTTTTTTATTGTTATTTAGAAAACGAAAGTTCAATAAATCTCGGCAGCTTGACGACACATAAGCGTACACACCCATCGAAGGCTGTTGAATGAACAAAAAGAAATAAAATAAAATTTAAGATTTTTCCAATTTTTTTTTTCTCTTCTTTTCTCAATGAAGAAAATAAGCTTTTCTTATAAATCAATGCGATTTAATCGTACAGAAATTTTCCTCAATGGAACAATGAAAATAAAAGTATTTTTGTGAAGGCTGAGGTTGAGGCTTGGGCTTTGTTTTGTGGGATGGAAAATTCTTAGTAAAAAAATCTGTTCGAAGTGGTTTGAAAATTTTTCGTGGAAAAATTTGGAGTTGAGAATTTTTTTTGTGGTTTTTGAACCAATTTTTGCCTCAATCGTGTGCTTTGACCAGATGTTCATGACTTTTTTTCCTCTCAATTTATATTAAATTCCTGAATCTTGCTCTTTCGAGAAAATGAAATTAAAATTTACTATAAATAATCAACAAGGACCTTTCAGTATCCAATTTTTGCCTAAATAAACACTTTAAAAAAATCTCAACCGAAAATATCTTTTTTCTAACCCAAATGCCTCTCATACCCACCTCATACACTTCTAATACTGAAAATTATTTTCTCTATTTTATGAAAATCCGTTCACAGAAAAGGAAGCTAACGGAATTAAATTAAAATGACATAGAAAGCAATTCTATTATGTACATAAAATCAAGTGAATATATATATATTTATTTGAGGGGACTGTATAATGCGTGTAAACATTAATATTCTGCATAATTTATTAACGAGAATGAGAAAACTAAATTTTCATTTTCTATTGAATAATATATGCAATTCGTGACTTTACATTTCGAGAAAATTTTCTAAATGTGAAAATGAAATTTACCTTTTTTATGGAGGCTTTTAACTAAAATTTTTATTTCATTTCTTATTTACTTTCAGATGGTGACTAGAACGAAAAAAATATTTGTGGGCGGTCTTTCGGCACCCACGACCTTAGAAGATGTTAAAAGTTACTTTGAACAGTTTGGAACGGTGAGTTTGGCTTTATTTTTATTGATTTTTCTTTTTTGTCAACTTGAAAGACACAAAATTGCTTAAATTATGACAGAGATTATTAAACAGACGTTTATGGGTTGGGCTGTTAAAGTAAAAATAGTTAAGTTGATAAGCTGACTGTAGACTCATCAGATTTTATTGTGGTCGTAAAGTAATTATGATGAAAAGTATAAATCATGACTGAAGATAGTGGTGATGGGTTGGCTGGTCAGTTTACGATAATTTGTTGTTTTTTTGGCGATATTCGGCTTAAATTTGTGGTTTTTGATTAATTTGTATCTTGTTGAATTGAACTAATTAAAATAAATTGAGCATTGTTGTCAGATTTTCTTATATCTTCTGCCATCGACACATCCATTAAAAGTTCATGGCAGACCAATTTACATCCCAATTACACCAAAAATTATTCTATTTTCATCTTTTTACCCAAAAATTTCTCAACATCTTCTTCCAAATCATCAAAAATTTCCACTCAAAAAACATCAAATTCCTCCAAAAAAAAGATTCTTTTGTAAATATCTCAAATCTCAGATAGAACTGCCAAGAAAAAATTCCATCAGCAAAACTTCTTCTGATTTAATTGAGCCAAAAGCAATCATAACAAAACCATCACCATAACAATTTAATACATCCATCCGACCAACAAACAAATAAACGAACTCATTACGATGGAAAAAAAGGCAAGAAGAAGTCAAAGAAAATTGTCATAATTTCGCGTATACAGCACACAGAATCACAGATAGAGACGAAAAAAAAATTATTCAAAAGTCATCAACTTTGATCCTTTTTCGATTCATTTTGCTCATTTTCTTGTCCTCATCATACATATTTATGCGGTACGGCGCATTATTGCTGATATTGTTTTTTGTTGTTGTTATCGTTGCCCTCCGACGAGATGATGATGATGATGATGTTGTTGATATTTTGCATAGGCGCTTTTATATTTTGGCGAAACGAGTAATGAAATTCCGGCATAAAAAAGCACGATTATTGGCTTCTCGCTGTCGACGACTTAGAGGGCCTTTTTCCAAAAAAAAAAATGAATATCTCGTTGAATATGTTGGATAGACAGAGATGGATGTATATTTTGTGAGAAAAAGATGAAAATTTTGTCAGTTAATGCAAAATGAAGAATATTTTTGTATGATGATTATGGTCGTTAAAGTATGAGTATTGGAATTAGAAATGTAACATATTTGTGAACAAGGATATGTAAACTTTATTGAAGTATCCAAGAAAACCTCTCTTTTGAAGACTTAATGAGAAAATTTAATAGAAAAATCTACTAAGAATTGGATATGACTCAAAAAAAATTTTTAAAATTTATTAATTAATCTCGGTTATCAGTTCATGGCAATGTGATGTGAACTTATGAATAAAGTCTTAAAATTCCTTAAAATCAGACAACTTCCATCGACAAGCTTACATCTCATAAATTTTAAATCACAAAACTTCATCCAATTTCTAAACAAAAAATTTTCTCAATATCTTAGCAAATAAATCATCAATTCCCATCAAGAAGTTTTTCTACAATAGATCTCAAAAAAATAATGGCATGAGGAGTAGCATTGGGTAGGGGGAGGAGGAATTCTATGAAAATCTGATTAAATCTCTGACACAAATTTTTATCCAAGGGTATGACTGATATCTACATACACAGGGGTAAAAAGGCGGAATAAGAAAAGTTTTTTTGTTAAGAGCATAATCAAACAAAAAGGAGGCGAAAAAAAATGAGAGAAGAAAACTTTTTTCATTATCTAAACATGGCAAGAATGAGCTTAAAATGTATATCTATATACAAAAAGAAAATATTTTCTCACATTTGCTTCTCATTTTGCATGTATTTGCGCTGTTAAAGGACGAAAGAAAGAAAGAAAAAAACTCATTTTTTTTAAAAAAGTAAGAATTTTTCTTTCGAGTTCTTCTTAATTTTTACTTTACTGTATCTTGTTGTGCTTTTAAGACATCCGCGGGAATGGCTGAAGGTATGGAATGCGATAAATAATTCTTTTTTATCAGCTATTTTGAGTACATTCACTGATATTATGATGTCTTTATGAGAATTTTATTGTGAGGAAAGAAATGGAAAAAGCGAGTAAATGATGGCGTGTGTGTGGGACAAAATGGAATTAATTTAACAAAAGTAAAGGTGAATTATAATAATAGAGAACAAGTTTATTGTAAAATATTTATGGAAAGGTGAAGAAAAACGAATCTGGATATGTTTCTAAATTTGAGTTTGAATTTTGATCTTTAAGGATTTGATCCTAATTGAAAGGATGACCATCGAGTATTTACAACGAAAAGTCCCATATATTCTTTTCGAAAATGTCCGTTATGTCCCGTTTTTTTCCCAAAATGAATGAGGTGTGCATACATAATGATATTCAAGTTCAATTCTACAACTGTTCAATTTTTTCACCCTTTCAAAAACTGATTAAAAAAGTCAAAATCCTCGTTATGAACAAATTTCACCTCATAAATTAAAAAAATAAAGAAGTTGAACACAAGAATCGCATAAAATATAGAATCCAATCTAATCATACAAAGGTGCAGTATTTTACTACCTAAACTTTCAATTTACGACTCTCAATTTCCATCATGCATTATACCTTAGAATATTCTACATGCAATCATACATGCATGAAAGTAAAAAAGCACATAATTTTTGGATTCATTCAAGTAAAGCTCGTTGTGTCTTTGGCATTATCATCACCACCACCGTACCTCCACCCTTGCAGATCTATAAAATAAAAAAAAATATTTCCATCTATCTTCTAACGCATTTTCTAAAGAAAAAAAAAACACAAAAGAAGGAAGAAGTAGCTAAAGTGAAAAATTTTTCAGCAACATATTATATTTTATGTCATACCTGAAAGAAATATGAAAAGAGAATAAAAAAATAAAAAAAAAAACTTTATCATCATAGAAATTTATATCAACATTTTTTTCACATTAGGAAAGTAGAATAAGAATAGAGGATGAGGATGATAAAGCACATACACAAATACTCATGTATGGAAAAAGAGAGCAGACAATATATATGAAAAGTTGGAGAAACGCATTCATTTCATTTTCTACACCGCACCGCTAATTTTATAAATGTATTTTCTCTTTTTCTATTAAAAATGTTATTTTTGGTGCTTTTATCTTTTAATTCACATTCATTCATTTTCCTTCTTTGCCTTTTGTTTGATGCTCTGGCATTTTTGTTTTCTCTTGAATGCTATTTGATAAAATAATAAAGTTATGATTAAATTTTCATATATGTATGCTAGAGTTGAGTTTTCTATTGCTTTTGTTAATATTTAGTGATATTAAAAGAGGTTGGATGGGTTTAATATTGATGTTAAAGTTTTGACAAGAAATTATGATGAATAATGGCTGAGAAAGCGCATTAAAGAGATCAAAACTTATGAATTCTGAGAGTTCAAAATAAAAAATAAAAGCTTAAAAGTTCAAAAACTGAACTTAAAAATTTAAAATTTAAATGCTGAGCAAAAAATTTTAAAAATCGATTAAAATTTCAAAAATTGCTCAAAAATTTGAAAATTGAGAAAAAGCTCAAAAATTGATCAAAAGGTTAAAAATCAGTCAAAAAATAAATAAAAAAATTGATCAAAAAGTTCAAAAATTGATCAAAAAATTCAAAAGTTAAACAATAATCTTCAAAAACAGATCAAAATATGCAATACAAGCTTCAGTCACATGACATACAAGAAGTCAAATATCCTCCACCCCATTCCCATTAATCGTTAACCCAGCAATAAATTAAAGACATTAATTCAATTTATAGAATGAATTAAAATGTTTCAGCGTATGTATAATTGCCAATGTAACAAAAGTTGGCATAAAAATTCCTCCTTTACCTTCATCTACATTTTCGTAAACTTTCTTTTTGTTGTTATGTTCCATGAATCTCCCCTCCATTCAGTCGGATATGAGAATACATAGCATCATAAGAATTATTGTGTCATAAATCAATTTTAAGTACTTTTTTTTTGTCTTTAATCGTTTGCTTTTACTGTTGGTAACTGTGCCATCTTCGCGAATTTTCTTCTCGAACTTCTTTTGTTATCATACATTATATTACACACCTTAATGTATTCTATTGTGGAAAATTTCCCTGCTTATTCGCCTTTTAATAAATATGTATGTATGTAACACATACAATAAATGATGACATACAATGGTAGTGCTGTGATATATTGTTATGTTACTTTTACGTTAGATGCTCAAGTTCTTGCTATTATTATGGCAAAATTAAAATTAAAATGTGAAAAGCTCTTATGGCAACATTTACTGTCGTATGTGTTCACATCATCTTCATATCTTAATTTTCTTCTTATTCTTTGCATATCAAGTCGATTTTGACACATTCATAACTAGGAAAATTTCTAATTTTATGAAAGTTTTCAATTCTTTTGTGTGTTCATAAACAAACATACACACAATGCGAGAATGAATGAAAATCTTCATCATTTAATGAATCTCGTATGTGCATTTTCAGATGTCGAGACGATGATGATGATGAAAATTTTCTTTATCGTTCGTTGCTATTTTCAATAGAATTTATGATATTGTGGAAATTTTTATTAAAATTAGTATGATGCAAGGGGTAGATAATCATTAATTTCAAGCATTTTACTATTTAAAACCTTCAATTAACCACCAACTACCCTGAAACACACAACCATGTGCTCCCTTCTCACTAATTACACTTTAAACATTTGTCAAGTCTCGACATTCCTTGACATAGGTAAAATTTATTTATTTCCCACACGCCCATGTTGAACTCATACAAAGAGCTTCCCAAGAGTTTCTAAAAATAAAGGAATGGAAAAATTTTACCATCAAAAGAGAATAAAAGTAAACAGCACGTGGATCATTACTAGATTTTTATCAAACACATTCAATTTTGTGATGTCAAGATGAGGCTTTTATTTATGGATTAAGATCTGTATTTTTCGATTAGTGAGGTAAATGAGAAACGAAAAAAATCATTTTTTAGGAATTTGTCCTTGTTGACATACGAAATAATTTTTGGTAGCTAAAAATTTAAATTTTTTAAAATCATTCATGAATTAAAATATTTCATTCAGACAGCTAGTTCCCAACCCTTTTTCATGCTTATTTTTTGCTCATTTCCCGTTCATTTCGTTCTGAACTTTTTGCTCGATAGAAAATTCATCATTCACATTTCATAAAATTTTCTAAACACGACATAGACGAGAAATAAGAAGCGCGAAAAACTTGTTATTTTGTTGAAATCATAAAAAAAACAGAATCGAAAAGAAGAACTCGAGACAGAACAAAAAAGGAGAACTCGAGACAGAACAAAAAAAAAGGAGTAGCGTCTAAAATTGGAGAATAACAAAAAAATGGCACGTAATGCATTAGTTTTAAATTATGGAAAGATGAACAATAAATTCACACTTTGTACAATATATAAACGTTATTTAGGTTATGTTCTGATAGAAGAAGCAGCAGCAGAAAAAAAATTGTAACGAGAAAGGAGATAGATGAGATGATACTATAAATTGTAAAAACATACATTACCGAAAACCATAAAATATCATGTAATTTTACATTGCTTCTGAATTTGCTACTGCTGCTTTATTTTCACCCCCCTTTACTTACCGTTATACGGGTGCCTTTACTCTTTCAATCATTTTATGTATAGATGTGCTTATGCCTCGATACTCTGCTTCTTCCTCATGTTAGTTTAAACTGAAGATGATGATGATGGCAGCAGGAATGATGTTTAAGAAGTAATTTTGAGGTGACATCTAAAAAAAACTTTAATTCCATTTCTATATTAAAGACTTTTTCCAATATTTTCCAAGAAAAAATAAGCCAAATAACCCATAGAACATCAATAAATTTTGCACCCTCTGATTAATGACGGTGGTACCTTAATGCATATTTTCACTTCCTACACAAAATTCTAATACATAAAAATGTTTGTGCTGGATTAGATGTGTATGTGTATGTTGTGCAAAATTGCCTCAAATACACGCACATTTATAAATGTTCAAAAAAAGTGAAATATTTTTTAAGTTTATTGCCGCAACAGAAAAAAGAAGGAAATTAGGATAAGCAAATTACAGTGACGATAATGTATGTATACGTACATAAAAGCGATGTATGTATGGGAAGGAAATAGAAGGTAATAATGGCAATGTTAAACTCATTCATTTTTTTTTTTTTTTTTGGAACGTTAAAATAAATATTTTTGCAGCTCTGTTCTGTTCTTTGTCAGTGAAAATTTATTTATTTTTGGCAAAAATTTAATATTAAACATACATTGAAATGCTGACTATAGCTCATTTATGTCTGTATGTATAAATTCTCATAACAATTTAACTTTGTCTGTTATTTGCCTAGTTTTGTGTATGTGCAAATGGCTGGGGTGGAGGAAATTTTAATAATAATCATGTGCTGAAAAATTATGAGCCGTATTTTGATGATGAATGGGAGATGATTTAGATATCCATTTTTGAAATCATCATAATATTCATGAAAATAGATGGATTCATGCTGTTTTTCATTGTCGAGTGCTATATCAGCTTTTAGGGCTTTTTCATTAATTTTCTTTATTTTTTTCATTGTGTTTTCGAATATGTTGTATGAATTTTTGAAAATTGGAAAATAATTTCTCAGAAGAAATAATTTTTATGCCAATATATTGGGGTCTATGGCTTTTTTAGCACCTGTAATTATGAATGGTGATTTGGACACAAGGGAATTGTTTGAATTGAAATTTTCAATATTTATATTAAATTCTAGTAAAATTATATTCTGTGAGATTCAAAACAAAATATATATTAACAAAATACTTTACATTCAATTCCTTTCAAATTAATTTTAAATTTTCAAATTTTCACTAAATTTTATTTGACATTTTAAAAATCATTACAGCCACAACTCATCCCTCATTCAGTAATGACACTCATAATTTTAAATCCTAATTAAAAATCCATTTTGAAGAAGCCTGAAAGGTTATTAAATCGATTGACCGATGGTAATTATCAGCGGGAACAATCATGGGATTTTTTTATGAACGCAATTAATGCTGATTAATTTCCATGGATATAATTTATGGGTGATAATTGTAATGACATTAAATTCACACATTATTTTGTAAAAGTAAGTGAAAGAATTGTATGTATGCTTAAAATGTTGCAAGTTCAATTGTGGATTATCCTTAAATACTTTTGATGAAATCTGAACTTAAATTCATTTGATGTCATCAACAACAGACTTTTCACAAAGTTCAAGTCCCAAATATTCAACACAAAACTCAAAAATTCATAATGATTAAAAACAAATTTTCATTCGTGTTCGAATTCCACTATAATTATTTTATTATTGATTTTCAAACATCGGAAGTGCAAATTTATTTTTCAGCACGATGATGAATAAAAATGCATCAAAAATTGAAGGGATGAAAAACAATTTTGTTGATTTTGATGTTGAACATTATTTTTTCTGTGTTTATGCTTATCGAGGTCGAAATGTTTATTTTTAGGTTTCATAATTTTCCAAACAAACAAAATAAATAAATAATTTTCTATAAAATATTTGAAAAAATTGTAATTTTTGCCTATGACTGCAAGGCATATTGTTGTGGATCAGAGTTGATGATTTTTTTGAATTATTTGGTTTGGCTCATCAGACGTAAATAAGAAAAAATTTTCTCACATAAATTACTAAGTTTTTGCGTATTTTGTGTAGGTTTTTGAAATTTAATCGTCTACAATAATGATAATTTTAATTTTCTTCCCAACCTCACCAACCCTGAACCATCATTCATTCATTTCATTCCGACAGTAAAAAATTCTTTTATGCAGTCGATAAAGAGCAGAAAAAGAGAACTTTTATTCATTTTACGATCATCACATTGAAATAATAATAAAGTCATATATTAGCGCTACTGCCTTCATTATATCTTCCGACTATCCGATGAGGTCACAAAACTTATTTACCACTTTTTCCACACTAGTGTACTGTTTAATGACTGTAGGAATGAATAGTGAGTTGTTTGGTGCCATACACTTATTTTTTATTATACAATGAGCAAAAGAGGAAAAAAATCATAAAAAGGAAGCAAAAAAATTATTTTTTTATAACATTTCATGCTCCTCATGTGAGATATATTATGATAAGACATAAATGTCGTCATGAATAGCAGCAGCAATGACGATATTAATTTTTGATCAAGTACTCTTTTTTTTGTTATTTAAATGACATTTGAGGGGGACATG
Source organism: Chironomus striatipennis (assembly GCA_026123125.1). NCBI lineage: Eukaryota > Metazoa > Arthropoda > Insecta > Diptera > Chironomidae > Chironomus > Chironomus striatipennis. The sequence continues at coordinate 33,615,271 of CM047392.1, read as the reverse complement.
AATGGCGTTCTGAATGAGCGGATGTGGATGTAGGGATTAGATGATGTTGGATGGATGTATGCCATGATTGTTAATTATTCATAACGGCTTAAATTATTCTTCCTTTCATTTTATATATGCTTTATATATATATATTTTTTTTTTGTATACATGTATTTTCTAGGATTGTTGAATCAAAATGAGATTGAATGGAGGGTTTTGTTGGATACAAAAGATTTTGAGTGGGTGCTCAGTGTTTTGTTCTTTTTTTCATTGAAATCTTAAAACATGTTAAGTTTGTGATTTTTTTATAGAATTTTTCGAGTGCATTTTATGCATTTTTATAAAATAATAAAATCTACAATTTTCAATAAGTTGAGTACGGGATGAGTTTTAAAATTAAGTCTACGACCCATTTTTCCTAAAAAAAAATTCTAATTAAAATATTTTTTAATTTTCTCTTCAACTTACAAATAAACTTTTTTTTAATAAAATTTCTTTCTACCCCATTTACCATTAAAAATTTCTATTAGTAGTCCAATCTAAAAAAAACTTTTCATTTAGCATCCAAAATTACCCAATTTTTCTACCATCCCTAACACATATTCAACATATTTTTTAAAACAAAACCATGTCAGAAAATTTCTTCTTTTTCATTTCCAACACAAAAAAGGATATTTAAAAGCATACACAAAAGCAACATCTAACAATGAAATGAAAATAATATGCATACACATTGTTGAAAATGAGAGAGAAAACAAGAAAAGATTGAAAGATATTTCTTGGAAAAAATAAACATTTTTTTTTCTCGTCCTGGAGAGGAGCTGCAGAATATTTTTTTAATGTAAAGTTGTACACATGTTCGCAAGAACCTTTTTTTAATTACATGATGATAAAATTATGTACATTTGCTCGTCTGATGTAAATTGTTGAGAATTGAGAAGAGAAAAATCTCGGTATGAAATTAACATACACGCAATTCTTGAGGACGTTTGTGTAGCAGAAAATGAAGATTGAGAAAGGATTGGAATAAGTATGTTGCAGAGGATAAAATGGAACTGGCTAGAACTTCAAATTAGAGAAATTTTTAGAAATACTGAAGCATTTTTTTAAGGAGATTTTTTTATGATTTGAACCTAAGGCTCTATTTTTCAAACCTATCTGGATCAGCTATTTAATTCCATACATATTCTGCAAATCATTAAAGCGGCTTAATAACATTAAAAGCTAGCTCAATCTTCAATGATAATTGAAGCTAATTTGAAAAGAATCTCTTGAAATTGCTGAAAAAATCATAAATACCATCTTCAATCCATTTAAACCAGACAGTCAAAAAATAATCCACCCTAGTTTCCTTCCTTCATTATCACAATGCATATAAAAATATCCTCAAAAAGCATCCTTCTTCTTCTTGCTCTATACTTATTAACACAATACTGTAAATGCTCCATACACATGAGTACATTCCATTGTATGTATTTGTATAAAGGTACTTATTTGCTCAATCTACATACTACACATTATTTTCATAATATTCATTTAGATATCCTTGCATGTCTCACATTATACATAAAATGTAAGTGTACATATTATGTATAAATGTAATATGTAATGAGAGGAAAAAGAATCAGGCATCCATGAAAGATTTTTATGAGCACATATATAGAAGAACCTTGCAATAAAGAAGAAGTAGCAAAGCAACAGAAAAAAAATCTCTGACATCCAAAAAGGAAAACGTGTAGATGGTAAAAAGTGCTTTTGAAATAATTGACTGGATATAGTTAAATACATTTCATAGAGGATGTAAGCTAATGTTTATGGCACATGAAAATGTAGATTCACAATGTTATAGACACACAGAGAAAAAGAGAGATGATGCTTTAATGACACAAATATTGTACACAGATGAGAGGAAAAATTTTTCAACCAGGTAGAAAGGAACATAGATAGTAAAAAGGGATGATTTAAAATAACAAGAAGAGTGAGAATATAAATTGAAAATCCAGTGGGCGAGAATTTTAAGGACACAAAAAAAATTTTTTCTCGACCTTAAGTGGTACAAAAAAAAATAGATAAACGTGTCTCTGCAGTTGCTCATAGTTTTAATGATATTTTCTTAAGGATTAATTTTTAATTCCATTCTATATGCTCACTATTATCATAAATGCAATCATGAGCTTAATTTAATTTCCATTCTAAAAATGAGAAAAAGGGATTAAAAATTAAAAGTTAATGAGATGCAAATCATTATTATTAGTTTTAATGTTACAAAGAATAAATTTTTATTATTGCACATGGATTTTAATCTCATGAAAATGTTTGCTCTTGTTCCCTCCCCCGTGTGTCTTTTCAGCTTTTGTGTTCTCTTTGTGGTCAGAAATGTGAAAATGAGTGAGAATGAGATTTTTTTTAAATTAATGGCAGTATTTTTTCCACATATGTTCTCGTACTGTGTTAATTAATGTAATGATGATGATGGACATGTTTGAGTGAATAATGATGCTTTAAGACTTTTGATGGCAGAATGGTTTTGTTTGTGATGGGATTATGAATTTTTAAATTGAAAATTTGAAGAAAATATTAAATTTTTGTAAAGAATTATGAATAAGAGGAAGATTCAAGTTACCCTATAGAATCGATTGATAAACTTCAAACCTCTTAAGTGACTCATATTATTGATGAATCTATAGAGAAATTCTGACATATTTAGATCATGTCATACAAAATAAATTGTCTACAATAGAAAAGAATTCTAAAAAAATTTAATTTTCTAAATGTCCATGCATTCAACTCAAGAAAACATGACAAAAAAAATCCCATAAATCAAATAGACACAAAAATATCAAATTTCATACACAATATTTTATTTCCACATTTTTCTTCTTCATTCCTCACATATATTTCTTATTTTTTTTTAAACCTAAAGCACAAAAACTCATATAAACTTTTCAATTCTTAAATGTCACCCAGTGAAGGAAGGAACAAAGAGCAAAAATGAATCTTCTCCATTTCACTGACTTTCTATCTTTTTTTACGTCTTTTTTTTTGCCTTAAAATTCAATTGATTCAATGCTAGTGCCAGAAATTTTGACGCTACTTGAAACCGACTTGGATGATGAACTGACTTTGCTGCTTGATGATTTAATAGACGTTGATGAGCTCACTGAATGTGAAACTGATTTTTGTACACTCTCTGATTTCTGAAGACTTTCTGACACCGAGCTCGATGATGTTTCCGACACACTTTTTTGTACACTTTCTTGAACACTCTTTTCTGCTTTTTGAACTAAGCTTGACTGAACATTTCCGTCAATTCTTTGCTCGACACTTTCCGCAACGCTCTTTGCCGATCTGCTCGCAGATTCAATGACACCCGTCGCTGTTTTTTCAATGCTTGACTGCAAAGGAACAGAAGAGGAAAAAAATTATTGAGGAAATTAAATTTTCAATAAAAAAAAGCGAGCACAGAAAAAAATAACGAGAGAAACATGACATGGCATTCAGTAGGTAAATATATTCATGTTAGGTGTATGTGTCACCTGCATAAAGCACAAAAACCTTCTCTTTCTCTCTCTTCCTTTTTTTCATTTAATTTATTTAATTTATACCTCAGCTGAACTTTCCGATGAAGCAGTCGAACTTCTCTGAACGTTGCCTTTATTCACTTCAACAAGATCCATTTTTTAGTCAATATATGTATGTTCTGTGCTGCAATAACTAGAAGAGAAAAAAATAGTTGGTAGAAAATGAAAATCTAGTTGGAAATTGCTGTCTGTCGACTATTAAATGAAATGAAATGAATGAGATGTAAACGGGAACAAATATTTAAAAAAAATTTGAATATTGAGAAAAATAGAAGTGAGAGTTTGTGATGGGCTGGATGTATGGAGTGTTTTGTAAAGCTTTGAAAATTATAGTGTTAAAAAAACAAAATTTAATTTTTTAACTATCTTAAAAAATTTCCTATGCAATTTTCCATCAATTTACTTTTAATTTGTTCAATCCTAGCTTGTTCATTCATGATGCATAATTTAAGTATGAACAATTTGAAAGCTATAATTTAATATCAATACTCAAAAAAAATATACATTTTCATCTACTAAACTACACTTTTAGCTCTTACTCTCATCCCAACTACCTCCTCCTCCCATCTCCCTTAAAAAACTAAAAAAAATATAAACCGCATAATAAAAATGCCATAAAAAATATTACAAAACAAAATCCAACACTCAAAACATCAAACACTATAACAGAATGACAAATGATGAAAATCATATACATAAATACACATAAATTGAGAGACAGCAATCGAGAGAAGCAAGTTGAATATAAAAAAAATCAATAAAATAGGAAAAAATTTAAATGACAAGTGAGAGAGTGAACGAATAAAAAAAATATTTTTTTGCGAAGAAAAACAGCTGAAAAACGTTTGAAGCGCGTCGCACACGACTGTTTTTAAAATATTTTTTTTTTTACATTTTTTCCAATCCCTACAATTGACTGTCTGCTTGCTCTAACGATGACGACGATGATGTTCGTCTATTTTTTGTTCTACACACTTTTTATTCATTTTCGAGTCTCTAGCCAGGTTGTTTTAAGAGCTGTCATAAAAATAGACACTTCACCTGCTTTTTTCCGTTATGAATGCGCTATTATGCCTGACACTTTTCGTGAATTTCCCAATGGCAAATTTTGAAGGGGATTTTTATTTTTTGTATATGGAAGATAAATTAAATGAAAAATGAGGTATGGAACATTTAAAGGAAAAAAAAAATTCTGTAGAAAATAAATTACAACAGCGGTTGTAATAACATCAAATGACTCGGCATAAACTGTTTCATAATTTCTTTTTTTTTCTCTTATTTTTCGTCTAATGGCACTGAAAATGTATTTCCTTTGATCGAATAAACACACAAAAGTGTGAGAAATGTTTTATATCAAAAGAAGGCATTAAGTAATAGACAGATGTGATGGAATTAATATTTCTGTGTCATTGTGTCGTTTCGTGGTCAAATATTTGGGTTTTATGGACTAAATAAGAACTGTGGTCGGCAAAGAGCTTGGAAAAACCGTTAAAATAAAAAAAATTTGAATTTGAATTTGTGGTACTTTTAACCAAAAATTTGATTCTGAAAAATACGTTATTTAATACATAAAATTTTTGACTAATTTTTAACTTCACTCTTAAACTAAATATAATGATTTGCAATAATTTTATACATTTGAGCAAAATCTAACGTTTAGCATTATTAAATTTAACAAACAATCCGATATTAAGTTGAATTGAAAAAATTCTTATTTTCACTGGATCTCACTGGATGTTTGTTTACAATTATCAAATTTCAGGAAAAAAGAAAATTATGTCAAAATTAAAGAGTAAACAAAGAACTGAATCAATGCAAAACATCCGAAATACATTAAACTAATGATTTTCAATGTTATTCATTAGATTCTTATTACATTTGCTACAAAAATTCATAAAATATTTTATAGTTTACAAATTTTTTTAACGGTTTTAGTTCTAAAAATAAGGACTACTAAAAATAGTACTAAACCAGAATGTACTAAAAATAAGATCCATTTGCCGACCACAGATTAAAAACTAAATTTAGATTTAAATTCGATAATAATTTATCATCAAAATTTCTAGTTAAATTCTGAAAATTCAATCGATAATAATCTCATTCTCATTTTAATGCCAATCAAAATTATGCCAATGAACTCCCCACACCCGCTTCAATTTACTTTCAAAAAATTTCCGTAATCGTCAAATCCATTCAAAAAACTCCCAAAACACAATATTAACAATTTATCCGCATGCCCAACAATTCAAACAAAAGCAGCAGCAGTAAAAAAATTCAAAAGAAAAATCCTTCTAGGCATCATTAATACAATAATTTACATTCCTACTTTAATACTGTTCTGCACTGTTTATTTTCATTCAATTTTTTCTCTCTCTCTCTCCTCCGCTCTGTGTTTCTATTAAGACTGTATTATTCACTTTTCTGATTTAATTCATTCTTTAATATTCGCTTAAATTTATACGGCACAAGAATAATTCTCAGTTCTTCTTCATCATCTTCACGATTTACTTTTTTTCTGTCTTCTTCTTCCGCAAATTTTTCATCTTCTTATCCAATTTTATTCAATTCTTTTTTCTCGTATTATTTAGTCTTTAATATACGAAAAAAAATATTATAATACGTAAGAAAAAAAATAATGTTCAGATTGGAATGTGAGGAATTTTTTTTCTCACGTTGAATATTTTTAGCCATGATGAGAATGAATTTGAAAATCTTCTAGAAAAGAAAGTCTTGTACAAAGTAAGAAGATTAAATTTGAATTTTCAAGTTTTTTTTTTTGGCAAATGGTATTAGGCGGGAAGTTTTAAGGTTTAGACTGAAGTAAATTTTTTAGCAGAAACTTATCTTTAACTTTACTTTAATTAATATTTCAACCTTGACTACATTGTGTCGACTAATTCATAGCTTTACAATCTCTCATTCCTAACACAATGTTTAATTCTTGCCGCCAGCTATAATCATAAACAATATTATTTCAACAATACTATCAAAAATTTGTATTTAAAGTCACGTCGTGATTCGATTTGCTCGTTAAAATGTCTAAACTAAACATTTACCTTGTGATTTTGTAAAGTTTTATGTCTAATGAATATACTAAGAAGATGACTGTCTTTAAAGAGTAGATTGAATGACTAATTCATTACTTTAATAAGATTAAAGGTTCTTAACTTGTTCGCTTGAATTTGAGTTCAATTTTGTTTTGAGAAAGTGGATTTATCATGATGGGACATGTGTTTTTGAATATTTATTTACTTTGAGTTTTGTTGGTCTTTGACTTTAAAATTTCAAATTATATATTTTTGATGTGTGTAACCTTAAAAAATTTACAATCTACTTTATACACACTAAATGCCGGTAAAATAATCAAATACTACGTCAAACGTCAAATTTTATTAGTCTGACTACAGAAACAATGTGAAAAGTTAGGAACATTGCCAAAAAATTTGAGTCTAATATAGAAATTCCACTGTATCCACCTCAATTTGGTGTATACCAATCTTGTAAAAATCTCACATAATTTAAAATTAATGAGCAGAAAAATCTAAGCTAAAATTATTACTCAGACAAGACACGATTAGCTGACAAGCATGTCTAAGCCTTGACATAAATATACCGACAAATTTTCTAATGCGTAAATCGCTTTTTAAAGGTGAATTTTGATACTTCATTCCTTCAAAAATGTTTCTCCAACTTCTCATCCTTCTTAAAATCTCATAAGAACTTCAGCATCATAAAACATAATTTAAATTGCATTAAAAGTAAATTGCTTGTATTTTGAATGATTTGTAATGGATATTTGAGTCTGTGCAGAAAATAACTTTCAAGATTCAATGCACGTAGGATTGTTTCATTTTAGTAGAGAATTTTACACTTAACAAATATCACATTGAAATGAAAATTTTCCACAAAATTGCAGCAATAACCAACAACAACAATAAGAGCAAATAGACATTCACAGAGCACTCAAGAAACTCACTTCAAGATCTTCTGTTTTCCTTTCGCTTATATTCTATTTGAATGTGTGAATAATTTCAGAAAACTTTAATTTAAAATTCAAAGATTGTTCCACAAGTAAAAAATCCTGATGCTGTCTGCTCCTTGCTTGTCTCTCTCTCACTCACTCTCTTTACTTAAATTTATGTATGTATATTTTTGATATGTTCTGTTACTACTGTATTATTATGCTATAATAACTAAACTATTTACCCAACTGTTCTGTTCAAATATTCAGCCACAACTGAGATGTGAAAGGAACAATCATCGGAATTATAAATAAAAGTTTCAAGCTATAGTAAATGTAGCATGTGTTTGTGCTATGTACAATATGAAAAATCTTCTTAAATATTTTCTTCTCAGCTTTTCTTAGACTTGGGAGCGGGAATTTGTAGAAAATGAGAAGGAATTTGAATAGTTTTTGGGGGAGTTTGTCTTGGATTTTAGGTTATGATGGGGTGAGATGGATATTGGAGTAAAAAATTTGATTTATTTTATTTAGTGTGATGCCATCGGACTGAGAAAGATTGTAGTTAAAGAATGAGGTATTTCTTGTGCAAGTTCCAGAAAAATTTCTTCATTTTGTTAGGGGTTTTTGAAGAAAAAAGCATTTGGACCCCCTAAATTTTTTTTTATAAAAAAATTGCCCCCTCTAGAAAAATTTCTGACTTCGTCCCTGGAAGATTCCAATTTCCTGACCATAAATAATGTATAAATTTTTAGATGTCTTATATTTTTTGTAACAAACGTTTTGAAAATCAAAAATTTTGTTCTTAGTTATGAACAGCTCTTTAAATGCGTCTAAGACATTTTCATTCTCTAAAACAAGCTCACAAACTTTTTGGCTACGAGGAAAGAAATTTTTCTTTTCCTTCATCATCATCATCATCATCTGCAACAAAAGAATGAAATCATGACGTTTATTCGCCTTTTCTTTTCTTCTTCTTTGCCCCTCGCTTACTTCATTGTGTTTACTTTTTTGAGTGAAAAATTTCTCTTAATATTATTCACCCGAATCTATTTTTAAGTTAAATTACTCAGCATAACAAAAAAATAAAAAAAAACGTGGCGAGATGATGACGATGACGATGATTATGAGAGATGTGAAAACACCCTGTCTTATTCTTTTCCTTGTTAATGTATGATGATTAATAAAAAAATAGATGAATAAAAAAATGTGAAATTAATTGAAATTATTTTTTCATACAATTTTTTTGACACACATGTTAATTAATGTTTATGCATTTACAAGCGACGACAGCAACGATGTTGATGACTATTAAAACGTTTTTGACGATGTGCTAAAGATTTTAGCAATTAATTATATTGAAATGATGATGAAAAAAAAAATAAAATGTTTGAATATACATACATAACATCACGCTGTGTGTCTGAGTCATTTGCGGAAAGAAATTCCTTCAAGAGACAGACAGTGATGATGGAATCAAAATGAGTAAGCAAATTGAATGGATGGGGGGATAAGAAAATGAAGATGAGAAAATTATTTTTAAATTAAAATGTTGAGTGACTAATAATGATGAAATGGAGGCCTCCTCTGTGAGGGGTAGATAAATATTCATGACGTGGATTTTAAGTCTTTAATAAGGAAATTTTTGAGAATTTTTACTTAAAAAATTTATGAATCAATTTAGGAAGGAAAAAATTACGGAGAAATTTTTAATGAGTCTTTTTTTGGAAAATTTTTAGCGAAAAATGTTTCAATTAAGAAAATCCCATCAAGATTTATTTCCATCTGCTACAGTTTAAAGCTTTCTAAATTAATTAGAAAATTCCAGCTTTAATTTACCTCCACAAATAGTCGACTTGCAAAAAAAAAGAAAAATTCTTCACAAAAATGAATTAAAAAGATGCGGAAAAGTGATATTGAAAAGTCAACAACCGCATGTGGGGGATTTGGGAAAAAGATTAATGAGCAGAACTGTATCAATAAAATATAATTTATATTCGATGAAATTCTCTTAGGGTAATTAAATACTGAAATATTAAGCCATTAAGTTAATTAACTTTAAATAAAGTTTTGCGTTTCTGTTTTTTGTGGGGGATTTTTCTGGTTAAAAATTTTATTTGTCTGCTTAAATTTAAATTTTAAGTTACTAAAGCTTTTAAAAATCAGAAGTAGATTTTATATTTAAACAAATGTGTTTATCAACTAAAATAATTCTACCAAAATTTTACACTTTTAAAGTGATCATAAAAACTGTAAAAAAAAATCAGAAAAATTTTCTATTAAATTCTAGAATATTCAATTATTCACACCTGTTTGCTACAAACATGTTCATTGTCAAGTTCATTTTAAAAATAACAATAGACATAAAAGAGATTTATTGAGTGCTAAAATCTCAAGGATTAACAGTTTCACTTTTATTGGCAAACAAACGTATAAAGAAAGTAAAAATTGAGTTTGAAAAATTCACTGCTTAGTCATTTATTTCAGTATACTTAATTAAAGAATTTAATAAAATAAATTCACTAAAATACAAATTTAAAAATTTAAAAAAAAATCCATTAAAATAATCAGGAAAATCCAAAAACACGCTTTATTGAGACAACAGAGCAGCCCACCTTTCTACATCCTCCCCATCCCTCTCCCCTCCGTAATTACAAAACAGCTGCACGATATTATTAAAAAAATTCATATTTTATTTAAACACCATGAGTAAGCTCAGCAAATATTGCAAAAAAAGAAAGGTTCATAAAAATTCACGATTAAAAATAAAGCCCGGCAAATGAGAGGAGAAAGAGAAAAAAAATTTCACAAATGCAGCAAAGATTCGCAAACAAATGAATATGAAAATTTTTATCACATGACGTCAGCTTTTCTAAAAAATACTGAAAATGAGTCTCTCAGATCTTGATAATTTTCATCAATTTACGTCAATTACTTACACGTATCATAGTGTAATTAAAGTTTAATGCAGATGGAGATTTTTTTCAATAATGAGCATATGCGTTAATTAGTTTGAGTTGAATGATTGAAATTTAGTTTGAATATTGATGTTAAAGTTTAAATTGAAAATTTTTGGGAAGGATAAAGTTTAATTAATTATTTTGCTTATTGACTTCGACTAAATTTTTTAGCGCATTTTTGGAAACTTGTTTTCAAAAAGGAAGCTCAATCATACACTTTGATCGGCAGCAAATTTTTGAAAAACTATCTTTTAATCTAGACATCGTAGAGAGCTCCGGTTTGTTTTATTAGCTTCGTTTCATCGAGTTATTGGCGGCAAATGTATTTAAAAGTCCCAAATTTGTGTTTAAACACCTTAATTAATTAATTTTTAATTTCACAAAGAAAAATTGAGAAAAATAATCAACACATGACTGCAACTTCACGTCATAGAAATTTCAAATATTTTTTAACCGTTGACATTTGAAAATTTTTTGACCGTTTTTTTTTACGAAAAGTTTTTTGTTCAGTTTTGCAAGTTATTAGTTTGTGCATAATGAAAACACACTTTTGCATGAACAATGAATGTGAGGAAATTGAAACTGAAGGGTTTTTGATTGTTGTTGTAACATTTTTGTAAAATTATCGTTATTTTTATGTAGAATTTTGCAAGGTCTGTCCTGAAAGTTGATATACTTTCAATTCGTAGCTCGATTACTGATCGCCGCGCCAAAAATGCGCTGAAGTCCCTCGATATGAAACACGAGGACTTTTGTAATTTTTTTCATAATTTTGATAAATTTCAATCAATAAATTTTAATTAAATATGCTCTAATCATATTTTTTCATGTGCTTCAATTTTAAAAAAATCTCTCAAAAGTAAATCACATTGCATTCATATTTACGTCACTAAAGTGCACCCACCGTCCCTATCCCACGCCAAAATTAAGCTAATTCAATCAGATCATTGACTTTAGTAAAACTTTCAACATCAAAACTTTTTTTCCATTGCTCGTGTAACAAAGTTTGTTGCATAAATTGCTTCATTTCTCGTTCTGGTCCTTCATTTTTCAACTTTTGATTGTTAAACAGCAAAAAAATTCACATCATAATTTTATTTTATTTTTTGTTCCTTTTTCTTTTGCAAAAAGAAAAACAAAACACAGAACAAAAAACGTCCCATTCATAGAGACCCTTACACGCCATTATCATTTTTGACTGAGAAAAATTTGCGACTTAATTTTCATCATAAATTATTGTGCGTACACATCTTTATGAAATGAATAATATAAAAGAAAGGGAGAGGATGAAAAAAAATATGCAAATAATGCAATCACGCTAACGATGGCTGCATTAATTAAAATGATTAAAATGTTTTCTTCGGCCTTCTTTTCCTTCTCTCTTGATGCCGCTGATTTTTCTTGTTTAATGTGCTTAAATGCTGTACGAAAGTTGGGGTATGAGCGAACGAAAAAATGAAAGGAACGTCAAGAAATCACCGAAAGAAATTTATTTCTCTTTAAATATATTTTGAAAGATGAATGAAAATATTTATAGAAAGAGAAATTTTTGAACATTAAAGTGTGGTTCAGAAGGGAATTGGCATTAGATTTTAATTTGAAATTTCAAAGAATATCGAGTAATATTAGATTAGTTTCAAATGATGAAAGGTTATCAGTGGCCTAGGAGGTAGAATTTGGGTTTTCAACACGTGCCAATTGTTTTGGGTTCGATTCCTGGCAAAAGTTCTGGTTTAATAAATTTAGTTATTATTTCATAGTTCAAGTAATAGCTCTAGTTTCTTGTTTTAGTCTCAATTTTGTGGTTTTTGTCAAAAAAAGGTTGAATTTAAAGATTTTTAATTATTCTAAAATGTACCACCATTCGAACATTGATTTCACAGTTAAAACCCTAAAAGTTAGAACTAGAAGTGAACTAGCTAAAAAATCTAAAAACATAAAATGTCTTTCAAACCCTAACTATTCTCTGCCACATAAAAAACTGTCTCCTTAACTCTCTCACCCATTTCCTATGTACTTGTAAAGCTTCGTTAAAATTCTTCACTGATTAATGATTTTTTTAAGTTGTTTCACTGCTGAAAAAAAGAGAGATTCCATTCTGTACAGCAAAAAATATAATTTTTTTGTTCTTCTCGCTCTCACTAATTGAAGCAATTTATTTTGTTTTGACGAAGGACGAAAGTAAAATGTAAACGAAGAAGCAGCAGCAGCACAGATGAATCGGTCGGTTCAAGAGGCAGGAGGAAAACTGAATTGTTTTTTCTGCCTTTTCTGATGCTGTGTACTGTGTATATAATTTTTATATGGGATTCATTTGAATTTACAAAACGCAATCGTGGAAAAAAAGGAACTTGGAATTTCATTACGACAATGATGATAAAGAAGAAAGACAAAAATTAAATTCTTTCCGAGCACGGATTTTACATAATTCGAATAATATTTTTTTTTCTTTTAAAGTTGCGTGTCTTTGAAGCTTGCGCAAATTTCTGTGAGAATCTCAGCAACTCAAATATTCATTAATTGATGAAAATATTCTTCTCTTAAGAAATGATACTCATAATCCAATTTTAAAGGTCGACACTTGAAGAATTTTGACCTAGTTTTTCATTACATCTACTGAATTATAATTTATAGCTATAAAAAGTTCAAGGTTTGTGGTGTTACAAGATGTTTCAATGAGAGAGGTTGCTTGTTATCAAAATTCAAGAGTCATTGAAGTTACTGTACAAATGAAGCTAGGGAGATGTTGAAAATGATTGAATTAAATAAAGAGCACTGAAAATGTAACAAATTGTGATATAATTATTATGGTAATGTGATGGAATAAATTGAATAGTTTGGATTTGTGGAAGATGAAGGTTTTGATGTCATTTGAAGAGCTAAAATTGGAATTAAAGCTGATTAAAGTTAGAAGTTTTGTTGAAGTACTTTTTTATGTTGATTTAGCTAGATTTTTGTGAGGTTTGAACTCTATGGGTAAAGTGTTTTCAATAAAGGACAGTAGTCATTTTGGGACTGTGGAAGAGTCAAAATTTTGACTAAAAATGCACAAAAAAACTCATTTTTTGTCTAATCTTTAAAAAATTTTTGAAGCTTTTCATTTCGAGCTTCAATTTTACAGCACATAAAAATCATGACACTTGCCCAAATACCCTGGAAAATTAAAACTCAATTTTCAAGTTCCATAAATGACAAAGTTATCCTTAATACCACACAAAACCATCATCACTAATACCAAAAATCGATTCCACATTAAACTCAAAACAAATTCCATTCACATCCTTCCAACAATGTCCACCAAATCCTCCTTTTGTAACTTATTTTCCTTCTCATTTTCTTTTCTCATTTAAATTAAGACTCGACGCGGCTTCACAATCTTTTCATTCCATGTCTGTTGAAAATGAGAAAGATTCTTATTCACTACAAAAAAAAAAAAAAATCCTCATCTTATTGTTTAAAGTTTTTTTGTTTCTTTATCAACGGATGGAAAGTAACAAGAAGATGTGGAGATTTTTTTTATCATCATCAAGTGCTGAATGGAAAGTTGAATGAGAAAACTTTTAGCACCAAAAAATATGCTATTTTTTGCACACAATATGTAAGTTTTAAACACACGTTCCATTGTCATACATATGAATATAAAAAAATATTACATATTTACGTCGACGGATAGCGACAAACAAACAATGACGATGTGAATGAGTGGAAAAAAATCGCACAGATTTTCTTTTCGTATTTTTTTCATATTTTTTTTTCGTTTGCTCGTTCAAAGATTGATGATGTTTTTGTTTTACGACTCATTTGAGTGCAAATTTATGTTTACGAGAAATGTTTTTTTTTTGTTGCTGCTCCTCTCATGCCATGCACATAAGAAAGGAGAACGAGAGAAAAATGCTGGAAGAAATTTATGACTTTGTGCTCTCTTCATTGTGATAGCTATGATACTTAATATCATCGCTTTTCTTTCATATAAATAATTTTTTCCTCCTCTATCGTTTCTACTGTTATATTTTTGTTTTGTACGCGAACGACGGTCGGTTGTGTGATGGGGTCCTTAGGATGAAATTCAGTCAGAATTGGGGGCTACAATATGAATAAGTTCTGTTTAATTTTAGGATGTATGTACATACTTAAAACATATTAAAACGACATCCAAGAACAATGCATAAATCTACAAAAAATTCTATCTAACAACAAAAATTCCTGACAAAATCACCACTGTCTCCCACAGCATAACTATGTGACTATGTTGTTACCACTTTGTTAGATTACGAAATGAAAATATTTCAGTTCAACAAAACACAGTACGAAAAAAGTTAAACGAGACAAAAACATTTTGTGTGCTATACAAAATCGTAAAAATATTTAAGATTCAATGTCGTTTCACGTGGTTGATGCTCCTTTAAATGCTAACTGCTATTTTGCAGCTTTTTATTATCAATTTTTTCACTCACATATATTTTTGGTGTGTATACTTTCAAGATTTTTTAATCTCTTTGACGACTTAATGCCTCACAAAAAAAAAATATTTTTATTTTATTTCTTAAGCATAAAAAGGAGTGAAAAAGATGTTTTATCACGTTGAGTCTCACCTCACCTCT
This sequence comes from Chironomus striatipennis, assembly GCA_026123125.1. NCBI lineage: Eukaryota > Metazoa > Arthropoda > Insecta > Diptera > Chironomidae > Chironomus > Chironomus striatipennis. The sequence goes on along the minus strand of CM047392.1, from coordinate 33,600,186 downwards.
CCCTTTCAATATTTATCTTTCTTAAGATTTTTTTCATTCATTTTTTTATTATTTATAAATTTTTTCTTCGTCTTTGACTTTATGAATGTTTTATTTATCACTTAAAAAATACATTTATCGTTCACGTACATTTATTATCATATTCTGGGTGCTTATCTTTTGGAAGGTACTGAAGCTTTAAGTATTCTATGATGACTATGTGTTTTGATGGTTTATGATGCATATACTGTGTATTAAACATATTTTTTTCATCATTAAATACAGAAGTGAAAATTACTTTTAAAGCGCATTTTTATTGTCGTTTAAAGAAACGTGAAATTTGAGATTTTTTGATAATTTTGTGTTTATCAAAATTACAACCTTTTGAAGAGCCTAAAAATTAATTTTAATGCAGTTTTGTGTCTAGTAAACTTCCAACATCCTCCATATACAACTATAACGTCAATATTGATCATAAAAATTAAATTGACATTTTCCAAACACTTGACATGACCACATTCTGTTTACTATATTAATTAACGGTTTAATCAACATCAAACTAATTACCATATTAATTTTTATATTTACAGATAGAGGATGCTATGTTAATGTTTGACAAACAAACAAATAGGCATAGAGGTAAGTCAACATGCTTAATCAATCACTTAATTAATAAAAGACTCATTAATGTTGCCTCGACATATATGCATATGATATACAACAACTCATCGGTATATTGTTTGTGTATGAAAATAATTATTTTATAATTAGAATAATTTAAATGAAATTTATTCAATATTCTGATGATAATTGTGTTAATTAGGAAGATCTACAACTTAATAGAATTTACATTTATTTGTAAAAAAAAATCTAAGCATCTAATAAAAAAATCAAAAGCCTTATAAATAGCACAAAAATTCTCCTAAATTTCTTCATCTGAAAATAAATTTAAAATCAAACAAAAATCATATTCATAATAAAATTTCTCTATCAATATTGCCACAGAATCAATTTTATTTTCTAGTCAGAATATGAATGAATAAATTCATCACACAACAACAGCAACAACAACAACAAAAAAAGTGTTAAATTGCCTTTCATGCATCATCAACAAGCAAATAAACAAACAAAATATAATTCAAACAACGTTTTATCAACGTTAAAATGAATGAGGAGAAAAAAAAGAAAAGCATAAAAATACATATTTGAATGAAAATTTTGTTATGCCAATCTCAATATTTACTTGAATATTGTGTTTGTGCCTACAAAGTATGAATTCAATACGTCTTAAATGAACGAGGTATATGATGCGATAGAGACATATGAACTGCTGCATCAGCAGTATTCATGTTGCAATTAAAGTTATTGTATGAACTTTTTGAATGAGACGCCAGGGTATGGAACAGATCAAAAAATGATCAAAAATGATCAAAAATCAATTAAAATCTCAAAGAGGAGGGGTTCGGACCCCTCTTTCCAAAAAATTTCTTTATTTTGCTAGGGTTTTTAAAGAAAAAAATCATTTTGACCTACTTGAAATTTTTTCTCCCACCCAAAAAAAAAATTTAGATCTCCCCTAGAAAAAATTTCTGGCCCTGACATAACTTCAATTTTAAAGATATTAATTAAAGATATGATTTGAAATTTTGATGGAAAAAAATAAAAAAAAAATAAACTTTAAAATGCATCAAACTCTCAAATCAAATCTCACAGCTCAACTCATGCAGACAAAAAAGTAATAATATTCATACCTACCTCACAAACCTCTTCAATATCTTCTGCAAAATTGCACTTCAGATACTGCAAACATGTTTCAAATTATATATCGAAAGATGAAGCCGTTGATGAAAAATGAGAGAACATAGAAAGGTAGAAAGATACAAAATGAAATATAGGGAAGGCATAAAGTTCGATGATGATGATGATGATATGATCGCATTAATTTAGCATCTTTAACAAGATGTTTCACGCATGATAAATTTATATTCTATTAAGGCAAAATAAATTTTAATTATACACACCGCAAACATTATATAGTCCTATCCATCCTTCCTTCAACAATAATCTTCTCTCTGCATTTATCGTTTTCAAAATGCAGGAAAATTTTGCCTCTCTCTCTCTATCTGTCTCGATAGATAGGAAGGTGATGAGGTAACGTAGCATATCTGGAAAATTTAGTAAGAAAATATTTTTATTTTAATACTAAAATGCAAAATCATCAGACATGTGTTTGTGTTTATCTACGTTAGGGAAATCGCTTATCGTGTTTCATGGGATCATGAAGGAAATTTCACCTCATTCTCGATTCAAATATTCGTATCTATAAACTCAACTCGAGTGTAAAATGTATGAGGATGGAAAATTTTACAGTATCTAGATGCACATTAATACATGAATATTGCCACAAAGTTAGATTATTGGAAGAAGTTTGGTTGCAGATTTTGAGGGAAAGATTTTGGATTTAAGCTTATGCTTTTAATTATCGTTTAATTTTCCTTTCGAGGCATTTATCGATGTTTGTTACATGAAATGTTCAAGTTGTAGATTTTTAATGGAGAATAATTATCTTATGAAGTGGATTGTTGAAGAAATTTTGTGGATTTTTTAATTGATTTTTAAGAGAATTTGTTTTTGGGAAAATTAAGATTTAATTTTTGGAAATGAATTTTGAAGAGGTTTTGTAATTTAAGTTTCTTTGAATTTATGTGAGTATTTTAGTTAGAATTGGGAATTTTTAATTAATAAATAAATAAAATTTGGAACGCTAAGTCACTGAATACACTTAATTATTAAATCATTGAACTCACTCTCAATTGAGAAATTTATCTCAAAATCCAGAAATTAAAATGTAAAACGTTGAATAAAGTTTTTTTTTAAAATCATGTTCAACAATATATTCACACCGTGAAACGGTGTGAATATGACACACCGTGAATATGAAAAACTGGAAAAAATATTTTACAAAACTTTCCCAAAGCTAATTAATCAAAGAAAATTCTCAAATTTCTCAAAGAAAATTCTCATTTTTATTTATAATTCAAAGCTGCACGTGCAAAACTCATATCAAATTTCCAACAATCTAATAAACATCATAAATACACCCAGTTATAATTCACAAGTCAACAAAAGAAAGAAAGAAAAATAAACTGCAAATCTCGGCAGAAGAAAAACGAATATTTTTTTTTTATTTTCTCTTCATCGACAGAAAGTAAAAATAATTGCAAAACTTGCTATAAAAAAAACATGAACAGAAATTTATTTCTCTCGCCTTTCAATGATGTTGTTGTACAGCACAAAAGTAGTGTTTTTAATTTCTTTTTCATTATTTTAAGCCAACTGTTGAGCTATTTGTGTTTTTTGAACACGAAATAAGGAAGAAAAAAAAAATTGTGCTGAATAGTTTCTACTTTCTTGCATAGTCTGCATGTAGAGATCATGTTTGAAGAGCATAAATAACGTTGAGGACGTGGTTATTGAGCTTATTGGTCAAGGGATGAATATTTTAGAAAAATTCTGGTCCAAATCCAATTTTTAACATTTTGTTCGAATTTTTATTTATACGAAATTATTCTAAAATTTTGCCAACCAAGTGCCCACCCCATGCAAATGACCACCTCAGATATCAAAAATGAAAATGAAACAATCGAGAAAAAAAAAATTGTTTTGAAAGTTTTTCTACTCAAACTACGACAAATGAATTCATTTTTCCTTCCTTCTTCCCTTCTTTTTCACTGTTGTGGTCTCCATTGTCAAACTATATTGAAGAAAAACTAACAAACAACAACAACAATTTACGTAAGAAACGAAGAAAAACTTCATCATAAGACATAAAATAAATATTTTTCTATGATTTTTTTTTTCAGAACAGAAAGCAAGAAAAAATATTTGAGGAAAAAAAATACTCGGAATGGGCGTCAATATTTTACGGCGCCAATCTCTCCTTCTTTATTTCTTTTATTTTATTTTCTTTTTTTCGGTGGATGCGGCAAGACGCGAGAGACGTTGAGGTTTACATGAAAAAAAGGACTATTTTTGCTTTTAGTTGAATTTGTTATATTTGATAATTTTTTTCGAGTTCTTTGAATTTTAAAGATCCAAAATTTACTATTAATCAGATGTTAATCAAAGTTAACTAAATTAAAAAGCTAAAAACTCAATAAGTGCTTTCCAATATTTTTTATAATTTATTCTTCCAACAATCCTTATCAACATCTATTAAAATATAAAAAATTCAAATATTGCTTGAACAAATAGATGCGTTACAAAGTAAAAGAATCGCAAATCTACATACAATCATTTTATTAGTACCATTACTGTTGTGGCCATTATTATGATGAAAATATTCATTCATAGTTGAATTGGTCTATCTCATCTCTAGTATTCTCAACTATGAATGAGCTTCATTTCGTTCGTTATGAATGTTGAATGATGCTCAATAAACATGATGGTACGCAGAGAAAAAGTGCTGATTAGATAGTTTATGGTCGTACAAACACATTTGGATTTTTGATTTAATTCAAAAGAATTCGAGTTAAGGGGAGATGTTGGATCATTGACTTTATGGAAAAATATAATTGAAGATATCTTCAATAGTAGCTATAAATTTGATGAGAAAATTATTGAAGATATCTAGGTCAATGACGGTGATGATGACGAGAAGAGATTCATATTTATTTGAAAAATTTTAGAGTGCTAGGATTTAACCAAGGCGTAAACACTTTGAGGATGCTTGAGGAATTTATTTTTTCGAATTTTGAACACTAATCTTTGGATTTATACGACAATGATAATGGTGCTTCAGATGGAATGATGGTGGGATTATTTTTCTAGAGAGTTTTTGAGTTAGAGAATTTTTAAGTCTACGATTTATTTTTTATGCTTTGGTGCTGTTGATGATTGTTGAGTTTTGAAGATGTGATTATGAATCTTGTGTGGATTTTCTGAGAAATTTTTTCAAGCATTTTCGAATTTATTATTTTTCAACATAATATTTTCTTGATAATAAGGGAAAAATTAGAGAAAAAAAGATCTTGACGTATTCCCAAAATTATCATTCATCACACATCACATAAAGCTTTTACTCCCTCGTTTATTCCCTAATTCAAATCATCAAGAAAATTGTCATCAAAAATGCAATTAAAATTACTTTCCCCCTCATCTTAATTAATTTTGTCCTCATTTTAATTTCAATGCCAAGAATAATTTTTTCTAAAAATAAAATAAAATGTACCGCAAAATAATTTTTCCTCTTAACTGACTTTTTATTTCCTTTAAGCTTCTGAAAAAAAGAGATGAATTTAAAATAATTAATGGCATCGTAATAAAAAGTTTCTAAAGAAAAAGTTTTTTTCATGTTTGGTACCCTTAAAAACCTCTTAAAAAGGAAAAGAAAATTGAATGGAATTTACAATTTTAATCTTGATATATTGCGTTAAAGAATAAGCAACAGAGATATCCCTTGAAATGAATTTTGCATGGTAATATTTTTGAATTTTTTAAGAACAACGAAATTTTAATTTTTCAAAAATCTCGAAAACTAATTTGTCTTTAATTTATAATTTTCAAAATTTCAATTTTAAATTAAGGGTCGTTCATTTATGATGTCCAATTTTAGGGGAGGGGGTGAGACTATGAGTTTTAAACAAATCTAAAAATTGGATCTAAAAATCCAAGTTTTTGATGAACGTCATAAGTAAACCGCCCCTTCTGTATTTTGCATATTTTCTTCTCAAGGAACCTCACAAATTTGCCTTAAATATTTTATTATTTTTCACATTACTTCTGCAACAGTTTATGTACAATTATAAGAGCACTAAAATTTCAACCTACAAATGAATGGTAAAAACTAAAAACTTCACACCTGACACCTGTAATTTTCCCAACATTGCTTCTGCTTCCTTCTCTTGCCAACCTGTATTAATTCTATAAAATGAAACACTGAAGATGTATCTTTACGAATGGAGCAATAAATGTAGAAAAAGTTAATGTTTAATGGGGCTGATATAGTTTTAATAAGTTTTACGAGAAAATCGTTGACAATAAGCACTTATTTCATTATTTCTCGTAATTTTATTTCATTTAAGTGAGATTTCAGTGCTTTGAAGTTTTAAGAGAATTTAAAAGTTTAAAGAAGATTAAATTGCAAAAATTAAGTTTCATGAAAATACTCAAAAATTAATTAACTTATAATATAAATAATATTTCTAGTTCAAAGAACTTCATCCTCATTTCCAAAATAATTTAAGAATTGAAAGTTGTTACAATTTAATATCGCATTAAATCCCTTAAGCATCATCTTCAGCCCACTGCCCAAAAAAAAAATTTTTTTTTCATGCCATTACCATTCGTCGTCCTTTCTTTTCACACACAACGCGCAGCATACATTTCTGTGCTTTTATTTCATCTGGTTCGTTCTCGCTTCCTCAAGCAACATCATCTTTCCTCCGCCTATATCTGTTGTTGTGTATCAGCACCCTCAAAAAAAAAAGAAAAGAGTACGAGAGAGAGAGAGAAAGCATTGAGCATGCAATGAAAAAAGAAACTTGATGATTTGTGGCTAGGCATTAAGTCAAAATTATGATTCGCATGCTTATGTTGTTGCTCTAGTTTATTTTTCTATCAAATATATATCATTGTGCTTCTGCTTCTGCCTTCATGGGAAATAAAATTTTTTTTTGAAATTTTTTCTTTTCTTTCTTGTTGTAATTTCGCACAAATACCCACGCATCTCAATGGTAATAATGTAATATATCATGTTAAGTATGAGAAAATGGGATTCGTTAAGTGCGGCGATTATGGGAAGTGGTGAAGCTTTAAGAGAAGCTCACAACAACGACAAACAGCTCTCAAAAATTATATCCTTAATAATGAGAAGATTTAAGCATAAGGAGGATAAAATGTAATGAAACTGTCAAGAAAACTGCGCGGCATGATATAAATGGATTTACTAGTGCTTCACATAAGGCAGTAAATAGACTAAAAGACACAAAAATGTACCAAGTGTATAAGTATATCTCACCCACTCTCTTTCAACATTAATTTAATTCCCTCTCGCTCGCTTTTGTCGTAGCTAACAACAAACAACAGCACAACAAGAAAGACAAATGCGTTTAATTGTTTGTTGCTAACACTTTGACAAATTGTTGCATTTTGCATTTTTCCTACTAAATCATAGAGCTTTTGCTGTTTTGTTTGCACCATAAGCAGCAAGGCAAGGCAAGCATGGAGACTAACAACAACAATTTTATATGGCAAGAATGTGAATTTACTTATAAAGGAAATGAGGGAAAATTTGTAAGTGAATGGTTTGAAAGTAAAATAATAAAATTAATGGACAATTACAGTTGTATGTGGCTTAAATAATTTTAAAGGATATTTTGGATTTAGAATTGCTAATGGGTAGCGGTTAGTCATGCATAAGTTATGATGATTTTATGAGTGGTAAAGGGTAGAGTGAAGTAAAAATAATAAGGAAGTGGACATATGTAAATTAAAACGGAATTGAATAATTATGGTTGAATAATTTAAGAATTTGCAGTAAATGATTTTGAATCGCAAATTTGAAGGAATTATTAGTCGGTGGTCTGATTCTGAGGTTGATTGATTAAGTTAATTTGATTTTATGAATTAACTTTTTTGAATTGAATTTATAATGGAAGTTAAAGACACCTACCAATGTTAAGTAAACCAACCACTCTTAGCAAACCTCTCACTACAAACTACTTAACTAGATACAACATAAAAAAAATGTCACTGCATAAATCATTAGAAATTAAAGCCATGAAAAATCCCATAAAATGCATTGAATTTAGTTCCATAAAATACATTTTCATAATTTTGCTCATTCCTTACTAAGTATTTCGCTGTCTCATTTATTATGGATGCACACATGGCCATAATTATGAATCGACATAAATAAAATTCTCTTTTATTGCTGCTGAATTTTTTAAATGGTTGTTTTCTAGGGTTTGGGAGGGTTGCAATTAAAAATTGTTTTTTTTTTATTTGCTAGTATTTATTAAATTTTAAACCCTTCTGCACAAATTTGGAAATTCTTTGATTTTTTTCATATTTAGTCCCGTTGAAAATTTATTTAAAAAATTTCTTTAAATCAATTTGCATAATTTGTATGTGCATAATTTGCATAATTTGTATGTGGAAAGTAATAATTCTTTCAATAAAACTGTATCACATACCCATCTTCCGCTTCTTCCTCTCCACTTTTCCACCCCTTATTTTATGTACTTATAATTCATAATAATTCAAGCAAAATAAAATAAAGTTTTTTTTTCATTTACAAAAAAAAATTTTATCGCTTTTCAAAAAATAAATTCTTTTTCTTATTCTATATGGAAAATAATTTCATAAAAATAAATTATGGAAGCAGAAAGAGAGAAAGTCAGGAACAAGAAATAAATTTATCACCATTTAATGATTTGATATTTTATTTCCATAAACTTTCCATTGACTTTTTTCTCATTGAATGTGTATCATTTTTCCTTGAGGCTAAAAATTTTATTTTTATTTCTTGTTTTTTTTCGGTTACTACCGATTCTCTCTCAGTGCCCTTTCAGAAAAATTTTTTTAGTCGACATTTTCAGTTTTCTGATGTTTTTATCATGTTGCTTTCGCTCTATATAATTCTATGTCGAGAGATATTTTTTTCGTGAAATTGGAGATAACTTAAATGAAGAAATTTACTTGAGAATTTTGTGGACACTTTGTCTTTATGGATGCAATAAAATGTTGTCTTTTGTGGATGCAAAAATTTAATATTATCTCGTGTAAGGAGGGGAGGGTTTGACCTCATCCTTCCCCCACTAGATCAAATCTCGGTCATTGCAATAATTTATTGACAACCAGTAATCATTTAAATCACTAACACCTGACCACCCCATCCCCAAAAAATGCGCCTCTATCCTTTTAATTTCCCCAAAACTTTACTTCACCAATTCAGTATTTTTCGGAAGTACTTTTTATACAAAAGTTAAAACTGCTGCTACAATTTTCAATGCTACACGATAAAATACAAATAAATATTTTATGATTTTGAGGGAAAGAGAGAAAGCTAGCTGAAAAAAAGTAAAATACATTTTTATTACTCTTTCCACCCTTATTTCATTATTTATGCGATACACAATTTTATGAAATTCTCATTTTTCCACTTGCTCTCACTCGATGATGATATTTTCATTTTTTTTTTTTCATTCTGCAACTACTGCTGCTCCATGTTCCTGTACTATTATGTTATTCAGTTGTGCTAAATTTTTTGTGAACTAAATATAATTGTGAGGTATATATTTATTTATGTGAGTTGAATGTGGAATAAATAAAACTACAATAACTAAAAAATTCTGAAATCTGAGGTATTCACTGGCTACTGCAATTTGCTGCTGCTACTCTTCTTGTTGGCCAATTCGGATATGTTCAACATTTATGCTGTACATGTGAGGAGCACATGTGAGCAGTGAAAAAGAAAAAAAAATTGTTGGAAAAATTCTTATTTTTTTGTTGAGAATAAAAAAGCGACAATGCGTTGTAAATTATAGGGTTAAATGTGGGAATTGTAGATGGGTCAGGTGATGTTTTTATAGTTTTAAACAATCCACAAAAGTCTGCAATATTTCTATAAAATATTGATGCAAAATCTTTTTGACATTGGACATCTTCAAAAAGCTTCGTATATCCCCAATTTTAGCACCCTATAAACAACCTTAAGATATCGATTCTAACGCAATTCAAACACCAAACCCCTCAAAATGCGATAAAAATAATCGAATTTACTTTAACCTACTAACTTTAATGCTAGCATGGAGAAGAAGGCATCATCAATTCCATTAAAGCTTCCCTCGCATTCGTCTACACATTTACAACCATAAATGACCGTATTTCATTCTAAAATATCTCTATGTCTATATCTAAAGCCTATGAAAAAATATAAAATGGAAATAAAATACATAGAATTTATATGACTAAATAATGGCATAATGGTAGCATTCACAGTATCTCACTGGTATATATGTGTGTGTGGTCACTATAAGCCAACAAAATCAGGAAGTTGAGTTTAATTTTATGAGAGAGATTTTATGAATACTTAAAATTTTCATGTGCCCTTCATGCAATAGCAATTTATCCACCGAAATTTTTTTTATCCCTCATTCCATTTTCTTCTCTTCTTGTGCTTGGTTTTGTTTTATACATTTTTTTAAACTCTGGTTCGCAACAGCAGTGACCGAAAACTCATTAACCCTTTAAACTGATCCGGAATGCTTCCACAATTGCTGCTTCATTATGATATAAAGTAACAAGGCAAGGAGCAACTGAAATGTAATAGCATTAATGTTGGAATGAGTTTGAAATTTTCCTTGAAAAAAAAAAATTGATACGATTTTTGTCTTGCTTGGAAGAGTCTGTCTTCAACATAGACAACAATGAGTAAAATGAAAAAGCCAGTTAAGATAAAAGCTTAGCGATAATTTGATATCGCTTTTCTGATACTCTTCACAAATGACTTTTCTCACACAGTACTTGAATGATGTTATTTGTTGAGTTGTGTTTTGAAGGTTATTTTGGGTGATAATGTTGAGGAAGTTTTGGGTGACTTTAAGAATTTTGTGGAATTGCTTTGTTTTAAAGTTTGATGAAAATTATTTTTTAGATAAACTAGTAATGAAGCGGATCACGCTTCATGTGCATATTCACACCGTTCCAAAACTCTCGATCGGGTCAGCAAAGCTTCGCTTTGCATAAGATTGAAGATTAAGTCTCGATCGGGTCAGCAAAGCTTCGCTTTGCATAAGATTGAAGATTAAGTCTCGATCGGGTCAGCAAAGCTTCGCTTTGCATATGATTGATGATTAAGTCTCGATCGGGTCAGCAAAGCTTCGCTTTGCATAAGATTGAAGATTAAGTCTCGATCGGGTCAGCAAAGCTTCGCTTTGCATAAGATTGATGATTAAGTCTCGATCGGGTCAGCAAAGCTTCGCTTTGCATAAGATTGATGATTAAGTCTCGATCGAGTCAGCAAAGCTTCGCTTTGCATAAGATTGATGATTAAGTCTCGATTGGGTCAGCAAAGCTTCGCTTTGCATAAGATTGAAGATTAAGTCTCGATCGGGTCAGCAAAGCTTCGCTTTGCATAAGATTGATGATTAAGTCTCGATCGGGTCAGCAAAGCTTCGCTTTGCATAAGATTGAAGATTAAGTCTCGATCGGGTCAGCAAAGCTTCGCTTTGCATATGATTGATGATTAAGTCTCGATCGGGTCAGCAAAGCTTCGCTTTGCATAAGATTGAAGATTAAGTCTCGATCGGGTCAGCAAAGCTTCGCTTTGCATAAGATTGATGATTAAGTCTCGATCGGGTCAGCAAAGCTTCGCTTTGCATAAGATTGATGATTAAGTCTCGATCGAGTCAGCAAAGCTTCGCTTTGCATAAGATTGATGATTAAGTCTCGATTGGGTCAGCAAAGCTTCGCTTTGCATAAGATTGAAGATTAAGTCTCGATTGGGTCAGCAAAGCTTCGCTTTGCATAAGATTGAAGATTAAGTCTCGATCGGGTCAGCAAAGCTTCGCTTTGCATAAGATTGAAGATTAAGTCTCGATCGGGTCAGCAAAGCTTCGCTTTGCATATGATTGATGATTAAGTCTCGATCGGGTCAGCAAAGCTTCGCTTTGCATAAGATTGAAGATTAAGTCTCGATCGGGTCAGCAAAGCTTCGCTTTGCATAAGATTGATGATTAAGTCTCGATCGGGTCAGCAAAGCTTCGCTTTGCATAAGATTGATGATTAAGTCTCGATCGGGTCAGCAAAGCTTCGCTTTGCATAAGATTGAAGATTAAGTCTCGATCGGGTCAGCAAAGCTTCGCTTTGCATAAGATTGAAGATTAAGTCTCGATTGGGTCAGCAAAGCTTCGCTTTGCATAAGATTGAAGATTAAGTCTCGATCGGGTCAGCAAAGCTTCGCTTTGCATAAGATTGAAGATTAAGTCTCGATCGGGTCAGCAAAGCTTCGCTTTGCATAAGATTGAAGATTAAGTCTCGATCGGGTCAGCAAAGCTTCGCTTTGCATATGATTGATGATTAAGTCTCGATCGGGTCAGCAAAGCTTCGCTTTGCATAAGATTGAAGATTAAGTCTCGATCGGGTCAGCAAAGCTTCGCTTTGCATAAGATTGATGATTAAGTCTCGATCGGGTCAGCAAAGCTTCGCTTTGCATAAGATTGATGATTAAGTCTCGATCGGGTCAGCAAAGCTTCGCTTTGCATAAGATTGAAGATTAAGTCTCGATCGGGTCAGCAAAGCTTCGCTTTGCATAAGATTGAAGATTAAGTCTCGATCGGGTCAGCAAAGCTTCGCTTTGCATAAGATTGAAGATTAAGTCTCGATCGGGTCAGCAAAGCTTCGCTTTGCATAAGATTGATGATTAAGTCTCGATCGGGTCAGCAAAGCTTCGCTTTGCATAAGATTGATGATTAAGTCTCGATCGGGTCAGCAAAGCTTCGCTTTGCATAAGATTGAAGATTAAGTCTCGATCGGGTCAGCAAAGCTTCGCTTTGCATAAGATTGAAGATTAAGTCTCGATTGGGTCAGCAAAGCTTCGCTTTGCATAAGATTGAAGATTAAGTCTCGATCGGGTCAGCAAAGCTTCGCTTTGCATAAGATTGAAGATTAAGTCTCGATCGGGTCAGCAAAGCTTCGCTTTGCATAAGATTGAAGATTAAGTCTCCATCGGGTCAGCAAAGCTTCGCTTTGCATAAGATTGAAGATTAAGTCTCGATTGGGTCAGCAAAGCTTCGCTTTGCATAAGATTGATGATTAAGTCTCGATCGGGTCAGCAAAGCTTCGCTTTGCATAAGATTGATGATTAAGTCTCGATTGGCTCAGCAAAGCTTCGCTTTGCATAAGATTGATGATTAAGTCTCGATCGGGTCAGCAAAGCTTCGCTTTGCATAAGATTGAAGATTAAGGCTCAATTGGGTCAGCAAAGCTTCGCTTTGCATAAGATTGAAGATTAAGTCTCGATCGGGTCAGCAAAGCTTCGCTTTGCATAAGATTGACAATTAAGTTTCCTAAAAAAATCGAAAATTTTCATATTTGGACTTAATTTTGAAGCACTAATTGATGTTTTTAGATATGACAATGCATGTACGTCTTTTAGGTCTAATAATAAGCTACAATAATCAGAAGTTTTTAGACTTTTTAAATCCGAACTATAGGCACAGGAGGGCAAAATGTCCAAAAAATGCCGATTTTTTGAACTTTTTCGAGATTTTGACTGACCAAAATAGGTTTAAAAATATTTTTGGTATTTTTCCATAAAAGTTCTCGCATTAATTGATCAAAAACAGAAAAGTTTACAAAAATCCATCCACACAGTGAACCACACGAATTTTTCCAAATTTTAGGTTTGTGGGAGGTGTACTGGTGGCTAAAATTTTTTTTTTTTGCATTTTTTCTCAACAAAACTTCATTTTTTTATTGATTTTGATCAAAAAAGTTCAATTCCCAATTTTTGTGAAATTTTTTAAATGTATTTTGCAATAATCGGCTAAAATATGCTTAAAAAACACACTATTTCGTTAGTTTCTCAGATCCATCTACATGGATCGGCACCAACGTGTGAGGTGCACATTTGAGTGATAATGCGCACATTTTGAGACATTTTTGACATAAAATGGTTTTTTCGTATTTGAGTTCTGCGAGGAACAAACTTGCTTGTAAGCATACACCACCACTATTTGGGGTCGTGTCCGGAGGCATCAAAACCTTTTTCAATGCGGTTTTTTGCATTTTGTAGATAATTTTGAGGCCGAACTTTTCACACCGAACAGTTTATGAAAATTTTGAGTTTTGGCGCCAAAAAACTAAAAAAACGATTTTTCAAGTGTATCGAAATCAATATATTCACAACGTGAAACGGTGTGAATATGAAAAATTTATGATTTAGAATTCGATTCCCAATTTACTTTAATGAATCAATTCACGTCACCCAAAATTTTCCAAAACTCATTACTGAAAAAAAATACAATTCATATTCCTTCTAAAAAAAAGCTCTGAAAAATTTAAAACCCCATAAGAATCTCAAGCTAAAAAAATTTCCAATATAATCTAATCAATACAATACAATAATCAATACAATCTAAAACAGAAAAATCGATCCATTACCACCCAATAACTTCATCCACAAAATATCACAACCCTCTAAGTACTTCAAAATCAAAATAAATATTCCATTAAAAATCAACCAAACCCAGTCACACAGCATATAAAATGACAGAGAAAGACGACAGTCGTGGATTCACTTTTCTTTCTTATCGTGATAAATCAAACCATTAGCAGCAATTTCTTTTTTAACTGTAAATGTCTCACGATATAGATATTTGCATAGAAACATGTAGCTAGCAACACTGTGTGATGGTGAAAAAAATTATAATGGAAAAAAGGCAACAGCAGCAGTTTCAAGTTTTTATCATTTTAATGATTATTTTATGCATAATGTAATCATCACAAAAAGACTATTATGAGATTCTAGATACAATATCAACCACACAAAGTGTATGAGAGATGTGGAATAGAGTGGAATATCCAACCCCCCCCCCCCCCCCCAAACCACTTTACCATCATATCATTGTCATTGTCATCGTTGTCGTTATTATTATCCTCTCATATGTGCAACTTTTTTTTTATTTCATTTTATGGATTAATATTAAATAAAAAAGAGAAGCTGAGAATCCTTTGTGAATTGCTTCTAAAAAATTTCGTTTAAAAAACATCTGCAGCCACATGTCTGGGTATAAAAATTACTCAGACCCTCAATATGATGAAGGTTATCACATTCAATTGACAATTATGCTGGCTGTAACATAACTCAACTACTTAATTGAATGAGTACTTAAATAAATAATTTGAAGTACGTTCAGTCGCAGTCACACAGGCTAGAAATAATAATAATATTCACGAAAAATATCGTAATTTATGAAATACTTATCGCATGAGATTGGCCATGATTCATGATATAAATAAGTAGTAAATTTGTAAAACGTATGACATACAGCAATTCGCATGTGTTTTTGACAGCTCAGATATATCTGGGTTGAGAATGAATGTGGATGAATGAAAGTAATTTTAACTGAAAAACATACACGATAACAACAGTAAGCATGTAGCATGCAATGCCATTTATTGCTTCAATGTCCCCTCCCCTTTACACTTTCCAACTCTTTTGGGTGTCTCTATTGTTATTATTGTTGTTGTTGTCGCCCTTTTTTTGTTTTAAGTGAAAATGAAACATTTCAACTTTTAATTGATAATTAAATGAAGCTTTCTTGCTTGCTCCACTTAAATGCTTGCTTTTTTATGATGATTTGTAGTAAATCATGCGATAATTATTGTGAATGAGTGAAAGTTGATTTTGATTGTTTTTTCGTGGTTCTATTTATAGGTTGGAAGGGGGATAATGTCAGGTTTTAGTTATTTTAATTATTGTTTTTTTGGAAAATTTAGTAAATGGTGTTTAGTTCCTGTTTAAATGAGTTTTAGGCATGGTTTGGGGTTGAGTTTGAGAATAACACACTTTTAGGTTGTAAAACATTTCTAACCTTAAAATAATTAACCCTCAACTTCAATGGCCTCGGAATCAACACTAAAATCACTCAATACTGCAGTCACACGCCTAACATTAAAATTATTTTACATTCACCGACTAAAATACTCATTAGTTAACTAACTAGGCAATAAAAGTCAACACATTCAAATCACATTCTGCAGAAATGTGTATAAATTATGGAAATAAAGCGGCCTTTTCTTCTAGGCATAAATTATAGCTCATAAAGATATGACAAAATGGAACAAAAAGTTGAACAACCTGCATTGTGTAAAAATTCTTATTCATGAAGGGGGTTTGTGTGGATATGATGTTAAGTAAGCTGAAAAGTAAAATTTCTCACAAAAAGTCATCAAAATCTTGCAACTGACAGAATTCTTAAATAAACCAATAATTCGATTAGAGACGAACAAAATTTCAAGTTTGTCCCTCACGATGAAAGAAAATTTGCAATATTTCATAATTCTTTTGTCTTTCAAAGTCATTTCTCGTTCCAATAAGCTTCTTTCAACTTTTTATCGCTCAAGTTTTCATATAAAAATGAAATTTATTGTGCAATCAACTCTTATATTCTCAACTCCAACTCAATTGAATGTGTGGATGATGACATTCAATGATATTGATATTTGAAGAATGAGAACGACTGAATGAATTGAAAAGATGAAGAAAACAATTCAATTGAGTATAGTATACTTATAGTTCAATAAATTTCTACTCAACTAAAGCTTTTAAATAATTTGTTATCTCATTATATTGTGTTGCTATTAACGAACATTTTTTCATCCTTTTATCTTCTTAACTATTGTAATTTTTTTATTGAAGAACTTTTTGTGATATAAATTCACAAGTTTTTTTTTTTTTAATAGAGTTGAGGAGGATTTTTATGAGAACAACCCCAGAATATTTTTTCATTTTATGTGTATACACTTTTCAATGTAATTAACTTCATTTAATGTCTTTTCATTGTTTATTTTTTTCTCGTAACATAACAAAACACCGTATAACACAACATTCATACATAGTGAGATAATAATAAAAAAAAGTAAAAGAAAAACTATCAGAACTTGATTATGATGATGATAATAATGAGCTAAAGCGAGTTGTGTTGAGTTGAGTTGTAGGCGGAGATAAGGCGAGGAAGGAAACATAAACGAGAGAGAAAATTAAATGAATGCAAATGTGCAGTAAAATTGTTAACGGGAATTTTTTTTATTGTCCTCTTTTAGGCTTTTTTTAATGCCTTTATTTTTATGATGTTGTTATTCCTTTTGTGCTGATTTTTATGGGATTGTGGAGAGAAATTAATGAATTTTTGAAACTTTACATCTACCTCCTTTTTGATCATGAAAACTACAAAAATTTCTTAATCAAAATTCTTTATTTTTTCAGTTCCTGTATTCTCTTTTCATCTACACAACTATTCTCATCATTCACATTCAAATTTCATTAAAATTGTACTATATGTACTAGATGTGTGTGAGTATGTATATCACGAGTATAAATTCGAAGGCGATAACGTCAAACATGAATTGCCACTTTTGAGGATGCCTTTGAGCAGTATAATATCATCGGGTGTCAAATTCCATCCAGACAATTGTCCTGCAATTTTGAAAATTGAGATGAAACAATTGCTTATTTTGTGGGTTGATTCTGTGTTGGAAATTTTGTCAGAATTACAAAAATACTTAGTCAAAACATTCAGCATTGCATTCTGCCAAAATTCCTCACAAGGAACTTAAAAATTCACAAAATATTTAGTTACAGTGTAAATTTCAAATTCTAATCCATTCATTTGCGTAAAATGAATGTTCATAAGAGAAAAGAGAAAAGGATTTAAGGGGAGGATTATTTTAAAAAGAATTTCAAGTACTGCATGTCTATATGCTCTCATGTCTCACATATGAATTATTATGTGGGGAAGAACATAGACAGTATGCAGAATTATATTGAAGGGCTTCAAAAAATATAAATTTATAAAATTTAAATATTTTACCAATAGACAATAATTCAGGAAGTTGAAGCAGTAGTTCTATCGTTACCATTGTTAAATTAGATGCAGATGTAAACCAAATGTCCTCTAATTTATTGAAATTGTAATCCAGTAAAATGCTGTACAGGGTAAAAAAATTAAAAAGAAAATGAATGAGAATTACGTATAAATAACATTAAGAGACAAAAGAGACCTACGCAAAACCGACAAAGTACAACAGCACATGATAAAGTGTATAAATGTAAATAAATACGATAGGATATTAAGTAAATGTAAATGACACGAACAAGTAGTGAGTATATGAGAAAGGGTATGAAAGGTAGTATCAGGGTTGTGAAGTTTGGGAGGGAAGTCAGTTTGAGAGAGTCAAAATGAGTAAATAGTTAGAAATTTAAAGAAAAATGCTGTATAATCTCCAAAAAAGTATTTGATCCTCGAATTCTGAAAACTTTATTGCAACCAACCCTGCCCAGCATAAGTTTGCAGGACATGTATAATATCATATTTAATGATAGGAAATGTGTGAGGAAATAAAATGTATAGTCGATAAAATAAAATAAATAAGAAAATGTTCCATGAGCAGCAAGCAGTATCATCACATGGATATTCAATGAGTACAAAAAAAGTATCAAATACAAAATTGAAAGAGAGAAATCTATCTTTAAGAAATTGAGTTGGTATGATGGAAGGAGGAATTGAATATGTGAAAATAATATGAAATAAAATAAAATTGAGCTGGATGGAGATTGGCAAATAAATAAAAAACTAGTCAGGTATAGATTGAAGATTAGGAAGATGAAGTTACAGAACCTACAATTTTTATTTAAATTTTGAATTGAGAAAAAAATAAATAAATTTTCTTTATTATTGAATGAAGTGTATATGGAGCATGTGTGGGGGGATTGAAGGATATTAGAAATTAATAATTCATTGGATAGAAAATTTTCAGAAGGTTTATGGCTCATCCTTTTTGGATTAAAATATGGAAAATGACTTTATAAATTTTCAATTATTGATTCTAATCTTTGCCTGACTTTGGGGCTTGATAATTTACTGAATTTGAGGAGTATTTCAAGAAAATTATTAAAAGGCAAAAATTTGGTCCAATAGATTCTACATTTGCCTATAACATGCCAAGTAATCCTTCAAATGAGCACAATAATATCCTCCCAAAAAAGTCGACGATCCATTCTCAAAAATACTCACTAATACTTCCCGAAAACTCATCATAAATCCCCTCCCACCATTTCAACAACACTCACCTCATCATCTCTTCCTCCGTAAATGGCACTTGGTCGACAGCTAATCGTCTTATCGTCTGATGACAATTGCATATTAAATGTTGTAAGGCTATGGCACTCAATGGACTATTAAGTATCTCTAAGCTTTCTAAACGTTTAAAATCCTCCTCGTACGCAATGTTGAGTGTGAGCTCATCCATCATGTAAAAGTCGAGATCGATTAAATTCGGACAATATTTAATCAAATGTATGACATCCATAATACCACGTCCCTTCATAAATGTCAAATGATGAAATTGTGATCCCATTGTTTTGAGTATGGGAATAATTTCATCACATTGGAAGCGATAAATCTTTAAATGTTGAAGATTACGTAGTTTTGTCAAGTGATGAAGAATATTAGAATCAGGTGAATCAAAATATAAATGTTTGAGATCGGGACATGTCTTGCATATGGCATTAATTGTAGATTCCATTGTACTTGTGTCATGTATATATTGTAATTTAGATACAAAATCTGGATTTATGCTGTCAATAATATACTGTAATGATTTACCAACAAATGAATAACAACCAAGACTCGTTAGATTTTGTATGAAAATCAATAATGATGCAATTTCAACATGATCAATATTCTCCTCACCCAATGTTCCAATATCGATACATGTTAATGTCTTGCTCACATTTGATGTACACAAATAATCAATTCCAATGTCTGTTATATCCGTTTCACCCGATAAATCTAAATATAATAAATTCTTTTGATGATTCATTAAATGATAAAGGACATCATCATTTGCAATATATGGAATGACCAATTTTATCAAGTACGGTAAATTCTTAATAATAGAAAACATCAAACTCATCATTTCCTCTCTTATCCATATGCCTTTTAAATTCAAATAACGTATGCCCCTGCCCTGCATCGATATCACTTGCAATATCTTCTCATAATACGGATATGGAAAGATTTCTGTTGTCAATGATTTAACATTATGATTAAGGAGCATTTGGAGACATACAAAGCGTACTGATGCCTGTAAATTATCCGTACTCAATATTGACTGAAGGAGCTCTTCATAAATTGTATGTGTCGCACCATTAGCTTCAAGATATGAATTTATTTCGACCATAATTAGTGACATATCCAATTCATGTAAATTGAAATTTGTTGTCTCCATTGTCTCCGCTACTATACAATATCCAACTCCTGATGTTATTATATTTGCCAATCTACTCAATGACAATTCACTCAAGCTTATTACTTTATTTTTCTTTGACATCTTTTCCTTTTTTTGTGTTGTGTTTGACTTACTATATTTTCTGGTTTTATTTATTTATGAATTTTCGATGAATTTTCTTTTCCTTTTCCTTTCTTCGTCGTTTTTATTCCATTTCACTTATTATTTATGTTGGGTGGCTCTACAATAAAATATTTACAAAGTTGTGATTAATATTTATTGACATAAATGTATGCATACATGCGTAAATTGTAAAAGGAAATATTTTATGAATGACTTTTTTGTCTACCCATTAAGTGTCATTAATTAATTTTCTATTTACTTTGATTTCTTCTTCTTCTTTTTTGTCTGTTTTTGTTTCGGTTGATTTGAGGTGAATTTTTGGGGGTGTTTTGTAATAAGAAGGATAGTTGGTGAGGAAATTGAGGGTTAAATTTGGACGAAGGCTATAAGTTTGAAGAATGATAACTTTTAATAGGCTAGTCCCTATATACATGTGATATATTTAAAGGGTGTCATTAATATAGCAATTAAATACGAACATAAAAACATTTTGTTTAGTCAAAACCTAGTCAAATGAAAATAGCCCCTAATGCCTTAAAACTCGCTTGAAAAACTACAAAAATCACCCCAAAAAATAATTTTAAGTAAGTCCATAAATCCATCACCACCTCTCCTCAATAACTCATCAAAATAATCCTAAAATTCAATCATAAATAAACTTTCTATCTGGAACGGATATGAAGCAACCACTTTGTCTTAATGAAAGTAATGAAAATGTGTAAAAAACTTTTCTCTCTCTTTTCTCGCCTCGTTAAGTCATTAATGAAAAATAACACTCTCGAGTATGTCGCTCAATTTTCTTCAATCCACTTAGTCGCATTTTCTCTTCCTCCTCAAATGTCTCTGTGTAAGCATCTCGCGCTAATATGTCATAACGGAAAGTTTTCAATTTAATTACTCTTTCCAATATAAGAGTGGATGTATATGTGGTGTTTCACAATTATCTTTTTTTTCTATTTTTTTCCGTAGCTGCTCTTATTTTTCGCCTCATTAGCAATTTTTCTCGTCTTCTGCATTCACAATTTTCCTTCACTATAATGCTCACTCCTCTTCATCTCAATTTAATAACCAATCAACTAAACTAACTAATTGAGTAAGTTACACTCGCTTATGAATTGTTGCTTGCATGGATATATGAGCGTATAATTATCATTATTTCACGATGATATTAATGAAGTGTTTAAATGATAGCAGAAGTGGCAATTATAATTTGATTATAGTGATGGATAATTTGCTCCTTCTTCGTTGTCATTTGGTTTTGCGCGTACACGAAAAAAAAAATTTCAATTATCGATGGAGCTAGCGCTAATGAGGATAATGAGTGAAATGTGATTGGAATAATTTCTTCGGAAGGGATGTTTTGAGACTTTAAAATTAAATTAAGATGTTTTGGGTTAAATTATTTTTGTAGACATTTTTGAAGTAGTTTATAGGTTTATATGGGTTTATATAAAATTAGAAATTGTTGCCGTCAATTCAAAATTGTGAAAAATTAAGAACTTAATTAGCCGGCACTAATTTTGAACGAATAAACATTTTTATTGTTACAAAACGATCAGCTGTGATTTGAAATCAGCTGTTATATACACTTAACAAAAATAATAAGACGTATTTTAAATAACAAATGCTGCTTATAAAAGTCACAAAAGAAAAAAATACGAAGTGGGAAAGTTTTCAACATAAAATTGGAAAGCAAATAAATTTTTTTCGCAGACAAAAATTTTTGTTTTTTGAAATTTTTAAATAAAAAAAAATCTCGTCAGTAAATAAACCGAAAAGACCGACGACTCCGGAAATATTACGAATTTTTTCATACGTGTGTAAGAATTTTGGTTTAAAAAAAAGGAAAAATTAAATTTTATTTAATTTGGAAGATTTGACTAATTTAAAATATTCCTTTAAAGTCTAAAACAATTCAGAAAAATCAAATCCTTTCATTCTTTTATTTTAAACTTTAAATTTAATTAAAAATTCCATAAATTCCTCTAAGCTTTAAAAACTGCGTATTGAATTATGCAACTTTTGAAATCAATTTGACAATGAATTTACCTTTCAGAATATTCCTCAATTTTATCGATTTTCAATCCTTTTCAGTCTTATAATTGAAATAAAATCAAAAAAATTTTCCTCCTAAAATCACAAAAGTCAACCAACTTTTTCTCTCAATTAAGTCTCAAACTTGACTAACTGTGGAATTTTTTTGCCTTTTTTCATCATTTCAAAAAAAAAAAAAAAAGATTTTCATTTCTCATCTTTTCTCACTTGGATGAAAAATGTAAAGAAAAATCATCTCACAAATTAAATATTTTATTTTCGCTGAAAAGAAAAAAAAAAATCACTCGGCAATAAAGAAAAAAAAGTCATCCTAATGCTGAGTTTGTTGTTCATGTGATGCAGCTATTTTTGTGTGAAAGTGAAAAAGCATAAAGACAAGTCCGTTAAAAGTGAGCAACAAGAGAATTTTTGTTGTGAAAAGCGATTTTCGGTGCCAAGAACACGTCTCAGCTCTTCTCCGTTGATTTAATTTTCTCCTCTGTATATATAGACATGAAAAAAACATTTCTCTATGCTCAGACATAGATGATGTTCATGATGATAATGCGACATTCCTACAAATAAAAATGTTTGGTTGGGAATTACTTATGAAAATTTTTGAAGTGATAAGAGCGCATTTTTGAAATTTTCATTTATTTTTGATTTTTATGAGGTTACTAATACTTTAAAATTTCAAATAAAATTCAAAAAGATTGAAATAAAATCAGCTCTGCCAAGCCGACAATCCATACCTACTCAACTCCATCACACCAAAAATTCCAAAATATTTTCACTAAAAAGAAGAATTCAAGCAAAAAGAATAGTTTTTTATGTTCGTGAGAAGAGAAGCAAAAAAAAATGAAAATGTTTTTAAAATTAGATTTTAAACAGTTTAGAGAAAGAAAAAAATTTCTTTTTTGCTGCTTCTCATCCTCTCAAGTGCTCAATTGTCAGCAAATATACATAAACTCAGAGCCAATGTTCTTGATGAGAGTCACACACGAAAAATGAAGAAAAAAAAGTATCGAAAAAAAAAACTTTTTCACTTGCACACTAAGGAAAAAGATGGGATTTGAAGTGCAGTATGCAATTGCTCTCACACACGAGTGGATGGCTATTTTTAACAATAGAAAAAGTTTTTTTTTCTTCTTTTTTCCAGTGTAAATGATTTGAATAGAATTTTCAGGAATTTTGTAAACATCTTTTTAAGAGAAAATTGATGACAAATGCTATTGGTGGGTCGTTCATAAATAGTGTTCTTAAAGTAAGAATTAAGGGGTTTGATTTAATTTAATTAATAGCTTTGATTGATTAGACTGAAATACAACTTTAACACTAACTTTTTAATTTTTTGCATAGGAAGGGGGGCGAAGGGGTAAGAGATTTGTTACGCTTTGAGACAAGGAGGGGAAGGGGTCTAAAATGATAATTTTTGTTGTTACGAATTATACAAACAGTCCTTTAAAAAATCAAAACTTTTCGTTATTTTACTCTGAAAAACCCCATAAAATCCTATGTAAATGCTACCCCCAACTTTTCATACTAATGACATATCGAGTAGTGTACAATTTCTCATTTCAATTTCAATTCAAATAACTTTTTTATGTTCACTTCCATTCGATGTAGCAGCAGCAAAAAAAAGTTTTAGAGAAACTTGATAAATTTTTCCATGTTGCGAAACACAAGTTTTTTCAAACTTTTACTAGTATCAAGGCAAAAAAAAAACTACTTAAATAATAAGAATAAAAAGTGTCATGTTCGACAGAAGCTGTAGCAAAAAATGGAATCTCATGTCTCATGAAATATTTAAATTTAACATTGTCAATTTCTGAATTGACTCCTTCAATATTTTCTGTCATTGTGAAAAAGTTTGATCACTTCAGACACAAACTAGAGTGAATGAAGGAATTAAATATGAAGGGAATTTTGTCATATGGAATTAAGTAGTAAGAATAAAATTGATTTATGTTAACAAACTTTTGAAGGATTGTTGGAATTTCTAGAATTGTAGAAAATGATTGAGTTCAGTGATTATTGTGGATGATTTGAATAGTTATTTGTCACTAAATTTAAAGCATTTCTCAAAAATCGATCAAAATTTCCACACACCTCAAAAAAAAAAAAATCAATAGTTCCCAAAACTTTTCCAAAATCTTTCTAAAAACTTTATTTTTTCCATAGAAAATTTATTTCTGACCAAACAAATTTCAAGGCCAACAAACTTTTACAATTTTAATAAAAAATGAGCATTCAGACTGACCAGAGCCATCACAGATTTTTACTGCTGCAAAATTTACTGCCACAAAATATTTTCTCTACTCGACTATGTTGCATTCGTACCATAGCATATAATCTTGATGATATTTTAATTATCTGCCCAAAAGAAGCATAAAAAGTCTACAATTTTTTAAGCTACGGGGTCACTTTTATGACCAACGGTGCCTCTTTTACGACTAGAATCGTAAAAAAGTTTTTCTTACAAATGAGAAAATCTCTTTAAAGCTAAATTGAAGCTCTAAGGAACTAAACTACAGAATAAGTTTTTTTTTGTTTTACCTTAAAAATTAAGGATGTGACATTTTTTCTTTAAAAAAAAGCAAAAGTTTGTAAATGGTAGCACCTACACACATGTATAGATACTCAACTACGAAAAAAAGTCTCTTCTTCTTGAAACTTTCTTCCCCACAGCAATTTCAAGTTAATACATAACACTTATGAGAGTTTTATGTTACCATCGTTGCAATACCATAAGGCAGTAAATTGCCGATCAGTGCCTTTGCCAGTTAATGGAATAATATATAAGTTGTGTGTATGTGCTGCCTCCACTACATCGAATGCCTTTATATGCTTATTTTCTTTTGTTTCTATTCGATGAAAAAAATGGCAAGAGTTAAGAAGAAAAAATTAATTTTGTGTTATTTGATTGACAGGACTTGAATGTGTGTGACTTGCTGACTTGACTATCTGATGAGTAAAAATTCTAGTTTCAATAAATTGTCATCAATTTTTTACAATTTTAAAGTATCCAAATTTAAAATTTGCAATTCTTTAATCCACATTAAAGTCAAGAAGCCAATAATCTAGTTCCATAAAAAAATTCTCCATATTCATCCATTCTTATCTTCTTTTACAACAATCCACTCAACCCAAACCCCTCCCCATCATCAGCAAACCTCTCAATTCCATTCTCATGTCTCAACTAATGAAAGTCATTAATTTTTCAGCAAGCCAGTAAGATATGTAATAATTAGAAGCAAGCACGGTAGAATAATTTTTTCCGATACTCTATATGTGTAATTGTATCTTACATCCTCCATGAAGAAGCAGCACCCGAAACCTAAAGTGGTATAAATCTTACTTTAAATAGCAACAATAAAAATAATCTTGAAACCTCATTACAGCTTCTGCCGTTCTTATAAATATATTAACCTAGCTTTGTGTGCTCGTGGAGTGAGGTGAGGGGTAGAATGAAGCTAACTAATGGCAAAAGAAGCGAATGAATTAAGATTCCACTCTTTTTTTTCTTTCTTGCTTCTTCATTCATTCTCGTGTAGTCATTGTGTGGTAAAGTCGAGACTATACAATAGTTTGCCTTTTAGTGAACATGCATAATAAATAAATTTACTCATTTAACAGGGAGCGTGAGGCACTTCCTATTTCCACGTAATAATTTTCTCGTTTTTTTTTCTTTCTTTCTACTTATTCTCGACATATTCTGATTATTGTAATTCCTTTTTGTATATGGAAAAAATTGTTTGTTCACATGAGCTATTCTGTTAAGTAGGTGAATAAATAGTTGGAGCTTATTTACGCATTTGAGGGATTTTTTCTTTGTTGTTGAGGTGTCTGGTATTAAAGTTGTACTGTAAAATTTTAAAGCAAATTCAAATTTAAATAAATTTCAAAAATATTAAAGCTAGTTATATAAGACTAATCAACTTTCCAAATTTTTGTTTAAAATTTTGAATGAAAATCATCAATTATAGAATAGAAGAGTGGGGATACAAAATTAAAAATAGGCTCCCATTTAAATACATTTAATAATGCATTTAAAAAAAAGAATGTACATCACAACCTACACAATAATTTCCTATATCTCATACCCCCCAAATCTTTTCAACCTTGAAGCTTCCAACGAAATTTACTCGCACAAATTTCCATACCAAACCCATTCAAAAGAAACATAAAAATTTCCTGATTGCGTACAGAGGAAAGATTTTATTTTTAATTTTTAACCAAATGGTCGGTCGATTGTGTAATTAAAATTTATGTGCAGTCTCCGCGTGACAAAATGCGGAGCCGAGAGCTTCTGAATGTGAAAAAAAATTAACAAAAAATTGAAATGAGAATTAAAAAAAAATATTCTTTGTAATTTATATGAAAAAAGCGCACAGAAGATAAATTCAAATATTGCAATAATGCCGCAATGAGAGTCAGTGTATTGTTACTAAGTGAATCAGTACAAGACGTAGAAGATAGTGAAATTAAAATGAAGTACATTGCCATGGCAGTGGAAATAAAATGAAATGAAATAAAATCATTTAAATGTGCAACAACTGTTAGATTTATGAGACTTTTTTCTCTCCCTTTCCTTACTTTTCAATTCAATCCTTATGCTGCTACTCAACTTCACTATGTACTGGGGATGAAAAACACATTTTTCTGTTGCTACTTCTCCTGCTTCATCCGCTTGCAGTTTCTCTCTTTTTTCACTCAAAATATTTTTTTTTACATTTTCATTTCGGTGTGTAGCAATTCTTAAATGACTATGACGACCGTAAAGCTTTTATAGTGTAATTTAATTTCTACACAGTAAGCTAACGAGCAAGGCGAACAATTAACTTTTTTTCATTCTCCTTTTCTTCTTCTTATTCTGGCCGTGTTCAGTTCTTTTAGTGCCATTTTATGGAAGTAAATGTGATGATAGTTTTGTTTTGGTTTTTTTTTCTTGGCATGAATTGGATGTTAGAAGGTTGTTTTGACTGGTGGCTGACTTTGAATTTTTTTTTTTTGTTAATTTTAAAACAATTTTTGATAAATAAAATTTTCTGATAAACCTAACTAAAAATTCGTCCAGTACCACTTAATATCTCCAATCTCATTCAACCTTATGAAAATTTCACCAGTCCTCATGTATATAGACACCATATCCAAAAACGTATCTACAAAAGAAAAGAAAAGTCTGAAAAGATCTCAGATCTAAGAAATGTAATAAAAAATAACGAAAAAAAGCTGTGCACAACATTAAAAACCGTAAAAATGAATGAATGAATGTGAAAGGAAGGAAGGAAAGACATGAAAGAGATGAATAAAAGAAGAATAGTAAATTATATAAAATGCACACCGCTAATGTCTGAATGTGCAAAAGAAGGAGGAATAAAAAATTTTTTCTCGCGAAATTATCTTTGTGCCATTTGAGTCAGTGGGCGAGCGGAGGATTTTATGATGAAAAATTAAAGCTGGATGATTTGAAATTTAAATAATAAAGGATCTTTAAAATTGAATTTAACTTTGCGATGGAAATTTTTTTATACTTTTTTTTTTGACGTCAGTGGGAAGTTGAAATGAAAATGATATGAATGAATGACCTTTTTTTGGATTTTCGATGTTATTGAGAAGTTCAAAGGTCAATGTGTGAATTGAAAGCTAATGTAAGACGTTTTTATTGGCTTAAATGGCATGTGTATCAGAGTTGATGATCTTATAGCTGGTCTTGTATTTAAAAAATTTAGAATTCATGAACTCTTAAAAAATGCATGAAAATAAAAATATTTAAAAAAAAAAAAATTCATCCACATTGGTCATCGAAATTCCCTTCAATTTCCATATTTTTTTATCCAATCCCTTGCATCACAAAGTACACATAAATTGTATAGTAATGAAAATTAAAAATCAAATGCACAATTAAAATGCAAATTTTAAAACGTGCACAGAATTAAGGCAATTTAAATTCCTCATTTTTTTCGACATAAAGAAATCTATGAGCAGTAAATGTACGGAGAATGTAGACTAGCATGGTAACAGTATTTAAAAAAAGGAAAGCCAAGAGAAGAATAAGAAGTAGAAGAAAAGTGTTGAATGTGTGGAATTAAAATATAAATTAATGCAATCTCATCTCATGCCGCAATTTCATCATCATCTGTTTCGTTTTTCATTCACTGTACATTTTAGTATTCGGTCGGTACCTTCCATATCATCATCATTTTTTTTCTACTTCTTTTCTTCTTCGTTTTCCTTCTCGAAGCTTTTGATTCTTTTCCAACAAATTTCTTCTCGTATTTCATTCATTATACAATATTTGTGTTGCTAGCTTAGTGCTGGTATGTGCCATGATACAATTTTGTATAGGTATGAATAGTTGAGGCAACAGAAAATATATTTTAATGAGCAATTTAAATTAACATTTTGTAACTTCTTTGGAATGATTTTTTTGGGGAGTATTGTGGAGTTTTTGGTATGAAATTAGATTAAGTGCTTAATTGTTTTGAAATATACTTAAACCTGACATTTTGGTACCTACACTTAAATTTTTCAAAAAATCCTAGATTTTTGGTCAAAAATATTCATGTCCCACAAAAAAACCTGCTTGACCTGCTCAAAATTACCAAAATCATTCGAAGGGATTCTCCAATTTCTCATTTCAATACAAATAGGAAATGGATGAATTTAAAACATATTTCTTCACATATACAATACCTATAACAAATGTTTATGCTTATATTTAACTTTTATTTCTTCATTTTCTTCTCATTTCAGGTTTCGGTTTTGTGACCTTCCAATCGGAAGATGTAGTAGATAAAGTTTGTGAAATTCACTTCCATGAAATAAATAATAAAATGGTAAGTCAGACTGTACAAAATGCAATTTTGTTTGCTGTCATTTCCACATTTCAAACCTGTCACTCTCGCTTGAATTTCTTTCTGTTTTTTTTTGTTATGCTTGTTCCTTCCTCTACAAAATATTGTTATACAGTCACTCGAATGGATATAAATTTTAGGAATGGCATAAGAAAGGGGTTTGAGTCATGCGATGGCACATAAAATAGAAATCAATTAGATAATTGAATTCTCTCGATTTGTTTTGCCATTTTACTGTCTTTATCTCTTATTCCTTTCTTTTTTTTGTTTTAAGCCAAAGTTAGTTCCTTTTTCCCATTTCAATCTCATTTTGTCTTGATCGTTATTGACATATTTTAATGGAAATTTTATTTAAACTTTTTTTTTTATTTCTAGGTTGAATGTAAAAAAGCACAACCGAAAGAAGTGATGCTTCCAGCAAATTTAGCGAAAACGCGCACAGCTGGACGTGGAACATACGGTGAGTTGGTAGTATTGAGCGGTGGACCATCAGGAAGCTCACTAGGAGCATCTGTTGGCCAACCTACAACCGCTGTACGCTATACTCCTTATCCTTTACCTGCTACAACAGCAGGTCATCAGCAAGCCAGCGCTGCTACACAAATTTTACCGTTATCGACAAATCCAACTTCCATAATACAATATGCAGCAGCTCCATCAATAACCGTTGGTGCCAGTACATCAAATTTGTATGCTGATGCAGCCGCAGCTGCATTATCATACAAGAGATTATTGGCAACAACGGCCGCAGCAGCTGCTGCATTACGTTCACATCATCATCATCATGCAAGACCACAACAGTCGCACGCTGCTGCTGCTGCTGCTCTCACTTATCCGCTTGGTGATTTGCTTGGAGTTCAAGGTCTCGATTTACCCGGACTCTATCAAATACCAACGGCCACTATTGGTCTCTGACCTAATCCTAATGCCAATACTACAATCATTCAAGTACAGCGTCCTCAATAAAATTTAATTCAATTTCTTCTAAGATGATAAAAAAATGAAGAAAAGTAAAAAAAAAATTGATGAAAATTGAAATGAAAAAAAAAAAATGCTTGCATTCATTTCATACATCCAAAATGTACATATTCTCCTTCGTAAATCAACTTTCTATTGATTGAAAAGCTGATTCATTGCATTCCTTTACTATCTATCTCTCCAACATATATACATGATTTTTCTAAAGTTCTTTTCTCATTGATTCATTTCTCCTTTTTCAATTTAATAATATTACATTTGATTGAAGTAAGAAGAAAAGGAAATTATTCGCTCAACTCGACTTCTTCTCCTTATACTATACGTATGATGATGTAGTTATCATAAATATATTATTAAATACACAACGATACAGAGATAGTATAGATATATAAATAGACATATAAAGTGGATTCTATAGTGAGAGGAAAAGAGAGTGAAAATAGCTTTATAATAATAATAATTCTCATTCCTTGTTATTACTTATCTTAGTTTCACTACTCGATGTTATAGAAATAATAATCATTTTCTTCATTTGCTGATCTGCTCTGCTGCAATGCGCTTGAAAAGATGATGCTTTTTTGTGAGCTTTTTTTTATTTTCATTTACTTTTTTTTGTTATTTCTTTTGAGATTTTTGCTTCTTGTTGTTTAATTATTAGTTGGAATTTATTTTTGAGTTTTTGACGACTTGAAGGATGAATTTTCAAGACTTTTGTAGTTTTTGAGTTGTGTTATTGATTTTAATCCAAATTTGCTTTGATCTGAATTTATTAAAATCAATTTCAAAATATTTGCTTAAATTAAAAAAATCTTAAATTTCCATAAAAATATTAAAAGCTTAAAAATTGCATCTTTATTTTAGTAAATTTGCTGAAATTTTCTAAGACATCCTATTAACATCATAGCTGAAGATGCCGTTACTCATCTAAGTCCTTAAGTCTTGAAATATTTAATTTCAATCCTTCATTAAAAGACTTCAAGAATGTTTTAATCCCTCTTACAGAGTTTTTTACTTCTAAGTACCAACAAATCCTGAAAGTAATTCATTCAGATTATGAGCAATTATATGACAAACTTGATAAGATTTACTTCGAACAAGATTTTTCTTTTCATATGATATTACTAAATATGGAATAAAATTTATGATTATGCTTTTAGAGATGAAACATTTCTGAGCAAGGCAATATAAAATTTTGTAGAAATATTAATTTAGTTTTTTTTTTTTGCAATTGAACTTATGGAGGCCGTTTCTGCTGGATATAAATTAAATTTTCATACTTTTAATATTATTAAATTATGAACTGGCTATTAAGTATCAAAAGCAAATTGTTCAGTTAATGATTTTATGATGGATTTTAAAAAATCATTGGAATTTATTTAAAAAAAGTATAGAATTTTTTGCTATCAATAAAGTCATAATTGTTAAACGTTGTAATGAAAATGGAGTTTTTACTTGTTTTTAAAAAACAAAAAAAAAACCACAAACAAATTTTTAGCATTGTAATTTAATTTTTTTAAAAAAATATTTTCAAACAAATTTTAATTTCAAAATATGAACAATCAATTAGAATTTCTAGATTTTGAATTTAAATTTTTCTAAAGCTCATAAAAACCACAAAATGAACAATTTCTCCAAAACTTAACAATAAATTCTAAACTGATTCAAACTACCAATTCCTACTAAAATCCTTTCCTTAAAAATAAAGAAGTTTAAACAATAAAAAAACCTTCAGCATGCAGCACAGCAAAAACGATCAAAAATTCATCTACCAAAATTTTAGTTCCATTCCATTCTTATTTTTATTTGCTATAGATCTTTGATAGTAATCTAGTGATATCAATACATAGGAGTATTAGATTGAAAAGCGATTTTGATTGTTATCACGTTATAATGCTCGGTGGATTTAAACTCTCTTGTGTATCTTTTTTTTTTCGAGTGGTGGTTGAAGTAGATAGAAACTTTTATAGCTGAAAAAAAAAATTTAAGATAAATAAAAACTGTGTGAACAACATCGAAATAGAATAGAATATGAAGGTGATAGACATCATGGATTAAATTTTATTTAGTACCAACAATGATAGCTGCTTACATCCTTTTTATAGCAACGAAAAGTGGATAACGTGTGATGATTTCGTAGATAGAAGATTTTATTTGGAATTAAAATATTCATTGAGAATAGCTCGCATATAGAACAAGATGTGCACAAAAAATAAAAAAAAAAAATACAACGAAATGTAATATCGACAAACAAAGCTTATCACTTCCGTATTCAAATTTAATTCATCTTCAGGGACCCGATTATTCGCATTGAATACGATACAAAAATGTATTTTTTTAGATTAGAATGAACAAAAAATGGAAAATCAAAATGAAGAAATTTTTACTGACAATACTGAGTAACTGAATAAATTTTAGTAGATTTTATTGGTAGAAATCATAGATTTTTATTTTCATGGAAATTAATATCACGTACCAAAAAATATCAAAAGAACAAAGAAGACTAATTTTAATGTAGAACGAAAAGATTTAAAAGGCAAAACTTCTTGAAAAATCTATTAAACCTAGGGATCGTTTACTTAGTACGTTCGCTTTTTTAGGGGCAGAGGAATTTTTAACAAATCAAATAAAATAAAACTTCTTTCATACAAAAAACGTCCCCTTTTTATGAACGAAAGTGGAAAAAAATCGTTTTTTGTGTAACGTACTAAGTGAATAGCTTCCTATAAAAAGCCTCCTAAAATATTTTAAATTTAATTTTTCTTTAAATTTAAAATCAAAGACTTGGTCGATAAAAAATTTCTAGAAAAACTTCTAAAATTTAAATTAAAGAACCAACTAGTAACTTTCTAACTAAGAAGTTAAAAAAAATGTGCCATCGTAGATGAAAATTAACCTTATATTAACTCGTGTGATACTAGAATAGTGACAGATTGTGATGATTTTTTTGTCTTTCTTAGATAGAAATTTTTAAATAATGAACCAAACATACAATAATTGCGAAAATTTTAGACTTTTTTAGTGACCCTATAAAGAATTGTGTGATTTAAGTTTTTGTTAGTCTACAAATAAAAAATTTAGAAACGAATAATTTTATTAAAAAAGCAATCTGAACTGTGTAAATGTTGTTGAGATTGAAAATTTATGGAAAATTTTTTTCTGAAAAAATTGAGAAAATTTTGAAAAATAAATAAAAATTTCAAGAATAAAATAAAAATTCTTGCTTTTAACCAAATTAAAAAAAAAATCTTAATTCTTAAAATCCTAATTTATTCCACCAATCATTCAATCTCAACAACAACAAAAAAAGTA
The DNA here is from genome assembly GCA_026123125.1 of Chironomus striatipennis. Lineage (NCBI taxonomy): Eukaryota > Metazoa > Arthropoda > Insecta > Diptera > Chironomidae > Chironomus > Chironomus striatipennis. The sequence continues at coordinate 33,566,890 of CM047392.1, read as the reverse complement.
GTTGATTAAAAATGAAAAATTTATTTTTCTGAAGTGATTTTTCTAGATTAGAATCAATAAATGAGAGAGATTTTGTTTTTGATAGATTGATAGCTTTAGCTGAAAAACATTGTGAACAGAAAAAAGAGTCGTGAGATGAGTTTTTCCTTAATTTTGTTTTTCTTTAAATAAAAGACGAGTGAAAAATTTTAGTTTATGTTAAATATCGATTAGTGAGAAGACAACGACAAATGAATGAAAATTCATAGATGGAGCGAAAAACGTCGTACGTTTAAAAAACATTTTTCCTCCTCAAGACATATTTACTTAATGCGAACATATTTCATTACTCAAATAACTCTCAAAATGGATTGTCATTAATTATATGTGCGTGTGTATGTGTATGTATATGAGATGCTGTCGCTGCTGCTGAGAATGAAATGATGAGTTGGAATTAAGGAGATGTGAGAGGAAGAGTTGAAGATGGAAATTCCAACCCTCATTTACAACTCAAGGATCCACAATCCCTCTTCATTTAACAAACAAAATAACAGCAGCAGCCTTTCTCTTATTAATATTATTATTGTTATTATTAATATTGCCATGTTAAAATGAGCCTCACAAAATTTTACATTCATATTTACTACAAAAAAAAGTTTACAATTTGAGTTGAGCTTCTTTTCTTACACATAGCCACATGCCTTTCTCAGTTCTTGTCTACATTTCAAAAGTATTTAACATTTCAACATTCTTTTTGCAAGGGATTGCTACTTACACTAGGGACGTAGTCAGATATTTTTTCCAGGGGGGTTCGATTTTTTTTATATAGGAGCAAAAATCTTAAGGGGTTCAAATAATTTTTTCATAAAGATTTTTTTCTACATAAAATGGAGATCAAAAGAAATTTTTTTTATTAAAATTCGTTCATTTTGGGTAAAAATATCCAACAGTCCTAACAACTATCTGCCCCTGCAGTTTTTCTCATAAAAATTCCAAACCAAGAATTTCCAAAGAACAGCAAAAAATTTCCATACTTTTTCTCCTTTTTGAGTCTAGTTCCTCGTTATTTTCTACTCAATAGACATGGAAACAAACTCATCATTCTTAACCTCATTATAAGAGAATTTATAAGCATTTTTTTTTCTTTTTCAAGAATGTAAAGGCAAAAAATTTCTCATAACTCATTAAATTTTCCTCTTGTGCTAGTTCCTTACATATATTAATGCCAGAACTTTTCTCTATAATATTTAATTATTTATGAGAACGACTTTAATGAGGGTAAGAAAAAGAAAATTTTTAACAAGATTTCATTTCACTTAAAAAATTTAATTACAATGTGTGTAAATGTATGTGAATATGATTTAATTTGAATTAATAATTTAATGTCTTTTGCATTTATGATGAAGAATTTTTACAAGAAGAAATCTTTTGGGAAATGACATAATGGGAATTGCGAAGGTAAAAAAAGAATTTCAAATGTTGCTAAGAAACTGAAAATTTTGATGAGATTTGCAGATGATAAGACAAGCTGATGAAAATTTAATTGACTTTTTGGCTTAGGGTGCTCTATACAGAATTAAATGAAGCATTTTAAACGTAGGATTTTTTCAAAATTTTAAAAGAGTTTTAACTGCTTGAGTACGTTTTTCACTAGGATATAAATTGAACTATAGGCCATTCACTTATTACGTAACACCAAAATTTGAGTTTTTACCCCCACTCCCCCCTCAGAGCGTTACGTAATAAGTGAATGGCCCCTTAAATGTTTTCAATAATTTTTAAATGACAATTCCTTGTTGAATTACCTCATTCAGCAAATGCCATATGAAAGCAGTAACACATAAATCGCAATTTTTCGTACAACAAAACACATTCAGAACGCACATATAGTCAATGAAAAAATCTACAACAGAGTTCTATTTTGAAAAAGATCAAAAAAGATTTTACCGACAACAAAACAACATCAAATAAATAAAGCAAGCAAGCAAGCATAAAAAAAAATATTTCAATCCTTAACATAAGGAAATCATGATGAAAATATCTTTAACACAATTTACTTACAAATATATATCCAATTCATATCTACATACTTTTATTATATACAATCGTATGTAGACATTGTTGTTTTTCTTCATTCTCATGGCAAAAAATACAAAAAAAAATATTTATAAGACGTATATATATGCAGTCAAGATGGAAAAAATTATATTATGAGAACAAGAAAATTTATTTATATGAAAAAAGAGACAAATGTATTCCATAGAAAATAAGTGACAAAGTCAAACAATATATCATTTTTGAGATATTTACGATTTAAATTACACATAAATGTCCTTGTGGTGAAATTTTTTGGGGGTTTGAAAATTTTTTTGTTCTTTAAAATTTGAAATATTTAGAGAACAAATTTGAGTTGTTAGAAATTTGATTCAAAAAATTTTTCAAAAAAAAAAAATATTGAACCTCTCGAAACCCTCCAAAAACTTCCACACCCGAACATTCATATCGTAGATGAGAAAGCATATTCGTTATTGTAAGATTAATATAGAAAATATTATCATTATTCTTCTTATTATTATGCAGTGTATTTAATACGTTAAGATGATGTAGTAAATGAGAGAAATGGAAATGAATTTGAAATCGATTTTTACTTACATATATATGGAGGATTAATTTTAGATTAATGAAATAATCACACATTACTTGCAGTTTGAATAACTTTTACTCAGTTCTTATATATTTTATGATAAATTATCGTAGATTTATGTTTTTCTTCTCATTTCTCTTTTATTCATAATTGATTGAGATTAACCACAAATTGGAATTGATTGCTGGAAAATATTAAGCTTAGGAGATGTATTAAGGCATAATGAAATTGTTCATGCATTTAATTCGACTTTTTTCTTCTTTTTTCTCGTGACTTTTTCTTGTAATTAAGAAGTGGATTATGAGGTGTATTAAAATAATTGGAGTGAATTTAAGTTAAATTTAAGAGAGTTTTAGGGTTAATGGTGTTGTTGAATTAGTTTTGTAAAATTAATGAATGAGTTTTGCATAAGCTTTGATAATAACAAAAAATAATTTGCAAACCTCTCATTTCGAATTTATTATGATGAATCTAAGTTTTTAAAAAAATATATTAAATATAAAAATTCCAAAATATCGTTAGTCTCAATCAATCAATTATTTTATACAATTTTTAATCATTCTTTACAACCTCAGGACAATCTTTTAGTAACAAAGTATTTTTTAGATTCTGATTTAAATTTAAATACAATATAATTTAGTTATTTATCTTAATTAATTTTTTAAGGAATAGATTATTTTTACATTCAGTTAGTTTTTAAAGTTCTTAAACTTTAATTTTCTATAAAACTTCTAACTTCTCATAAGAAAATCTCAATTTTAAATTTCAATAAATTAATTTTCATTATTCTTTTCCCTTTAATCAGTTAAGGAGTCAATTATTTTTCTCAATTTGATTAATTTATCAATCAATTGCCAATAATGAAAATGATAATGTCCGAAAACACATTGTGTGAGATTGATGGTGAATGTAATTTGTAAATGATAATGAATGGACATAAAGGCACATAAAAATTATAAGTTAATGAGTTGATAATAAGTTGCTTTAATGTGTGAGTGAGTTTGTTGGTTGGTGTTGTGGGTTCCAGTGGGTTAAAACTCATAAAATTTAATTCTTTCTTCAAAAAAAAAAAATATATTCATATTCAAAATTATATGAAGTATTCAATGAAAATCCCCACGAGGACTCTAGTATGCACCATCGATTAAATGTTGAACAAGTGAATGAGTCAATTAACAAAATTTAATGTGACAATATATAACCACATAAAGTACATAATATTTAGTACAGCAGCATATAAAGCTCATATATATTTATTCATATTTAATAACTCACGCATATATAAAAGTACATTGATGAAGGTAATGATCGTATATCCCAAAAAAAATATGAAATTATGATCAACCTAAATATGGCACAGAAAAAATATTGTGTAGTTGTTTGGTTGAATTAACCATAAAAACCATACAAACACAACATATATCGTATTTTGTATTAATTATATCATTAATTGAGCTGAAAAATTGTATTTATTATGTGAGAAGGTAAATTAATTTTAAAAAATGTGAAAGGAAATTGAGAAGTTTTTTGTTGATTATTTTTTTTCAATTTATAAAAAAGTGAATTAAAATTTCATAAAAATTGAGGCTATTCATAAATATGTGCAATTTAATACTAAATACGACCTCCCCCCCATCTCTCTCAAATTTATTATAAAAACACATAATACCATTATTTATGATAGAACAGATAATTATTTATAGTTTTTTGAGCGTAAATAAAAGTTAATTAGTCAGACAGTTATTAAATGTAATCGAAAAAAAAAATGAGCAGAAATATTTGCATTTAATTTGTATATAATAAGAATAATTACAATAATTGTGAAATATTTATTGGAAAATTGTACTCAGTTGTTCATTAAAATTTAGAAAAATTATCACAGAATTAAAAAAATATGTAGTCATTCGAGAACCACATGACCTAAATGAAAACTATAAAACAGTATTTAAAATTAATAATTATAGAAATCAAAATGTAATCAAATTAATGATAATTAATCCAGATTTATAGATGAGACTTAGTTTGGTAAAATAAAATGAAATAGAATTCATAGAAATCTAACAGAAAGTCAATAGATAAAGATGATAAAATTATAGAAAATAAATGGATTGAACTTACTTGCTGCATCTGCGAATTTTGCTTTTTAAAAAATCTAAAAGTTAAAATACATGCAGCAACTAAGTTCATTCCATAAATTCTAATCTAGAATTCAATAGAATCAAAGGCATGTGGCTCAAACAAACAAGCCAAAAATCAAAAAAAGCTCTTGAAAAATTTTTGTGATTCAAAAAAGTTTAATTGAAAAAAATTTTTCTAAAATGTCAAAATAAAAAGATTTACAAAAATTTCAAAAAAAAAATCGAAATTGTGAAATTCTTCATTAATTTGTTTTTTGAGAGTAATTTTTCTTGTAGTTCAGATTTTTACAGCTAATTTGTTAAGAAAGCTGTAGAATTTTTCGAGAAGTTTATGAGATTAACTGTTGACTATAAAAATAATACAATAAATATATTAAAAATATTTTTGAAACTGTTAATTAAACAATAAATTATTATAAAAAATATGATGTAGAGTTAAAATAAGATTTTCTCAAGTATACCTGTATTAGTTGAATTTTTGAAGCATTTCTATCTCAATATTAAAATTTAGCATAATCTCAGTTGAATCTAAGTATAGCTCATATATTAATTACATGATAGTTATTAAACAATTTTAGTAATTATATTGGAAAACTTTCTCACTAAAACAACATTTTCATTAAACTTACTCAAACTCATTATGAAATTCAACAGCTTTCTTAATATTGTATATTCAAAAATTTTTAGCTTAGCTTCTAATAACAGAATCTAAATAACATTAAATGTAGCAACAATTTTTCTTTAAATCCAGAATTTAAATTCTTTTTTTTTACATATACATATCATTAGCGTCCATAGAATAACAAAAGTAATTAAAAAGAATAATGTGAAAAAATTGATAGATTCAGTGAGATATCACACAATAAAAATGGTACAGAGAAGTATGTAGACTAAAACTTTTAAGAAAAATAACGAAAAATGTCATAGAAAAAATTTTTTATCATTTTTGTTGTTAATTAGAAGTGATTTAGCTTATAACGACCATCATGAGTGTAGGACTTTGTTACATAATGTTGGTAGTATCAGCAAACAAAAGAACATCATCAACAACAATGAAAATTCCGTCCATTAATCCATAAATTCATCCACTTCGTTATCAACATTAAAGTTTTTCAACAAAGCTATAAATATTTTCCAATCTCACAACCGCCCTCACCTCAAATCGGAACTAAGAGCTCTATGTATATATACACACACGGCAGCTATCTTTCGCCCCTTTTATTCTATTTTCTCCTTTCTTTCTGCTTTCGCTGCTTTACTTCCATGTCTTCAACCATACATACATACATACATACACAAAATAAGAGAAAGACCATCATAGAAAGTTTATGGAAATTTATTGCCTCGTAATCTTGTACTCAATAGCTATCTACTTTCATTCCACCAACTGTGAAGATTAAACGTTCAATACACGAACGACGAGCTCACAAGAGAAGGAAATTATGATAAAAATATGAGAGCAAAGAAAAATAAAAAAAAGAAAAAGTTTTTGATTATGCGGGCAAAAGTTAGTAACTTAATTGATAAACCATTCAGAATTGAAGTATTTTTTCTTTCTTTATTAATGTACTTCCTATTTATTTTAGTTACATTATTTATTGGTTCATAGATTGCTAGAATTTTTTTTTATGGTTGTACCTTACCTTATATAAATATATTATTGTGCTGCTGTGTTTTATCCATAAAACGCTTAAACATGATGTACGGAATTGTTTACTTGAATGACATAAAATTGTGAAGGTTGTTGTTAGGAGATTGATAATAGATTTGTGAACAAGGTAATGACTGTTGAGTTTGACAGTTATTTGAATTTTTATTGAAGAGTTTGAAGGATTTATGATAAGAATTTTGACTACAAATTGCAGTCTCAATATTGCAACATTATTTATTATTATTAGTAAAGAAGTTTTTAGGCTTATAGAATTGCGATAAATTGTCAGCAACCTTCATGATTTAAGTCATCATACAACACAAAATTTTACTTCTTTTCAGTATTTTGGAATTTTTAATTTTTAAATTTAATTTCAAAGAAGCTTTTAAAACAAAAAATTTTTATTTAAATTAAGATACCTAATTAAAATGCTGATAAGAAGTCACACTATATAAAATGATGATTATGTATTGGATATGGAGTATGGATTCAATTAATGATAATATTTATTATATTATATATGAAACCGTAGCTGATGGCTGATGATATTTTTTCTGTTGTAAAAATTATAAAAATTAATTCCCTCAAACCCTCGAATCTCCTTTAAAATTCACTTTTATTTAGAAGTATCAGTTTGTGATTAAAAAACTGTTTAGAGAAATTTTATTGTTGCAAAAAAATACAAAAACTTTGTTGAGAAATTGATAATTTTTAAAATTAAAAAAAAAATTGTGCAAAAATTCTTTTAAGAATCCTTGAAAGACCTTAAAAGAATTTATTGACGTAATTTTTATGCAAAATAACCTTCAATACGCATTATTCGATTATTTGTAGATAGATGTGTGTGTTTATTAATTTATTTTAGCTGATTAGGTGTAGCTTATCTACATGTACGAAATATTTTGAAACCTTAGCAAAGAAAAGTCTAGATTTTATTATTATGAAAGTGTAAGTAATAGTCTTTTATATGCTAGGGTTTAATTTAGCTTATCCATTGTAAATGTCTATAAAATAACCAAAAAGTAATTAATATTTAAATTAAAATTTTTAAAATCGCATCGAAGTTCCCATAAGACCAGTCAGTGTTACTTACAAGTTTAAGGAAGAAATATTTTAACTAAATTGTCCATGATTATTTAAAATTGAATTTAGCATTGAACATTTTTAATTGACATTTTATAAGTTTAAAAAATTATTAAATTTCATCAAAAATTAATACAATAATCAAACTAAAATGAATTAAAATGCACACACACTTTTTTAATTTCCCGTGAATTAAAGATTTAATAAATTTGCAACAAAATCAACAACAACAAGTTAATCTCAAATTTACTTTCAAATGCAATTTAGGGAGTTTATGTTGTAAGAACTTTAGATACATATTTTGTCAGCAAACAAAAATCTACTTGGCTTAATACGTAGCTATAAAATTTATTAAAATCTAAAAAATATCATCAGACAAAAATATGATTAGAATAGACAAAGAATCTTTATTTAGAATTAGACATGCAATTTATTAAATATTAAATTGAATTGTGATCATATAAAGAATAGTTTATAGAATAGTCAATAATCTAGTTCTATTATCTGAAGTTTTCATCAAGCTTATTACATTACATGCAAGTCAATTTATTTTCCATTAAATTCCCATATAACCAAAGTATTCCATATGTATTACATTGACCTTCCTTAGGAACATGAATGGAATACATTAGGTCGATTTTGGTTACTAGGGTTGTCAATTGTGCTTCATCGTAAAAAAGGACAATCATTATCAAATGTAAACAGCAACTTATGAGCTTATTTTTCATTTTCAAAGCAAAAAAAAAATATACATAAATAACGTTCTTATAATAGAGCTCAATATATTCTCAGTTCATTAAACTTCCACATCCATAAAGTGGTTATAATAAGAAAGAAAATTCAGTCATTTACTTAAATATTTCCAGTCAATATAGATAAAAGAGAAATATCGATTCATTTAGCTCTTAAGAAATTGTCAATAATTTTAAGAGTCATTAGAATAGCTTTAATGTAGGTCAATGATTATTACAAATTTTACTCGTGTTTTTCTCACTTGGAAGCTTGTAAAAGATGATGATGAAAATAATCGACTTATGAACTAATTGGATTTTGACTCTTGGAAATTTTATGGAGTGGAAATGTGGGAAATTTGTCAGATTTGTGTAGTTATGGTTTTGAATTTTGAGGGGAATTTAATTGAGAATTAAATTTTTTTTATAAAAATTAAGTTTGAATTTTTGTTGAAAAAGTTCGAAAATCATTACTAAAAAATGTTTTGAGAAAAATTTAAACATTCAATTTATGAAAATTTAAATTTATGAAAATAATTTCATTAATATTGCTTATGAAATTTTTTAATACAAATATCTCATTAAAAAAATTTTCTCTGATAAAAAAAGAGACAAAAAAGAATAGAATCAAACAAATTTCCTTTCAAGTAAACGACAAAGTCTTTAAAGACTTTCTTGTGAAGCTTAAAAAGCTTTTAAATAAAAATTTTCTATACGTGAGAATCTCACAAAAATAAATCTCATAGTCGTTGTTTAAAGAAGCAGCAACAGCTCCAGACAATGACGAAGAAATTATTCAACATGGTGAAAAGTGAGACTTTTAGTTAGTTTTGTTGATGAGAACGAGAAGCTTCAAGATGCGACAAGATGAGGATGAAAAAAATAAAAAAATCTTATTCAGTTCCTTTAAGCTTTCATCAACATACATAAATAAGTTGAAATTGAATAGCAAGAGAAGAAAGCTGTTTCGTGAATTTAAGTTTTAACTTCTTTTCCTTAACTTTCAAGTTTTCTTTCTCTTTTGTTTCCTTTTCTGTATCATCCTTCGCGATAGAAAATAAAATAAAAGACATTGAATTAGAATAAAGTAGAAAAGAAAAACTTTTTTTTTGTTTTATTCTCCTTTTTTAATAGTTTTTCAATTTTCTACTTTTAAAAAAATAAATAAAAAGAAAACTTTTGCCTTTATTTTATTTCTTAATACTCTTCACTGTCATTTTTTTTTTTTTTTTTTGATGTGAAAAGGAAAAATTTCTATTCAGATTTTCTTCAACTTTTCTTGCAAAGTGAATTTAAAGTTTTCATTTTGTGTCCTTTTGTTTCAAAATTGTCATTATGAGACTTGATATTGTTTTGTTACAATTAGGTTATTGCTATTTTCAATTAAAATTTAAATTGTAAAATTGTTGGAAGTAGTTAAGGGACAAATTTAGGATATCAACTATTCATATAAAATATTTAAGAATTCAATCATAAATTTGAAATGTTTTTGATTTAATTGTTGATTAATATTTTTAGAACAAGGTCAAGTCAAAAAAGGTGTCAAACCCCTAATCCACAAATACTTCGATCAACTCTAGATCTTTCATTCATTAAAAACAGCGAATCTAGATTTTTGGTGATTAAGTAAAATTATCTAATTACAAATTTGATCTAGATTAGAATTATAGAAAAGAATTAGCATAATCTGCTCAAAAAATATAGAAATTTTACAATCTTTAATGAAATTTTTTTAGATTTCAATAAAATATTCCTTAAATTTTAGAATATTTCAATACAATGATAGAAAATCACAATTTTCCTTTAAACATAGTCAAGAAGAAAACTTGTTAGCTCATTGAGTTAAATTTGTTTTGAGTGTGTATACCTATCTTTATATTCTTTGCATTTGAATTTCCAATGACTTTGAGATTGATTATGTTTCTATACATTATTATTAATGTCTTATAAATATATATTTTTTGATCTTGACTTCTTATTAGTTAATCTTTAGAAAATTTTTGAAATTCAATTCATTTTTCTTTTTTTTTCATTTAAGTTATGATAATTTCTATTATAATCTTGATATACTCGAAAAAATCTTGATAATTTTTTTTTCTTCTTATTTATATTTGAAGATTTATGATCTGATTGATTTTTTTAAATCATTATTTTGTGTGCGGTTTCTACCTTTTGTCATTTTTATTTGTGCGTTTCTAAAGCAAAATAATGAAAAAATATATTTTTCATTACAAACAAAATTATTATCAGAAAAAATTATAAAAAAATTGAAATAAAAATTCTAAGTAGTTTTTTATGTTTTTTTTTTTCAAATCTTTTCAACAGATTTTATGTGGTCGTTGGGAACCTTGAGCGATGGTAAGATTCTTTTATTATTACTTAAACAACATTTTTGATTATTGAATAAACATCAAAATATCATAATAAAAGTTTTATTAGTTGTAGGAAAGAAATTAGATTAATAGATAATTTTATTTGCTTGATATTTAGTCAAATATTGCAATTTATGGATATGCCTTAATATTGTGTTATAAAATCGAATCTTTTAAGCTGAATTAGATGGTTATTAGGTATCATAATGTAAATATTTTATTGAACATCAAAACAGTTGTATTTTAAGGTTACAATAAAGCTATTTAACTGTTGGGTTTGACTAACTAATTGAAGTGGTTAATTTTATAAAACTCCTAATCTATGCAGCACTGCTAATGAATTTAAAAATATTAAAAAAGCTGATAATCCCAAAAATTTCCAGAATCTAATATTTCTTTCCTATGACTACATCAAATTTATCCTTAAAATTTTTTTTTTTTCAAACTTAGTTTTCATGATTTGATTTGGATCGAATTTTAAATAAATTTGAGAATCTACTGACAATTTTTAAAAATTTAAATAAGGCTTGAGTTAAATCATGAAACTAATTATTTAAATTAAAAAAATCTAAAATAATTTTCCATCCTCAACATATTTTACAGGTTTTCCAGCAGCTGCCTATGCCGCCTACGCCGCTGGTCGGGGATTTTCAGGCTATCCAAGTTTCGGTTTACCATATCCAACAGGTAACAATAATCTCAATAATCTAGCAACATTGCATCAACATTTAACTAACAATATATTAAGTAATAATCATCATCACATTCACACAATAAATAATCACAATCATCACCATTCTATACATCATCCACTCTTACAAGCCACATCTACATGTTATCCACATTTATACCATCACCACCATCATCATCCATTAGAGCATTTAAATATCTTTTCTGCTGCCACAACTCATTTACCTTTACATTTGTGAGAACAGTAATTTTCATAAATTTATTAAGATATATACTGAAGTAAAGAAAGTCTTCGTCTTAAGTCTTACTTTTTGTTGTCATTGTTAAAACCTACGAATATAATAAGTTTTCATTTTTGGTTAAATTTTATTCAATTAAATTCTCAAAATTGTCACATAAAGAGATCTGCATAAATTTACATACATAAAATATGAATGTGGATGAAAATGTTTGAAAATTTTTGTTATTAAAAATTTTTGATGTCGTTTGTCGACGTGATTTGGAGACAGTGGGGTGTGGATTTGATTTAGTTTTTAACTAATGCAAGATCATCTCTTGATTATTATTAAATGTCTGTTTTTCTTTTTTTATTTATCCTGGACAAATAATTCTGCAAATTACAATTACTATTTTTAATTAAATTCCGCACACCATTGCCTTTAAATTAAAAATCGTCTGTTACATGAAGTTACATTAAGTACTCAATTTAAGATGATATTTTGTATGAGATACAATCTTTGGAAGGACATAATGTTGGATAAATTAAAATCAGTTACTAACGTTTTTCAAACTAAAAACTTCAAACTAAAGAAATTGAAATTTTGAAATTGAAAGTCAACATTTCAGATCAGAAAATCAAAAGTTAATTAAAATATGTAGATACAGCTTTAAAATATTTCGTGTCATTGTTTAAAATATAAAAAAATAGAAAACTTTTTCTATTTATCTAAAACTAGTCAGTAATATTAGAACTTTAAACTCAATTAGCTGAAAGAGTCACAATCTTATCAAAGACTCCTTAGAAATTTAAATTTTTCTTGTTAGACTTCATAAATGAATGTTTTTAAAATTGAATAGCTTAATATAGTCAATACACTCTTTGAAAAAGTTCAAAATAATAAGAATAGTTTCTAAGTTAGTAAGTTTATTCAAGATTTAAAATTGTAGATTAGAAATAAGTAATATTTTTATTTAAAAACACTTTTTCAGATATTCCTCTAATACCTTGGGTGTTGGTAAAAATTGCGAAAAAAATTATAAACGAACGCTTCTTTAAACAAGGTTTATAAAAAATATAATTTTTTGAAAAATCTCTAAATAACCATAAATAATGCAATTAATTCTAGAAAATTAAATTCATAGCTATATCAAAACTATTTCAAAATGGAAATTTAACTTGATGTTATTTCAAATAAATTTATTGATGTAGAACTAAACGTAGATGATAATGATAAATATTATGAAATCAGACAAATGTTTATGCATCTTGTTAATTTATTAATTTTCTCTGTCTGCTTATGTCTCGAAATGCACACAATAGCTGAGTGTATACAGGCAATTTTAGTCAGGAGAGAATCCATCTATCAAAAGACAAACAGAATGTTGAATAATTGTTTGTCAGAGTTGGTGGATGGTACCTTGGTAATTTACTAGAATTTCGAACAAAATTTTCAGTATCGGTTAAGTTACGTCTTACTAATTTAAAATATTAATTGAATTTATTAAGAAATTTCAAAATTTTACTCAATCTATCAATTTTTAAGACAAATCTGTCCGAATGATTTGGCAAACTATTCAAAGTAAAATAAAATATCAATTTGCATCAAAAGTGAATCCATCACGACCAACTCTGTATCAAATTATTGAAAAGCAACAAAATTATCTCATTATTGTGTGTAATTTAATTCCCTAACAACAGCAAAAGCAGCAACAATGTGTTATTATTAATTAATAAACGTTAGTGTCTCTCACACTGTACAACAGAAGATATGAAGGCAAATAAATTATTTGAGAGAGATGCATCAGGCCACATGACTTGAAAAGGTTAAAGAACAATTGAATTTGATAGACAGAAATTTTATTAGCTTTATGTAATTCAATATACACACCTTCGTGTCAAAATAGTATAATTAATAGTCGAAAATTTTCTTAATAATTATTACCACCAATTGTTATTATTACCAATTGTTATTATTACCATCAATTGCCACCCAATTTCATGTCATCAATGTCTTATATTTCATTATAAACTTACATAGTAATGATAATAGATATAAATGAATGATTATATCAATTTTCAATTTCTGATAAATTATTCATAGCCAATTAGACTCGTTAGCTAGTTAATCGAATTGTTGGTAGTCAGCTAATAACTCTTTACTTAGTGCTGTAAATTTTCAAGTTGATGAATATTTCAACAGAATGAAAGAGAATCAAGCATTAGAAAGAATATAATAGTACTAATTTAATTGAGAGAAAAATTTTATTTTGTCAATTTACCTTTCAATTTACGTCACTTACTCCTTCTCTCCTCTTCACTCATCCAATAAATTGCTTAATTACTGATTACAAAGTTTCTATCTTATCCTTATTTACAGACATTTGGTTGCTCAATCCTTGTGTTTATTAATTATTTAGTTTTGTATTTTGTAAATATATTTATTAAGATGAAATGTTTATGTACATGATGTGTATTGTTATCGAGTGATTTGAGATTGTTAGAGGTCATGCATTGATGAATTAAAGAGCATAGTTTAATATTAACATTTTACATATCAATTTCTGGCAGATTAATTCAATATTTTGAAAATATTTTGTGGCGAAAAATTCTAATTTTAAAAATATTAAAATTTTCAGTTTTTGTTTAGAAAAATTATTAAAATTGATACAAATCGCAATTTCTGAAAAACTAAAAAAAAGCTTATCAACTAAATCTTAAATTTGTTGACCTCAAAAAAATTTATTCAGCTTTACATCACTTTATAAATTCATTAATTGCTTATAGAAGCATAAGCTGCTTTTAAATATCAACTTTTAAAACAGACCCAATTATTATCAGTTCAATTAATTAAATGAAAATTGGACTTCTCATTAAATTTATCTCATAATAATCCCCTTGAAAAATGACACTTAAAAATTGCAGTTAGTCTGCGTAAAAGTTTGAAAAACAAAAATTTTAATTATATTATCACATTAAATTTAAAATACACACTGAGAAAAAAATTCTGAAATTTAATCAGTGCGAATGTTATTGTAACCATCCCCACCTCAATCCACCTAAAGTTTTAATCAGTTTATGTTCATTTTTTTTTTTTTTTTTGAAGAATTTATTTTTTTGTGTTTTTTTTTAAATTATTTATGAGTTTCAATTTTGTTTATTTTGTTATTCTTTTTTTTATTTGCTTCTCTTTTTCATAGGTGTCATGGTGTCCGACAATCGTTACATCGTTGGGGATCAATACTTAATGGCACCCACTACCACCTCAACCACTTCGTGAAATAAATTTTTGCATTAAATAAATGATGAAGAAAAAAAAGGGTTTTTGAGAGGAGAAAATTTTATTTTTTTCTTTTATTTTGATTTCTTTTTTTAAATTTAAGATAATAACAAAAATTACAACAATTTACAGTACATAATTTTTTGCTTTTAAATTTAGTAACTGGGGGTCAAATTTACATGAATTTAAAAAATTTTTAACAATTTTCAAAATATTTTATTATCAAAATTTTGTAAGTTTGATCCTATTAAATTATTTGAAGTGACTGCAAGACTTTGTAGCAACTTCAATTAATCTAAGTCAGTTATTAAATTTTAATAAATTTTTAATTTTTAAACAAGAAGAAAAAAATAAATTACCAGCAAAATTTGCATTTTCCACGCCCATGTTTTGTAATCTAAATTAAATAATAAATTATGTATTCAATGCCAACAATATAACAAAAAAAATACAAATTCAGGTGTATAATTTTTCTAATCTAATTTTAATTGCAATAATTTTTTGAATCAAAGCGAAAAATTCTCAATTTGTTGATAATTTAAATAAATTAATTGATAATAATATTAAATAATGATGCTGATGATGCTATGAATAATGATTGAAAATTATCCAAAAATACAATTTGTTAATTGAAAAATATATTTTATAAAGTTAAAAAAACGAATAAATTTTTTATGTGAAAATGAGACAGTTTATAATTGTGAAAATGCAAAGATTAGAAATAATTAAAAAAAAATAAATTAAATTTCTAAATTTAAATTTTTGTAATTTAAAAGTTTTAATCAAAAATTTATTTTATAACATTTATGGTAAGAATGCATTTCTTTCCTAATTTGTCACTGGAATTAAAAATATTTTCATAATTTTCCAGTTTAAATTATTCATTTCTACCTTAATTATTTTCTAATCTTAACAAAATTAAACTTTTAGAAAAACACAAGGATTTGACATTTGTCTTTGATTTAAGTCATAAAAATTTTTTAAGCAATAAAATTTGAAAGCAATCATATATATTTTTACTTAAAATTTGTAGGAATTAATCGAGACTCTTCAATTAAAATATTTAGAAAATGAATCATCATACAAAAATACAATTTCCAACAATTGAAAATTTACACTCCAGCTTTTGTGAGAATTTATTTAAAAAGAAAAAAAGCAACATAAATTTTGTATTAAAAAATTGTTGATTATCAGAAATGTTGAAAATAATGTCACTTTTACATTTCGATATAAATATCTAATTTCAACCGTATTAAAATGATACTCTACTAATGTATTATAAATCGTTTTAATGCTAAACATAATTTATAAGAACTAATCCAACGAATCGCTAGGTAGAGTTTGAATAAAAACCCCATAATTTTGTAAAATTAAAAATAAGTTAACCTACTCATACTTAGGATAAGATCCAGTAGAGTTGAAACTTAGAAATAAAAAATAATCCAAAATGATCAAAATTATTCACAAACAATTAAAATGAACAACAATGATCATGAAAATTCATCGAATTCAGTTTATAGAAACCAAAATCACAACCAAAATGAACAAAACCAAATAACTTCTCGAACAATTTATTTAAAATTTTAAGGCAATAAACATTTAGTGGCAATGAAAAAAAGACTCTCGATTAATTCTAACAAAGTTTTCCTATCAAAAATTTGATAAAATTTTGTCTTTTTAATTTTTTTTCTTCTTTATATTCTTTAAAATAATTAATTGTATAATTCTTTACTTTTTAAAAGCAAGAATACAATCAATAAATAAATAAATTCTTTTTTTAAAATTTGAACTTTTTTTTATTTTTTATATTTTTTTAATTTTTATGTGAATGTTTTTCATTAAGTGTAATTAAAAATGAATTAAAATAAAAAAGGATCAAAATATTTTGCAGGTGGAAGTTTTAAATTTATCTACAGCTTATAAAACTAGTTAGTTAAATTGCTTGTTTAAAATTGGAAGAAAAATACCAAGAATTTATATTGGTCTACTTCGAAGGCATACATGTAATGCACTTGTATGTGTCGTAGAACTAACAAATTTTTAACACATAAAATGAATTTTCAAGAGTAAAAAATCTTCAGCCTAGCTTTTAAATAATTGTAGAAAATATTTTTCAGATTATAAATTTAATAATTATAAAATAATAATATTCCATAATAAATTCCATTTAATAAAAAAAAATAGGTTCAGTATAATAAAATAATAGCATAGCATTAAATATATATAATAATAATATAGAATATTTAAATAGTTGATAACATTAGAATGTAAAACATGAACGTAAATCCACAAGAGTAGCAATGTTGTTGTTGTAGTAGAAAATCAAAATTTTGCTTACAAAATTTTCAAGTACAAATTTCGGAAAAACGCTTTGCAATTTTTTTCATCCAACACAAAACGAAAATCCTTCCATAATTTTTTAAAACAATATTCATGTAAAAAAACAAATGAAAATTACTGTTCACAAATGAAACAAAAGAAAGAAAAAAGTTTTGTAAGTGCCAAAAATAAAGATGAAAATTATTTAATGAAAAAGTTTAATGAATGGAAATAAAAAAATTTTCTGTGATTGATTTATTCATTAAAATTTGAAAAGAATAAGAAATGGAAACAAGGAAATAAGGAAGAGAATGTCTGGAAAATTTTTAATTGTAATTGTCTTGAGGGGTGCTTGAACTTTTTTTTTAAATTAGTGATGATTGTCGACCACCAGTCGATCATATTATGTTAATTTAAAAATGAAATTAAAATTTAATTTAAAATCCTTAAATTTTCAAATTTTGAATAAAAGCATTCCACTAAAAATCAAAGTGTGAGCACCCCTAAAAAAATCATAAAGACATGCAAAAAAAGATAAAAAAAAACTTTTAAAATAGTTAAAAAATTTATCCCAACTTCTACAAAAATTTTTCTCATTTCCTCTTTATTGATTTGCATTTCATTTTCATTTATTCATGATGAAGTTGTCTGACAAATGAAGCATTGTTATGACTGCCTCAACTATCAATATTAAATTCTTCACAGAGTAAAATTGCATAAATCAAGTCTACATTTCAATTTACACAAATAAAATAATCATAAAGCAATTTCATAATCGATAAGACGCTTTCCTTTCATCACTATTGACTACAACGAAATAAATATAATAAAAAAATGTATCAAAAATGAATGAATGAAAAAATGGAAATGGTAACAAAAATATCTTCATAAAGTCACAACAAGGTTCATAAATAACTATATGCAGTGAAGCAAAAGAAAATAAACAGTTTTCGCTGACATATTTTGAAAGAGTTTGATGAGTGATTGCAATTGCATTTTGTCAATTTATGGAAATGATTTTTTTTACTATGAATGATTTTTGTTAAAATTCAAAAAAATATTATAATCTAAAAATTTAAAAAATTGTTGAGATGCGCTTTCATATCCCATTTTAACTTGTTTCACATTTTTTCAAAAAATATATACATTATTGCGAATAAATAAAAAATAAATCAATAAATATATGAAAATAAATAACAATCTAATAAAAACGAAAAAGAACGGAAAAATTTCTGTTGAAATATTTTGTGTCAATTTTTTTTTTTGTTGTTTTCTCTTTGATTTTTATCACTTTTTATCACGAATGTCATATAAATATGATGAGAGAATCGATAAATATTGTTATTTCATATTTTTTGTTGTTTAAGTAAGAAGTAAAGGAAATTATGGAAAAAATGAATGTGAGATATTTTTGGCACAATAAAATGATGATACTTATTAAAAGATATTTTTAGGTTAAGGGAAATTGAAAAATTGTTGTCGTAATGAATATTAATTAAAATAATTGTTTATGTTGACTGAGAAATTGTGGCTATAAATAAGAGTTTAGTATAAATAAATATTTTTAAAAAAAAAGATTTTCAAAAAGATCAGTCGTTGAATAACGAGAGAGAATTATTTGAAAAATTTGTAAAATTTTCATTTTTTAATTATTATTATTAATTTATATTTTTACAAAATTCATATTTCTAATTTTAAAACGACATTTATAGCCACATTCTCATCCAAATAAATGTTGATACTATTTTCGCACTTTAAAGTGATTGAAATTGTAAAATAAATTTTTAGCTAAATAAATGCTTAAATAAATTTTTGTAAATAAGAAACTACAAAAATTTAAAATATTTTTAATTTAGATAGAATCAGTTGCGTAGCCAGGGATGGTAAATGAGTGGATTTACACCCCCTTACCAGCAAATTTCTTTTATATGCTAGGGATTTTTGAGAAAATTTTAAAATTTACCACCGCACTTAAATTTTTCATAAAAAAAATTAAATTTCCACCCCCTATAAAAATTCTGACTACGCCACCGGATAGAATAATTTTGCAAAAAATTAATTAGTTTAATGGGAATTTAAAGTCGATCCAAAAAGTTTCAGGAATTTTCGTTCAAATATTCGAAAAATTTAAATAAAATAAAGTGAAAAATTCCGAAATAAAGCGAAACTTTAAGTTTTATAAAAAATGTCAATGAATTAAGATAAACGCAACTTAATATCTAAAACAAATGGTGAGAAATATTGCCTTTTATTGATTTCTTAATAAAGTTAAATATTTTAAAAGTTTATAGGAATAAAATAAATTATTATAGGAATAGAATAGCTCATTAAGAGATCTATTAATAAATAGTTCAAAATTCCATATATAAAATGTTTAATTTAATCAGATTAGACATAATATTCAATAAATTTATAAAATAATTAGCAAAACTAGTTCATTTGAACAGAAAAACATAGAATAATTTAGAATGTTCTCTGGCAGACAGGAATAGATAACCAATTTACTCATGCAAGATAAATTTATTTATTTAGACAAGTATAACCTTAAGCCATAGTTTATTGTGTTCAACCATAATCATATTAATATCATAAATAGTGAAAATATTTTCATTCAAATAGAAAATAACCAGAAGCAGCATTAAAATTTTCAAATGTAAAAATATATTTTGTTTGTAAAAAAAATATTTGAACTCATGTGTAGAATAGTGAACTGGAAATATTTTTTTATTATCATAATAATTAAATAGGATTGAAAATTTAAATGAAGATAACAATTATGTGTGCTGTAAATTCAATGGAATGTGATTAATTTAATGAAATCGAGCTCATCGAGCAAGTGGATTTTGCAAAATTTTCAATAAAAATTTGGTTATTAAGTTTAAATCAAAAATTATTCACTTAATAAATGAACTTTTGCATTTTTGAATGCGAAATTGTTTGATTTTATTCAGTAAATTTGATATTTGGTTGACATTTTTTTTAAAGAATCTACCAAAATAAAATTACCTCAAAATATAACTTAAGTCCGTAAATAATTTTTTTTATAAAGACTACAGCAAAAATTCCAAATCAAATTATTACCATGGAGCATTCACTTATTACGGAACGCTAAAATTCGGATTTTTACCCCCCTCCGTAATGTTTTTAACAAAAGAATCACGCGTTAGAACAAAAGACCGTAGCAAATTCTCAGGCCCCCTCCTCCCCCCTCAGAGCGTTACGTAATAAATTAATGGTCCCCAATATAGCAAATAAAACAGAAAGTAGTGTTAATGGACATTTCATATTGATTATAGATAGCAAAATTAGATTTATCCATTTATTCATCAATTTAACCTCCTCATTTATTAAGTACAACATTAATCCATTCATCGTTCTAAATATATAATCCATATACACACAAAAATACAACAATAATGATCTGATCACATATAAAACATTAAAACCATGTTTCACTCAATGATTTCATTTCACTTCACTGATACACGATATTCACATAATATGTACTTATCCATATTATTATTAATAGCATAAACACACAGACATAGACTAGAATATAGACAGATTTTAGTCAAACATTCATTATAGAGAGATTAGTTAGTTCAATGTTGTAATTCAATTAACTAATTATCGGTTTTCATAGCAAATATAAGTGAATGAATAAGTGCGAAAAAGAAGACATAAATGAGCAAGTTTATTGAAATTGAAAACAAAATACAGCAATTTTTTGTGCCTTACACAATTTTCCGATAAAACAAAGAAGATTATTGCAGTTTTCAAGTTATGTATAATTGAAAATGGTGTTGCTCTTATGTGAATTAATTGAAGCAGAAAATTTAAAGAATCTAGATTGAAATTGATAAAATTAAGTAGTAATTTTTAATTGATAAAATTAAGTAGTAATTTTATTAATTTAATTAAGTAGTAATTTTATCAAATTGTGATTATTTAACTCTATTAAAAAAATATAATATGAAAGTTTAAATTTGTTTTAAAACCTCAAAAAACACTCACAAAACAAAGATGCTCTCATTCACTTATTTTTCTATGAAATTTAGATACAAATTTATAGAAGTAAAATTTTAAAAATCAAAAATTAGCTTAATCGATTACAAAAAAATTGGTAAAATAAAATTTAAGCAAATATTTAACAAATTTAATTTTGATGTGAAAGAAATTTTTTTTAACAAAAAGAAAATAACTTTTCAAAATCTTACGGATCAAAGAAAACCTTTTCTGTAATAAAAATTCTAAGAAATTTTCCTAATTTATTCATTTCCTCAAAAAAGAAACTTTCTTCCCTCGTGTCTCAACCATAAAATACCGCATCACTACTATTTAAATTTCAATTGGTATTTTCTTCTTGTTGTTCAATATTTGTCTATTCTTTCCAACAGAATTATTTCTCAGTTCTAAACGCTCGTAATTTTCATGATTATCATGAACTTTCCTTTCATCTTTTACATCATTTTGTATTTGTGTAAATTAAACAGACAAAAATGTTTCTAAGAAAGAACATGGCAAATAGAAGAAATTTAAGACGTTTTATCTTAATTAATTTGGATGTTTGTTATTATGTGGAAGGATTAAAGGTGCTCTCGTGATGGTTGGAGATGAATATTATGAAATTTGTTTTAATTTACAAAATTATTAAAAAAATTATTAAAATTTCAGAATTTTAAAAATTTTAAATTAAGATCAAATTGTTTAGAAACAAAATCAAATGTTTTTGAAAAAAATCTTCAAAATAATAAAATTTAAATTTATAAAAAAAAATCTAATCAAATTTTACAATACCACTTAAAATTAAAAAAAAAATATCAAAAACTTAAATAATGTTTCACAAAACCCAAAAAATCAGAATTCAACAAGAATGGATGGCAAAAAGAAAAGATATTTCAAATGACGGTAAACATGAATTCATAAAACATAACTTAATATATACAATAATACACACATATAGTGGAATAAAATCAAAATCGTAACATAACAAGTAAAAATACAACTAAAGGAAAACAGAAACGTAGAAGGGAACACAAAAAAATAATAATAATAAAATAGAGAAAATAAGAGACAAAAGATTTGTGTCGCCATTAAACTTGGAGGAAATCATCTTTCGTGATTTTGTTGTTTTTAGCGTGGTTTTTGGGGAGATAGAAAAGGTGAATTTAGGTGGTCACTTTGGGGGGATGGTTTGGTGAAGCTAGTTTTAGAAATTTCAAATTGTTAGATTTTTAAAAATTTAAATCTAAATCCATCTCCTATAAAGGATAATTAAAATATTATTGAGACGTTCGTAAAATTCGTAACGCTTAAGAAGGGGAAGGAGTCAAAGATTTTGTTACGCTCCATACAAAATTTTTCATAATCCCATACAAAATGTGTTACGAAAATAAAATGGTGAAATTGCGATCCTCAAAACTAAAGCAAAGTTCATTTTTCTACTTCCTTCACGGAATATTTAAACCATAGAACCATGGCAAATCAAAAGCAAAAAAAATAGCGATAGCAATGAAGATGAGCAAAAAAAGAGAAAAGAAAGAATAACAAATGGAAAAAGTCACAAAAATGAAATGAGTAGAAAAGAAGAAGAAAATGAGTAATGAATGGTAAAAGACGGTGGGGAGTGAGATAGACGATAGAAATCGATATTGTTTACAATAAACTTCTTCGTCTTCCTTCTTTTTCGACTCTCATTTTCCCATATTTCTTCTGCCTAACTCAAATCAACTTAACTCAAACTTAAATGAAAGGCAGAGAGTCAGGAAATGAAGATAACAGAAGAAGAAAAATTATTTGGAGAGGAAGAATAAATGAGGAATTGAGTGATAAGGGAAAAAATTGCCGTGAAATTTTCATTTTCTTATTGAATTACAGTGCGTGATATTTGATGAATTTTAGGATCTAGAAGGAGCTCAAATAGGGGATTTAGATTGATTTTTGATGAGTTTTTTCATAAAATTTTGTGGCTATGATTATCTTGAAAAATATAAGAAAAATATGCAAGTTGTTACACATTTCAAAATTATCATTACCATACATAAAATTTACCAAAAAAAATTCTAATCGATTAAGCAGTTTTTGGATTTTAAAATTTTGCAACTAGTAAACTTTTTTACAATTCACAAAATTAATTGTGTTTGAATTTATCTTATTTTGTTACTTAATAAATCTTAATAGAATTTTACATTTTTCAATGATTTAAAACAAATTACTAATCTTGTAATATTTTCTCCTTTTTTATAGTGGATTTAAGTAATGGACAATTAACACCAAACAACAATACCCCTCTCCTCACTCAAGCGCTCTCAGGTGAGGTTATGTTAGGTATTTATGTTTTTTTATTTAACTTTTTTATTTCTCTTTCTTCTTTTTCAACTGTTATTGTGTTTTAAATTGAATTTTTATTTTGTTTTTTGTTGGATAGTTTTTTTTTTTTATTTTTTATTACATTTTGAGGCATTTGCATGAGAAAAAAGTTTTTATTTGAATTTTTTTCACCAGTTCATTTTTTTTTTAAATTTAAAACAAGTTTTTTTTATCAAAATCAGCATTAATCTAAAAGAATGCAAAATTCAAGAATTAAAAATTTTTTTAATGCCTTAAAGTTTTAATAAAAAGTTCTCGAAATAATTTCAAAATTTAAAGAAAATTTAAAAAATTCGTACAAAACTTAATTTCCCACAAAATTCTCATTTACAGTTATGAATAATTATCAAGCAGCAGCTGCGCAAGGATACGGACCACCAACATCACCGCACGCGACAAACACAAGAACTGGATTTCCGGCAGCAAATTCACCGGGACCCACAATAGATATGTATAGTTCAAATGGAGCCGATAGTGTAAGCTACGTGCAAGCGACAAGTCCACAACCATCAGGCTTTCCTGCCATTGCTGTCAGTCGCGCGCCACTTAATTACAGTCCTGTGAGTATTTATAAATACTTTAATTCAATGATTTTATGTCAGGGCATCTTTAACTCCACTAAAGGAGTTTAGTTTAATGAAAATGGCATTTTATGACTCTCTAAAGACATTTCCGACATGTCTATTGTCTATTTATATAAACATTGTATGTCTGCATGCCCTTGCGATTCCACATACATACGATGATGATGATGATCCCGAATAGACAAAGAGTACGCTCAGAGTACGCTCAACTTTTGGCTGAGTATACTCACTTGAGCATGCTCATTCATACAAAATTTGATCGCACTACTTTACGCATTTGAGCACGTTATTTGAGCATACTCTGAGCATACTCATTGAGTGTACTCAGAGCATACTAATTGCATACAATTGAGCATGCTTAGAGTATACTCATGAGTGTACTCATTAAGCATGCTCATAAGTACACTCTGAGTATACTCAAATAATCGTTCAAAATTTTAAAAAATAAATATTTTTATATACTTTTTCACATTTTTGGAATATTTTTTATTAATCTGTAGGATTTGTACTGTTTTAGGATAAATTTTATTTATTAGTAAATCTGAAATGAAACTTAGAAAATTTTTGATTTTACCTGGATTCGAACCCTTGACCGCTCTGTTGCTGTTGAGACCTTCACCTTAACCGTTGCGCCGCTGCTACTTTTTTCCTATATAATAATTTTTGGCAGAAGGCACATATAAATTATTATATATGTAAAATACTCTAAAACAGGTTTCATTATGTCTTATAAGACTTTTAAAAGTCATAATTCCCAAAAAAATATTTATATTAATTGAATCTTTCACTTGTGAAGTATATAAAAATATCACAAAATTTTTGAGCATACTCATGAGCATACTCAAAAACTTAGAGAAAATTTTAAAAATCAAAGATTTTTTAAGGATTCTAGTGAGCATGCTCAGAGTGTACTCAAGAGTATACTCAAAATGAGCACGTAATAGTCTAATGAGAGATTTTTTTTTGAGTGTACTCAGCACGTACTCAAGAGTATACTCAAGATGAGCATACTCGATTTTCTAAAATTTAGCATGCTCATGAGCATACTCAAAAACTTAGAGAAAGTTTTAAAAATTAAAGAATTTTTAAGAATTCTAGTGAGCATGCTCAGAGTATACTCAAGAGTATACTCAAAATGAGCACGTAATAGTCTAATGAGAGATTTTTTTTGAGTGTACTCAGCACGTACTCAAGAGTATACTCAAGATGAGCATACTCGATTTTCTAAAATTTAGCATGCTCATGAGCATACTCAAAAACTTAGAGAAAATTTTAAAAATCAAAGAATTTTTAAGAATTCTAGTGAGCATGCTCAGAGTATACTCAAGAGTATACTCAAAATGAGCACGTAATAGTCTAATGAGAGATTTTTTTTGAGTGTACTCAGCACGTACTCAAGAGTATACTCAAGATGAGCATACTCGATTTTCTAAAATTTAGCATGCTCATGAGTATACTCAATCGAACGTGCTCATTTAATTTTTGAAACAATTTTTTGAGCACATTCAGAGTATACTCATGAGTATACTCAAGTGAGTGTACTCAGCTGAGTACATGGAGCAATATTTTGAGTATGCTCATAAGTATACTCAGTTGAACATGCTCATCAATATATTTTTATTTTTTTTATGAGTATATTCAGAGTATACTTATGAGTATGCTCAAGTGAGTGTACTCAGCTGAGCACGTAAAACAGTGTTTTTGAGCATACTCAGTAGCGTGCTCAAAAAACTGAGCATGCTCAATGTTTATTCGGGGATGATGATAAAGTTAATGAAAATTATTTTTATTTTT
Organism: Chironomus striatipennis; assembly: GCA_026123125.1. Classification (NCBI taxonomy): domain Eukaryota; kingdom Metazoa; phylum Arthropoda; class Insecta; order Diptera; family Chironomidae; genus Chironomus; species Chironomus striatipennis. The sequence goes on along the minus strand of CM047392.1, from coordinate 33,541,039 downwards.
ATTTTTATTTTTACTATCCATTCACAGGGACCATTAATACCAGCCGCATTTACTAATGGCTATCATTAAAGCAACTCGATGATAATGATAATGATGACTAAGATCGCCAATATCAAAAAATAAGAGAAGATTAAGATGAGGAAAACAAAAATTAGAAGATGAAAACAATTTTTTTCTCTTTTCTTTTCACAAAATTAATAAGATAAAAAAAAGTTATTAATTATAATAAATAATGAAAAAATAATAATGATATAAATAATTAATAATAATTATAATAAATTTTTTCAAAATCTTTTTTTTTTTCTTAAATAAATTAAATTAAATTCAAAGAAAAAAAAATGTTAAAAAAAGTTACAAACTAAAAAAATTTTTATGAGAAATTAAAAAATCTTTTGTGAAGTTGAACTGAAATTTTTCATTAAACTTAATAAACAAAATTGATAGATAATGGCCTGAAATTTCTTCGGGATTATGGAAAGTTTCAGGATGACTTTATAATTGTGATAAGGAGAAGAATTAGCAGAGAAACTTAAAAATTATTCAGAAATTGTAAAAACTTTGAAAAAATTTAATTTTTATTGAAATTTTAATCAAACTTTTGATTAAATGAATCCCGAGCAACAAAAATCTTTTGTAGACTTGATGGCGACCTGATGTCAACACTTCAGTGTGATTTTAACACTTCCAAGGCAGTTTTGAAGCACATGGAAACATAGTGTTGCCTTGACCTCTTAAAAAACAGGTTCATTCTTTTAAAAAAATTTATATCAAAATTAGCAATCTTGGTCTTTTTGTTAATTTTTTTTTTTTGCAAGTGTTTTTGAATAAATTTTAAGTTTCTCTTAAAAAATTTCATTAAAAAGAATTTTTTTCAAAACATTGAAGGGAGAAAATAACAAAATTATGAAATTTGAGCTATTTGAGCTTTGAACTTTAAAAAAATCAAAAATCTTGACATCGTCTCACAAAAAAAAAGACAGAATGGGAAGTCACTTAATTTATTCCGTTAAGGTTGAAATATGATTCACAAAAAAGCAGTTCCACTGCTTCTTGATTAATTGCACGACCGAACAAAAAATTTAAACTTTTTTCTTCACTTGATAAATTGCAGAACAATTGAAATAAATGAACTTATTTACCATCCATGCCCCCCGTTCATCACACACAAAAAAAAAATATTTCATATCCATTTTTATTTCACTTGAAATAAACAACACAAAACAGCAGCAGCAGTTAAGGAAGCGATAAAGAATTTTTTTTTGTTCGTCGATGATAAATGGAGAAAGTTTTTAGGAAGCAAAGAGAATAAAATTAATCAATGTAGGGGGACGATGGGAAGAGATTTAGGATTTATTTATGATCAATATCATCAATTAAAATTTTACTTTCAACCCCTTTTATTGTGATGATGCGTCGGGTTGGTAACAAATGGCACGTTTTCTTGCATCAAGTGAATTTAATAAAAAATTTAAAATTCAGTAATTTGAGAATTTTTTAAATAAATCCTGTCAATTACAAAATTTTCTCTTAGATACAAAAAAATTCAACTTTCGAAAATTTCATGTAATAGCAATTAAAATTCAAAAACTCTAGAAAATTTGAAAATTATACAAAAAAAAAGTATTAAATTTCCAATTTCTCCAATCAATGTGAAGAAAAATTTCTTTTTAATGAAAATTTCATGATAATAACAATAATAATAATAATAATAATGATAATAATAAGAAGAAAAAAAATTGTTATCAATTTTCCATCATTCATTCATTCATTGAGTATTGATTTCAAATTAATAATTAGTGAATATTTACCTTTATACTTATTTCACTTTACTTTGTTATTAAATTTCATAAATAAATTACGTCAATAAGTGGAAATGAAGAAGATGAGAAAAAATTTATGAAGACAAAAGATGCAGGCAGTTCTGTTGTGGACATTTGAGAAGATTTGTTTTGTCACAATTTTTGTGTGTGTTTTTAAAGTAAGAAAATTTAATTGACAGAAAAAAAATCGATTTTATTGAAGTACTTCCAATGATAATTAATGAAGTCCCAAAAAAAGGGTTCAAACGGAAATTTCATTCCTTACTCCTTCCATTCGCTTATTATTTTCATTTTCTCTGGTCATGGCAAGGGAAAAAAGGGATTCAGTTGAACTTCGCAGTTAATTGTGCTATTTTTTTCGTTAGGACAAAGAAAAATGAGATTGCAAGTACGGCAGGACAAAAAAATGGAAGAAAATTGTTTGATGAAGGTTTTCACGATAAAATCGATAATGTGATAATGGAAGTATTGAGATACTTTAGAAATGTTACAGAAAGCAGTTTTTTTGTTAATGATAATGGACTTTTTTTTTCTTCACAGGATTATGGGGAAAAAATCCATTATTTGTTGTTATTGTGAGTTTATTCAATGGGATTAGATGGGGCTGGAAAGTGAGTTTGAAGGTAATATGGATTTTATGGGCAACTGTGGATTGAAGCTTAAGAAATTTGATTGTTTGCTGATAAAGAACAAGGGTAAATTGGATATGGAAAATTCAGCAATTTCTAGCAAAAATGAATGACAAATTGAAAAATTTCCATAATTTCTAAAATAGCTAGAAAGGGAATAGGTTTTTTTTCATACAGGAATTAACTTGATTTTTCATGAGCACAGGTTCAAATTCAATTAAATTTTCTTCTTAAAAATCTTAAACTGCAGCAAAATTTCTTTATAGATTGACCACAACTCAAAACTAAATCTTGACTAAAGAACTGTTTTTTAAAAAAAAAAATAAATTTAAAACAATTCCAAAAAAACATAATAAAAAGCATCTTTCACATCCAATAAAATTAAAATAATTCAAAAAAAAACCTTATTGTGATGTTGAAAAATCTTTTTTAAAAAGTCAAAAAAAAACAATAAAAGAAGTCACGAGGCCGATAAATAAAGCAAGAAAATTTAATTAAAAACTAATTAATACTTATTATGTGGATCGTAAAATAAAGTATTAAAATGAAAAGCATTAAAAATGAAGAAAAAAAATATCAATGTTTTTTATTTCTGAATAATAAAAAAAAATGAAATGGAAATTTAGATAAATTAAGAATTATTATATTAGATATTTTCAATACACAACAAAAAAATGAAACAACAAAATAATTCACAAAAAAAGTTAAGAACATCAATGAATAAAAAAAATCATTAATTAAAATTTAGGAAATGAATTTTCAGGTTAATCAAATTTTGATTTCACAATTATAAACGTGCTTAAGTGTTAATAAGTAGCTATGACTCAAACTTTTGATTACTGAAAATTTCATTTCTTAATCCCCACCCACACATTAACACACAGACACACATAACATAATTATCATGAAAAAAAAAGATTTATTAATTAATTTAAGAAACAAATTATTAAATGTAAATTTAATTTAAATGTAAATTAAATGTAAAATTTTTGAACTCGAATTTCCTTTTTCAAAAACAACAAAAAATGAATATAAAAATTTTAAAAATAATATAATTAAAAAAAAAGCTTTCGTGTTCACACGCGAAAGTGCAAAAAAAAAATCTTTAAAAAAAAGTGAAGACAAAAAAATTCTAAAAAAACGATTTTTCGCGAAAAAACACAAAAAATTAATTAAACAAAAAATTATTTAATTTAATTAAACAAGTTACAATTAAATGTGAATAAATGATGATGAAATCTTGAATTTTTGAATGAACTTTTTACTTTGCTTAGTTAAATTTTTTTCGTTAATCTTAATGAAAGAACAATACAAGGGAATCTTTCTATAATTTTTATCAATTTCAATTTCTATGTCCCTTTAACAAACTGAAAGAAATTAAAGAATAGTAAATTATTTTGAAGGTTAAAGCTGATTTGTGGTATTATTGAGCAAAACTTAAGCTGGAATTCAGCAAAAAATAAATGAGGAATTAATTTTAAATATTGCAAATAAATTGAGCAAAGAATTTAAAGTTACTGTTCTAAAAAACGAACAGACACAAATAAAAAAATTAATCAAAAGCTCACAAAAATAAAAACCTTAAAAACATCAAACTTCCCACAGAACAAAGCAGCTTTAGCCCTCAAAATATATTCAAAAAAAATCCACAAAGAAAAAACCACAAAACGAACAAAATTGTGTGCATGTATGAAGTTATGGTTATTATAAATGAAAAATAATTGTTAGCAATGACCTTTTTCCCTCAATTATTTTTTTCTTGGAAAATGCGCTTAACGATGAAATGAAAAGAAAATTAAATAAATTAATAATGAAATGAAAAAAAAGAAAAATGATGAAAAAAAAAACTTTAATAAATGGTGAATAAAGTAAATTAATTAAAAATGAAAAGCGATACGATTTTTATGATAAATATTTAATACAAACCCCCCTTCACCCTTCTCTTCAGAATAATTTTTTAATTTATTTATTGTCTTTATTCGTTTTTTGAATGGCCATTTTTAAATGGTCTCGCGAACAGTTTTTGTCCCCCTTATACTCAAACTCACACACATCACAACCTCTTAAAATTTGAGTTTTCTCATCATATTGCGTTCAGTGTACAGTGGAAGAAGTTGAAAAAACGAGAAGATTGTGAATGCTTATCAATGACTGACATTTTGTGAATGAAAAAAAAATTTATTATTATCGGCAGCATTGGTAAGTGTCACAATTTTTCTTTTCATTCTTTTGTTGAATTTTAATCGATTTTTTAAAGAAATTTGAGTGTTTTGCTTTATGCATGATTTTTAATATTGATTGATGGAGATTTTAATGTTAAAGGATGTTTTTATATGTGTTTCAATTATGTGGAGGTAAAAGAATCAGAGGTTGTTTATTTATTACATTCGCACATGGACGCAGCAAGGGGGGTTTTGAGGGTCAAACAACCTCCCCCCCCATATTTTCGCAAAGTTTATAAGAGATATTATTGAGCTTTTTAGATCCGAACCAAAACAAAAATTTTGAAAACTCCAAACCCCGCCCCCTCAAAAAAATTCGCCCATTGCTACGCCCCTACATTCACATTATAAGGGGGAGAAAGGTAGGGTTTAGAAAATGTAACCATGTGTAACAAAGGGATCGTGGGTCTAAGAAGTCATTTTTATGCGTAAAGTACTAAGTACAAAAAATTAAAATTGAAATTTCATTGATTCAATTTTTCTCAAAAATTTAACAGAAATTCAATTTCTTAAACTGTGCATTGAAATTCTTAAGCATTAAAATATACATTATCGCTCCATATTTGCAGCAAAAAACGCGCTAAAATCATCAAAAACTAATAAAAAGAGAACTATAGTTAGTCATTTATTTTATGATACAAGAAAATAATACGAATAATAACAAAAAAAGAATAAAAATAAAATGAAGATAAAAACTTACATACAATGCAACAGGGTAATAAAAAAATATTTCAAGCATCAAAAAATTTTAAAACTCTTCATTTTTTCTAATAAAAAAGTTTTAATTTGACGAAAGTTTTTCAATTAATAAAGTATGAATTAAATTCAAAAGTAGATGTTTGCATTATATTTTTGAAGTTTAAAGTGCAATTCTTTTGAGTCTGAGTTGAAATTAATTTAAATTAAATAGACTTTTAATTTTCAAAAATGAAATTTAAAATAAGAAAATTTTCTAAAAGGACCAAAAAATACCGCAAAAAAATGAGAATAATAAAACAAATTGTTGAAAGCCTACAAGGTTGATTACGTAGTGAGAAATATTTAGAATTATAAAATAGGCTGAAGCAAAAGTTGATAAAACAAAACATTTTGTTTTAATTTTTAAACATTTTTAAAAGCTTTCAATTGCAAATCGATTAAATTTTCAGATTAAATCTTCCAAATTTCAATCGAGAAAAAAAAAAAACAACTTTTGAATTGTTTCAAATAACAATAAAATAAAATAACAAATTAAAACTGTGACAACTGCAATTTTTAATTAATTAATTTATGAGAGACAAAAAATTAGATTTTAATTAGATTTGTTAATTTGAATGAGGTTTTATGTGCTTTTGTGCACATTTAATTTTAATTTCTCTCTATGCGACGGTTATGTCCCTCATTGTATTATTAAAACAACCAAATTGTTTAATTTTCATTTAATTATGTATTGATTAATATGTCAAGGGATGATAAGGAGCTAATGCAGCTCAAATTATCATTTTTTGGGAAAAAATTTGCAAATATTTTTTTTACATAATTTAAAAAAAACCTTAAAATATTCAATAAGTGTTTATCCCTTGTCAAAACATTACAATAATTTCATTATTGTCAATTATTTTTTATTCTATTAAACTATTATGTCCTCTCAATTTAATTTCAACCCAACTTTTAATAACAAAATTCATAAATGAAACCCACCACCTCGAAATAATGAGAATGCTCCGTAAATGAAGCCATTTATATACATAAAAAATAAAATAATACTGAAACTAGCTAATTTAAAATATTTTAATGACAAAAAATGCTTTAAACGCCAAACAAAAAAAAATACATTTTACTGCATCCAAGTTCTTTGTGTCTCGAGTACAACTGAAAAAATATATATAAAAATATAAAATATTAGATAAATATGATAAAGTTTTTTGATACATGGAAAATTTTTCTTTCTATTGAAAATCATAATTTTTGTTCATGATAAAAAGTTAGCAACAAATAATACAAAAAAATTGTACTTTTGCATGAATGTTGACCAAATGATAAATTGAAAAAGAAGTACTGGGTTCAAAATTAAGGTTCTTTTTGCACTTAAGAGGTTTAAACTTTTTGATTTGATCGATTCCAAAATTCAACAAAAAGCTAAAAATCTTAAATTTAAAAAATTTAAATTTGGTTTTATTTTTAATTTTTTGGTTAATTGAACTGCAGTTAAAAAGAATTATTGAAGAATTATATTCTTAATCTGATATCAACCCAAAAAACCTACAAAAATTTTTCAACATTCAAAAAAATCGATCAATCTGTGAATGAACAAAAAATTTTTAAAATAATAAAATGACAAATTTTTGATGTTTTTAGCTTAAAAATTAGTCATAAAGAAAACGTATAAAAATAGCTTTTTCCAAGCCTTTTGTGTGTGCATTTCTCATAAACTCTTTCTTGCTTTTTAATTGGCTTTTAACGTTGTAATCCCCAAAGAAAGAAGACACAATTTATCAAACAAAAAATTTAAAAAAATGATGAAAATAAATTAAAAAGAGTTGAAATGATAAAGTCATGAAAAAAATATTATACATATATACAAATAGAAAATTATGAAATCGATAGTTGTTACGTTTCGTCGCATAAATGTGAGTGAAGCTTTGACCACGATAAAAGTAATAATAATCATTAAAAGGCATGACGTTCTAACTTTATATATTTGCATATACATAAACACACACAATTATACATATACATAATGAATATATTGCAATATAATTATGATTATGATTAAAGGTATATTTACATACATCAATAATTAAAATGAGGAAAAGGAGTCGAAATAAAAAATAAGTAAGAAAGGAACTTAAAACCTATGCAAATGAGTTGTAAGGCACACAATAAAAAATGTTTTTTTTTTTCAAAATAACAGAAAAAATAAGTAAATTTGTGAAGTTCGTAAGCATCACAAAAAAGTACGGAAAAAATCAATAAATGTAAATAAAATTTGTTCACCTTTTTTTAGTTTAATTTCAGAATAAAAAAAAAGTTTCTTAAATCGAATTTGTCAAAAAATTAAATAATTTTTTTTGAAATTCAAAAATTCCAAAAAATCATTATAAAAAAATTATTATCTTAAAAAATTCAATAACTCATGTAAATATGTAAATTTTAAAAATATGAAATCATGATAAAGATTAACTGACGTTTAACAAAATACAACAATAATGAAATTTAAAAATATATTTGAATAAATTTGCAAAACAAATCTTCAATGTGGCTAAGATGGAAAAAAATCATAAAAATTAAGGAAATTCACACTCACAATTTATACTATTCATGAAATAATCTTCACACACAAAACACATTTAATCACTTTTGTATTATAAAAAATGTGAAAATTTTTTATTGTTTTTTGTCGTTTTTCTAAGAAATATAAAAATAAAAAAAATAAGTTTAAATTAATAATTTCTCCTGTTTCTATTTTACATATGTTTAAAACAAAAATTTTTCAATAAAATTTAAGAAAAGAATAATAATTAAAGCCTCAATGATATCAATGAATTATTGCAAAAGTGAGGCCTAAAATTGACATCAATTCGATTGAATAAATGTGAATTTCTTGAGCGTATGGGATGAAGAAATCTTTTATAATGAAAGAGAACTTAAAATTTGAATTAGAATATTTTGAGACATTTTCAAAAAAACTTAAATTGAAATTCAAAAATAGAAGATCAAGCTGTCCAAGTCAGCACCCAATCTAACCGAAATCGTTCAGAAATTGTTCTCAGGTATTACGAAGAAAAATATTTGCATAAATTTTGAACGATCATTGTTATGTCGGGTTTAATTTAAATTTGTCTCAAAAAATCTCCGTTTCCAAGAAATAAGAGAAAATCTATCATAAAAAATATCAAATGAGTTAAAAAGACCTAAATTACTCAAAATTTACAAAAATGAAAATCAATTCCTTAAAGGAATTTTAATATCTTCAAATAAAAGAGAAATAAAAAACATAGTATAGATAGGCTAATATATTAAATAATTAATTATATTAATATTGATATAATATTTTAAATCAAAGACATTTTGTGCAAATTTGACGCACAGAAATTTTTAAGTTCTTTTAAAAAATTCTTTTTTCCAACTTAAAGTCATAATAAAAAAATTAAATATGGCATAAATTATATTCCTATAATTTACCTTCAAATGAAATTAATGAAATAAATTTTCTTCTTCTTTCGTATTCGTAGCATAAAGTTAAATGATATACATCAAAAAAGATATACCATATAAATTTTTCAAAAAAAAAAAACTTTAATAATTTATTTAAAAATGAATTAAATTAAGCATGTCTATATGTTCTCTTCACATATTTATTAAATTCAATTAAAGATGCAAAATTTTACCTGATATATAGTAAAGCAAAATTTAAGAAATCATACCAAAAATAAAGTAAAATGAAAAAAATTAAAATCTTTTCTTTTCATTTTCATTAAGTTCGGGATGGTAAATTTCTGATTGAGCTGCATAAACTAGGAATCAACTCAATACACAAATTCATTATGGTTCATCTTGAAGTTCTTATAATGATTTCAATTGCAACCATCACTCAACCCATTCATAAATTTGCTGTCCCAAACACACCAAAAAACCAAAAGTAGACAAACTTAATGAAATAAGGTAAAAAAGTAACTAAAATTGCGTAGTCTTGTGTTCGCGTACATTTCGCGTTGACTGATTTGGAAAAATAAGCAATAATTTAAATCTACTCTCAAACAAGAAGAAAAAATGTGAAAGTGTAGTAAAAAAAGACAAAAAAAAACATTAAAATTAAATTAATTAAAACAAACGACACACAGACACACAAATTTTTGGGAAAATTTATCAAAAGATAAATTATAAATTGAAATCTGTCAACTGAATGTGGAATAAAAAAAATATTGATTGAGACCACGCAGAATTAGAGTTTAGTCTTGTACTGAGCGATGAATGAAGACAAAAACTAAAATAATTGATAATAAAAAAAATTCAATTCTCAAATGTCAATTAAAAAATAAATAGAATCCATTATAAAACATAATAAAATGTTTAAAGTCAAAATTGATTCTTTTTTAATCCAATTTGTCAAAATATTATTATGTAAAAAAAAATCTTTTTTCAATTTCAACACTTTTAGAACTTGCTTTGAATTCAAAAATTAAAATCCATAAATAATAAAATTTTTATACTTCAAATAAAATGCATTTAGAATTATGTACTTATAATCATCCATACAACTCAATACTTATGAGAAAAGACGGACGTACACATTGAACATGACATAATTATGAGGAAGCATCCACCGATTATGAAGAAATTCTTTTTTTTAAAAAAATTTTGATTGTGTGGGAAATTACTATTCAATATAAGCCAGGGGAGGATCCAAGGGGGTTCGGACCTCTCCTTCGATTAAATTTTCTTCATTTTGCTAGGATCTTTGAAGAAAAATTCATTTTGAACCCCCTAAATTTTTTACCTCTATACAAAGAAAATTTTGGAGCCTACCCTAGAAAAGATTTTTGGCCACGCTCCTGATATAAGCTTGAAATCATTTAAAGTTTTATCACTAACGTTTTAATTTTAAATTTTAAAAATATTGAAAAGAATTTCACACACAATTAAAATACAAAGAATTTCTTTCTATACCTTAAAAACCCATAAAAAATATTCCATAATGTAAGAAAACATATCACCGAATATTAAAAAATGTTAAATGAAAGTAACTAAAATCGCAATGATTATGATGAAAAAATAATAATGAAAACTCGAAAACACTTCAAAATTGTCATTTAAATGAAAGTTAAATATTTTGAATTTTTATAAAATTCAAGAAAAATCGAAAAATAAATTTTAATTTTTTTAGAAATTTTTTAAAAATAAATTTATTCATTTCTTTATATTTTTATAAATTTAAATTTCTTAATTGCCAAAATTGATATTATGAAGGGTTTAAATTTCATTTCTTTTTAAAAAAAATTTGTTCTATTTTTAAACAAATCATCAATGATATTTTAATTTATTCTTTTTCCGCATTATTCAAACAAAAATTCAAAAGCTTTACCTCATTAAATTCATCGTAAAAATATTCAAAAGAACATTAAAATCTGTCACATAACAATGCTAATTAGTTGAGTTTCACATTTCAATTTAATTTGATACATGATGATTTAATAATAATTTAAAACCCTCAAAAAAATTTATCCAAAAATATACTTCAATTTAAAAACGATAAAATATCAGATGGCAGCTATGAAGAACGTATGAAATGTATATTTTTGATCATTTCGTTATGATGGCAATTTTAAGTGAACTTTTTGAGAAATGAAAATAAAATTTATTTTTTTTTAATGTTTTCAAAAAATTGATTCTTAATATTTTTTTATTTTAATTCAATTGAGCTATTTACTAGTGTTTATGTTGAGATTAATGTCAGAACTTTATTTTTATTTTTTTAGAGTCAAGCATAATAGATCGATAGATCTGCAATGACTGAAGAGTCACTAAAGTTTTTTATTGTATCCTAAGTTCATGCTACTTAATTTTGATATTTCGATGAATACCCAAATAATATTTAAAATGATAAATAAATTAAATTAAATATTATCCCAATTTAAAACTTTTTAATTTTCATAATTTGACCACATTGCATACATACACAAAGAAACATAAACATTCAAAATAAAATTAAAAATCTATGACATTCAAGCTAAAACCAAAAAAATAATGACGATGAAAATGAAATAGAAATTTTTATATTCAACAAAAATTAGTCAGAAGATGCCAACCGAATAGAAACAAAAAAAAACTTGGTATATAAAATCCCATGGGAATGGTTAATGAATCAAACAAGATGAGAAAAAAAATTTAAAAACTAGGAATAAATGGAAATATTTGTAAATTAAGGAAAAAGTTTCGACAATATTTATATACACAAGAAAAAAAATTATTAAATGAAAAAAATTAAGCTTTTTTGTTGTGTCGTGAAAAGGAATAAGAAAAAAAAAATAAATTGAAAAAAATGATGAAGAAAAAATATTTCCTATTGTGCGAATTTTAATTTCTAGAAAAAAATGAAGAAAAAAAATCTTTTGTTTTATATTGAATGCGATGAAATAATAAAAAAAATCTTTAATTCTTATAGCGAATTTCTTAGCGATTTTTCTGTTTCTTTATATAGAAATCCCCTCTTTGTGTGCATCTCAATGGATTTAGACTCATTTCAATGAATTGAAATTTTTAAGAAAAATTACGATCAACAAAAGGAGGATTTAAAATTGCATGAAAAGATTCTGATTATGTATTAGACAATGAAAGTGAAATTATACCAATAATGTAGAAGTTAACTCATTTCTTAAAATTTGATAAATGAGTACCGATGAGTATTTTCGATTTTGTGACTACATTGACGAAAATTTCAAATGTTTATCCTCAAATCCATAAGATTGCAACATAAATCCACAAAAGAGGGGAAAAAGAAAAATTGTTCTACTTTAATTTAATCCTTACGTTAAATCTTGTCTGTTATAACACTTTTATCATATGGGCCTTAAACTATTTAAATGTACTAAACAAAGAAAATAAAAATAAAAAAAAACATGAAGAACAAGAAGAATAATGAAAATTTATATATTAAAAAATGAAAAGTATATTTGAATCAATAAAAAATGAAGTAAAATTGGAAGTGGAAAATTTCAAGAAAAACCCTATTTAAATGAGATTAAAAAAAATCTTTATGAAAATAAATAATGAAAAAAATGATTTTATCGTGTTTTTTCTAAATGTGTCTGCATGTTAATAATTATATTATAATAATTAAACTCTAAACAAGTAAATGAGAAAAAAAATTCCATGAAGATAATCGATATAATATTTAACAAAAAAAAAAAAAAAATATGAAAAAATTTTTAAAATCGCATTTTCATCTTAAACGCAAATTTTTTCGTTATCTCCACGCTCTCATAAAGAAATTTATGATAACTCATAGTAACGTTGTCTATAAAAAAATGAAAGAAATATGAAAAAAAAATTGCTAACGATATGTAATGTAAGAAAATGATGATTGGATGCGAGAATTTAAGGTGTTTTGCAAGACTCAGACACTCATCAGAAGGTTGTACAATTTTACAATTTTCTAATGAGTGGGTAAGCCCTGGTACTTTGCGATAGTTTTAAATATTTTGTGGTTATGACTCTAAAAAAATGTATCACACTAAACTCTTAGTAAAATCATCGGTATCATCGGTAGATGAAGAATATATTTTTCTAAATATCGTAATTTAAACTAGGAATATATAGTCGAACAAAGAGTTTATGTTAGGATACTATTGTGACTCAGAAAAGATCAAAATTCGAAAAGATCCCAGAAATCTAGCTTGAATAGACTTGACACTTGACTTTAAAATCTTCCTTCGAAAAAGTCTTAAACTCAATATTTAAAACTGTCACAAAAACAACATCAAATTCTCCAAAAGAATTCAAAAAATCTTTCATGTTATATAATTCACGTGAAAGTGTTTTCTTTATTTAAAAAAAATTTGAAGCATTATCAAAATTTATTCATACCATAAAAAAATATACAATTATGCCATATGAAAAGAAAGAAAAAAAATTATGACCAATGTATTCGCAAAAAAAACATGAAAATATTTACCTTCTTTTTTAAAATTTAATAAAAGCATTTTTTTCAATTCAATCATAATTAATTAATTAAAAAAGAAGAATATAAATAAAATGAGTAAGGAAGACGAACAAAAAAAAATGAAGATATGAAAAATTTTATTGAAAAATTAATTAAATTAATTGTTGTAAATTATGAAAGCAATAAAGAATTATTGATGAAAAATTTTTAATTGTAAGCAAAAATAATTTTTTCTGTAGTTTTTAATATTTTTTTGAATTGAATTTCAGCAACTTTTTCAGCAATTTGATAAATTTTTCACAAAAAAAGTTTATTGATTGCAGTTTCAAAAAATTACTCTCAAAAATATTCTTTTCAGTAAATTTTCTGTTTCAGCCTTAAATTTTTATTAATTCAAAATATATTTGTATTAAATTAATTTCAGAAAAATCATAATCAAAAAGAACAATATCTAGTTAAAAACTTAAAGTCCTTGAGGCTGTTCACTTATGTCGTTCATAAAAATCTTGGATTTTTAGACCCCCTCTGTCACAATATCTTCATACAAAAAAATCTATTGTATAAGTTAACGACCCTTGACAATATTTTAAAGTTTTCAATTTGTTCATGAGTCATACTAAAGAAAAACAACTATCCTGAAATTTTGTTTATCAAAAAATTCATTCATCAAAAATCGGAAATGTAATCGTTTTTCAATCTTCTCCCGGAAATACACACCCCATTAAGTCAAATGAAAAAATTGCATAGCAGTAATTATTTTAAAATAGCTGTTGTTGATTTTTCTGTGTAAAAATGATTCGTTTTTCAATTTTTATAGAAAATCTTTATTAATAAATTATTTCAAAAAATAAATTTAAACAAAACATTTTATGTTTTGAAAGAAAGAAATAACTTGTCTTTTAAAAAAATCAATTCATATCCAAAACATTTCAATAATCCCAGAACAAGCATCTACAAAATGGAAGAGTTTTATAAATATAAACACATTTATGCTTATATAATACACACGGGAAATTAAAAAAAATTGTTAATGTCGATCGAAAATGAGAAAGGAAATATATTGAGAATAAAAAACGAACAGAAATGAAAAAAATTAATTTTACTGCTGAAAATAAAAAAATTGGAAATAAATTAAAATCAGGGACTGTATAAAGTGCATCACAATGAGGTTGGAAAAATTTAAAGAATTTGAATTTTAAAATAAAACTAAAAAATCACAATAAGGTGATTTTAGTGTTCACTACACTATAGATGATTTTATGTTTGAATACTATTTTAATAAATTTTAAATTAAGAAAAAAATTATTTTTTTTTCAGTTTCAACCCCTTGCCTGATACCCTCATCATGCAGAAATTAATTCCCTGTTTATTTATTTTTACTTGATGACATACATCGGATATAAATGCGAATAAATATCAACAAAGTAATGATAATGAAAAAATAATTGCACAACAATTTTTAATAAGTTGTTATTTATATTTTTGTTTCAACTGAATTTAAAGCTTTGTTGGTTAGCTTCTTTTTTAGATTGAAATATCTTAAAAAAAAATTTTAAAAAAACAATATTTTAATTAAATATGTTTGTATACCTGATTACATAAAACAATTTTAAGTTCAATTTTATTTACATAAAAAAATTCAATTCTGTAATTCAAATTAATTTCTTAAAAAAACTTACAAAATCAGCAAATATAAAATTAGTATCCACATCTACTTTCAAAACATTCCATATTCCAAAGCAAAGCAAACAATTGCCAATTTAGATAATGTCCAATTCCTAATACTCATCCATTAAATAAATAATAAAGTAAATGAAATTGACATGCAGAGTAGCCATCGACATTTAAGTAATCAAGTAATTTAGAGGAAGAGAAGGACATGATAATTGCATAACATGATGAACGTTCGAAAAAAAACTCGAAACGTATCTAAAATGAGCGAATTGGAAAATTGCAAAATCAATATTACATCAAGATCATCAGTAGCACGGACAAATAAAAAACGATTGCAAAGTCATCTCTATAATGTTTTTTAATTGAAAATTTTCATTTACACGACACGGTTCAAATGGCACGACTACATTCTTGCAATTAGTTTTGCAAACATATCGGAAGCTTTGCATGTATGTGACTGACTGTAACATGCATGGTGTATGCACGGCAAAATCAAATAGCTTCAAAATGTTTAAAATTTTCATTAAAAATGTTTTATTTTTTTTTTCTCTCTCGAAATGAAATGAAAAAAATTCCCGATGTAGAGTTTACTGTTCCTTCTCAATTCTATCTCAATCCTACTCATTCCGCATTTGTGCTGTCATTTCGTTGAGTGTAACATGCATGCATGCAATTTTCAGCATGATGAAAACTGATTTTTTATTTATCTCGCGCAAATATTTGCTCGGGAATTTTTATTCCTCTTCCTGACATTTTGTTTTCAACGTTTTTTTTAGTGCTGATTTTTGGAATCAGAAAAATTTCATTAATGACTCCAAGTTAAGTGACTGTCTAATTCAAAGTAAGTTAAGGAACTTCAAAAGGAGTTAATCCTTTTTATGGTCTAAATTTTAACGTCTTCCAATATTTTTTGGTTGACGACATATTTTTGGATCCAAAATTTTTTTAGGACTTTTAAAAAATTTTTGATCTAAATTTACACAAAAATTAGTCAAATTTGATTGTCTCGACCATTTTTTAAGAACAAGTTTTGAAAAAATCTTTTATTTTTGGAATTTTCAAGAAAACTTTTAAAAAATTAGCGAAAATATTTCCATTAAATAACAATTTTACTCCGAAAATGCTTTACATTCATTCTACGTTTTTCTACAACATGAAACATTCAATGATTAAATAGTCATATGAGAAATTGAAAACGAAAAAATTGAACCATTTTTACCCATTTTTAATTTAAATGTTTGTCAAATCGACGACTGATGTAGAAATTAATTAGCTGTGATACTGTAAAATGTGAAAAATGTTAATTGAAAGGGTGTAACAGGATGGATATGGAGGACGATGTAGTGAATGTTACAATTAAATTTTTACAAACAATTTTATTTTAAATTTTTTATGTAAATTTTTAGTATGGAAGAGTAAATAAAAGTTGATTGTTAAGTGAGTTGATTTGGAATTTCATTTTAAAACTGAATTGTTGTGATAAATTGAAGTTAGTGTTTATTTGGAAAAGGATAGGTAGAGCTGATTTTGTTTGTGCTGTTATTCAAATAATAAAATGAAAAAGTAAGATAAATTTAGTAGCTAATTATACTATATAAATATAGCCAGATGGAAAAGCATGATTGGATGGAAATTATCGCAATTTTTTGTGAATAAAAGGTCTAAAAAAAGTCTAACAATTTAATTCAGAAAATAAACTACTTGAAATCATTTGCATCTTGAAAAAATGATCCAATCTCAACAACAGACGAACATGCTGATCACAGCACAAAACAGATAAAAATTCATAAAAATTTATAGTCACGTTTTAACAATCAATGCTCTTTGATTTTTACGACTCGAAGTCATGAAGATTTTTCATTCATCCACCCGTGAACATCAGAACAAAATCTCTACCTTGAAAATGAAGCAATGAATGTGATTCATAGTTTGTATCATAAAAGAGAAGCACACAAAATAAGCCTACAAAAATGATGATGAAAATTATCTTGCGAATGAATCGTAAAAGAATTTTTTTTCTTTCTTCGCCAAACCGCCCTTGTTCTTGAGATTTTTATGAGATTTCTGCTCGACTTGACATTTTTTTGAGATTTTTTTTACAGTGAAAAATGAATGGAAAAAATCCCAAAAATACATGCACACAAAATCTTTATGATTACCATCAAAACAGGAAGGAAGGAACCAAATCTTTGTGATTTCTTTTTGCCAAAAATGGAACATAAAGTTAGATAAACCATGAAAAGAAGTCAAAAACGAAGAAGTAGAAATGAAGAATGCTTTAAAAACTCATAAATCACTCAAAAAATAAACAAACCCTTTTTTAATTCTAACGTAAGCTATTCATACACTTTTTGGATAAACGAGAAAAAATGTCTTCTTTTTCAGTCCGTAAACATTGAAAAAAAATATTTTTGGTGAGGATTTGTTCATAAATGATGCCTTTCAGTCTTATTCCTTATTTGAAAATCCTAAACTTCATCGACAGTAAATTTCACAGAATCCAAAAATTCCTATTAAGTCCTTCCAGTCAACGTTATATCAATCGGTTTTACATTTCTCGTCCCCTCAGTCTCAATATTGTAAAAGGACAGGATGAAGAAAGTGCGAGAAAATGGCAATAGCAGGGTTATAAAAGGTGGTCAAAAGGAGTGAGACTCTTCCTCAAAAAAAGAGTAACCGGCAATGAAAAAAGCACACACATTTATTCAAAAGAGATAGGAGATTGAGGATATAAAAGAAGCGAGAAAGCATTTTAATTTAAATTCAATTTGTCATCAGCAAAGAAAATAAAAAGCGGCAGCAAATGTCAACTGAGGATGAGATAAAGGATGGGAAAGGATATTTTTTATATACAGTCAGAGAGGATGAAAATAGGATGGAACATAGGCAGGCGGGCAGGATGAAGACAAGTGAGTGATATAAAAGCATCAGAATCAAAATTTAAAATGCAATCAATAGATGATAGATAGGCACGACAGACACTTGATGATGAAGTGGGATGGAATGAATTGATAAGCATAAATACACATACGCATATTGTTGATGACTCTTTTGTGGATGAATGTTCTTCACCTTATCATCATTTTATTGAATAATTTTGTGTTCATTTCCTTTTTGATTTCTTTCCTCAATCGATGCTTTTGTTTGTTCCATCGCACATACAAAAAGTTGCTAAATCAACAATGGAAATGAAATGGATCTAAATCGAAAGTGTTTTTCTTTTTGATGTATTGTGAGAATAATCAGTATTTGGATTTGAGCCTTTGACCTGTTGTGTGTTTGAATTTAATGCAATTGGTGCTGTTTGTTTTTTAGTGGAGATTTAACTTTGATTGAAAATGATCCTGAAAATGACTAAATTTACATTACAAATTTTCAGTTGATTTTTATCGCATCTAAATTCAAAAATCAGACCAGATTTGATATCAAATTACTTTTAATTTTAAAAAGCAATAAATAGTATATGATATTTTTGACCCCACCCCTGTGCTTTAAACTCCAAATTCCCATCCCCAAAAACCCCAACAAAAATACCAAAAAATATATCAAATTAATGAACCACAACAGCAATTTAAAAGAAAACCTTTAATGCTTATTCCCAAACATCCAAACACAAACACAAACACTCTTTCATCTTCAGATTTAAAATTTAAAATTCAACACGCATTGCCCAACGAAATTGAATTTTTTTAAACACAAGATTTGCAATCACCTTTGTGAAGATTCGTAAATGCTTATTCCAAGCATTCCAGAATCAAATAATTCTTCAATTCCAAAGCATTTACGCTCTTTTAACGCTTTAGTGTTTAAATGCGTACATAAAAGAAAGAAGAAAAAAATTTGAAAATCTTTTTACATTATTATACAAAGGGGATGCTTCATCAATAGAATTTGAAAATAAAGGAAATTTTTATGCTCTTTTATCATTCAAATGAATTTTCTAGAGGTGGAAACTTTATGAATTTATGCGTGGAAATGTTTTTATTTTTTTTGTTAGATCTCTTGTGAAATTTGTGGAATTAGGATATGAAAGCATTACAAGTTGATCCTATTTTGATCAAATTAAACCAAAATTTTTCAAGTTTTCAAGTTTATCCTAGAAATTTCTCAATTTTTCATACTATCTTAATTTCCATCTCCAATTCCGTTGCCCAATTCCACTGAGATATATTATAACAACAAAAAAATCTCTCAACTTAACAAAAGGCAAAAATCAGCAAGAGACAGTGATAGAAAGTTGATAATGGTATTTAATCGCTGTAAATATTGAGTGGATGAGTAAGTCACTTTATTATGCAGATTTTCATTCTTTTCTTCCTATTTTCTTCATCTCCTCATTCAGTTCACTCATTGCTGATTTAGATGGATGACAAAATAGACATAGAATGAAAATAGAGGTCAAAGGCATTAACATTTTCAAATCCCTTCCTATTTGTTCATGCTGCGATGTTCATTTTATTTATTCTTCTTTTTTGAAGTTTTTTAACTGAAGATTTTTTGGGATTGGGATGGTTTTGTGAGTGCTTTGGGTGGGTTTTGAATTAAAGTAAAATTTTGGAAGTTTTTTGGTTTGATGTTTTAGTTGCTGGGAATTTTCAGATGTTGAAAAAATTGTATGAAAATTTATTTAAATAACTTAATTGTACGTTATTTATGTAACAACACTAGCTAATATTCATAGTTTCAGTATCTGGGGCGATACAATAGGTATGGTACAATAGGACCCGTCTTCGATAGGGACCGCAGTGCCTCCATCTAGTCATGGCAGCTTTCTACTTTTCGTTGGACATTGGACTACGTTTTTGTGCTGAAAGATGCATTATTGGCTACATTGGAACCCTATTTGTCATTATTATCAGGGGCGAAGCCAGGGGAGTATCAAAAGGGGTTCCGACCACCCTTCGAGAAAAACTCCTTCATTTTACTAGGGTTTTTGAGGAAAAAACCATTTGAACCCCCTAAAATTTTTTCTTCCATACAAAAATTTTTTGGACCCCCATTACAAAAAATTTCTGGCTACTCCTCTGTTCAGTACATTCTTCATAATTTCATCGTCGTCTTAACTTTATTTTAAAAACTCTTGAACCCTTTCGAAAATGTGCTTATACGATTAAAGTCATCATCAAAAGCAAGAAACGAAAAAAAAAATTCAACCACTTTTTAAAAATTCCCCTCATTCAATCGATATAATGGAAACAGCAGCAGCAGAAATAAAATAAGAAGAAAAAAAGAAAAGAAATCTTTTTATCATGTAAATTGATTGATTGCACGCCAACATTGAATTTTCTTCTCATTCCAATCATCATCATCTTTTTTTTCCTTTCTTCATTCTTTTGTTGTTGTTATTGCCTATGCCTGCCAATGCTCTGCCTTTATCGTCACACACAATGAAGAATGAATTTTTCATATTCACACCGTTTCACGGCGTGAATATATTGTTTTTACTACACTCTCAAAAACCGTTTTTTGCGTTTTTCGCTTAAATTAAGCATTTTTACGCTTTTTACCCTAATTACATAAAAGTTAGGCCTTGGAATTCTCTACAAAATGCCGCAAACCACATGAAAATTGGTTGCATTGTTTCCGAGAAAATCGTGAAAAACTGTTGATGTTAGCACTGCTTGGACTATAGTCGGCCAAATTCCGGGAAAACAGAAGCGAGTTAGGACTTCAAAAATGGACCAAAATGTGTGTATTGGGCTCCGATGGTGCCACGAAACTTTTGGTAATGATTCATGCAGCGGTTCCGGAGAAATCAACGAAAAACTGAAAAATTATAGCCGATTATTGCATAACACTTTTCCGAAAAAACGTAGAATTTTACGTTACGTAAATTTTTCTTTACGTATACGTATTTTTTTACGTAAAGAGATTTTTGTATGAAAATTTCAAGAAAATTTATTAATGATTGATTAAATGGCTACAAATAGTTACTGAATATCTTTTTATAGTCATAATTTTATAGTTACTGGATCATACTTTATGCTTACTGGAACTGACTTTATGACCATGAATGCTTACTGGATCTCACTTTATGGCCATGAATGCTTACTGAATCTCATTTTATGGCCATGAATGCTTACTGGATCTCACTTTATGGCCATGAATGCTTACTGGATCTCACTTCATGGCCATGAATGCTTACTGGATCTCATTTTATGGCCATGAATGCTTACTGGATCTCATTTTATGGCCATGAATGCTTACTGGATCTCATTTTATGGCCATGAATGCTTACTGGATCTCATTTTATGGCCATGAATGCTTACTGGATCTAATTTTATGGCCATGAATGCATACTGGATCTCACTTTATGGCCATGAATGCTTACTGGATCTCATTTTATGGCCATGAATGCTTACTGGATCTCATTTTATAGCCATCAATGCTTACTGAATCTAATTTTATGGCCATGAATGCTTACTGAATCTAATTTTATGGTCATGAATGCTTACTGGATCTCATTTTATGGCCATGAAAGTTTATTGGATCTCATTTTATGGCCATAAATGCTTACTGGATCTCACTTTATGGCCATGAATGTTTACTGGATCTTACTTTATGGCCATGAATGCTTACTGGATCTCATTTTATGGCCATGAAAGCTTACTGGAACTTATTTTTAAATCATTCTAATCTAACGAAAAGTTTAATAGATAAGAAAATCTTATCTTCTGAATAGACTGACCGCGGAGCAGCAACTGGAGCGAAGCGGAAGTTGCAAAACTATCGAGACTGTAATCTATGATAAAGTCTTATCTAACAAAGATAATCATACATCAAAGTCTGATCTATTGAATAGACTGACCGCGGAGCAGCAACTGGAGCGAAGCGGAAGTTGCAAAACTATCGAGACTGTAATCTATGATAAAGTCTTATCCTACAAAGATAATCATACATCAAAGTCTGATCTATTGAATAGACTGACCGCGGAGCAGCAACTGGAGCGAAGCGGAAGTTGCAAAACTATCGAGACTGTAATCTTAATAAAGTCTTATCTAACAAAGATAATCATACATGAAAGTCTGATCTATTGAATTTACTGACCGCGGAGCAGCAACTGGAGCGAAGCGGAAGTTGCAAAACCATCGAGACTGTAATCTATGGTAAAGTCTAATCTAACAAAAATAATAATACATGAAAGTCTGATCTATTGAATTTACTGACCGCGGAGCAGCAACTGGAGCGAAGCGGAAGTTGCAAAACTATCGAGACTGTAATCTATGGTAAAGTCTAATCTAACAAAGATAATCATACATAAAAGTCTGATCTATTGAATTTACTGACCGCGGAGCAGCAACTGGAGCGAAGCGGAAGTTGCAAAACTATCGAGACTGTAATCTATGGTAAAGTCTTATCTAACAAAGATAATCATACATCAAAGTCTGATCTATTGAATAGACTGACCGCGGAGCAGCAACTGGAGCGAAGCGGAAGTTGCAAAAGTATCGAGACTGTAATCTATGATAAAGTCTGATCTAACAAAAAGACCAACATATATGGTAAAGTCTTATCTAACAAAGATAATCATACATGAAAGTCTGATCTATTGAATTTACTGACCGCGGAGCAGCAACTGGAGCGAAACGGAAGTTGCAAAACTATCTAGACTGTAATCTATGATAAAGTCTGATCTAACAAAAAGACCAACATATATGGTAAAGTCTTATCTAACAAAGATAATCATACATGAAAGTCTGATCTATTGAATTTACTGACCGCGGAGCAGCAACTGGAGCGAAACGGAAGTTGCAAAACTATCTAGACTGTAATCTATGATAAAGTCTGATCTAACAAAAAGACCAACATATATGGTAAAGTCTTATCTAACAAAGATAATCATACATGAAAGTCTGATCTATTGAATTTACTGACCGCGGAGCAGCAACTGGAGCGAAGCGGAAGTTGCAAAATTATCGAGACTGTAATCTATGGTAAATTCTAATCTAACAAAAATAATCATACATGAAAGTCTGATCTATTGAATTTACTGACCGCGGAGCAGCAACTGGAGCGAAACGGAAGTTGCAAAACTATCTAGACTGTAATCTATGATAAAGTCTGATCTAACAAAAAGACCAACATATATGGTAAAGTCTTATCTAACAAAGATAATCATACATGAAAGTCTGATCTATTGAATTTACTGACCGCGGAGCAGCAACTGGAGCGAAGCGGAAGTTGCAAAATTATCGAGACTGTAATCTATGGTAAATTCTAATCTAACAAAAATAATCATACATGAAAGTCTGATCTATTGAATAGACTGACCGCGGAGCAGCAACTGGAGCGAAGCGGAAGTTGCAAAACTATCGAGATTGTAATCTATGATAAAGTCTTATCTAACAAAGATAATCATACATGAAAGTCTGATCTATTGAATTTACTGACCGGAGCGAAGCGGAATTAAAAAATAGCAGATATTTTATCTCAAGTGTTAATCTGTACTCTGCATTCTAAAATTTTTGCTCTAATCTTCTGTTTTTATCAGTTTTATAACGCAAAAAAGATATTTTCGAATTAATCAGCGTCGTTTGGAAACGGTGTGAATATCTCCATGAAGCGTGATCCGCTTCATAACTAGTTTTTTCCTGGTGCCGCTGATGCTTTATCATTTACAATGAATTGATGGGTGGAAAAGAAGTGAATGAGATGGAATGAAAAGTATATGTGTGTTTGGATGGATGTACGAGGAACACAAAACCCTTCTCAAATTTCCTTACGACATCTATCCAAATCTCCTTTCTTGAGGATTTTCATATTTTTACATCCTCTTCAAAAAGAAATCCCTTTTGTGAATTTTTTTTCTGCCTCTATTGTTATGTTGCTGACTGTGCTGCTGCTACTGCTGCTTATATTGACGGTAATCGTACATGAAAATTATCGCCAATGAATTGATTGCTGTGCGTGTATGTGAATGTAAATTTGTTTATAAGTTTGTTTTTATTATTGAATGGAAAAAAGGGGATGGAATATTTGGAACTGAGTAAATTTAAGGACTTTTTTGGATTTTTTTTTTATATTTAAATCTTGAGTTGAAAACATATTTTTTCTGGAATATTAAAAGTCAACTTGCTTGAAAAATTAGTATATTTCATGAATTTTTGTTTTTTTAAAGACATAATAAATTTTGCAAAAATTTTGAATTTTAAAAAATCATTAATCAATGCAAATAGAGCGAAATTTCAAATTCTTCAAAATTAATTTAATCTTCTTTAATTCAGATCAGTCTTTTAATTCAGATCAAGCATGGACATCAAATTGAATTCCCAGAAAACAACAAATTTTCAATCAAAATTTCTACTCATAAGTACAATATCCAATAAATAACAAATTACTTATAAATCCAATTCCAATTCCATCTAATAAATCTCTCTCCATCTTAACTAACGAAAAAATATGAAATAATGTCTACACATGTGTGTTTGTTTGTCAAATTTAAAATTCAAATTTGTTTGCTTATTGATTGATTGCATATAAGATAAGAAAAAATTCTTTAAAGCCAATTGTAAGCAATCTAATCCACAAAATGTATGCAGATCTCATTCAATATATTTTCCATACTTCTCATCTCGACATGTCATGTCTCTCTCAAGTCTCTTTACTTCCTCTTCAGCCTTATTTATATATATTTTTTATTATTTTTGGTCGCTTGTGATTGAGGTAGTTACAACCCATTCGGTGTTTAGAGGAAATAAAAAGGAATTTTAAATTCGATAGTGATTGGGGTACATGTCAAGGAGAACTGAATTTAAAGTTCGGAGGTTTAAGGAGACATACTTTGTAAGGGATGAAGTATTATTTGGGCGTATTTGGCGAACTAAACCTATAATCAGTCTACTGAATTCTTAAGGGGGGTTCCTCTTAGTAAAATTCTTCATGCCAAATATGCCTATTTTTAACCCCCTTTCTGGTCGTAACAAATTTTGTATGGTTTTTTTTTTTAATTTATTTGAAGTGTAAAAAATTTTTAGAACCTTCCCTTCCACCCTAAGCTTTCCGAATTTCATGAAAGACTCGAAAGAATCTTTTTTTCGAATTTTGATGAAAATGTTTAAAACTTTAGAAATTTTTAAATGCAAAATTAAGTTTCAAACTTTTGTTGAAAATTGTTAGCATTAATATGTTTAATTAGATGGTTTAAATAAGTTTATTTAAAAGTTACAAAAAACATCCTTTTTGATTCCAACAGCGTGTTCAGCATTTCTAACCCATCATAAATTGTTTAAATATGAAAAAAACATGTCTCAACTCAAATTCGACCTCAATCCAATGAAATTGATTATAAAATGTTAATGCAATAACAAATTCATCTTCCATAAGCATCATCAATACACAAACACAAATAATAATAATACCCATACTCATCATCTCTCAATACTTTTTCCAACTAAATTTATTGACTTGCAAATTTCTTCTTCCACGTCATAAAATAAAATTGAGTAATAGAAAAATTTTTCCAATAAAAATAATAATCATATTTTATTGCCCATCCACTTTTGCATCATATATGAGCTCTAAAGTCATTCAAGTGTCTCAATAATCATCTTCCGTCCCTCCACTTTAATGGAAGTCATGATGAGGATTTTTATTCATAAAAAAAGATATTCTTCAATAATCCATTATTGTGATCAAGTTGAGGATAGGAACTCATAAGTATTCAACTACTGACACACATTCAATGCTAATACAGTTCCTTATTCTTTGGGATGTCTTAATATACATACGCATATCTTCAGCTTATTATCATCATTATTTTGCATTATTTTATGTCAATTGTCTGCCTGATATTCAAAACTTTCTTTTTTTCTTCCCTTTTTTTCACTTATCCAATTTTTTTTTCTTTCCTTTTGTATGCCTCTGGTTCACATATAATGTGAATATATGAAAATTTTGTATATGCATAAAGTTACTTACTCACATACTTATGTGATATTGAAAAAGGGCTATGATAAAAGCTCATCTTTTAAAAATCCTTATTTTCAATTTGCCTTCAATTTCATTTTTTTTTGCCGTCATTTATGATCTTCTTATTCCAACTTAATGCTGCTCATGTGCCTCTGATGTTTGTGTGTGCCTCTTCATGTTCAACAAACACACATAAAAAGGGGCATGTAGAGTGAGACACTTTCGATTATTTTTGTGCAAATGATTGCTTTTGTGTTTATTAAAGAATAAGAATGAATTGGATGGAAATAAAATTATTTGTTGAAAGATTTTCAATTTTTTGGTTGCTTTTTTTGTGGTATTTTTTAAAGCGACAATTGAATTTTGGGCTGATTTTGGGATATATGATATAATCTGTTCCTATTGAAATTTTTTAAACTTGCTTTCGCTAGTAAAAATATTTTTTTTTTATTTTCTATTTTTTAAAATAAAAAGATACTAAATAATGAACAAAAATTTTAAAAAATGATCAGAAATGATTTAAGATAAATTTAAAAAAAATTGTCAAAAAATATTTTCTCTAAGCTATCGATATTTCGAATTTTTGCTCGTGCTAGATCAAAAAAATGCATTTTAGTTCATGCTTAAAAAATACAATTTTTTAACTCCGACTAATTAAAGTAAAACTAACCCACAGAAAATTTATAGAAATGCCTCTTCGTCTTCATGAAAGCCAATAGAATCTCAAACTCAATTTTACATTTACTCACAATAATTGAGTGAGGTTGTCACATTGCAATCAACTTAACCACATATCAATCGACATTTTTTTGTTGCTGTTGTTTTGAATTTATTGAGAATGAATTGATATTGAGAATGAAATGGACGTAGGTAGTTCAAAGAAAGGAGAGGCTGAAAAAGGTCAACTGGAAGTTCCGTAATCAACAATGTGTAAAAATTCTATTCGACATAAAAATGCTTCACTGTGGTGCCCACACCACACGCCAGTAATGTGTAGTTATGTACATGAAACAATAGCGATAGTAGAGAGAATAAAATGTGAAGAAGGCCACAGAAACCAATCAACTTTCAACCCAGCAGCAAAAAAAGGAATTTCTCTTATCGATAAAAGTCCAACATACAAAAGAATAAGGAAAATAAGCGACGGAAAATGCGAAAGGAAGCAACAACAATGAAAATTTATTTCCCTGAAATTTATACACACATTGAGAGTGAACAGAAAATGGACACATCAATGAAGTGAAGGCACGTTAACAAAGTGTCAGAAAATGAAATCAAGAATTTCATTACTGAGAAGGAATGGAAAGGAGGCAAAAAATTGATAGTCAGTTTTTGTGCTTGAATGAAGGTGAATTGGCGCATTTTTGAGTGATTTTTGATAGATGATGTCAATTGGATAGGCAAATATTGTCAAGAGGTTTGTGTAATGCTTTTTCATCCCTGATCCAAAATTCTAAAAATTTTTGATTTGAGAAAAAATTTGATTAATTAGATTTTAAAGGATTTTTCAACATTTTCCAGTTACTTTCTAAGACCAATTATCTCATTTTCTATAAGAAATAGTATGAACCAGTTAAGCAACCTGTCAGACATAATCACACCCAAAAAAAAGTCTCAAACCCCCGAAATTCCAGCTAAAAAAAACCAGATTCAAATAAGGAAAAGAGATAGAAAGAAACCTTCATATACACAACAATACATAACAATATCCATCGTATGAAGTCTTCAAAATGTGTGAATACATTTTATAGACACCAATAGTGTACGAAAATGGCAGTATATATACGTATATATAAAATAAATGAGTAAGTGAAATGAAAAGATAAAGAACAGAGAGAGTGAAAATTTGTTGAATTTCCGGATGTATTCAATTGGCACGTGAAACATATACTTACACTTTGTGGCTCTTTTGTCGATATGCAATCAACTTCTTCTCATTTCGACATTTCATTAAATGTAAGAAGAGAGAAAATTACGACGAAAATTGAATTTGTTTTATTGAATTTTCTATGTTTTTAGCACACAATGTAGCTACTCGTCTTGTTTTGAAATTTATAAAGTGACATTTATTTTTATGAAATTGTAGGAATTTCAGGTGGCTCCTTGTGACTATAAATTGTTTTGTTTGTTGACAATTTTAAGAATGGAGGTCTAAAGTTTGTGATTTTATAGCGTTCGAAAAAAAATTCAATATTTCAACTTAGTCCTAGCTCAAACTTAGCTACTTGAAACCTTATGACAAAAAGTCAAAAAATCAAAATTATATACTTTTCTCCAGGGTCGTAGCCAGAAATTTTTTTGAGAGGGGGGAGGGGGGGGGGGCAAGAAATTATTTTATTCTGTGCACTATTCATTCTATTTCTTAATTTATCGAATGTTCTATAGCAGTTACTTTAGCAAAATCTCGACCCAACATCATGCGACAATCCATAAAATCTCTAAAATATGAAAATGAAGTCGTCGTTTACGACACAGGTAAATAAATGCTGTACATTTATTCACAATATATATTCCAATAGCACAGAACATATATTGACAAATTTACAATCTATTCATGATCCTTAAACAGCAACAATAGGCAACAAAATAATTTTTTTTTGTGAAAGCAAGAAAAGAGTAAATAGAGTGGAAATTGCGTCGTATTTGAACAGTAAATAGTAAAATAGCAAATAAAATGAGGAGGGTGTGGACAATACCTAGAAAAAGCTTTCGGATTTTGTTACCTCATAAACAATTAACGCTACAATTTCAATCAAATTAGGAACTGCTAAATTACATTTGATAGATTTTTGTTCTATTGACTTTTCTTGCTACTCAGAACGTTCATTCATTAATTATTTATGTTTACGTATTGAAATGTGTTTTTTGGAAGTAAGAGAATTCCATTTTCTTAATTCGAAATGTAAAGATTGTAGCTTGTGTGGGCGATATTGCGTGCATTTTTTCTTTGTGAAATTAATTTCTTAGAAACTTTAATTATTGTGAATTATTTATAAATTAATTTAATCTCGTAGGTCACTTACTTTGGTGTACTAATGAAGCTTAAAAAATATTAAATAAAACTAAAGAACAATTCTGTAATTCTTACACAATAAAATTCAGACCTAAATACCCTACCTCAAATACAAAAAAAAAAGAAAAATTAATAGAAAATCAATCTCAGTGACCCCATCTTGAGAACAGTTGAGTGTTCCCTACTGTGTAATTTCTCTGCTGGCCTCGCGTTATCTCGGTCTCAATATTATCATGCACACCAGAACAACACGATTCTTTCGTCTCATTGTGTATATTTCTTTTTTTCTTCTTCCTTTTCTCCATTTTTTGGTTGAAAAAAAGCACAAAAAAATTCAATCAATCTTATTCACAATTTTTTTCTTACCTTTTGCTTTCACGTTTACCCTCTACTGCTTAATGAAATGTGTAACAACAAGACGATATGGCGTTGATTTTTGGGGATTTTTATTTTGCAATTTAACAATGAGTTGCTCTTTTGTAAGAGTGTAGCAGTCAACGTGTCTGAGATATTATTGTAAATTTGTTTGAGAAAATTAAATAATAATTTAATATGGTTGAAAATTTTTAAAATTTAAATTTGAAAAATTAAAACATAAATATTTGTGTTTTTTATTGAAAAATATAAATTTATTTTTTTAAAACTAAGTTTAATCTAATATTTGCATGCAATAATACAGTTTTAATTAAGTCTAAATTCTAAAAAAAAATTTTAAAAATTACTTTTATTCAGTCTTTTATTATAATCGTCTTTCTCTAGGTAATTCTTTATATTTTGCTATTTTTTTTATTCAAATTACTTAACAAAACTAATGACGACATTTTCGACATGACAAGCTTTGCAAATTTTTAATGCAATTTTTACATTTAGCTTCTCTTTGTTTTCGACAAATGCCGCATAAAGTTTCTAAACGGAAACATGAACACGAAAATTTATCATAATTTCGATTTCCTAGAGTTTTACTGGCATTTTCATTAATTTGGAGTGTTTTAAAATCTTTTACTGGAACGACTGTTTTCGAAATTTGAGATGAATCAATTTTTGGAATATTTTTCTTTACGAATTCATCCAGTTCTTTTTGATTGAAAATTTCTAACAGTAATATTTTTAAATTGTGATTTTGAGAATTTAATTCATTCTCATTTAAACTTTGTCCTATATTGAGATTGTGATTTTCGAAATATTTTTGTACAATTTCTTGAAAATGTTCCTTTTTCAAATTATTTTTTAATTCAATCCATATTTTTGTCTGATCTTCCTTTTCTTTTAATGTTTTTATGAAATATAAAATATTTCCTCCATCATCATTATAAATATTTTTTAACAAAACAATTATTTCGTCAATATTTAAATACTTTTGAATCAATTTCCACACTTTTTCAAAAGTTTTCGAATTAAATTTAGCTAACTTATGTAATCTATAAAATATGTTCCCATTATAAGGCATTACTTTCATGCATTCACATATAATAATCTTGGAATTTGTCTTTTTTATCAAATTATAAAAAAATATTTCTATATCATCATAATCTAAATTTGATGATAAAATCAATTGTAAAATATATCGCTGCTTAATCAAACTTTTTATTTCATCATCACTTAATTCATTAAATAAAAAGTTTTGAAAAGACGTAAATGCTTCTGTGTTTTCTGTACAAGAAATAATTTTTTCAATATTTATATCAACAATATCAAAAATTCTTGAATTTTTTTCTTTTTTAAGTATGAAAATTGCAAAAGGAGTTAAGTTTTGTAGATTTTTAATGAAAAATTCGTCAAAAGTTTCTATTTTCGGACAGTTTTTTACGAACGATTCAATTATTGGTTTCATTTTTTCCAAATGTGTTAAATCATTTAAAAAATCATTTAGAAAATATCTAATTTGTTCAAGTTCTTTCTTTGTAAAACATTGTATCAAAATTGAAACGAAATATTTAAAATTATTATCATTGCAATCTTGTTCATCAAATTTTTTTACATAATATGCAACATATTCAGCTACAAAAAAATATTTAAACGTTTCTTGTTCAAATGTCAAGCAATCTCCTTTTTTAGTTATTAAATCAAAATCAACCAAATCTTCATGGGATAACTTAAATGTTTGATAATAACTAAGCTTGTAAAAATGTGGTATTTTCTCAAAAACTGTTTTAAGGGCAATAAACTGATGAAAATCCCAATAGTTAAATTTGCTTTTAAGCAGTTCAACTTTCGCATGTTTTTGTGATTTTAAACTTAAAAATTTCTTAAAATACATATTAGCTGACTGTAAATAAATATGAGATTCTTTATAATTTTCTTCTAAATTAGTGTCTTTATCAAAACATTCAGCTACCATTTTTAACAGTCTTGGTAAACTCTCAAAATGAGATTCTAAGGTTAGTTTTTCAATAATTTTATATCCACATATTTTATATTTTTCAAAGTTTGATAAATCGATTTTTAAATCTGCATCTGATTTTCCTGAGGATTTAGTATCTCTTAAAATCCATATTTTTGCTAAAAAATTCACACTATCGTCTTTTGAAAATTCTTTGATTTTATAAGAAGTATTAATATTAAGACTTATTTTTAAATCGATTTCAAATGAATTTCTTGAGCCTATCCAGATTTGATTTCCATTCTTATAGGAGTTAAAAGATTTTATTAAATTCAATACTTTATTAATATAATTTGAAGGTATTTTATCAAGCTCATCAAGCATCAAAATAACTTTCCCATTTTCAAAAAATTTTTGAAAAATGTATTTCTCCAAACCCCTAATAAATAAAACATTATCAGCTATGTATTCTGAAAAATTGTTTAAAAAAAAATTATTTCTTTCAAAAAATTTGAAATCCTTTTTTAAATCTATATAAGATATCCAATGTTTTGGTTTTTTTGATTTTAGAATATTGGCACTATTTTTTAAAATATAAGATTTTCCACTTCCAGCATTGTCTGTTATTAATATACAGTTTTTATTTTCAACTGCTGTGTAAAACTGTTCTTCATTTAAAATTTGTGAATTAAACTGAGATGTTGATGTAACAAAACTTCGTTTTTGGAAAAGAAAGTCAAAATATTTATTTTGTACATCAAGTGAATTAATGGAAATCTTTTTACTACTTAATAGATCATTTAGTAACTGGGTATTATTTACAATAGAAGAAAATTCTGTGCATATTTGGATTGATTTATTTCCATCTGGAACATTACTGTTAACACAATTTTCTAGTATTTCATACAAACATAATTCTGAATTTTGGAAACTAACTATTTTATTTTTAAGTATTGACTCTTGATTATTGAGTGAAATTGTTTTCCAAGAATAATTTATCGCTTTCATTGTTATATTGTTTTTATCTAAATTTTGTAGAGAATTTTTGCTTTGAGGTTGTTCCAACATAATAAATAAAAAATTTTTATTAGCTACCGGCAGTATTTTTGCAATTTCTTCTTCAGACCCATATACAATTACTTTTAGATTTGGATAGCTTCTTAATAAACGCGAAATGTCATAACATAACTCATCGCTTATTTTCGTCGAATCAACAAATATATTTTCAGTATTAAGCAAAGCCCCAAATTCTTCAAAAAGTTTGTTATATACAGCAATTAGTAATAGCATTGGTGAGTTAGTTTTTAATATTGTCATATTTTTTGTTTCGAGACATGCATTAGTTTGTAAACAATTAAATTGAATTTTTAATTTTGAAACTTTTGATAAAATTTCAAAACTAGAGTTAAGTGCTCTTATTTTTTTTCTTTTTCTCAAATCGAATGTTCTTACATCAGAAAGCATAAATGTCTCAAAGTACTCAAATAATTTCCGATATTTTTCTTGAAGATATTCTGATTTTTCTAAATTAAACTGAGTAAGAATATGAAAAAATCGAACAATTAACTCTTGTTCCCTCTCATTTTTCTCATATTGACGATAAACTGATGAAATCAATCCATCGCATTCATCATCAACAATATCATTGTTATCTGACCATTTATCAAATTCATTAACAATAGTTTTATATATTGCTTTTATATCAGTTCTATGTTTGAAATAAGGTTTATCACCATTTTCGTAAACTAAACTCACAACATAGTGACATATTTCGTGTGCTAATGTACCTCGAATTTTATCCTCAGTGTTTCTGCTTGTAACTTTGGACCCAATAAATATTTGTTTACTTTTAGGGTAAGTAACTCCTAAAGCATCAATGTCATCCATGGATACATTTTTTACCTAAATAAACAAAAAAAAATAGTTTTTAAGATCATTGTATAATTAAGATTTGCTATAATTAATGTTTCAAAATTATCTTACCGTTGTGCTTTCAAAATCGAATATTATTCTTAATTCGTTGCATGAAGATACAATATTGAGAATATATTTTCCAACTGGAATATTTTTATATTTTACTTTGTAAATGTCTTCATAATATTTAATGATTGAGCTCCTGTAGGTTTTATTCAGATCTTCACTAATATTACGGTTGTGTATCAAAGAATTAACAGATAAACGTTTTATAGGATCTTCATAAATCGCATCATCAACATTCAGTATTCTTTGATTTTTCTTACATTTTTCAGCTTTTTCCAGTTCATCTTTAGTTAATATAGTCTTAATGTTTTCAAATTCAGATGCCTCATAATGTTGGTTTTTGAGGTAATAATATATTTCGTAATTTTTTGAATCAATAGCTTGTTTCAATGCAGATTTATTTTCCTTATTAAATCCAAATTTTATTCTATAGTTAGTGTAAATAAAATTTTCAATTGCAGTGAAATCTTTCGACAAAATCGCACTGTGAAATTTTTCTCTTATTTCTATAATGTGATTTAATCTTTCATAAGATTCTAAACTAAGATTTACAGGAAATGGAAAATCCGAAATTTGTATTATATTGCTCAAAATTTCAAACTGTTTATTGCTATTTAAATATTCAGAAATTTTCATCTTGTGTTCATGTGGCAGTTTTTGTATTACGTAATAACAATCATTTATTAAAAAATTAATAATTTCGAGGTTTGAATTTTTAACAGCCTCAAAGAGAATCGAATTGTCACCATCACAATCACTAGAAATAGATGAACAACTTGATAAATCTTCTTGACTCCCTGATATGTCATTAAAAGTATAAGATAAGTAATATTTTGTATTTATATTGAAATATTTCCCATCACTAAATAACGGCTCATCTAAAACTGACAAGAGATCTGATTTTGAGCCATATTTTGCACATTCAGAAAGCAAACGCATAAACATTTCTTCTTCCACCTTATTCAATAATATTAATCTTAAAATAATAGATAAGTCTTGAAAATTCTTATATGTTTCTATGATTCTAACGCAAATATCATTATGAGTTTCATTAAAAAATCTATTTAAAAATGTAGAAATATTATGCGTGTTACATAATTTAGCTACTGGTTTTCGTATAACATCAAATTTTTTAGCTTTTTCTTGTTTATAGTAAAATTTTACTAAACTTTCAGTTTCAGATACAAGTTGCAGAATTAATTGACGATCTTCACTAAATTTTAATACTAATTTAAGTAAAGCAGTTTCTTTCTTGTTTCTGCAGTTCCTTCGATTTTGAATGTCATTATTTTGATAATCTATTTTGTTAAATTCCATATTTTCACATTCAATTATTATCAGAAATAAATTTGGGTATTCACTGTTCTTTAAATTTTCAAGTTCTTTTTTAACTCTATAATAGTTAACACTTTTTGAAATTTTAAAAACTTTGCATTCCTTTCTATTTTCTATTGTTACAGGTATTGTTAATAGCGTAGGCAAAATTAAAACTTTTTTTTCGCTCATTTCCATTGTAATTTTGCTTAAAATATCGGTTGTTTCTTTTGGCCAGAATTCCGATGAATCTCTATGAATAGTGTTATCAGTATCAAATCCACTATCCTCATGCTGCGTTGAATTAAATCTGTTTTCAGATTGATTATAATTCATTTTGAAGTTAGTTTTGAACCTATAAAAATATTTAGCAATTAAAAAAAAAAACAATTTTGATTCAGTAAGTTCTATTTTTCTCTAAAATAGAATTTTGACAATTTTTTTTTTTTCATTTAAAATGTTATATACTCTTGTTTTACATAACTTTGTGACTCTTTTTATTTTAAAAATGATTAAATTTAAATCACGTCTATATAGACGTCCGTTTCATTAAGATTTGAGATGAATACTAAATAAGGCAAAAAAAAAGTGACAAACAAAAACCTGTATTGTAAACAGGGGTTATCTTGCATAGCGTCGACATATTATATGCATATTTTGTGCATATTTTTATGCATATTTTGTGCACATTTTGTGCATATTTTTACGCAAATTTTAAAAAAATTAAAAAATTTTGTGTTAAAAAAAAAATCAAATTTGATGCAAAAAATTTGAAACTTTATTCAACTTAAAACAATTTTCACAAGCTTTTTGTAGAAGAAAAATATTAGTAAACTTATGAAAAATCTTTTTGGACTGAAATTGTTTTTCCAATCTTTTTGTAAAAGGAAAAATATCAGTAAATTTATTAAATTTTTTTCTAAATCAGTTGATATTCTTCAATTTTGTGTAAATGGAAAAATATTTAACAATTTTAAAAACCCAGGAAAATTCCAAGAAATTCAAAAAAATTTAATTTTTATAAAATATGCATAAAAATATGCACAAAAATGTGCATAAAAATATGCACAAAATGTGCATATTATATGCATATAAATATGCATATTATATGCATATAATATGTCGACGCTGTGCAAAAACCCCGTAAACAGGCTGACTATTACTATCGGCAAATGTTTTTTTTTTTTTTTTTAATGTAAAATGACCAGATATTTTTATGAAAAAAAAATATATGGCATTTTGTTGAAGGCCAATTTTGTTTTTAAAAATAAATGACAAATTATGTAAAACTTAAAAAAAAAATAGTAATAAAAAAGAGAAAACTTCAATTAAAAAAATCGAAGCAGATAGTCAACCTAATGAAAAAACCAGTTGAGATTTTGTTTTCTCAAAATTTTGAAGAAACCAAATATTGACTCTTTTTTTAGATATGTATACATTCCTATGATCCGTGAAATTGTGAAATACAATATATTGTTATATCAAAACTGTTATTACCATTATCACTTTTTTTAGAAAAAATAACTTAAATTCCTTATAAAACATAATTAGATTGATCAAGTAAATTTAATGGATTGTGTTTTTTAATACTCAACGTATATTGACACTCACTTTTAAGAAATTTTTCTTTAATTTTATTGTTAATTTGAAAATCTTTTATTTGCAATGAGTGAAGATTTGCAATAAAATTAAATTAAATCATATACCACAACAAAACTATTAAAATTAGATTTTTTATAAATAACCGCGTGGTTTTAGGATGTACTAGATCTCCTCTCAATCACTCTCTGAGAGCGAATTCAGTGTCAAAAAGAATATTTAACAGTGAATCGTTTGTATTTGTTTCCAGAGGCATAGACTGGGAGTTTTTTTTTTTCATTTATTTAGAGATTTTCGAGACAAAAAAACATTCGGAACCCTCCTTAAATTTTTTTTATTCAGATAAATTTTTAGAGCCAACGAAAAAAAAATCTGACTACACCCCTGTTATTTATTTTTTATGTACGTTGCTTACCTGTTATTCAAGTTTTTTTCATCTTTCGTACTATCTTTTTCCCCTTCCTTTAATTTTCCTCAGTAGAGTGATAAATTTAACATAAAGACTAGTAAAGAATAAGAAATTCAAAAAAAATAAATAAATAAAAACATTCATATGAATTACTAAAATTGTTTACTTCTTAAAAAAATCATTTCAGAGATACGAATGGAAATTTTTAATCTATCGACTTGCTTTTGACTCATCATTTTGTTTTTTTAACATAACAATTTAAATGTATTCGTCTGTAGCTTCTAATCTTTTAAAGATGAAAACTTTGCTATGATTCAGAGTTGGCATGACGACAATCGGCAAAAGCTCATCGATTGAAAACTGCCATTGGTGACCAACGGGCACCTGCTGATGTCCGATGCACCTGCAATCGGCCCGCTGCCGATGCCCGATGCCACCTGCAATCGGACGTTGGTCGCCAATGGCACAAGACAAAAAATGGCCAAATTCCGCCGATTGCCAATTCTGCTATGGTTAAATAATAAAAGTCACATAAATGTAAATAAAGTTCTCATACGTAGCGAATCAAATATCTCTCAGAAATAAATAGAAAATTTCGTGATAGATTAATGAGAACAAATTATTATCAACCCATAGAAAAAAATTAAGTCTCAAAATAGCCCAATTTTTTAAACAAAAGTTAATGAGTAGCAAGGAAAGCGAGTAAAGTAAAGTAAATAAATTTGGAAATCATTTTAAAACTATGGTGGTATCCTGTCATGCATGATGTGAAAAAATTTCAATATTTAATATTCGGGCTAATGTGGAGATTTATTAGTATTAACAGTCAACACATGAATATCTAGCACTGTCAAACTCACATTCGTAATTGAGAAGACAGAAAAATGTCGAAATAAGAAGAAAAAAATTCTTGTTTAGACAAGATTTTAAGCTTTTAAGGTTTATTTTATTCTGAAAATATATATGAAAAAAAAAAAAAAACAAGAGAAAATAAAAATAAGTTAGTTTAATTTGAATAATCATGAATGAATATTTTTTCAGCTTCTTTTTCTGTTCATTTTGCAATATTAGAAATCCGATCTACATGTAAATCTGATTAAATTTTTTTCTACTTTTTTTTTCATCCTCTCACTTACTTACTTTTTTTACTCATTCTTATCACTGTACGTTGTATTTTATTTCACATTCAATCTGTGCTGTTCCTACTGTATACATCGTATTGAATAAGAAGAAAGAAAGGAAAAAAAGTTAGATACAGCAAGATATTCTCCATTTCTTCTTTTTTAGCTCTTCCTGAAGACTTTTTGAAGTATCATCATTGCTTCTTCATCTCCTTGCTATTCTCATCAAGAAAGAATCTTTTTATGCACAAGTATTAAACACTTACAACTTACCTTCCTACATTCAATGCAGGATCAACATAGATGGAGATTTGTTGGAAGTTAGAGATGGATTTTAAACATCTTAATTTGTTTCTAAAATAAAAATTTAGAAAAATTTAAACTTACCTAAATTAAATTTCTAAAAATTTAAGAAATAAAAAAAAATATATATAAAAATTGTTTTGTCTAAATTTAAAACAATTTTAGTAAAACACAACCAAACCTAACTTTACCATAGTCATCCAAAAGTGCACTTCTTCTACTTCTTAAAATTGATTTTTTCTTTTCTTATTCATTCATTTTATCTTCTTACCTTTTTCATCCTTGAAGAATTTTTATTGGAATGGATGAGATTTTTATTTTGTTTTAATTTTATGCGAATAAAGAAAAGATTTTTCTTCAATATTAATTTCTCTCTCATTTCTCAGTGTCCTTACAACTCCTTGAATATCTAAAAGAATTTAATTTATTTACAAGTTTTATTGAAAATTGTCAATTCAAGTAAATAGGTGAAGAGGTCTGTGATATTAAAATATTTTTAACATAAAAGAACAAAGAGTGCATCAAGTAAGGTATTGAGCATCAATCTTGAACTGATCCACTGAAATGTATTATGTCGATGATTATTTTGGAAAAACCCCTTAATAAAAATTTAAGCGATTAGTATTTTGCTACTTAGTAAAATATCCACATATGAATTCTTAAACAAATGATTCATACAAAATGTGAATGTGGCAGTTTTATGATAAAACTTTTATCTCACAATTGCTCATACACATAAAAATATTCAGCATATTATTCATTTTATCAGTCATGAATAAGTCAATTAGATAGAATTTAAATATTCATAAAATATTCTAGTCTAATTCTGTTTGGAGAGCAAATAAGTTGTCTACTTAGAATTTTCAAGTTTTTATTAATCTTTAAACTATTTAAAATTCAATAAAATGAAGTATTTGATTGGTATTATTTTGGTGGTGTGCATTTTTAATGCCGGGATCGTTCAATCAGAATTAAGTCATAAAAATGCAACGGATGAACCAGCAAATTTCGAAATTACTCGTAAAACAACTACAAAAACTGAAACAACGACCACAGAACCCGAGTCAACAACCACAAAATCAACAACCTCCACAACCTCTACAACCTTGAAACCGGATACAACAACCAAAGAACCTGAAACAACAACTAAAGAACCTGAAACAACTACAATGGCGCCAGACACAACATCTTCTACAACTTCCACAACTTCTACAACTTCCACAATTAAGCCTTCAACATCCACAATTCCAACAACACAAGTTATAACATCAACAACTGAGAAGCCAAACCCACCACCTTCCGTTTGGACTACATTCCTTTTGATTTTGGCATGTGCATCGGTTATTTGTGTCGTTGGATTCTCCTTGTACAAATACTTTAAATATAGAATTGAACGAAGTGCTTATAATGCAGTTGATGGATCCGCTTAAATGGTAATTTGTATAAAAATTTAAAAAAGGGTCATTCACTTATGATGTCCAATTTTTAAGAAAGGGGAGGGTGGTCTGAGATTGTGAGTCAGTTTTAAACAGAGAAGAAGAGGGGGTCTAAAAATCCTAGTTTTTGATGGACGGTAAAGTGAACATCCCCATAGATTAGATCATCATTTTATCAACTGAATCATCAATTTTAAAAATTTATTGCATATATTTTTTAATCAGTTGTAGAAAAAATTTAACAAAATAAAGTAAGATGTGGATGTGGAATGATCTCATAATACAACAATGAGTCAGTCTCATATGATAAGGAATATTTTTATTCCAAACTAATTCTACAAAATGCTTTTAAATCTAGAGCCAAAATATTTTTAATGAAATTTTATTTGAAAAAAAATTACAAATAAATAAATAAACTCTAGTCTAGTTCAAAACATCTTTTAAAAGCAAGAAAAACTTTATTGATTTTTAAGAAAAAAAAATGCTATTACCACTTTCACAAGAAAATTTACAAGAAAAAAATCCAAAGTGCTACAATTTCTTCTCTATTTACACTGCTAACAACGTTAAGGGTCTAAGGAACGTGACATTTTGGGTAAAAATTTTCTTTCCACTTGAAATTTTCCACTCCTTTTTTTCTAGATTTCATGTTGTTGAATATTCTGAAGTATTTTTTTTCAAAAGTGAAAGACGAGATGGAGATGAGAGAAAGATAACGGATCTGCATCTTTTGAATGGCTGCTTTTAAAAGTACTTCATAATTACTAATTGCAAGGGCAATCTGAAATGTCCTTGGGAATATTTTCAACAGAAATTAACGAAAACTTTTTGTTATTTATTTTGGACGATCCAAAATTGTAATCTTAAAGCTGGAAATTCTGACAAAATTTTTACAAGCACCTCAATCGGATATGCCAACAAAATTTGCAATTCTAATTTTTTTCTCTTCTTTAATTATGCGTATGACATTCATGAGATTTTAAAGTCAATCCTTTTTCTGTACACACCGAGACACAATCTCGAGTTTTTTAAGTGGCACTTGACAACTTTTTTTTGCCTCGACTTTAAAACTTCTCTGTATGCATTTTTATTCCACTTTCGTGCCTCAAATGTAATCATTTTTTTCTGTATACTTACTGTCTCTTTTTTATATTCGTATTCTTTTTTTGCATTTGTATCTACAGTCTTTTGTTCTATTCTTCAAGCGTTAATGCAGACAAGTACATGTATATGTGATATTTGTTTAACGGAATGAAGAAAGATTAAACAACAAAGCGTGAAAAAAAAACTGAAAAAGAAGTTGAAGGAAAGTTAAAAAAGAAAAAAAGTTTTACTTAAAAAAACTACTGACTATGTCCTTTAACAACAATGAAGAGCATTTTTTAAGATGTACAAA
The DNA here is from genome assembly GCA_026123125.1 of Chironomus striatipennis. Lineage (NCBI taxonomy): Eukaryota > Metazoa > Arthropoda > Insecta > Diptera > Chironomidae > Chironomus > Chironomus striatipennis. The sequence goes on along the minus strand of CM047392.1, from coordinate 33,500,254 downwards.
GTAATAATTTTTATGTAATTTTTAAACTTTTATCAAAAAAAAAAAAAAATCAATTTCAGTTTTCAGATTACAGTTACAACATCATACACAATGAATCCTCACCGTCTTAAAATTGAAAAAAAAGAGCAAATTCTGCATTAGATAAACCCTGAGATAAACAAAATCGCGACAGAAAAAAAATAAAAAAATAATTTTTAACTTCTTTTTTCCAGGTGATGTATGCCGGATAAAAAGCACATTAAGCTACATTTCAGCGCTGTTCTGTCACCTTAGAAATAAATTTTCCTTCAACAGCACACTTGACTCCCACGTTCCCTCAGCTCATGATACTCATTTTCTTTGTTGTTGCCTTATGATGTTGATATTTCTTGCTCATCTAATCACATTTAAATACATTTCCTTACTTCTACTTCTTTTCATTTATCTAATGTTAATTTTATGTTCACATTGTGTGTGATGTGATGCGATGCTTTCTACAGATGATAAAAATGTGTAAATCCATGCAAATGGAAAATTTGTTAAAATTTTTGTGAGATTTTAAAAAATTTTATATTTAAGTTTGTAGCATCAAAAATATTTATAAAGTAGTAGTAAATAGCATTTAAAGAATCAAAAATCAATGAAAAGCTAAAACAAAAAATCAAAATGTTTTTAAAAATATTTCTGCAAATGAGGAATTATTAAGTTTAAAATTTTTAAGAGTGTGGAATCATGTAATAGCCTATTACAAGTACAACACTTCTAAAAGCATTGTAAATAAAATCATAAGTGGTTCCTTTTTAAGGGATCAAATTGAATTTATATCGGAGAATAAAAACTCAACAATATTCCATTAGTCTTGAGAATTTTAGCATTCATAAATAATTCAATTCATAATTTCCAACATCCCAACAAAGTGCATTAAATTACGCTCCAAATATTTCGTAACAATTATGAGCAATTATATTTTTAAAAATACTGAAACGCATATATGCACGTAATAAAATTTTAAGTGACTTGTTAAATTGCAATTCATCAATATATGTGGTATGTCAATAACTTATATAAGTTGAAAAATTAATCGAAATTTATTTAATATGTTCAAAGCAATTCAGTGCTTAAAATTGTTCTTAGACTGCCGTTACTTGTATGTCCTTATGTTTGATTAAAAATGCACTTGTTAATCTTTAAATTTAGTTCAACCTAAAAGGTATTAAAAAAACCAACTTTCTAAATTTTGAATAGTTCAATGAACAGTAAGCACTCAATTGTTAAATAAATACAAATCAAATCAACAAAAATCTGATATTACTGGACACCACATCCTCTCACTTGCATAACATAATATAAACAAGCATGACTAAAAGCTATACGAAAAGCACAAAAAACTGAAAGAAGAAGAGAAAAAAATTTATCGAAAAAGTTTTAATGAAATTTTCATTAACTACCTCATTTTGGATGTTATTATGTGGTTTTAATCAGACATTAAAAAAGTATGAAAATGAATGCTGGAAGAAGCTTATCGAACAGTAAAGATCAGGAGCCAATTTTCAATTAACATTCACATATTCATGCAGGAACATACGTAGTGCTATTTAATGAATGTATGTAAATGCATGAATTTGATTTTATTATGTTTTGAAACTAGAAATAATGAAAATCTTGATAATGAGTATATATAATTAAAGTTATTTTAGGTACATAGGTTATATAATGAGAAATGTGTTTTGGATATAGTACTGCGATAGTGATAAAATTGAAGCATAATGAGGTGCATTAGATGTTAATTTTATTTGTTCATTTGCTCCTGTAATAATTACCCCAAAAACGGGAAATAAATTGCTGATGGAGATTCTTTGAAACGTCAAGGTACGGAAACATCAATTCCTGTCATGTGATTTAGAACGTCATGTTTACAACTGCTAGAGAGGACAATAAACCCCATCAAATTCATATGACTACTCAATTTGATTCCATCTTTGTGTCTGCATATTTGCATCCAATTCATCGATATTCGCGTTAAAAACAATTCTCAAAATTCTCTAATAACTAAAGCCAGTGCCATAGACACATTTGCAATGATGAATCAATGGAAACAAAATTATCCATGCTATTTTATTGATGATGTCGAAGCGAAAATAAATCCTATATTTTAAAATATACACAGACGTAATCTCAAAATGCAATTCCAAAAATAATGATAAATCACGACAAGTAATTACAAATGAGCGAGAAATGCTGAATGCTGATGGGAAAAAGGAAATATTTAACTTTTTTATCGCTTTTGCAATAAGCATCCTCTATCCTATTCTACCTCAATTTTGCAATGGTGATGCAATCAATGTCAAATGCAGATTAATGTCAACTCTACTTAATTCTATTTTTTTCTCGCTTATGTAAACACTTATTTTTTTGCTTTCATTGATTTTTTTTCCGTTTATGCAAATGATGCACATTTTTCTTGATGCAAGTGATGCAGCGGGGGGAACTTATGAAGAATTTCTTTGGAATTTCAGTGATAGAAGCTTGATTCAAGGACAAATCTTTATTTTAAATCTTTCACAGTATTTTAAATTTTAGAAACTTAAATTTACTTTAAAAATAAATATTTTTTAAACAAAATTTAAAAATTTAACATTAAGTATTGCGTTTATCACTCATTGCAGTTCTTTGTTTTGAAAAATCTGCAATTCATTCATAAATTTTTTTCAATAAATTTCTTTAAACATTTGAAATGCTTTATTTGAAAAGGTTTAAGAATATAAACTATTTAAATTGAAAAATAAACGTAAGATTTGTTTAATCAGCATTTTAAAAAAATATTTTATTTGTATGCACTTTTTCATTATTTAATATCCTCGAATCTAAATTTAAAACAATTTTTCGAAATAAAATTTAAGGTTATTTTTGATAATTTTCCGCATCAGGCTAATTTTTAGTCTACAACCACAAAATATAAAAATATTTTCTTATGACGTGGTTTTTGAATGCTTTTAAAATCGGAATAGAATAAAAAAAAATTTAATTAAAAAATCAAGAGTCAAAAATTAAAAACTATTTCTTCGTTTCAAATTATTTTTATTAAAAAATCAATATGAAATTAAACTTTGACATTATTAATGATATTTTCAACCTCATCAATACTACAACACAAAATAAAACCTTTTGTAGGATCTTTACGAGAATTCTCATCTCTTAATTTTTCCACAAGCCAAGAGTATTCATCAGTGCTGCACAAATCATTGCAAATATTCAATTGTGAATCAAACTCTTTTGTACGAATCGATGGGTAATTAAATCCAATAAACGAATAATATTTGACATTTTCCTTGCTATTTCCAACTTCAACGATCTTCCAAATGATCTCAGGAATTGGAAGTTTTTCATTTGATGCTAAGAAAATTGTTTCATTTTTTCCTGTTGCTTTACTCGGTAGTTTTAAAAGCCTGGAACCTCCAGTATGAATAAGAACTTCACTTCCAAAATCATGACTACGAATACTCATCTCAAGAAAATCCCAATTAATATTATTAGATCCTGAAAATTGAGGATTAATATTCATGTAAAAGAAAGTAGCAAGCTGTTGTGCAGCAAAGATAAAATCAGCTTTTGGTGCCATGTGTCCTTTTGTGATGAAAGATCCTTCATTGAAATATTTACGTGCATTTCCTTGACCTAGCAATTTAACCATTTTATTATAAATATCAGTTCTCTGATAAAATTGACTGACATTTGGTCCAAGTGGATGCTTTCCATCCCTAAATGCAATACGGCTGACTTTTTGGTGACTTCTGAAGTCAATGTAAGGCAATCGATGTGCAACATGAATAACTTCAACATGATTGTCATAATCGATGTCTATTAATGGCAAGAATTTTCCATTTGGCATACGAAAACCAATTTGATGATGTCCTTCTTTGACGACCATGTCTTCACTGTCAGGCATCTGAATAAAATAAAAAATTAAGTTAAACATCCAAAAGTTGAAAAAAAAAATCAGAAACTTACAAAAGCACATCCAAAGTTTTCAAAATTGACAGTTGCCCCCATATATTGGAAGAATTTTCCCCTCAAACATGTGACTGTAATGTCTGGTACATCAGCACGAACATTCACAAATCTATTTCGATTTCCAGTACACACAAACCGCAATTTATCACCAGATTTTACAAAAATGTCTCCTTTTTTGTCAACAGTTATGAATTTTGGTTGATCAGTTGGTTCTAACACTAATGGCCATTTTTCTTGATTATTTCTGTCATGCAGCATGTGATCGTTATGAACGTTAACTATGCATGGACTTGCCTCGATTAATCTGTTGTTATTCAAATTTGATTTCTTTAAATTCATAAAGTGACGTAGATTGTACGATGGAGCGTCATGAAAGTCGTCATTTTCATCACTTTCAATGCTCTTTGAAGATTGTTCAGAGTATTTCAAAAGTATCAGTAGAGCCGACAAAATCACAAGGTACTTGTTCATTTTTGTACGTTTTATAGCAAACTGATTTGCTGAGCATCATTTTTGATGTATTTATAATAAATAATGTTAATTAAAGTTATGGAATAATTACACAGCTACAGCTGACTAAGGAATCTCGCTTTCCAATGAAGTTGTTTGTTTTTATTGCCTGCAGTTCACTCACCTGATGCACTGAACTAATTTCAGTATAAAGAAAATATTCGCTGATGCAGGTCCTGTGCATTTTGCTTATTTTAAGGTTCTTATCAATTTTTAAAAATGTATGGCAATTATTTTATTTCAGCTTTAAACTTTTGACGGGACTTTCAATTAAAATTGGAAATTCAACATCTAATCATTGAAAAAATTAAAATTATTTTACTTTTGAATTTCTATTTTTCCATTTGTTTTAAAAAGAACATTTTCTGTGCTTAAACATTTTTATAGAACATAAAATTGCGTAGCGAGCAGTAAGAATTTTTTATTGCTCTTTATATTTTTCAAGGAGCTCTGAACTTTCATCATGAGGGCAACGACAACATCTTTTCATTGTGTATGTGTATATTGAGTAAATTACTTTCAACAAGAAATATCACTGAGTAGACTTAAATTTTCAACAAGAAAAAAAAAACACAAAATTTGATAGAATAGGATGTAAGAATGAAGGAGAAATGCAAGGGAACGAAGATTGTTAAAAAATTTCAAATTAATATTGGCATTAAACTGAAAGAATTTTCATACAAATTTTTTGAAAATTTTCTAATAAGTAGCAATGATTTTTAGCGCATTTTTGAAAACTTGTTTTCAAAAAGGAAGCTCAATCATGCACTTTTATCGGTCGTTCGGGTCCCAATTATCTCTTGATCTAGACTTCGTAGCAAGCTCGGAATTGTTTTAATAGCTTCATTGAATGTTTTTATTCCCGCCGTTTATATTGAAAAATCAAAAAACACTCATTAAATAGCTTAATTCATCGATTTTATATTTCAAAAAAATATGTAAACAATGCAGTGCAAAGCTATGCTGATGATAAGTTTGAATTTTTTCTAACCGTTAAAAAATTTGAAATTTTTTTGACCGTTATTTCGGATTAAATTTTTTTCTTTTATACACCTTAATTAATTAACATTTAATTTTTTCATACAAAACAAATATAAGTGCGTTTAGAAATTTGAAAAATAATGGATGTGTTCAGAAATTTAAATTTTTCGCTAATGGAAAATTTTGAATTTCAAAAAACCGGTAAATCGTAAGCTATTATTTGCATTGAACATTATAAAAATCAATTTTAAAGGAATTTTGATCTTTAGTTTTAAACTTATTATTGAAACGCATTATGATTAAAGAAACAGCAATAGAGTTTTAAAACTCGACATTCTTTTCTATTTAATCAATTGCTAATCGCTGCGTCAAAAATGCGCTGAAGTCCCTCGATATAAACGAGGACTTTTGTAATTTTTTTTTTTAATTTATGATTGAAATCAAATTACCTATTTGAAAAAATTTTATCAAATTTTAAACACATAAAAACTTCCATTCCCTGCCAGAAAAAAAGCAAGACATCAAAATTCTCATCACCGTCATCGTCAAAAAAGAATTTTTATTCCACTCATGTTGCAAACATTTTCACCGTGCTTGATTCTTTCAAATTGTGGTTTTGTCTCTTTCTTCTTCTCGACTCTTTCATGAAAGCGAGTATGCTGAGGCAATTTTCCATTTCTTTGTCTTTTTCTTCCCTTTTTTCTACCTTTTCCGTTAATGTCATCATTTCTATTTTCCCACATTCACATTTCTATCCGTTTGCTTGCTTACTCTCTTATTTCAGTTGTTTGTGTACCTTTTTCATTTTTTGTGTGCCACGTTTATGAAATTAGAAAGAAAGAATTTTTCTTTCTAATTCAATAAACTTTCATTTTTCGTGCGTGATATCTTCAATTCTTATGAATTCACTTACTTTTTAAGGTATGTGTTTTTGGATGTTAGTACAGATTTTGTTTTCGTTTTGGTTCGTGATATTTTAAACATTTTATTTAACCTACTTACATTATGCGATGAAATGACAAACTTATTTTTCTTTTTATTTTTCAAGATATTTCGGGTTTTAAGTCTTTAAATATTTAAAACCTAAAATCATCGAGCAAACCACAAACAAATCCAAGCATCCTAAAAAAATCACATAAAATAATCAAATCCCAAAACTGTTAAGGTAAAACCCCAAAAATAATAAAACTTCTTCCCCAAATTGCATAATTATCTCTCATCCAAGATTATTCAGATTACATCATTACAGCACCAAAAAAAAGTGGAAAACTCACATATTCAGAAAAGACTATTTATTCATGCATCGTATGTTGATAATGATTCTTTCTAAAAACTTTTTTAATTGTATCACCAACAACTCCAATGAACGGTAAAATTGCCAGTCATAAAAGTATATGTGGAGGTGTTCTATGCGTGAATGTGGATTAAAGTTTCTCCATTTTCATAATATTTGGCATTAAATAAGAGGAAAAGAAAAGTACTTAAAAATAGTCAAATAATGTAGAAATTGGGGGGAATGTTAATGTTTCAAAGAAGCATTGAACAAATAAGTTTGGGAGAAATTTTGTGGATTTAGGAAATGCAGAAGTAAAAATTTATGAATTCAGAATTTGCAGAAAATTTAAAAAAAAAATTTAAACTGAGAAAAAATTCGAAATTGTTCTAAAAATAACTGCATAATGGATAGCTATCTATCCTATCCTGATCCAAAATGTATAACGTTCAAATACAGGGAGTCCTCAAATTGAACAGGTTTTTTGTTCCTAAATTTTTCATTCAAATCGAAACGTATAAAAAATGGCCGTTGAAAATAAATTTTTATATTTTTGTACACTCAAATCGAACTATTCAAATCAAGGACCCCCTGTAGATTAAAAATTATCAAAATTTAATTTTAACAGTTCTACATCCTGGATCCTGATAATTTAACTTTAAAACTAAGTGAAAATTGTACAGAATTAAAAATTTAACGACGAGAATTTCCTCATCATTGATCAATAAAACTATTAAGAACGTCTCAATATGCTATTCAAACTTTTTTCTCTCCTTACTTCCTCGATTTTTTTCTTACTTCAATTTTTCAAGTGGCTGATGTTGGCAGTCAGAGAGTTTTTTATTTCACATTTTATTCTCCCGATTATAACATTGCATATTATATGCATGCACAAAAAAATCTACAGATTTAAAAACCATTCAACGGTGAAGTGGAAAAAAGAATTAAGTAAATGGAATTTTTTCTCCGTTTTTTTTTTAGTTCAGCATAACCCTCTTCATGCCTGTTATTTCTTTAAAGCAATAATGCAATGAAATGCAATACATATATGTTCACGAAAGCAAAAAAGTGAGTTAGCGTGCATGCAAAGAGAAAAAGAAAACAAGCGTGAAAAACTGGTAAAAAAAATACATTAAAAATTCATGCTTCGAAAACGATTGTCGAGTGCAATTTTTTACTCCACGTTTTTTATTCTTTTTACAGTACACAGTACTGAGACATGAAAAGCTCTGGAATAAATTCATATGAGTATTTATTGAGAGATGCTTTAAGGGCACGACGTAGAAGGATTGAGGTATGAGAACATAACAAAATAACTCCAAATGCAATGAAAATGTCGAAGAAAATTGTTTTCAAATAATGTTTATAGTGATTTTGTTTAGCTATAACTCTAAACGCGAGGTAAATCTTTCCGAAAATGAAGTGGAGCAGAATTTGTTGTCAACTGTTTGGCAAAATAGCAAATTGTTTTAGATTTATTTTCCTTTTGAAATATTATTACAAAAATATCATTTTTAAAATAAAACCACCAGATCCGACTAGACTCGGTCACCGCGGCTATTCGCTTCCTTGATTTGTAAAAGTTTCAGTCTGTAAATGTGACAAATTAAATTCGCGAAATTTTAATTAAACTTAATTTAGACCGTTAAAAATCAAGTTATTAGTTTAAATTGAAGTTTTTCAAAAAAAAAATCGCCTTGTTACCCAAAAATCAATTTTGTTCATTATAGAATTCAATATCACATTTTCCTGTAAAATACTAAACAAATGTCGTAGACATGTAGGTAAAAAAGCACTATTTCCTCCTCCATCTTCATCATCATGCTAAAACGATGACGACAATGAAATGGAAATAAGGAAAGAAACCCCAAGAATATCACTGAATAAAAAATGAAAATTTCGCTTTATTGCATCCTGATCGAGTAAATAAATTTTTCAATATTTTTTTTCTTCTTTCTTTCGATTTTCATGCAACAAATTTTTTTTTTACGGTCGATGCTTACAACATTGAAATTATTGAATTGGAAGTATACAAATTCACAATTCTGTTAGATTCATATAAATGCAAATCCAAACAAGCATAAGACAGAATGAAAGGATATAAAAATTTGCAATGTTCATTGTGTATTTGTACATATTTGAATATGAATATGTTTTCTTCACATATGATAAGGTCTAGGGGTGGTCATTATAAAAGTTTTTGATGGTTTTTACTCATGATTTTTTTTTTTTTGTCATTTTCAAATAATGGGATCCTCATTTAATTTCTGACACTTTTTGATAATGTAATAATCTAAATCTTGATAATTTAATTGAAATCTAAACCCGGAAATTTTTTTTCTTTTTGATGCAAGGGCGAAGAAATTTATCTTTGAAGTAGCGGGTTTTGACCACCCCCTTCCTCCCTACATTTGCCTGCTCCTTTTTTCAAATTCTAATGGGGTGTTTTGGAAAAAAAAATCAAAGATACCCAAAGGTTTTCCACCTTGATAGCTTTTCTAGCTTCTCTCTCGGTAACATTATTCCAAGAAAAGAAGGAGCAAGAAAATATGTATCCATATTTATATTTATAAATCTGACTATAAAAATAAAGTTTGATGACGGAAATATCTCACAATACGATTGTCACAATTGAAATACCATATTGTATAGAATATAGATTTGCAATCAATATTGTACAACAGTTTATCTAACAAGTTTGCATTGATAAATTCACAGCTCCTGTAGTAAGTTGATATCATAATAATCATCACTTCAATTGATATTGGATATTGAAGGAAAATAAAATTTTTTTGCTGCTTATAAAGAATTGTTTTGTAAATATGTGGATAAAATGCATAATTCAGTTTTTTATGTTGAACTTTTTTTTTCTAGTTTTTTAAGTGTGTATTAATTTTAAATTTTGCCATTTTTACAAAAAAATTATTGACATTCGAATTGAAAAATTAAATTATCTCAAAGTTGAGAATTAAATTTAGAGAGAAAAATTTGCGCCTTTCTTAAAACTTCTCAATTTTCTTAATACAGCATTAGCTCCAATATCTCATCATGATTGCCACTGTCATTGTCATTGTAATCCTTATTGTTTTTTTAGTCGTTAAACACACAGTTTGTAGTTGAAAACAATTTTTATAATAATTGTAATTGTTTATTTCTCTCAAGTACTCTTAAGAATTATCTCTGTGATACAGATAACAATTTTATTTTTCTTACTTCCATTCCTCTCCATTCATTTTATCTCTATTTTAATATGAATTTCCTTTTTCTGTGGCTTTGTTGTGATTTCTTTTTTTCATAACCCCTTCTTTGTCTTTGTTTAATTTTCTGCATAAATGGAGAGTACTCTTGTCATTCAAACCAATTAGTGTAAACTTACTTTCTTTTGTTTCAAATGCTTTTGTAGTTATGACAAACTCGGAATTGTCATAATGAGAATAAAAACCAGGAATAAAATTGAAAAGAAATTTAAGTGATTTCTGAAATATTCAGAAATTTGAAATAGTTTTTATAAATGATGATGTTATTGTGTAAATAACAAAACTGAAGTTGACATTATACAAAAAAACGAATTTTTCATCACACTTAAGTGTATTTATTGCAATATATTTTCCAAGGCATTCACTATATTTCCATCTATTCCATTTCAACTTATTTGAACAATACAAAAAATTCTTAAGCTTTATATTAATTTTCAACAAAATTTCAAAGGGATAAACTGCAGAAATATCTAAAAATGAAATAAAATCAAGTAACATTAGTTGATGCATATAAAGCAATAGAACAGTTTTGGAACTTTTTATAAAATTTGAATTTATCTTTCTTGCAAACTGTATTTAAAATTAAGACCGATGAAGACTTAATCTTCAGTAGATATGTGTCGTAAGGGGTCATTTGTAAAATTTACATATAACGCTTAGGGTGGAAGGAGAGGGCTAAAATTTTGTTACGCTTCATATAATTTTTTTAGAATACAAAAAAAAAAAATACGACCAGGAGGGGTAGGGGTGTCAAAAATGGCCACTTTCTGTGTTACGAATTTTAATGAATTTTACAAACGACCTCTAAATGAAAAGTTTAATCTATAACGTATTACGTCCAATATACAGTATTTTTTTATTCTGTGCAAAAAACTAAAAGGCGAAATAAACAACAAGAGCAAAGACTTCATATGATAATTAAATGTAAAGCTGAGGAGAAAAAAGTGAGGAAAAAATGAAAACAAGGAAAAGAACACAGGCAACAAAATGAGAGAATTTTGAACTTTCTACAATCATACATTTCTTTTTGCCGATCGTGTCTGCGACGATCGTGCCGCAAGATATATTTATAAACTATTATAATTTTTTGTTCGACAGAAAAAAATATTGAAGATATAATGAGAGAAGGAATTGAAACAATGTCTGACCCATATAACCAAAGTATTCCATATGTATTACATTGACCTTCCTTAGGAACATGAATGGAATACATTAGGTCGATTTTGGTTACTAGGGGATTGACTGCTTATGAGCTTTTTTTTACACAACGAATGTGATTTAATTAATTAAATTGTTTTAAAATTTTTCTTCAACTTTTGTAGACTATTCATGCTTAAAATGAATTAAGATTGCATGAACATTATAAACAACATGCTCAAAAAATTTACATCAAAAATAGATTTACGAGGTTTAATGTGCTAGTTTTTTCGATTTGATTTATAAAGACGATCGTCGAGGTAAAAAACCATAAATTTGATTGATGGAATAAATATCATTTTAAAATATTATTTATCTTAATCTTCAATCAAATCAATACAAATTAATGAATTTAATAAATTTCAATATTTCAAGTCAAACAAAATAAATTTCATTGCACTGAGTTTGAATCTTAAAAAAGAAATTTCTAGTTAATTATAGAATTGACATTCGGCATATAATAGAATAAATTGTTCTTAATTCGAAACTCGAACAAAATAAAGGAATTTAAAATGAAATCGTTTACATTTAGAAACAATCGGATTGAAAACTTTGTTTGTTCTTAGTTCGAATCCCTAAAAAAACACTTTTCGGTATGAAATCGTAAAAAAGCAAGATATAGTTAATTTTTATACCGAAAAAAATATAAAATGAAATGTTTTAAATCATTTTTTAATAGTGAGCAACAAGTAATTGATCAATTCAGAATTCTGCTTAATTGTTATTTACTATAAACATAGTCATTAGTTAAAAATCAACAAAGAAAATTTACAATGGATATCGAACTTTTAAATCTAGAAAATTTTGATGATGATGAATTGCCTCCATTAGTTGATCCTTATGCTGATCTTCCACCTCTTTTAATTGATCCAGGAAGAGTACTTAAAATACCGTCTGAATGCTTAGCAAATCCCTTGCAGCGTGCACTTGCCGATTCGATAATTCGAATGGTATCAATGGATGAATTGAAAATTTTAATCGCATCTGGAGCAAAATTAAGTTTACTTAATAATCTATAAATTTATAAAAAAAAGTGCATGCCACTTTAGAGGTCGTTCACTTATGATGTAAAATTTTTTGGGGAGAAGAGGAATCAGAGACTGTGTGACATTTTTAAGCAAAAGATTTTTTTGTTTGAATATTTTGTAACAGAGGAGGGGAGGGGGTTTAAAAATTCAATTTTTGATGGACGTCATAAGTAAACAGCCCTTTAGACAAAACAAATTTTATTCTAATTATAAAATTCAATCATACAAATCGTTGACCTTATTTTTTTATATACAGGTAAATGAACCAGTCACACAAGGTCTTTGTGTACTTCACTACGCAGTATGGCAAAAGAACATCCCCGCTATTCAATTCCTTTTAATACACGGTGCAGATATAAATAGAATAGATGACTGTGGATATTCAGCACTTCATCTTGCAGCAGAATACGGAAATTACGAAATTTGCAAATTATTACTTGAGTCTGGCGCTAAAGTCGATTATCGTAAACCAACTGATGAGATTTTCCCCCGTACGATTCTTTGTGATGAACCTTTGAGATTGTCATTGAGAAATAAGCATTACGTGAGTTAATCTAATTAATTAATAGATTTGTTCAAATTAAAAAAATTACTTTCTGTATAAAAAGAATGTTGCAAAACTTCTCTATGAATGGAATGCAGATGTAAATAAGAGATACTTCTTTGGAGCTGAAATCAATCTTGCTGCTGATCTTGAATCACTCGAATTATTATTGAATTTTGGAGCCAATACAGAAATTTGTGATCGCCAAGGCTTAACTCCACTTATGAGACATGCTCGTCTATCAAATGGAATAGAAGCTGTATTGCTTTTGATGAAATATGGTGCTGATGTAAACGCAATGACTGATGGACGAAATGATTTTAGAACTGTTTTACATTATGCTGTTTTATCTGGTAAGAATTGAAGCATTTAAATTAGAAAATTTACCTTAAAACTTAGTAAAAGATATGCAAAAAATCTTAATGACTTCGTTTTGAAAATTTTCAATCATCTTTTTAAATTTATTATATTCTTTAAGTTATGGTAATTTGTTTAACATTTCATTATACACGATCTATATTAAACTAAACAGTTCATCACCTTTGAAAAAAAAAATGTTTCAATCCAACTCATTCATAATGTTTTTTTACTGTATTATAGGAAATATGCAGATTGTCACTTTATTGCTTAAACATGGAGCCAAAGTTGATATTATTCCTCCAATTCCTGAACCAGACCGAGCTTCGTCTCTTGATTTGGCAATTTTGCGTGGTGATCCAGCATTAGTGAAATTATTATTAGAACATGGAGCGAATGTTAACCGTTGTAGTCCAATAATTGGATCACCTCTTCATGTTGCATGTGCCAATAAAATTTTGCATAGAGTAGAAATAATGAAGGTGAGAATTTTTCGATTGATGGATGTGTAGTGATCATAAAAATTTATTTTTTATATAAAGATGCTACTTTCTTACGGAGCAAACCCAAATGTTTACGTTTATGGGGAAATGGGAATTAATGTAACTTTGAGACCACCAATTGCTGAACTTTTGATAAGTAATGACTGTGTGACCTTGGAGGTTTGTGGACAACTTATCAAATTTAAAAGAAATAATACTTATGTTCATAAAATATTTAACAGGAAATAAAGCTTCTTCTTAAGCACGGTGCACGTGTTGTTATGAAAACACAATTTCAAGATCCAGATGGTTTGCTCAATTGCTTATCAAATCTCACAGCCGATTCACTAGTTTTTAATCATATTGTCGAGTCAGCTGAGGAATTTGAACCCTGCACAATTAGACACAATCAACACATTACAGAAAAACAAAGGTCAATAATAATGAAAAAAGCAACAAATCCACTTACCCTTCAGTCACATGCTCGTGCATTCTACCGTAAACTCTTTGGAAGAAATTTACCCGAATTAGTTCAACAATTGAAAGTGCCAAAAATGCTTCAAAAATATCTTCTCTATGAGACATATTGATTAAATTTCATTTTTTCCCAGTGAAATTTCTCTAAAAAAAAATCTGTGACATATTAAAATAACTTACTTCAAGTAGACATAATATAATAATGAATAATCATTAACTAACCTTACAATTCTTAAAAATTGTAAATTACAAAAGCTCAAAAAAGAAATTAAATAAATAATCAAATTTGTTAATTTAGTCTGTTCCTGCTGTATTCATCAAAACACAACATTTTATACTTCTTATTACAAATCTGGAGTTGCAGGAATTGATTCCAAAAATTGATTTTTGATTTTATCTCGAGCAGACATAATCAGCAAATCAAAAAAGCAAAGAAGCAAGATTCATTTTTTTCTATTTCAATTTTGTTTAACAGTTAAACAATATAGAAAAATGTTTAAGCTTAATATAATGAATGAAATTTTTAAATAAATTTTCAAGAGGAAGAGAAAAACCACAGAAAAATACCTGAAAATGAATTAAAATGAGGCACAGAGTAAAAGGTAAAAGAAGTATACAGAATTTTTTTTGGGGTCCGCATACAGAGAAGGCAAAAATCCCTCATAAATTAAATTAATTTTTTCATCTTCTTATTTGTGGTTCTCTCAAAATGCAGCAGCAAACAGCATCATCAAAAATATTTATGTTCAGTATGGGAGTGAGTTTCATATTGATGAATGTATAGAGCGCATTTTTTAAGCACATAAATCTGAAATTGGTCAAATTTCGAGAAAAAAAAATTCAAAACTTTTAAAAAAAATTTCGTGATATCTACGGCATTTAAATTTAAATCTTATATAAGATGTTGAAATAAGTAATTCAAAAGTTTGTATTATTTTAAAAATTTAGTCAGACAATCTACAAAAACCTAACTCCACATACCTTTATTTTATTTGAAAATCATTTCTCAAAAAAATTTTAAAAGAGAAGAAAAGGACTGAATATTTTTCATTCGTCTTTACCACGAACTTCTCCCAAATGAATATATCATAAAGCAATCATAATAATTATTATGAAAGCCAGAAAAAAATATAATTATTTGTCATGAGGGTTGCACAAGCTCTTTTCCTCATTTCTCTCATATTTTTATTTACATACATTCTTTTTGATTCCCAGACGGTTATGCTCAGGTCATTATTAATTAATTCACATTTTACACAAATTTTTGTGTGCTTTAATGAAAATGGAGTTGTACCTTATATGAGGATATGAAGAGGTATAATTTGAAAATTGAAGGATACATTT
The DNA here is from genome assembly GCA_026123125.1 of Chironomus striatipennis. Lineage (NCBI taxonomy): Eukaryota > Metazoa > Arthropoda > Insecta > Diptera > Chironomidae > Chironomus > Chironomus striatipennis. The sequence goes on along the minus strand of CM047392.1, from coordinate 33,484,814 downwards.
AAAAATTTCATCGTGAGGCCTTTATTTGATGTTTTATACAGAATGAGGTCTAAGCACTTTTGAAACCAGAAAAATATCAGACTTTATTTCATTAAATGTATTAAAACAAAAATATTAACAATAATCTTCAATATTAAAGTGGAAATAAAAAATATGAAAAAGCAATTCATATATGCACACAAAGTAGAAGAATAACCTGTACAAATATTCACTACAAAAAAAAGTGAAATGAAATAAAAATGAAAAAATTATTGCGATTTGTTGGTTTCGAGGAAATGAAAAGAAGAAGCTGCAGCAGTAGCACGAAAAGTAAGGAGGAATGGAAAGACTAAAAAAATGTTGCGAGATATGAAATGAAAATAAATCAAGTATTTTTATGAGCGAAAAATACTAATCCCCAAATGGATGAATATACTGAATACGAAGTTGAAAAAAAAGTGGAATTTCATATAAAAAAATATGAAATTTTTGGTATGTTTTTGCTCTTTCCGGCACTTTTTCTCTGACTAACGCTTATGCTGCTCACTGCTTTGTTATCTCTCTTCTAAATTTTCCTCTTTTTTTGCTGCTTTTCTATCCTCTTCCGCTCTCATTTCAAATGAATTATCTGCTTTTTCATTTTCGCTATTTTTCTCTGTATGTCTATATGAATGAGTATTAGGTACGGCTAGAAATATGTATAAAATATATATACACATGGATGTAGATATGCATTATGAAATTATTATTATGTTGATGCTGATGGGGGTGATTAATGTGCTAAAAGAGCAAGAATTTCAAATACATGTTTAAATAGTCATTTGTGCCTTATCCTGATGATTACGATGATGATTTAATTTTTAGAAATGAACATTATATAGTCGCAAAATTTATTAGTGAAAATTGTAAAATCCATAAATTGAGAGTGGATTTGTTCATTTTGCATGCATACAAGCTGATATATGTATGAATGATGAGGTCTCTAATCTCAATTGAAATTTTTTGGAATAAATATTTAATACAGTTAATGAATGTATGAATAATCGATGCTTTCCAAAAATTTTAATATTTCTAGAGAACCAACTTAAAATCACCATTTCTTCTTCTATACACAAAAAATTTTAAAATGCTTCAAAAATCACCTTTCCCCTTATGTCCACTATTCCTCATCAATACCCCAAAAATAGTCCAATTTACATCGAAAAAAAAATTCCCTCGACACTCGAAAAATTAAATCAGTAGAGAAATTAATTGCTCGTAAAGTCGCACATTCAAAATCCACAATTTTCGTGCTCTTCAAATTGCACTCATTATGCAACAATCACAATAATTACTGAACAATATCTCACAGAAAATTTCACATCCCTCTCTCTCTCTCTCATATGCTGGCTGATCTGTGCAATATTATAAAACTGAACCATTTCACAATCATCACATTTTGAATGAATAAAGTTTATGTGAATACATTTACGCAGATAGCAGCAACTTGATGTTCCATTAAATGACATTCACACAATTGGTAAAATCTATGCATGTGTATCTTTAATTTTCATGCAAAATGACTGAGAATGAGGAGAATTGGAAGAGATTAAAATGCAGCAACTAAGTAAGTAAATGAGTTGTGCAGATGACGATAATAATAATAATAATAATAATAATAGAAAAAGGGCAGCAGTGGCAGTAGACAATTCGGAACAAGGAAAAAAAATGTTGAATGGCCAGCATAAAATACAATTTCCTTTATTATCCCTTCAAGCACTTTGAGCACATAGCTCAACTCAGTGAGATACAATGTGAATGTGGTGTGTGGTATTTCTATGGAACTGCTATCTCTGCTGTTCTTTGCTTCTACTGCTATTGCTACTACTGCTGTATCATCATAGTCGTCGTCATCATCTTCATCATCCTCGCGTATATACTTATCCTATTTGTGTGGATTTTTTTGTGGACAATTGGATTGAATTGGGTATGAAATTGATGAAGCATTGTTATGGCTGACTGGATGGATTTGTACAAATTAATGAATGGGAATTGATTCTGATTTTTTTGATTTTTGAAACTTCTTGTTCTTCAAAAAAATGCGCTTTAACACAAGACCCATCCAAAAAATTTTTAACTCCCTTTTTGTTATCAAATGCACAAAAAATGGCAAAAAAATTGCACGGCATAATAACGTTAAAAAAAATCTCCGCTGTTTTTTAATCTTACGACGAATGTTTTTCATTGTGGTTTAGAGAACAAAATAGGAATGAGAAATATCTCAATATAAAACGAGAGACGAATGGAAGTAGGAGTAGAGAAACTTGAATATTACTTCCTGTATACTTTCTCTATTTTTTATGTTATTTTATCATCTCTGTGGGTTGTTTTATTTTTTTTAATTTTCTTTTAAGAGCTTACCGCGAAAACTAAGCGAGCTTTTAAACGTTATGAGCAGAGCTTATATGCATCATAAAGGATTATTTGCTGCTACTGCTGTTTCTGCTGTTTTCTTTATTCTCTCTTACATGTGCATCAAATTCACATTTTTCAACTCCAGTTCCTTTATTTGCTTCCTCTTGACGTTTTTTGTGTTTAAAAAATATACCTGCAAGATTTTATTCACAATTTATTGTAAATTACACGACAAAAAGACAATAATATTAGATGACAAAGGAATGCACAATGTAGAATAAAAAAACAAATGGCTGATTTTTTTTTTTTTAAAAAATATGAAAGGATAGAGGCCACAATGAGGGTGAATATATGGATGCCATGTTCATCTGTAGTAACAGCAGTAAAATATCTTTATTAAAGAATGTTTATTTTTTTATTTTACAAAAATAAGAATAATTTTGGTTTGAATATAAAAATTCATGGTTCGAGCCTACAATTACAAATTTTCAACAATTCAATATCAAAACTCAATCAAATCAATCCATTTGATCTTATACATGCAACTTAGTAAAATTTTCAAATCACAAAACCTCAAATTACTAGAAAGCACTCAAACAAAGCTCATATGCCCAAAAATGCAGCAAAATAATTTGCCAAATTGCTTTTATTGACTAATTTCCCCCATACACACAGTAAATATGTCTTTAACTTTATTAAAACTAAAAGACTCTTTTATTTCTTAACCAATTATTTCCATCTCCCTCACAACTTCTCTTTTGTATAGAATGTAGAACATAATGCTTTATGTTATTATACAATACATGAAATCTACAAAGCATGTACATGTACTTACAATATACATCATGTCATTCACTCTTGAATTATAAATTATTCAGTGCTCTTTATACAATTAGGTTCAGTGGTTTCACTTACAACTTATTTGACCAGTTTCATGCAATGTATCTATGATGATATACATGTATATGCATTTATGTTTTCCTTTTTTGTCTCCCTTGTGGTTGGTGTGGTGCATAAATATTGACTAAAAAATAAGAAGTTTTAGATCTTAGTTAGATTAATGTTTTCTTTTTCGTAATCTCTGACTTTCATTTGCAGAAAATGCTTAGTGGCAGGGGCGTAGCCGAGGGAGAGTCTAAGTGGGTCTGGATCCCAAGAAAAAAATTTCTTCATTTTGCTAGCGTTTTTCGAGGGAAAAGCATTTGAACGCAACTAAAATTTTTTCTTTGATGCAAAAAAATTTCTGGCTACGCCCCTACTTAGTGACATACTTTTGAGTTTTTAAAATTTATATAAATAAATAAAATCATAATTTTAAGCAATTTTTTTCATAAATCACAAAAATTAAAAACATTAGACTTTAGAAATTTAAAATCTTAAAAAAATGTAGATTTTTAAAATATTTTAAAAAGTTTAAAATAATTTAAATCTTTTTCTCTTTCTTTCTTAAAAAATAAAATAAATTTTTGAGCTTATTAAACACTTATTTCTTATGATTGCGTTGTAAGAAGAACAAAATGCAATCAAGGATTTCCAATACACACCAAGAAAATTCAAAGAAATAAAGTCTAAAGAAAATATTGTAAGGATTTTTGGGTAGTGCAAGTACTAGTCAATGTAAAATGAGAAACTACAAAGTATCTATTATTCAAGAACTAAGTTGAATTGAGCAAATAAAAAATGCAATAGAAATAAAATTTTACCATAGGGGCCGTTCACTTATTACGTAACGCTCTGAGGGTGGGGGGGGGGGGGGTCGAGAGTTTGTTACGGTCTATTGTTCTCGCACCTGATTCTTTTGTTAAAAACGTTACGGAGGGGGGGGGGGTAAAAAACCCGAATTTTTGCGTTACGTAATAAGTGAACGGCCCCATATGAAAATGCAATTTAAAAGGTATAGTAATGTTAAATTAAAATTGAAGAAAAGAGACTTTTGAGTAATTGAATTAAATTGAATTTTCAGTAGATAATTGCATTTCGAATCAATTATTTACTTTTGTTTATTCCTTAAGAAATTTTCTCTCTGTTTCTTGATTTTTGCCTTTTGTGGTTTTATGGATTGTGTAGAATGTAAGGATATATATTGGAGTAATTCCATTTGGTTTAATTACATCTGCTCTAGAGCAGTTGTGTATTTAAAATTTTTTTAAAAATTTTTGATTAATTTTAGTAAATATTTTACGCATGAAATTTCAACTCAAAATTCATAAAGAAAAAAAATAAATGCATTCATTAAATTTAATTGAAGAAGCAAGAAAATTTCCTTAACTCAATATCAAGCTTCATGATTGATGATGTGTTTATGTGATTCAATCTTAAATGGACATTTTCAGCTTCATTTCACTTCTTATTTTCTTCAATTTCCCTCGACTATGTACTTATCAACTTCTTTTCTCAAAATCTGCAATCGATTACACAATTCCTGTTCTGTATTTCTGTCGTCATTTCTATTCTTAGAAATCTATTTTCTACACAATCATCCATCTCAATATTTCACAATTTTCAATTCAAAGAGATTTTCAACGTTGATCTTAATGTCTTTATTTCTACTAACTGATTCTTCCGACAAATTCATACAAGAAATTTGTGTCTACTTGCTATGGTTTTATAATCATATTGAGTTATTGAATATAAAAAAAAAACTGATGACGCAAAAGGAAAAAAAGTTTCTTTTCAATATGGTAATCATCTCGCTGCTTCCTTTGCCATTTATAGCGAGTGAGGAGGATGAAAATATGTTGAAGGAAAATGATGATACTCATACAAATATATATTTGAGTATGCACGAAAAATAAACCGTAATATAATAATCTCAACAGATCACTTACTCTTTTATCCATACCCATACCATTTATCAAATATTCTTCATGTCGTTTCTAAAAATTGGAGACAAAAGAACTAGCAAGAATGCTGTGATAAGTTTGATTGATAAAGTGACGTAAAAAATAATGATTTTTAAAGAATTTTGTGATTAGTGAAAATAATAAAGCTGCTCAAATTAAAAAAGATCTGAACTTTAGTTTTTATACAGGAGGTCCTTGATTTGCATTATTTTAATTTGAATAACATTTTTCCGGCCTCAAGCAGTAACGCAAATCGAAGATACTACTACATAGTACTTAAATACCTAGGAAATATTTTAATTTTATTAATTTTTATATGTAAATACGATTTTTTTAAGATTCATAGTTTTAATTTAAGCATTTTTTAACCATCATACCTCCAGTAGAGAGAATAACACAAAGTTTAGATTTAACTAAAGGACTGGCAATTTCGCTAACATAGGATTCAGAATAGAATTTTAATTTAGATGCTTCTAAACTTCTTTCTAGGTAGACTCTCAATAAGAAACGTCATGAACAAATAGGTGGACAAAGTACCATTATCATTACCCATATAAAACACCTTTTCTATCCTCTAACTTCCATTCAAAAGACAAAAAATATGATAAAAAAAGCAAGCAAAAAATTTAAATGCTCATTATTTCTGTATCATCAAAAATCAATGATGTAAAAAATTTTCTTCATATCTTTTCTTCATATTCTGTTTTTTTTTCGGTTTAAAATTGCTCAACTCAACTTAATTCAATATGTATATAGATTGATATTCAATTTATTTATTATGGATGAATTGAAATGGGAATGAATATGCGAAAAAGATGAAGGAAGGAAAGAAGATGAGAAATACTTATGTGTCTGCGACTATACTGAATGATGATGACGATGACGATGATATTATTGAAGCATTATCAAAATATGCCTTTAACAGTCAAATCCTTCTTGTTTCATGCATCATTGAACATCCGATTTTGCTGTCTTTTATTTCAACTCATTTAAATGACAATTTTCTGATAAATATCAATATGTATATGAATCGACTTAGTCTTGTGGTACATGCTGTATACTCATAAAAATGTAGACATGCATGTCATTATCAAGTGATTTTGTGCTATAAAACGCTAAATTATCATTCAAATGCATACTCTATACTTAAATAAATGGCATATCCACTTGAGAGATTTAAATTTTCACTCATTTGATTCCTTTTTTTTCCAATTCACTCTGCAAATCAATCTACACCAGCTCAGCTCAACAAATTCAATTCAAAATGCACATTTTCAATTTTCCAATTTTCTTTTTACTCCGCACATTAACACAGCATCGCTCACTCACTCTTTCTTTTATCATCATCAAGCTTATTGCTCAACTATCAAGTGGTTTCATATTAGAAAATAGAAAATGAAATGAAATGAATTGAGTGGCAAAATTGAGAGATAGGGAGATGAATGAGGAATTATTCTTGAATCCTTGCAGTGAAATTTGAGGTAGATGAAATTGTTTTATTGTCGTGGATGATGATGAACACGTTTTTGGATTGTGATTTGAATTTTAGTGTCGTGGATTTCACTATTTACTATTTTTTGTAGAATTTTCCCTCAATCTTCCAAAAGTTTGCTCTTTAAATCATTAAAATTAGCCATTCAGCACACAACTATCGCAAGGAAGCGATTCATGAAAAATGTGAATTGAATGAGCATCTCTATGTGTGTCTATGTGTGAATAGTAGTGAAATTTGAAACTATAAATTATTCACTTTACTTCACATTTCTTTTATCTTAATCCGCTTTTTCCATTTCCTCAACTCATTCATTCATTCTTCTTCTTCATATCCTCATTTTCCTCTATTTCATCGCTTATCATTTGATAGGAAAGTGAATAATCGTTTATGTATGAGAAATCAATTTTCAAACAGTATAAACTATTTTTCATCATAAGATATCCATTTGCTAGATAATTTTGCCATTTTTTTACTGCACACATTTGTATTTATTTGGTGCGGGTTAAATTCGAATTTATATTATGACGATAATCGGTGATGATATAAAGCATACAAATTTCTATCTTTCTATCTTTTTTTTTAGAGAACGAAATAGATGGAAAATTTTCGCATTTATTCAATATTTTTCCGCACGTCTTCCTCTTTTCAAATACAAAATAAATTTTAAATCGTTGAATGAGCAGCAAGTGCTGTAAAAAATGGATCAGGAATAGATTAAATTTATACTAGCATTTTATACTTGAAGGATTGTACAAATTTGAGCTGGATAATCGGGATGAAGGGGTTAAGACAAGTTTTTGATTAGACACAGAATAAGGATCAGAGCTGATATTTTTTGTAAAAATTGACAATATTAAGTTCAGTTACTAGAAACTCACAAATTTGTGCCTTCAATTCCATCCAAAAAAAAATCATTCAGTATAAATGAAGTAATAAAATGCTCCACATCCCTCCAACCACCCTCTCAAAATAATATCATCCAAAATTTCTTCATCCTTCAAACATTGTTCCTACTGCTTACAAAATTATATTATTTATACAAATATGGAAGAAGAAAAATGAAAAGGATGATTTAGAATAACGACACATTTTTTAACTTAGAAAATTTCCTCGTTTTCATTCTTTGAGGAAACTTTTTTTCTCCTCATTCACTTTATTGCTTACTGTAGGAACCACTGACGCATAAATTACAAACTTGTTTGGAAGCTTGTTCACTGAAAAAAATAAAGAAATTCACTTCGTTTTTTTTCGAAGGAATTTATCATCCCTTACATGGAAAGTTGGGTGAAAGGGAGGTTTACGGTATAGAGCGCATTAAGTACTTTTTGAAAATCCTCAGAAAAGCTTAGGATTTATTTTATAATTTTCTATAGAAAAGTAATATTTTTGAAAAATCTAACTGAAGATTTTTTAAGTAAGGTAGAAAATTTTTCATTTTCCATCCCAAACTGCCAAAAACAAGGCACCGACTTTCATCTCCAAACACATCTATCAAAAAATTCCTCTTTAACCCTTCCGAGAAAAAAAAATACTCAGCACGACTCAATGAGCGTGTAAGACAACGACGAGAAATGTCGTCAAGCACAAAAAAAATTCTCATCCACTCAAAATTTATATAAATTTTTCTTTCCATTCCTATGCCATTTCTAAAAGAAGAAATAAAAAAATATGGGAAGTAAATAAGTTAAAGACTCATTTAGACTGGATGGAGGATGAAAATATTTCACAATTAAAACTTTAAAGTTTTACTTCTTCCTCATCTCCTCATTCATTCATTATATGCTTGATAATGCTGTCATTTTCTTGCTGAGCTTAGCAATTATTTACGGAATGTGCTGCTTTTATTAACGCGTGAGGTAGTTTGGCATTAATTCCTTGAATACATAAAATATCGTAAATGTTAAGTAAATGTGTAGAATGTAAATTCCATTGGATGGGGGATGACTCGGAGACATTAGTGATGATGATAAATATTACCGTAAAAAATTATTGAAAATTATAATCACTGAAGGGGTGTGGGATGGTTATGAGGATGAGAAACATAAAGGGATGATGCAGGAGGACATGACTCTTGATAGTTAATTTTTTTGTAATAAATTGAATGATTTTAAATCTAATTATACAACTTTAAGTAATTTAAATGAAAATGCCCCACAACACCAACCCCTAATCCATTAATAGAATAAATTAACAGCACTTAAGGATCCTTCATTTACGTCTACACTAAATAAATGTTGATGTAAGTATTTTTCACAGAGACAAAGTCTACGACTAAAGGGACCATCAAATAATAAAAGTGTAGTGTGTTACCATGAAATCTATGGTAGAAAAGCGATGAGAATTGAATGTGATGTTAAGAGATTGATAAGTCCCATGGAATTAAAATACCTCTCCATTAAAAGTACGAAAGAAGGAAAAGAAGACGAAAGTAAATTTAATCTGACTTTAATGTCAATTGATTTAGATGGAGTGTGAAAAATTTCTTTCTGACTTTTGATTGTTGAAATTTTTTGATGGCAATTTTTTTTTTAATTTTTAAACAATTTACTCACCTTACTTTCCACAATTGCTTTAAAAAAATTAGTCATCAACTCAACATCACATCCACCCACCTTTTCATTATCAAAAAATGTGAAAAATTTCATTTTGATGATCAGGAAAAAAAATTGTCTCCTTAAAAAGACGACATTAATGTGCAATTTTTCATAATTCATTTTCATCATGTCATGTTGAAAATTCTTTCTGTTCTTATTACCAATATTTTTTCATTATTAAGAGGCAAAAAAAAATCATATTTTGATGTCACTTTATGCTAACGCATTACTTTCACATTTTTTTAAGTCTAAATATTTATTTATTCTTGAAATTACGCCGGCAGTTATGTCAGTTTCAGTCTTAATATGCAAAGTGTAATAAATTCATTCTTTTCTTCCTTTTGACTTTGTCGTGCTTGCCTTTGCTGTTTTATTTTTTCATGATTGATTTATGATTGTTTGTTTATGTTATTTTTTTTTTCAAGATGCAATTTTTTGATGCTTGATTATATCTTTTGATGACTAATTGGAAAAAGTAACAACTTATGTAGTTAATTTATTAATTTACCTATTTATTTATTTTAAATATTACCAATAGTTTAACATTTAATTTCTTTTCTTTTATGCATATTTTTATAATCCTTCGCCATTCCCTGCGTTTCTTGTATATGTATGTATAAATTCATGCTGTTGATGATGATAAACGAAAAAGCAACCATCAACAAAAAATGCCATTGTACACGCCATGAATTGTGAATTAGAGTCACAAAAAACAACATTTCTGTGTGTATCTTCTTTTACTATGAAAAATGAACGTACGAAAAAAAAGGAGAACATGAGGAACAACACAAAAGATTTCCGCAACAACATTTTTTTTCTGCATTTGCAGTTCATATAAAGAAAAATGAGAGGAAGAAAAAAAAAGAATATTCAAAATGCATGACATAAACAAAATTCTTTTAACTTTTTGACTCAATAGATAGAGGAAGAATGAGACACAATGAGATTGTGAGTGTCTACAAATGTGTGCATGTGCATATTCAAGGAAGAGATTCAAAGAGAAATGAAAAATGATGACTAATTTTTGTTGAAAGTTTTGACATTGAAATGGATATGAAGACAATATCCTTAGTCTGTTGGATTTGTATGGAATTTATCATTGTTGTATCAGAAACACATGTGATGACTGATGATAGCAGATAAACTTTTAGCAGATAAAGAAAAATGAGAAAATTTTTTGTTGTTGTTGTTCGTTTGATGGACTTTTAGTTTGTTCTAGTTTTGTAGAGCTTTGAAGCTTTTGAAGTTGAGGATTTTCTCCACTTGTCACTTTGTTGCTCTTTCGTCTTAAGTTTGAAATTAAGAAAACTGGTAAACATTTGCATCTAAAAAGTTTTCAATAAATAATTCTATTAGCTTTAAAATTGTGTCATGTCAATGTCTTAGTTAAGTTGAATTTCAGAATTTGTTAAAAAAATGTGATTTTAGTGGTCATCAACCGATTGATGGATCATTTAGGTTTTTAAGTAACATAATGTTTAGGTAATTTTTAGCTAAATGATTAAGAATAAAAACTGATCCATTAATATATAAGTTGATGATTTAAAATTCCAATTTTTTTTTTTTTTTGTTTTTTTGTCCACAAAATACCCTCTAAATCCTCTTATACCCAATTCAATCAACAATTAGTTCTATGAATCCATCCATATCAAGAAAAACAGACTGCATCTTTATTTTATGAAAAAATTCAAGAAAAACACATTCTTTCTCATTGTCTCATTCTTAATTTAAGTGCTTTGTCGATTTTAAAACTGTGGTAAATACTTCATGACATGTAAACTTTTTAGAAGATTAGAAAAATAAAGAGAGTATCAAGACGAATGAAGAAATTTTTTGTGTGTGAAAACTTTTCATTTTAAGAGTAGAAAAGAAGATTTCTTAATGCCATAAGATGAAAGTTCTCTTTTACATTATGCATATATGCATTTCAACACACATACAACAAACATTCACATATTTTGTGGATGGTGAGAAAGGCAGGATTGGGAATAGATTGGATTAACTTCAACACTGAGCTTTTTGTATGACCTGTTTCAAAATCCTTGTCCCCTAGACCCCTCTTCCCCCTAAAAAGTGAACGAATTATGTGATCGGCCTCATATATAAGGATAAAATATCACAAAGTCAATGAATTTATTTTATGGATAGACTCAACTAAATTTTATTACAACTTTATGATATAATTATCGAAATATGCCTCAAGTCAGTTCAAAGTCATAAGTTAATATAATTGACCTAACTACATCTTTTTTCTAGATTCTAGTTTTTTTTAAAATAAGTAGATTACAAGCAATTCTTATGCTATTCTGAAAAAAAGATCTACAACATAAAATCAACTCTGCATCAGAACTGTGTGTAAAAAAGAGGATTAAAAGTGGAATTAAACTTTCAACTTTTAAAATGCATACGATAAAAAGACGAAGCAAAGAAAAAGAATAAAGAAAGTAGGAAAGATGAATTTCCACATTCTTTCAACTTGATAACTACTTTTAAATAACATAAATGTGCATATTCTTATTTTTTGACATAGAAACGAGAAGATAAGTATTTTAAATAAAATTGAGTAAAGAATTTTTTTTTTTTGTGTGTGCAGAAAATTCTTGTGTGTTTATATTTGGCGTCTTTCATCCTCACCCAATTTTCTTCTCCTTTCCGTGCATTCACAATTCTTGTGTGTCTCACTTCTTTCATAAACTTTTTTTTTCAATAGTTCTCTTTCTTCATATTATAGAGTCTGCATGGATATACCTTTTATACTTTTGTATATTAAGTCGACTTCTTTTTTTTTTCATTCAACGACTACGACGACGACGATGTCTATAACATTCGGTTGAATTGCAAATATACCTGGCGTCTCATCCATTTCTATCAGGAGGAGACATACGTATAGAATATGTATCCATCTACATGTGTACGAATGTGCAAACAAAAATATTGCAATGAAGCCAATTTAATAAAAGAGAAGAAAAGAAAAGGAAAGAAAAGGAACATCTTCCTTGATATACATACCTTTCTTCCTAGTTTTCTATGCATTGATATGAAATGAATTGAAATGAATAAAAAAAATCTGTAGATAAAGCAGCACTGGAGGAAGTTGGAAATGTTTTTTAATGTTCGGAGTTTTGTGGTGCATTTTTTTGATGACAGAAGTAGCAAAGTCTTGAAGTTCAACTTAAGTACTTATATTTGGTCTAAATTCTAATATTTTTAGCCATAACTTAATAAAGTGCATCAACTGGATCATAAATTTGATTCAATTTGACTATTTGAGATTATTCTGATACCTCAGTCCTTGTAATAAGATCAAGTCATATTTAACTCCCCAACATACACCTCAATCTGAATTAATTAATCAAAATTGAACAATTTTCTCGCTAAACCAGCTACAATAAATGAGAAAAGAGTAAGTGAGTAAGATGAGGCAAAAAAAGCAATCAAATGAAAATGTTTTTCAAAAAAGATTTTCTCTTTCTGTCTTGTTTGCTTTCATTTTGAGTTTCTCATTGCCATTTTCCATTCATAATATGTGCATATTGAGTTCTTCTTTTCTTCTTCCTCCTTTATCATATGTGAATGCAAATGTAGACTTTCTTTTTTTCTTACCTCTTCCTTATGCTGTTTGTAAGTGCTTCAAATTGTTAATAAAAGTTAATGCAGGTTTTTTTTTTCTTTCCTTTCGTAAGACTAGTAATAATAATAATGTGATATTGGTATGGTTGCATTTTTTATATGATTGGAATAAGAACATATTGAGAAAGAGTATGATGAGAAAAACAAAATTGATTGACTTTTTTTTTTTTTTAAAGGAAGAGATTTGCTTGATGAAAATGGATAAATGGGATAATGATTATTAAATTTAAATCTTATTGAGTTGTTGAAATAGATTTTTATATAAATGGGTTTAAGTAATATATTTTAGTACGGTAGCTAAGATTTTTGTCCGCAAACTCATCTTTTTAAATCAATTTTCAAAATTAAATTAAAACTAGTAATGAAGCGGATCACGCTTCATGGGTATATTCACACCACCAGTAGAATTTCTCTTGATTTCAATTAGAGAAAAAAATAATTATACTTTATCTACTGATTATAGATTACATCATTCATAATTAATCGTTTTAAAACCCTACATCTGTTCAGCGCGCATTTAGCACTATAACTAAAGTACAGCCTGCGTCGGCGCCCACGAAAAATTTTTCGATTTTTCAACTTTTTTGTTACACTGCGCATGAAAATTTTTTTGTCATTATAGTGTGAATTATACCTTAAATAATGCTTAATCTAACACCGAAAATTTGAAATCATTTGGTTAAGTTATGTCTGAGATATTAAAGAAAATGTCAAAAATTTTTGCATATTTTGGTCAAAAATGGCACATTTTCGTCCATTGTGCCTCACAGGAAGCAGCTCATGACTCCAAAAACTATACCGGTTTTCCTTGGGCCAATATTAATCAAATGCAAAAAACCCGAAGTCTTAACGTTTCGTTGAAATTGAGTTATCGCGGAAACTAACTTGCTAACTTGCTAACTTGCTAACTTGCTAACTTGCTAAATGACAGAATGCGTTTTTTTGCGATTTCTCTTGACTGGAAGCACCAAATGAGATGCGGTTTTCACTGTTAGATTGGTATTTTCAGGCACAGACTTTCCACCATAGACAGTATGGGATAAAATTGTAATCCTGAAGCAGCAAGTTAGAAAATGTGGTTTTCAGTTTTATACAAAAGCAATATATTCACCCAAATTGAAAATTTGGTGTGAATATGATAAAAGGTGTCTTAACTTTTCCAATTTTTTATGATTTTTTTTAAATGCAAAAATTTTACTTTGCCGTTAAATTTAAATTATAAAGTTCATTAGAATTTAAACAAATGAGCTTACTCTTATTTGGCAAGAATGTCACCTAGAAGATGAGCACTATTAAAGCGTGAACATTCAAGTTCATTTGCACAGATTCGATTTAATAACCAAAAATTTTCCATTACAAAAATTCAAGTTTTCGTTTTTAACGGTCATTTTTTAAATTTTCAGAAAAAAGCTGGTAAAATCATCTGTTCAAATTGAGCAGGGGATCCTCGATCCATAACACTAAATAAAATGTTAGCGATTTGTTTCAAATGCATCATGAATTTTTTTAATGCAAATCACAAACTAGAAACCAACAGAAACCAAAGAATTTTATAATCTGAACTTCTTCAATAATTTAAATTTTTTCACTCTTAATCCCATTCCATTTCCCTCTCCACAGAATTGCAACATTCTTGTTTATCATTTTTCTCATTTATTTGCAATTTTTTTAATAAATTTTCTTGCTCTTTAGTTTCTCATATTTTTTTATCATATTTATGTTGTGGCATTTATGTGATGATGATGTTGATGATGACGAGGAAATATTCATAGAATATTATATGAGTTTTGAATGGAGATTTTATGACAATTTTACTTATGTTATCTCATTTTTTGTGCTTTATCCGTTGACTCGTTCAGCATACGATTTCTTTTGCTTTCTTTTAAGCAAATAAGAAGAAGAGCAAAAAAAAAAATCTCAAGCGACGACCAAGAAAACTTTTTTTTTCTGTATGAAATTTTTTTTTTTGTGATGTTTATGTCGCTTTTATGACGTGCACTTTGCATTTCTTTCTGTTTTTATTTTATTTCTTCTTGTTTTCTTTTTTGAGAAGGAAGGAAAACTTCCTCAGAAGATTATACAAATGTATTTAAATGCAATGCAATGTTGATGCTATCAAGATGTATAGTGAGAGAGTTATTTAACTATAACAACATTGTGCACACAAGAATAACAAAATGAAGAGATGAAAAAGAAAAAACAGAAAAATATTAAAATATGAAAAATAAATTGCGGAGATTCATAGAAGATGAAACATAAGTTGGTAAAATTAGTTATTGTGAATTTTTGGAAGCGCATTTTCTGGTGTGTATCGTACAAATGTTCCTACATAAGACACTGTTTGAAAATAATTTTATTAGACCCCTTCATTTGGACCACTTTAAACGATGAGACGAATTAAGAGTAAATTAAATTTTTAATGAGAATTTCATCCTAAATTATGGGGTTAAATATTCAAATTTTAAGTATTGAACATAATTGCTAGGATTTGGTAATCTGACTAAATTTAAAGAATGTAAAAGAAATAAAATAAATTTTGACAATTTTTGTCAATTTTTGATAGTTTTTGACAGTTTTTGATTTTTTAGCAATTTGTCATTTTAAGTTCAAAATGACCACAATTATTTATCTCAGCAAAACGAAACAATAAAAGATGAAATTCTTTTCCTTTAAACTCAACTAAAAAAAAGGATTTATTTACTAAAAATAAAAGAAAAACACACAAAAGCTAGCTAAAGAAAAGTCAAGTTGATGTTACATAACTGCAAATAAACAAAAATAAAAAAAAAATCTTTCTTCATTATTTGCATCTCACAGCAATTGAAATATTCATAAAAATAATGAGAAATAGATACGTATGCTCGAATGAACGAGGAAAATTATATAGTTCTTTTTCTACTACCGCATCTAAGACTATGAAAGAAAGAAAGTATTGAATGAGATATAAATTATGCTAAATATTGCAAAAAAGTAGATGAGATGGAAAATTTTCCTGTTGAATTATTTTTCCTTGCTTAATGTAACGAGTTCGTAGCTTTGATTTATTTATTTATTTGATGCCCAGTATTAGCATCGAAATGGAATAACTTCACTTGGAGAGTAAATCGCAAGATCGGAACAAGATCGAAATTATTTTTATCATTAGACCGTAATAACTTCACTTATATAAGCCAAGTGAAGTTATTCCGACACAGTGATGGAATAAATTCACTTATAAAATATAAGTGAAGTTATTCCTGAGATTTGTAAGAATTTCAAAAATTGTTCATACACGGTCCAGGAATAACTTCACTTACATTTTGTAAGTGAAGTTATTCCATCGCAGTGTCGGAATAAATTATCAACATTTTATCTTTCGACATTATTCCAATATTGTGCATAGATAAATTTACAAGTGAAATTAATCCGATTTCGTGTAAAACCCAGGATATAAGAAAGTTCATATTTTTTGACAAAAATATTTTTGAAAATATATTTCTTTAAAACTTTAGTTTGAAAGTCTCTATACGTTAAATTTCATTACTTTATTATTAATATAATTTGTATATATTTATATATTTTATTTAACGACTCAAAAAAATCATTACTTAATTTTTTATATCGAATTTCAATTAAGTTTAAAATTACCAAATAAATGGTAGAATTTACTATGATTATAGTAAATTTGAATGTAACGACAAAAAAACCATAATTTTTTAAATTAAATATTTGGGCTTATATGGAGATATATTTATCCAATATAATATAAATCCAATATTCAGGAATAAGAACATCAAGTTCCAAAATATTAAGATCCAGTTAGGAAAAATAATGAGGATCAGACACATAAAAATAATTTCAGGTAAAAAAAACAAACTATTTGAAATTCTCAATTTTCAAAACTCTCTCAAAAATCTCTATTTATTAAACATAAATGATAATAGTAATTCTTTATTTAACAAATTTATAATGATGGTGGAACTACACGAAATAAATTGATATTAAGTTTAAATTACCTAGTCGGTTTTAAATTAACATTAAATGACAGAATAGATAGATTTGAAGCATAAAGTGATTTTGAAGATTGATATTACGATTGAAAAAATTAT
This sequence comes from Chironomus striatipennis, assembly GCA_026123125.1. NCBI lineage: Eukaryota > Metazoa > Arthropoda > Insecta > Diptera > Chironomidae > Chironomus > Chironomus striatipennis. The sequence continues at coordinate 33,467,791 of CM047392.1, read as the reverse complement.
TCAAAAAAACCAAGAATTTTTAAATTAAGTAAATTATAAAAACAAATAATTAAGAAAATAAAAATTAAAGTTTAATTTTTAAACATAATCGATTAGACTAACTAACATCTAATAAAACTTGTAAAAAAGCTTAATCGTCACATTGTAACTGAGCAATTCTATTAGAAGGTTTCATAGAATTTTTTTCAAAATTTTTTTAAACATTATTTTCTTGAATAATATGATACAAATCTTATTAATCTACCTAAATTATTAATTATTAGACCATTTGGATTGTAATTTGTTAGTTCTAGGTCTTAAAATAGCAATTTATTGATAAAAAATTTGTTAATTTTTCTCTACAAATTACTCGGTTTCACTGTAGACTTTTTCGTGGAATTGATATTGCAGCTTAACTAAAGATTCTCAAAATGTGGATTTCATATATGTTGAAGCTTGCAGATTTATCTATCTTTTAGTATATTTACTTCATATTGAATGATCTTTGATAAAGAGAAATCGATTAAAACACGTTGGAGACTTGAGTAAAATTTTTATTGTGAAACCGAGTAATTTATTCGTAGAATTCAAATTTTTCTTTAATTAGATACTTTAGATGCTTCTAATGAAGTTTGACGTATAGATTTTACTAAAATCGTATAGATTTTACTACTGACATGTTTTGTTGTCAAACAAATACAACAATGCAGTAAATAATGAGAAAAAATAATTTGGAGAAAATTTTGGAGAGAAAATCTTTCCTGGAATTGCCCAACTATTATTTGGTAATTTTAAACTTAATTGAAATTCGATATAAAAAATTAAGTAATGATTTTTTTGAGTCGTTAAATAAAATATATAAATATATACAAATTATATTAATAATAAAGTAATGAAATTTAACGTATAGAGACTTTCAAACTAAAGTTTTAAAGAAATATATTTTCAAAAATATTTTTGTCAAAAAATATGAACTTTCTTATATCCTGGGTTTTACACGAAATCGGATTAATTTCACTTGTAAATTTATCTATGCACAATATTGGAATAATGTCGAAAGATAAAATGTTGATAATTTATTCCGACACTGCGATGGAATAACTTCACTTACAAAATGTAAGTGAAGTTATTCCTGAACCGTGTATGAACAATTTTTGAAATTCTTACAAATCTCAGGAATAACTTCACTTATATTTTATAAGTGAATTTATTCCATCACTGTGTCGGAATAACTTCACTTGGCTTATATAAGTGAAGTTATTACGGTCTAATGATAAAAATAATTTCGATCTTGTTCCGGATTTGCGATTCGATGTTATTCCGTTTCGATGCTATTACTGGGCATCATTTATTTACATTGTACTGTAGAGATTTATTATTTAAGCGACTAGTAAGTCAATAATAAATGCTATCGTGCAAATTATTTTGAAATGTAAAATGCAAATCATGAAGTTTTAATGATGTTGTAGATGAAAAATTTTGTAGATGAAGAAATTTTGAAATGTTTTTAGGGGTTTTTGTGTATGGAATATTGTTTATATTTGATGGATGTGGGTTTTTATGGATATTTAAAATTTAACATTATTTTGATTTAATTCAATTATTTTGAATGTTTTATTGACTTAAAACCTCAATTTTGGTATTGCAGCAGAAGTATCTGCAGTAAATGTAGCTACTTATCTTTATATGGATAATTTCTGAATATTTTAAAAGGCATCACATTCCCCTCCTCAACAAGCAAACTGTCCATTCGGCTCCCCAAAAAAAATTAAATCCAATCTCACGCCCACACTGTTGTCTATGCCTTGACACATCTCCGATCAACATTATGAATAACTCATGTTGATTTCTCGGCTTTTTGATGTCTCACAACATGCAGCAAAAATGAAATGAAAAAAAAAAATCATTTCGCTCAATCAGCTTTAATTAAAATTATGTATGTCTATATCTGCATGCATGCACAGTATTGAATATGCCTCGTTTAGCAATTCGACTGACAGTGATATAGACAATCATGACTGAACAGCTAAAATATTAAAAAAAAAAAAATATTTTTTTTTGTCGGTTATATGAGATAAATGTGCTTGCATGCATAAAGTCATTGTTGTTGCTAGTATCTGACTGATATGATATATTGATATTAATTATTTTAGATTTTCGAGCTTTCTGGCTGACTGAGTGGATGAAAATGCTTAAATCTGACATTGCTTTTATTATTTTCATACTAGTGCTGATGATGATGATGCTACACGTCAATTTTTGTCAGCATAAAGCATATTTTTTTGAAATTCTTTTATTCGATTGTATTTTGATTTTATTGGCTTTAAGTTGATTTGTTATTGAAGTCTTGAGGACCAAGAATGGATTAAGGGGTTGAACCTGAAAAAAACAAGCAAATGTAATTGCAGTTGCCTATCTTTTCGGAGTTAAGTCTCTCATAAAATTATATGCTATAAAATTTCAATGAAAATTTTATATATTTTATATTTTATAAAAAAATCTTGAACTCAAAATAGTACAAAAACATCCAAAAAATAACCAAATTAAATCACATGAAATTTAATTAGATTTATAATCCAAAAATCGGATCACAATCAACCTTAAAAATTCATTTTACATAAAAACAATCACCACACAAAATCCCTTTAAAAAGGTAAAAAGCCGAAAAAAATAATTTGTTCATCGCTCATTTGCATTTTGTACCGAAATTTTTTTTATTGAAATTTACGCGTATTTACAATCAAATAAACAACGATGGCTTTACACATTTCATTTTTGCCGACAAATAAAACAAAAAAAAAATCATGAAATGTTAAAACAATTTTTGTTGTTATTCTGTATGTTGAGGTTTTAATTTAAACATAGGAAGAATGAAAAAAAAATACACAAATATACAGCCTTCAATAAAATTATGTTAAACACTTTGTGGTGAAATACAAAATATGTACGAAGAAAAATATATATTTTTTTTTCATGTCGTATTTTATGATATGAAATGCAATTAAATGTGAAAAATTTTCATCAAAAAAATTCAATGTTCGTTGACACTCAAATGAAGCTGATTTTATTTTTAATGCCTACAAACACTTTGTTAAAGGTTTACACGTTTTTTCCAATTACAGAAAATTACGTGAAAAAAAAAATAATTTTGAAGAAATAAATTTGGACTCAATTTAAAATATAAAATAATTCACTAAAATTTTAAATGACATTCCGAAACCAATTGTGGCATAAAATCTCTTCAAATCCCTCCAAATCAAAGCAATTCAAAATAATCAAAAAATACTCTCATTAATAGATTTTCATTTCACAGCAATTAATGATATTTTGCATATCGTATTAGAATTTATGAATAATTAATAATTTTGTTGCATAATTTATCAAAAATTGGAAATTGTATTACGAAAAAAATATCAATTATTAACAACAAATTGGAAACTTAATTTTCATTTTTGCGTTGAATGTTTTTATCGAGAAAAAAAAAATATTATTACTGCTTTAATGATATTAATGACTTTATTTGTGAAACATAATTGAACGAATTAAAATTGATACTTTTTTTTCAATTGAAATTTTTAATTTATTGTGGGTTTTTTTAATAATTTAGAATTCATTTTTTGGAAGCAAGAGATATTTTGATAGTATTCAGTTTTAGTGCAAAATTCTATGAATTGTATTTGATTGACAATTTTTTTTGATTCAGGAAGCATTTTAAAAATAATTTTTAAAATTTTGATTTAGACCGCCTAATAATTTAATTTCAATTCACAAAACTTTTCATAAATCACAAATTATGGAATTTAACTAGGGAAAACTTTTACAGAAAAACAGGACATTTTAGGGTTAGCGTGTTATTACAGCAAAAATTGGAATAAAAAAAGGACACAATACATTTTTTCAAAAAAAAAAAATCAATTTTTGACAGGACACTTGTTGAAAAAACAGGATTGTCCTGTGGAAAAACCATATGGTCACTCTAAATTTAACTCACCTAAAAACTTGCTCTTATCATAAGGGACCTAGGAAAGGCAAATTATTCGAACCTAACAAATTCATCATCCTTCATATTTTTGTTGAAAAATAATAATAATACAATCCTTTATTAACAACGTGAGAAAATTAGGCGGAACATTTGACAATTATTTTGACATTAACCTATCGGTTTTAAATCAAATTTTATAATGAGGGGTAAGAAAGAAATTTGCATTAAGTTTGTTAGAAGCAATGAGGTTTGGTATAAAAAAGTTATAAAAAAAATACCAAAAATTAAGAATGTTGAAAAAGTTAGCATCTAATTAATAATAATAATAATAAAAGGGTTCCAATATAGCCAATAATGCATCTTTCAGCACGAAAACGTAGTCCAATGTCCAACGAAAAGTGTGAGCTGCCATGACTAGCTGGAGGCACTGCGATCCCTATCGAAGACGGGTCCTATTGTACCATTCCCTGTAAATAAATCTAAGAAGAATCAAGTAACTCTGAGAAACCAGAGTTTTTCAAGAAATTCAATAATGTCGTATACTTAGTATTTTTGATTTTCGTTGCATCTACCAGCTCAGAGCCCAAGAATTTCTTCCTGTGCTCTGCTAGTGCTTTACATTCACAGATTAAGTGATATGAAGTTTCCGGTTTGTCTTTACAAAGTCTGCACCCAGGATTTCTCCCAGTTCCAATATCATGAAGATATTTGTTGAGCCGACAGTGCCCCGTTAATGCTCCTAGTAGAAGTCTTAAATCTTGTCTAGAAAGGTCGAGTAACTCCTTTGCCTTCTTATCATTGACTGATAAGAAAGCTTTGGAGATCTTCATACCTTCCTTAGAGCTGAAGATTTGCTTGTGTTTGAGTTGTTGATCTAATTAATGTATCACATTTTTTTCTATGCCTTAAACCGATAAATTCCAAAAAAAACCATTCAATTCTCTCTAGGATGAAAAAAAAATCTCATTCATTAATATAACAAACAAAAGGTCGAATTAGAGAAAGAAAGAAGATGAAGAAATATGAAAAGCTAGCATAAGAAAAAAAAATTCAATATCAATATCATAAATTTTGCAAATACGAAAAAAATCGAAAAAAGAATGTCAAATGAAGAAGAAAACCTTGACAGGAGCATGCGTAACGTTTTTTACTCTACATTAATTTCACTGTTATGCTCGATTCGTGAAAAAGAATAAAGCATACCAGCAGCAAAAAAAGAAAATCTAGCAATATACAAAAAAAAAATAATTCTTCGACGTTGGAAGTAGCGGAGAAAAAAATTTCTGGCAATTAAATCTGAGTGGTTGTCGGTGGATATTGGTAAGTAGATGACTGCAAGAAAGCGAAGAACTAAAGGCGATAGGAATGGGAGGAAAACGGAAAATATTTATTTCTTTTATGGCATTTTATCCGATTGAAAAATTGTTTTTGGATTGAATTATTGTCTCCCAATTCATGGAGCCAGAAAAAAATAGACAAAAAAAGAGATTCATTGGAATCAGCTATTTTTCCTATCAACTTGTCTTGCTATTTGTAGTCTCTATTTTCTTAGCATATTTTTTCGAGGTACTTTGATGAATTCAATCTGTTGTCCATTAGAATATCTACCATATGCAATATTTTGCGAATTCTAGTGCTTATAGCCCCAGCGGTGATACCAGAGATTTTAAGACAGAACTATAAATATTTAACTTGCAAGGTGATTTGGGTATATTTTTAAATTATTCCTTTAAACCATAGAAAATATAAGAATATTTTTCTGAGACAATAATTCTGTTCACCTAGAGCAGTAGTGGCCAACTTTTTTTGTGTCGCGGCACACCTTGTGAGTAAGTCATGACTAAAACCAGACGCGAAAGACGGCTCGTGGTTCTTTTCGAAAAAAATCGGCACATTTGTGTGCCGTAGCACACCGTTTGGTCATCACTGACCTAGAGCACCTGCGAGAGTCTAAAAAAAATCTATAAATTAGCTGAGCTAATAATTCAGAAAAGAAGCCATAGAGACTATATTCTCTCCTATACAAAGTTTTTGGTATAGCTGGATATGTCAATTCTCGAAATTTAAACTAGGACCATACAAAAACACTTTTAACTACACTCTTGAGCTACAGATTCAATTTTTAAAAACATCTACTATTTACAAAAATCAAATGCGCTCCAACATACTCAAAATCAAAAATTTTTCAAATAAATAAATTTTCCTTCCTTTTTGCCTTCGTGATTTCTCTCCACTTTCATTCATTTTCTATCTTCTACCATTCCGCATTATATCTTCCGTGTGCTTATATCTTGTACAATATATAAATATCGATGTGTGTTTGAATGTCAATATAACAAAATATCTATCTCTCTTCGTTTCTGATTTTTTTTTTCTTGTGGATATACATATATTTAAGCTTTATAAAAAATTATATTTTATCTTGCAACATCGAAAGTCATCTATCTCATCCACTTTTACTTGCTACATTTCCTCCTCTCATTCTCTTATAACCCCCCCCCCCCCCCCAAAAAAAAACGAACACTTCCAAGTGGATAAAGAGAAATGGCATTTTATGTTATAAAGAACAATCGACTATCAATGTTGCACATCTCAGCAACAGCAAGAAGCATACACACAAGAACAAAAAAGATTTTTTTTGATCGCAATTATTTTTATTTTTTTATCTTTTTCAAAATGAATTTTCCTTCTTTCAACAGCAAAAAAAATTACTTTTCCTCTTTTGAACAAGCATGTATGCAGCCAGAAAATGTGGAATATAATAAATTGCCTTTTTAGTGTTTTATTCGATGAGGAAAAATACATGTTTGAAGAGAGAAAGAGCATGTTTGAGAAATGGCAGTAGAGAAAGCCTTAAATGAATTTTATTGAATCGAAAGCCTTTGTCATGTGGTTTTGTATTTGATAAATGATTTTTTTTTTGGGACTAAATGCAAGCAATCGAATCATAAAATTTTGAAAAATTATTATTAAATGTTCCAAATATTCCTAATGTCCTTCAAATATTTACTAAAAGGCTTTCAAAGTCATCCATAAAAGCTTTTTCAACAAAATTCATAAATTTCGCATTACAACAGACTCGTGTCGAGAAATTCTTGAAATTAATTAAAAACAGCTCTCAAAAATATCAACACTGTAAGCAACTTAAGATCTTATAAGAAAAGTTTCAGTTTTTTTTTGCAGAAAAAATCTCGACACAAGCAAAAATTTTCTCCCATAAATTATATGAAAAAGAAATCTGCAAATCTTTAATCTCACATTAAATCTTCTTAAAAAGTTGTTCATAGAAATGAAGAAAATATAACTTTACACACAAAAAAAAAATATTGTTTTATATTCACACTGAAATACATCGATGTTATGGACAACTTAAATTTTATCAAAATCGAATATAGGAAAATTTTCAAATTTAGTTGTTTAATTTCATCAAAAAGTTAAAGTTGCCACAAAATAAATTTTTCAAAATTAAGTCTATTGGATTTCTTTAAATTTTTAATTAAGCTCATGATAACAAAATATAATCATCACAACTCCAGGTCAATTTAATAAACAAAAACAACACACATATCATCATTCTTATCAAAAATTACTAGAATTAACTTGAAATATGCCGCAGAAATGACAATAAAATTTTAATATTTGTGCTTAAAGACGAGGAATTTTAATCATTTGGTGTATAGCTATTGAACGAGATTGTGTAAAATATTAAAAGTGATTGTTCCTAATTTTAAGAATTTTTAAAATGAATAGAAGTTTTTTGTAAGTATTCGCATTTATTTATGATGTCTGATTTTAGGAGGGGAGGGGGTCTGAAGCTGTGCGAAAGATTTAAATAATATAATTTTTTTGAATGAATTTTTTGTGATAAAGGGGGAGGGGGGTCTAAGAATCCATTTTTTGATAGACGTCATAAGTAAACGGCTCCCTATCAAAACCCGTTGAATACATATTAGTCAAATTTAGCTTCATTCAATTTCTTAATCAAAACATTAAATAAATTCAATTTTATGAACAGTTTAATAGGATTAATCACAATATTAGTTCCCCTGGATTTATCAGCATCAGTAAACATTGAATGCATTTACAACTCCACAAATTGGACAATTGTTAAAGACTCATACCGATGTAGTATCCACAAAAATCCATGGATAACAAGGTGTGAATCAGCACAAGTGAATCTGGTTACTGGAAAACATGAAGATGGAATGACTAATAATGACGTGACATCACTAAGAGTTCATACCAAAATCATCAATTATTTCCCACAAGGACTTGAGAATTTCTTTAAAAACCTTAAAGTCATCAGCATTCATAAATGTCAGCTGAAGGAAATTCATCAATCAGATTTGAAACCTTTTCCTAAACTTGTTGAACTTATTTTACATCACAATCACATTCCAGTTCTAGAAGAAGGACTTTTTGACTACAATTTAGAGTTGGAACTGATTTGGCTTAATCATAACAAAATTAAGCAAATTGATGCTAATGTTTTTGATAAATTAAACAAATTGCGATATTTTTTGTTCAGTTCTAATGTCTGTGTGATTAAGGATGTGTATAACTCTAGAGATTCGGTTAAAGATGCTGTAAAATTAGCAAAAAAGAATTGTGTTAGTTCTGGAACTAGACGAAATAATATCAAATAAAATTTTAAAGATTTGAAGATCAAATGTATAGTGTTTGTGAATTCATGCTGTCCCTAATCCTAGTTCATAATTTCCAATGTGAATAGCTACAATAACCCTTCCTGCCTTTAATTTTTAACTCCTCTTCTTCTTAATACTTACACAAAAAAAATATTGAGAAATAACAAGAAAATGTTTCAATTTTTGGTATTATCAGATTGGCATCTACAAGTTTCATGAAATCTTTAACAACTCACAGCACAGCAGAAATAAAGCTTGAAGATGTTCTGTTTTTGGAAAAAAGCCCAGATGAATTCAAAATTTTACAGAGATCAGCAATTTAAGTTTTATTGATTAAGATTGACACTTGGAATTTCTTGTTTATAGAAAAAATTTCAACTTTGGAAAGGAGGAAAATAGGAAAGTTAATGTTGAGTGACGGACGGAAAGAGCTCACTTCCCACTTAGTGAGTTGAACAATTTTTTTATGTGAAGAATTAGAAGAAATTTAAAGCTTTAATTTTTGTTAAAATATTTGTTGAATTTTTAAAGGATTTTTTATGGTTTTTATGGAATGTTGAAATTGTGTAAGTTAATGTAACTTGAGCAAGTGGCTATATCCTACAATATACCCTTCAATAAATTTCCAGCGAATCTCCAAAAGTCCTTAATTTTCCAATCAGAACGTCCCACGCATAATCTCATAAATAAATATCCTTGACAATCAAACATCTATTACTTTATAAAAATAGCTTTCAAAATGCTCATGCATGCATAGTCCATTCCACTTATAAATCGTATCAACAAGAAATAGAAATAGAAAAAAAAAATCTCAACAATACTTTCATGTCATGTCGTTCATTTCTATTTCCTCTCGTTCACTGCACATTCATTATTATTATTATTGATATTGTTGCTTCTTCTAAAAAAATTGCTGCTGCTTCTGCTACTACTGTTCATCTGAAAATTTATTTGATCGAGTTTCCATCATGACTTGCATGTTTTTCTCACTCCATTTCTTTCATTATAGATTGTATCAACCGAGCTACATTTTTTTTTGTTGCTAGTCAAAGCTTCTTCTTACTGTCAGTACTAGTAGCATACAAAAAAAATTGTGTTCCTTCCTCCACTGTTTTGCAATCATTTATATGGACATTTAAGAAGAGAATGAATTGGAAAGAAAAAATTGAGGATGTTTTGGATAAGAGCGCATTCTTTTAGGTAATTCATGAAGTGATTATAATTGGGATGATGAGACTGGATTTTTAGTTCCTTTTTGAGCAATAGATCGCGGATTTAAATTCGGTTAAGGCAAATTTGTTGAAAAAAATTTACAAAAAAAATTAAAGTTTAATAAATATTAAAAAATTACGTCTAGTATCAAATCAAAACAATATTTTTTTATAAAAATATGGCTTAAATTTGTTTTAAAGCTTTTTGTTGCTTCAAAAAAAAAATCAACACCGCTAACTCATCTAACTCATCTAATGAATCAACCTAAAATTGTCTTAGTAATAAAAAAAAATCTTTCCCAAAAACGTGCCACAGAAAAAAACTAAAAAAAATAACAAAATTGAAAAGGAAGAAGACTGAAATGAATCGATTTCCAATCACATACATTGTGATATTTATATTTATTTCATTTCTATATTTTATATACACATTTTTTTATCGATAATAGCTCCAAAATTGTTTTGCAATTGCTTTGAAATTTTTATGTATTTGTGCATTGCTGGAACGAAATTCAATGTCTCTTCTCCATCCATTCACTCAAATGTTGTTATATTTTTTCTATTTTTATTTCATTTTATTTTTTTATCCATTTTGATGGTCAATTTGTTCAAAAAAATACTGGAAAACAACTATATGGATGTATAGATATAGATACACAGCAATTGAGATGTGATTAGTTTTGAGAACGAGCATCAGTAGCAACGATAAGTGCATGATGTGATGTGTCTGAGTGTGAGAGGAGGAAGAAGAAGAGAAAACAAATTTACAATAGTTGTTATGTCGCGCGTGTATGTGAAAGCTCTAAACTATGTGTTTTTATAGCTTTCGATTTTTGATGGGATAACAGAATGTTTTTTTGAGTTGGAATTAGTTGGTCTATGATTGGACTTGGTGTCCGAAACGGATTTTGAGTCATTGTAAATTTTAGATGAGCTTAGATATTTGACCAAAAAAAATCAGAAATGTTACTGCTAATTATTTTAAATCCACACCCAGACTCATATAAAATGCAAACAACTCCTCACCATCCCTGTCAACGGCGTCACTAATCCACTCAATTCCTACACAACAATTTTTAACTACATTTTGTTGTTTTTTTCTCTGACATTACCATTACTGCTGGTCATTTGTTGTTCCATTTGACCCTCTTCTTTCACTATTACTTATTGAGAAATATTCAATATATTGTTAAATTTACAGCATTGACATTTATCAATTCAATTTTTTATGTATTTTTTTTCCGTCTCCAAATATGCTCAACAACAATCTAAAAAATTATTTTATTACAATTCAATGTGTTATTCTCCATCTATAATTTGATAATTTTCATAGACAACTTTCTATATTGAATATAATTCGGAAATAGATGACAGAAAAAAGGAAAAGATTTAAAATTGGCAATATAAAATAAAGCAAAACAAGTTGAATTTATTATTGAAGAGAATGATGGTAGTTGGGGATGAAAAAGGCATTTTTGACAGTCGACATTGAATAATAGGATAAAAAGCAATTTAGATTGAATTTTGATGAGATTTTAAGACGCATGTTAAGGAAAATAAATCCAGAAATTCCTTAGGTTGGTCAATAACAGGGATTCATTAAAATTTTAATTTTTAGAAGCTTACGAACACCTCCTAGCCATTCAAACCCTTATCCTACGCCTCATTCATTCAAAAAAAAAAATCACTTGCAAAAAAGAATAAAATCACTAAAAAAAGTTTTTCTTCTCTTCAAAAAAAAAAAAAAAAATATGGGCGATAATTTTGTTAAATTGCTGTTTAAATATCTATCATTCTATCAACATATAGACACACACAAAACAGTGAATTGAAAAGGAGATGGAGGAAGTGATAGAGACAATTGAATTATCCACAACAGCAGAGCTATGTTTCGCTTCGATAGATAGGCACACAATCAGATCGACATCGAGTGAGAGCAAAAGAATCAGCATCAAGACAAAAAAAATTGTTTTACGATAACGATGAACGATGATGAGTAACAGCCGGATGGCGTGCCATTGCTATCATCATATGCTGATATTTCGTGTGTATCTTTTTACTCTTTAGCTATGTTGTTTTATGATGTGTACTGAGCAAATCAATTAAGTTTTTTTTTTTTTTTTTGAGGAATTTCATTGATAAAAATTTTTGGAATTGCTGTATTTGGATAACATCTGTAGAATATGAAGGAAATGAGAAATTTAACAATTTGAACGTTTTTCAGAATCATTTAGAAATTTGCAAAAGTTTTTGTATTTTTTTAATCCGAAAGTAAATTTACAAAAAAATTCTCATTCGACTCCGATTGCAAAACATGCAATATTGCATGCATTTTTTCCCATTATCATTCGAAAATATCCTGATTCGCCCCAATCTTTTCCCTTTAAAAAAATATTTAAGCTAAAATTTTATCAATAAATCATACAAAAACTCACCCAAGAGTTGCGAACTATCCAATATTCTTCATTTGTAGCTGAATCTCTTCCATATCCCACAATAACCACTCCTAATTATCAATAAAATTTAATCAAATTTTATTTCTAGCTTCAAATAACTAAACCTACCATGATTAACATCAAAACATTCATTAGAATCAGCTGTCGTTTCAGGACATGTCGGATCATCAAAAATTCCAGTTTCGTAAAGTTGAAGTAGTCCAGAGTCTGACACTAACATTGCAGCAGCAACCGGACCTTTAGTTGCAACAATGGACTTGAGCACAGTTTCATTTCCATTTAAGATCATTTCAAAAGTATTTTCAATATTTAACGATGTATATTTTTGAACTTTGCGACACGAAGTTTTTACTCCTAAGAATGAATAATCGACTTCTTTTGCTAGTTTGTTTCCGTATGAATATTTCAAGAAATCTGAAATTAATCATCTTATGTCAATAAATATTGTCCTTTTTAGTCTTAATCTTTGATTGAAGTTGTGCCTTACCAAGCGCAGATTTAGGCCAACCTCCATCACAGCCAAAATCATCATTATCACAATCAATAATATTCTGTACAGAAATTGAATGGTTCCAATTTCTCTTTATCACATTGAAAAATTCTAGATGCAAAAGTCATTAATTTAGAAGGCAATTAAAGTAAAATTTCAGTTTCTAATACCAACTACAGACGCAGCAGAAAATGCCCAGCAAGCCCCACATCCACTTTGATGTGCTATTGGTTGTGCAAATCTACTCCAATCTACAGAATTTGGAATTTCAGCATCAATAGTATGAGACGTTGAAGGCAGTGATCTTGGTCGAGCCGGAAGTCTTGTTTTGCACATTTGCTTAACAAACTGCTTTGGATCACGATCAGAAAATTCATTTGTTCCAATTTTAAATCTATTAATCAATAATTTGTTGAACGATTCAATGAAGTTCAAATTTTTAAAAAAATTTCTTTGTCGGATTGATTTTTCAGCTGCTGATAAGTGTGCATAGTTGTTTCCGTATTTGGCTATAAATTGCTTAAATTTGTCAATAAAACTAGCGGAAACGTAAAGAAGCAGAAGCGAAATGATCAAAAACTTTTTCATATTTTTTAGTCTTGATGAACTTCAAATGAAGATTTTAACTGACTTGGCAGGAAAAGATTTGCTATAATTTATAATAATTTGCACCTGCAGATTTAAATTTGCAAATGATATTAGGAAGAATTAAGTCGGATGACTATACAGACGGAAACTGGGCTGTACTACAAAATTACAAAAACTATTAGATCTGATGCTTAGATCTGATAAGCAGCCTACATCACAAATAATAAATATTTAAACAATTGGATAAAGCTGTCAAGGAAGTTTGTGGAATCAAAGCCAGACTTTTTTATCTGATCATTCGTTTGTGGAGACATCACAGATGGAATAAAATAAAGCACACGACTTTGAATGTTTCTAAAAACTATCTTTAAATTGATACAGTAGTGCCAGAAACTCACTTTCAAGTGAAAAGTTTCAGAAATTAATGAAAGGTCTTAACATTTCCTTTTTGACATAAAAAAATTTTAAATATGGAACAAAAATCATTTAATTTATTTTGCACCAAAAATCAGCCAATCCATCATAATTCTTCCACAAACACCATAATTAAACCTAATTTTCTACAAGCTAGTCTCCAAAAATACCTCAATCGATTATTTCATTTAATAACAAGATTTATTAAGTCTCAGCTGAGAATGCTTACGCAAAAATCCTAATTTTAGCATCACGATAAACTGCTAAAATATTATTAATAACGTCAGTTAGTTTCTTTATTTGTTTCACTTGAGCAAATGCTGAGCTTTTATGAGAAAATGTCTGTAAATATTTTGCCACGTTCTGTGCCTTCCACGAAATTAAATCCAAGAAGAAACAACTTTTTAATTTTCGAGGTTTATTTTAGGTATTTTTTTAAAAATGAAAATAAATTTTATCTGTAACGAGCAAATATTTAAGGTTGGATGATGAAGGTTGTTGGATGTATTTTTAGTGGTTTATTTTTAGGTAATTAGAGGTAATGAGATGAATTTGTTGTATTTATAATGAAAATTGAGGATTTTCAAAAGGGGCAAGTCACTCGTAATTTTGATAGAATAAATTAAAATAATTATTTTTGATACTATGTAACAAAAAGTATTTAAAATCTAATTGGATGTAAAAATGAATATTTTAAATAACAAACCAATTTATGGATAATTTCAATTCAATCAAAAAATTCAAAAGCTTTGCATTTCAATACTAGCAAAAATCAAACATTTGAGTAGATTTAGCTGAAATATTTTTAGATCCACAAAATAGCACCCAAAAAAATAATAAAACTTTTTCTAAAACGTAAACATCATTAGAGGCAAAATAAATGCATTAGAGATAATATTTATGGAAATAAAAAGATCTACGTACATATTTGTATATGCGAATAAATAACAATTTTCATCCTAATAACCGTAGTAATATCAACAACAACAACACTAGAAATAATGACGGCAATGTTAAAATGTTATTCGAGTATAATTTAAACATTTAAACTGTATGAAAATTATGCAATTGTGTTATTATGCATTAAGCACTAAAAACATAAGAGTGCAGTTTTCCATTACATAAAATTTTAAACCAATTGTTTTGTAATTCATTCATATGTATAAAATAAAGGCACAATAAATATAATAATAAATTTTATATATAAAATTGAATTAGAAATTGTATCCATTTAATTCAGTAGATTTACATTTTATGCAATATTGCAACACCGCGCTTTTCTCTCTTCGTGTCTGTGTGTCTTTGTGTTCTTCTCGTTTTTGAATCGTGTATGAGAATGAAGCAGTTGCTGTCTTTTATTTCATTTCATTTCATTTCTATTCATTCTTATTGCTCCTGCTGCATCAATTTTGGAAAATTAAATTGAATTCTTTTTTTTTGTTTTAAGTTTTTTTTTTTTTTTTTTTTTGTGAAAGAAATTTTGGATTTTTCTTTTGTTTCAGTTTTATTATTTTTTGCTGCTTTTTACTTTGCTTAATGGTTAAAATATTAAGTGTTGCAGTATCAGAGATATTCAAGGGTTGAAAATTTTCGGAGGCTTAATTTTTCAATTATTTTTTAGTATTTATGTGATTCGATTCATCGTGGCTTTAACAAACATTTTAAAAAAGTTTGTAAAAATTTTGAAAAGCTAGCTTTG
Organism: Chironomus striatipennis; assembly: GCA_026123125.1. Taxonomy (NCBI): domain Eukaryota; kingdom Metazoa; phylum Arthropoda; class Insecta; order Diptera; family Chironomidae; genus Chironomus; species Chironomus striatipennis. Next base: position 33,452,326 of record CM047392.1, on the reverse strand, counting down.
GAGCCGTTCACTTAGTACGTTACGTAAAAAACGACTTTTCAGGCTCTCCTTCCCCTCTCGTTACGATTTTTGTATAAAATTTTTTTGTTTGACCTAACAAAATCCTAAACCCCTACCCTCCCCCCCTAAAAATCGAACCCATTAAGTGAACGGTCCCTTTGAATTTATCAACTTCAGACGAAATTTGAACCCCATTTAGTCGATTTATTTTTTTAAAAAATATATATTTTGATAATACCACCCATACTCATTAGCTTAGAATAAAGCAGAAAAAATGTATTTTTTTCACTTCTATCCATCCCTTGCACGATAATATTTATATGCATTTTTTGTATTTTCATTTTCCTTAAAATGCATATTTTAAGGCTCAAGAAAAAAAACTACTTAATTCGAACAACCTTTGTTCCTTCCATTTCATCTCAGTTTTGTTCATCTTCACTACAAAAATTCAAACAATAATAAAAAGAAAGGAAAAATATGAATGAGAAAATATTTTTTTTGGAAAAATAAAAGATTCACTTTATTTATTCACCATATCGTTTCCTTCCACCTACAGACAATGCCAGCATTGAGTGCCTGCTATTGTATTAATAATTCTGAATAAATTTCATATACTCATATTTATTATTATTTTATTCTCCAAACAAATCCGTGGAGGAAGTAAAGCCAGGAAAATCGAAGTTAAGTTTTATTTGTATCTTACATGTCTTTTTCCTTACCTTACCACTTACTCATATTCGAAATTCATGTATTCACGTGAAACCTGAGACATATTTGCACAGAAATGGCTATTATAATTCCATATTACATACTAAAATATCTGGTGGAAAATATAATGTATAGAAATAGTGTAGACACATACGGGAGTTGGGTTGGTAATCGATACATTTTACTTCCACCACAACCATCATCATCATCAGTATAAAGTCTTTTTACAAATCTACGGAAGCGTGTATATCTAAAAATATCTATAAGTATTATTTTCTGGTATAAATGTTCATTGTGAAAATCGGAATTATGCATGGAAACATAAGGAAAACAATAAATTTGCTTTACTTCATTTTGTTCTTTATTTTACCTTTTACCTCTATCGAATTTCTTTGTTTTGTTTAGCTTTGCTTTACTTTACTTCCCTCACCCAAACTTCAATTTATTAAAATTTCAAATTCGATTTAATTCAATAAATAAACCTCATACCGTCTTCCTTCCTGGATCTGATTTTTTCATGCTTCGTGTTTTTTCATTGTCTCGAAAAGGATTGAATCTGTCGAAGGATTTGGTTTTGTTTTAATGGTATAATTGAATTATTATAATACATTTAAGGAATTAGATGCTGATATATTTTAAGCCTTAGCCAGGGGAGGGTCCAAGGGGACCAGATCACCCCCGCCCTCCCCCTTGAGAAAAAATTTCTTCATTTTGCTAGGGGGCCGTTCACAAAGTACGTTACGCAAAAAAATGACTTTAGAATCAGCCTCCCCCTCCCCCTTGTTACGCTTTTTGTATAAAAATTCTTTTGTTTTGTTTAATCTGTTACAAAATCTTAGACCCTTCTTCCCTCCTAAAAAGCGAACGTACTAAGTGAACGGCCCCTAGGGTTTTTGAGAAAAAAAGCATTTGGACCCCCTTGAAAAAATTTCTGGTTACTGGTCCTTCATTCCACATCAATACCTAAAATCAGAATGCACATTCTTCTTTCTTCCCTTATTAAATTTTTTCCAACAGCAAAAAAAGTGAAAAATTCAATCCCACTCTAAAATACACAAAACATTCTTTTCAACTTCATTTCATTTCATTTCTTTTCATCAAGTGTTTACATTCGCACACATTTCAAATATTTTTAAGCTTGTTTATTCGAATTGATGATGCATAAATTTGAAAATGAGAAAGGAATTCTTTAAAATTACTTTTTGCGCTTTTTTTCATTCCTTTTCATTGCTTTACAATTGAAGAAAGTCTGAAATGGAATTTTAGTAGAAGAATGAAGTCAAAAAGAATTCCTTGAAAATGAAATTTTTCATTTATTTTGGAAGCCAGAAAAATGTGTTTTTTGGGGAAATAAATAAGTTATTGAAAAATTACATTACTTCTGGAAATTTTTCATTATTTTCAAGTCAGTTGGCATAGCTTTTAAGTGAAGGAATAAATGTCAAGATTTTCTTGGAAATTAATGATATTTTTTAGCAGTAAAAAATCAATTTAATGATTTTTAAAAAATATTTTTTCTTGGAACACAAGATAAAGGGTTCCAAATTTTCAGATGTATTAAAGAAGTCCTCAAATAGTTCATTAAAAATATAATTGAAATTCAACCCTTCATATGAATCTAAAAACCTTGAAAATTCATCACCTCAACGTAAAAATTTTCCATCCATCAGCAAATCACTCAAAACATTCCAAACTACACAACAAAATAAAATTTCAAAAATCAAAAATCAACACGAGGTTTTCTTATCATAAACACAAACAAAATGCAATAATGTTCTTGTCAAACTTTATGATTTACATTTTTGTGCACCCCCATAATGCAAATACAAAGGGAAAATAATCCTTAGTGTATAAATTGCATGCAAAAAATGCATGAAAATGTAAATGTTTATTCATAACAACATTGCATGCAAATAGTCGACTGTACAACAGCTAAATAAGGATAAAGAAAGTTTTGCTCGTGTATCAAAGTTTCACACTCATTTACTAATGAATAAAAGCATGTTTAATTGTTTCGATACTATCTTAATTAATAATAATTAAAACGATATACGAGGTACAATAATAAGGAATGAAAACAATGAAAGGTAAAGCTATGGTAATAATTAAGATATCTTAATGATTTTCGGTAAGTAAGATATGAAAGATGAGTAATAAAAAGGTAAAGGTGATGAGTCGAAATGCAGTTGATCAAGAGGTTGATAAAGCGCATATTTCTTTTGATTAAGTATTATGGTCAATTTTATATGAATTTCATTAAAATATGAATTTGCTGACCTGATTTTTCTCTGGTTTTAAAAAATTCTAATTAAGGGACCAAACTTTAGCCTTCATACGGAGTATGTGAGTTGTTTTCGCAGTGCATATTTATGATTTGAAAAATGGCATGATAAATTTCTAATGCCGAATCTCGAAACCATGATCGCAGGGTCGGTTTTTTCAATAATTAGGTACCAAAGTACTAAATCATTCTGCCACCTCAGACCCCCCTCCCATCTTAAAAATTGGACGTCATAATTCAATAAACCTTCAGAATATTACGGACAAACCATAAACAATCTTAATATTCAACTCTTCATCCTCAAACTTACAGCTAACAGCTACCACAAGCCAAAGAAAGCCGAATTAATTGACGTAAATAATATTTCAAAAATAAAATACAGGAGGTAAAAGAAGAAACTATTGAAAATATCATGATAATAATGATGAATTCATATCCTTGCATGGCGGCTTATACACTATGAGAATGTATAAATTGAATATTATTTATCATCATTATGATTATTATTATACTGTTGTTTACTGGATGAATTATTAGCCAAATTTTCAATCTATTCACTGTTCATTCGATCCTTTTTCCTATTATTTTTTGATTATTTTCTCCTTACACTGTGACTATATAATATTTATATTTATATATTTTCTTTCTTTCAATGAATAGCAAAAATTTCAATTAATAACAAAAAGAAAATTGTGAAAATTATTATTTTTTTCCTTTCTTTTCTATTCATTCCATTCTTTACAGCATTGATTGAAAGACTTTGGTTATGCATGCATATATATTTAATTGTGGTATAAATTACTCGATGGAAACAATAGTATCAAGTCAGAAGATATGAAAATCGAGGAAATGAGAGAAAGAAGATTGAATAGATTGAACTGAACTGAGGGGGTCAGATTTCCATAAAAGAATAATTTGATGGGAAATCTGTAAATTTTTGTTCTTATTGTTGTTTAAAAATTTGAAATTAAGGTTTTGTTTCATTTTTGTCGTGTAATCTGAGCATTATCTTTGACTTTTGACTTAAAATTGAGAATTTAATTTAATTTTAATACTTTTGCAATTTCATTAGAATTTTAAGGAATCGAACTTGCGTTCTGATCAAAATAAATTCAGATTTGTAAACGTCTTGCAAAATTAATCTGTCAATTGGGTATCAAATTTATTTTAGGGGCCGTTCACTTAGTACATTCGCTTTTTAGGGGGGAGGGGGGTCTAAGATTTTGTAACAGATTAAACAAAACTAAAGAATTTTTATACAAAAAGCGTAAAAAGGGGAGGAGGGGGGTCTAAAAAGTCATTTTTGCGTAACGTACTTTGTGAACTGATTTTAACATAAAAATTTTGCATTTTATGCCTTGCATCAATGTTTTAATAACTTCATAATCAAAATCAATCATAACATTTTAATTAAGAAAAAAATCAACTCTGACTTAAATGAGCTTTTAAACACAAAAGACTTGCTGATTATATCCGTGAATCTGTGAATCTGTTTCGTGATTAAGTGCTAATTTATGGCTACAAAAAAGGAGCAAATGAAGAGCTTCTCGGTTACTTTATTGAAGAACTTTCATAATTATTCACAAACCCTTTTCATTTTCTTCTTATTGCCTTCTTGACTCTACCCATTATTGTTACTATTTTATGATTAAGAATGGGAATGGAAAGTAGAGGAATGAAAATAGTTTCATTCATAATTTTTTTTATGCCAAACTATTAATCCAGAAATTCATTTTATCCTAAAAATGTATCTAAGAGCAAAAAACATTGCTAAATTGCTTCATCATGTATCTACATCTATACATAATATAATATTAACATTATAAGTGAAAGTATAGACTTGTATGAGCATTAAGAACGAAAATGAATGTATTAAATAACCATCATTAATTATGACTTTCTAATTAAAAGCATACTTGATCGGTCTCAGATGAGTTGTGTTCAGTATGAAATGAGAAAATTGTGTGTATGTTCCATGTATATATTTGGATGGAAGGAAAGAAGCAAGAAAAAAAAATATGAAAAATATGAGCAATTGTTTGAATATGAAGAAGGGAAAAAATGTTGAGGGATTATGGTGAAAAAGAATTTTATATGAAAGTGTTATTATTAGAAATTGTTCTTACAAACTTATCCAGTTCCATCCCCACCTCTTTTGGGGTTCTCATACACTTTTTTAATTCTGATTTAATTTTAAAGT